>JANRFK010001605.1:21130254-21155051 GCA_030068395.1 Apalone spinifera
TTGGCTCATTTGCATGGCTTTGGCGGAAAAGGGGGCCAGTGTAGACCTAGCCACTGTGTATAACTGTACATATAGTACTGTGGCAAGACCAGTGTTCAAATATAAATTTGATTTGTTTTAGCTCCCAGTTGTAGGGATAGTTTAAGGTAGGATCTAGGGGGCCAGGTCTTGGGTTCACAGGATGCTTGAAATGAGCAATGAGTCTCACTAGGGCTTCATCTACACTACGAGTTTTCTCAGCAAAATGTATGCTAATGAGGTACTCATTTGCATGAGTTGTGATCTCATTTGCATATTTTCTGCCAATCCATTTTTGCGCAAAAACAAGCAGTGTGGATGTTTTCTTTTTGCGAAATACCCCTTTTTCCACAAGATCGGTAAACCTCCTTTTTTGGGGCATAAGGATCTTGTAGAAAAAGGATTTTTTGTGCAAATAGAAACTGTCCACACTACTTGTTTTTGTGCAAAAACCGCAATGCAATAACGCAGTGGACCTCAACGTGGTGCCCGCAGGTGCCATGGCACCCGCCGGGGCATTTATGTGTGCCCGCCTAGTGATCAGGGCCGGCCAGAGCCATTCTTGCTCCCTGAGCCCTGGGCACCTGGCGCATGTGCAGCCCCCAACCCGGACACGCAGCGCATGCGTGGTGCCGCCCCAGGCTTGCGGCTCATGCATGGTGCCGCCCCCGGACGCCCAGCAGCCCCAAAAGGTTGGGGACCACTGCAATAACGGATCAGCAGAAAATATGCAAATGAGATAATGACTCCTGTAAATGAGTCCCTCATTAGCATATTTTTTTGCTGAGAAAACTCGTAGTGTGGACATAGCCTAGGAGAAACAAGTGACAACACACAGCCAAGGGCTGACCACTGGCTGCCTGCTTGGGTGAACTGGGTTGCCTTACACATGTGGGAGATCAAGGGCTCATGAATAGCAGAAAGAAAAAAAACACTTGGGTGTGAGTTAAATAAATGTCTGTGTGGTGGAGAGAAGTCGGTTAATCTGAGTCCTAATGATCTGTAATCTACCTTCCCATACGTTTCACGTGTATAGGGTGCAGTGAGAAAGCTTAACATGAGCAGCCTTACACAATAGCTCCTGACTTTAGACCAAATCCTGCTCTTGGATACATGCATTCTGTACTAAGTGAAGTTTCTGGGTACTTTTCAGGGTGCAGAGTGGAATGTGTCTCTCAGTTGCAACAACTCAAGGCAGTAATTATCTTCACACCAAAACTCTTCCAGAATCAACAGCAGCAATCAGTTGACACATGAAAAGCGGCAGAAGTGACAAAAGAGCATCCAGTTCAGTAGGCACTGACCTGCTCTTTCTCTTAGTATCTGTGCGGTGCCTGTGACTTTTCTCTACACTTGTTTTTAGGCACAGTAAGGAAGGGAAACATGAACTTTTTCTTAATCGTTGGGTGACAAAGCAGAAAAATCCTTGGGCGATTATCTAATCAGTGACCCAATTTACACCAGAGCAAGACTCTTAATCATATTAGGGTTTTTAGAATTTGGAGAATTTTTAAAGAAGCATGTTCATAGGATGACTTGGAAAGTTGGTTTCCACTTTCAGAGATAGGTAGCAATGACACTATATTTCCCCAGTGCTCAGTTACGTTTAAATCTTTGACCTACTAAAGTAAATAGCAAAGCTCTTGTAAACATGACTTGGACTAGGATTTGGTCCTTTAGAAAACACAGTTTTCATGTCCTGCTTTACCAGCCCTTTTGGAATAAGTGAGCATTTTCTGCATTCACCTGTCAAATATTTCTCACTTGCACTTCTCTCGTAAGGATTTAATGGGCCTTCGTGACCATATCCTGCACACCTTCTGCACATGAACCCTTTCAGAAAGTACTGACTACAAGAAGAGGTCTGCATGATGAAGGCTGATAGCAGTCAGGCCCCTATGGATACATCTACACTGCACACTTATTTCAGAATAAGCTATTCTGGAAGAAATACTCCGAAATAGTTTATTTCGAAATAGTACATCTACGCTACAGGGAAGCCTTGAAATTAGTCTAAGGCAGGCTTCCCTAATGTAGACATACTACCTCGATTTACATCCCCAGGAAGCACTAGGGAGTAATTACCTTGAATGGACCTCGGAAGGAGCTAGTTTGAAATAGCAGCAGTGGAGTGTCCACACTACTGCTACTGAGCAATAGCAAGTGCCGAAGAGGCATTATTCCTTGTGGAATGAGGTTTACAGATATTGCAATAAGCTGTCCTTTATTTCAAATTTATTTTGAAATAATAGAATTGCTGTGTAGATGCACCCTAAGGCTACGGCTACACTGTAGCCTTCTTCTGGAAAAGCTTATGCAAATGAAGCGAGGCGTGGACTATCGCTGCACTTCATTTGCATAATTAATTAGCAGCTGCTATTGCGCAAGAAAGAGCTGAGTAGATGGCTCCTTTTTGCGCAAAAACCGCCTCTTTGCGCAAGAGCCGTTCTTCCTCATTTTTTCAGGAAGAATGGCTCTTGCGCAAGAGGAGGGTTTTGCACAAAAAGGAGCCTTCTACACAGCTCCTTTTTGTGCAAAAGCCTCTTGCCCAAAGCGGCTGCTAATTAATTATGCAAATGAAGTGTGTCGATATTCCATGCCACGCTTCATTTGCATAAGCTTTTCTGGAAGAAGGCTACAGTGTAGCCGGAGCCTAAGTGAATAAACTAAATCGGCTATGCCCTTTGTGGGTTCAGCTGGTGCTCAAATTTCCCATCTTTACTCTTCTCACAATGCCAATGCCAATAAAATGAAGACTTTTAGAGGAAAGTCACTGAGATTTGCAAAAGCACCTAAAGAAGTTAGGTGCCCAACTGCCACTGAATTTCAACTAGGTTTGATCATCCAACTCCCTTCTGTACCTCTGAAAGTCCCAGTCTTTCTTGACATATGATTCATGTTACTCCTTGAGACCCAAGCCATGCTTGGACAGTAAATTGTGTGTGTGCTTGGCCAGGTAGAAAATTGTTATGTGAGTATATTCACGCTGACTCAAGTCTCCTTCTAGGTGAGGGCTGTGTGTGGTCACATTGATTGACTGTCATGATTCATTACTTTCTGGTCTTTGAATTATTGGGATTAATCTTTTGTTTGAATGCTGCAAATTCATTCTCACAAGGGAAAGGCCTGAATTTTGTGTCTGGGCTATTTTCTTCTCTTTCTCCCATTTTTTCTCCTTGTCTTTTTCTCCTCAAATTTGCTGCTTTTCTTTCCCCGGCAGAACCAGGCAAGCTGAGCAGTTACATAATCTTTTCCCTGCTTTAGTGCTTGTGATACCATCACTTTAACTCCTCCTTAGTTTCGTTGCTGCATCAGTTTGGGACCTCTTTAAATTCCGACCTTTGAAAACCAACCAGCCACCCACCTGTTCACCCTACTCCAGACCACTGGAAGAAGCTGGGAGGAGGCAAAGCAGTCACAACAGGAGTGGGCAATAATTTTTTGCCGGGGGCCACTTCAGAAATTGTTGAAGAGGCCCGGGGCCGCTTCAGAAGGGATGGGGCCTCAAGTGGAAGGTGCAGGGCCAGGATACTTCCCTGCTTCCCCACCCACAGACCAGGATTGGTCTGAGGGTAGGGGAGCGCCTTTGCCCCTGCCCCAGGATTCCCCGTAGGTGCCCATACCCTGGCGGTGGGAGGAGACTTTGTGTGTTTCCCCTTCTGCTCCCAGGCCAATCAAGGCTTGGGGGCAGGGGAGCATGCAAAGTCTCCTCCCACCTTGCCAAGAGCACTCCTTGCAGGGCGGGGGCAGGGCAGAAGAAACTTCATGCGCTTCCCCCCGCCCCCATGCCCTAATTGGCCTGGGGACGGGAAAGCAGCAGGGCCTCTGCAGGCTGGATCAACCCACTTGGTGGCCCAGATCAACCCACTTGGCTGGCTGGATCCGGCCTGCGGAGGCCCTTTTGCCCACCCCGAGCTACAACTTCCTGCTGCTTTCAGTTGAAGAAAGGAACTGCACTGCAGCTGCTTTATTTGAGTGCCACTAGAGTTGAGTAGAGGGAAGCTGTAGCTTATATGGTTTGAGCTCTGTTAGATGTGGCCTGATGTGCCAAGATTGATTTCAGGCTTGTTATATTTTGACTGTCCTCTGCTTATATGCTTGGACAGAGGATCTGTCATTATCTCATTAGGATGGGATTGGGGAAGAGTAAATTAAAATGGCTTAATCAGAGTGATCTCAGACTTGCTCTGAGATGCTGCTAAACTCTTAGCTTTCTTCCCTTCCCCCTCCCCCCCCCCCCACCCCGATCTTGTTCTTAATTTGGCTCTTCCCTGTGTGCCACAGAATTAAAATAGTTTGAAATACTGTCTGGCACATAGTTTGTTTCTATCCTTTTTTTGGAATGCACTCTGGGAGCCTGTGTCTTTTGCTAATTATTTCATTATGACTTTGGCACTTCAGTATGCTCCCAGAAAATATTTAGAGAACAAGAAATCTTGTTTGTTATCTTATCTGTATTAACTCTGTTAATAGGGAAGAGAAATCGGAATGCAGCAGGTTTTTGGTATTCATCTTAAAGCAATGCACTGAAAATCTAATTATAGGCACTAATTTGTCTGATCTTTTGTGTAAAACCGCTAAAAATAAATAAAGGTGATAACCCCTTTGATAACCGCTTTGATAACCCCTCGTCTTTTTAGTGTCTCCAGGCCTCTCAGTTTCCCTAGGTGATGTCAGACACAGTGATCCAAAATATCCATGATCTTGCCCCTAAAAAAGCTTTTCTCAGCCAATTGAGGCCTATAAGGCTTCACCAATTTCCATATTTGACTGACCAAATATAACTGGGTAGGAGGAACTGTATTACACATAGCGGTGATACACTTCCATTCTTCCTGCACCTCAGCTAACTTCTCTGCAGAAGCATAGGGCAGAGCTCAGTCTTTTATGGGACTTTAACAAATAATAGAACGACATGCAGTTAAACCACTATGAGAGAGTATTTCAGTTTCATACTAGAATATAGAGATAGTTGCTTCTGAAAACGTTTCCTTTTTCACTGTATCTCTGCTGGGGTTTCTCTCAGTTTTCCCCAGCTGGTTGCTGTTACATATCTTTTAGTGCGAGGAGTACCTTAGCTCATACACATGCACACTCCCTTCCAATCTCTTCACAGAGATGTGTAGCACCACAAGGGCCTGTGTGTCACCTGGACTCCTCGAGCCAGAGGAGAACTGCAGCTCCAAATGCCTCCGTTCCCTCAGCAAAGTCGTCTAAAGAGCCTCATGGCCAGCAGCAATTCTAGACCCAGAGTCAATAGTTGGCATCTCCTTAGCTTCCAGCAACATAGGGAATTTGGCTCCAAAGTGGCACAGGCTCTGGTCTCCACTACTGCGATCCCAAGAGGGTCACCAAGTGCCCCAATCTTTGACCCACTGAGCTCTGATTGGCTCAGATCTCAGATGGTGGATGCATAGTACCTCTGAGACTGCTTGCTCTTAATGAACACCTTCTGCATGGTTTCACCAATAGCTACTGAGCATGTCCAGTAACTATCACAACTCTTCCTGTAGATGCCTCAGTGCCCTTCTAAGAGTATGGCTACGAAGCAAAAGCTAAATGGCTAGCCTATCAAAATAGGCTTGACTCCAAGCAGCACAGGAAGTGATAGTGATAAAGACAGAGCAATATAGGCAGTAAGGGCGTGTCTAGACTACAGGGGTTTGTCGACAAAAGTGGACTTTTGTCGACAAAACTATACCTGCGTCTACACTGCCACTGAGTTCTGTCGACATAACATCGACAGAACTCAGCAGTTTTGTCAACGGCGGTAAACCTCATTCTATGAGGAATAACACCTTTTGTCGACAGAGTTCTGTCGACAGAAGGCGTTATTGCATCTACACTGTCCTTTGCGTCTACACTGTCATGTCGACAAAGCGTCTTGCTTTGTCGACAGAAGTGGATGTAGTCTAGACGCTCTTTGTCGACAGAAGCTTTGTCGACAGTATCTGTCGACAAAAGCCTGTAGTCTAGACGTACCCTAAAAGTCCAGCACGAATTCTGGGCATGTACTAGACTTATAATTTCATCATAGTTCAGTTTATGAAAAGATCTAGCTAAGCATAGGCATCTGATATGTAAGGTGGGGGAAAACAATGCCTTCCCAAACCACCAGGCATGGCCCTGCCCACACTCAGCTCCCAGAAAGCCTGCTATAGACCTTCTGGGACTGAGTATTGCTGCCCCCAGCACCTGCCCTCCCGGTGCTCCTGGGCTGGAGAAGCAGGGCTGGGCCAGGCCACACGGCACACCCTCTTCTAGGGCTGGGGAGTCTGGGGTCTTACCACAGCAATGTCACATGCTCTCCGACCACCTCCAGGGCTGGGGCCATGCTGCGCAGCGCGCACCCTCTGACCTCCTCTGGGGCTGTGGAGGTTGGGACTAGCATGTGGGGATAGAAATGGTGTGCCTGGCCTCTGTTTGTCAGAGGCTGGAGATGGATGGCACGAGACAAATTGCTTGATCATTGTCTTCGGTCCACCCCTTCTGGGACACCTGGTGTGGGCCACTGTCAGCAGACAGGCTACTGGGCTAGATGGATCTTTGGTCTGACCCAATACAGCCATTCTTATGTGCCTACTTGCTCCCCTTCTCTCCCCAGGGTAGGGAGGACCCTGTCTTCTCGTGGGGGCGGGGAAGGAGCAGGGCCTCAGAAGAAGGGATAGGGCTAGGGACTTATTTCCCCCAGCCGTGCCTTCACCAACCGTCCATGTAGCTAAATATTACTGGAGAGCCTATTATTCACAGGGAACTAACAATTCAAAGTGGAAAATGGCCCAAATAACCATTGCCCTTAGCTTTTATATTTTCCTCCTCTGGCTCCCCATACTCTCATTTATTCACCACAGTAGGTAGGTCTATTTTAACATGGTTTAGAATGATTAATACCAATTAATATTTTCAACAGAGGGAAATCCAGCCAGGTCAACAGTGGATCACTGTTCCCAGCCTATTAGAGTTGTGGGGAGGGGTGTGGACAACAAACTGCTTTGTGTCAACTTATGTCAATAAACTGCTTTGTGCCAACTTAGTTTTCATGTGTCTACAATAAAATTTGTCTCCCACTTATGTAAGGTCATATCTCCACTTACAGGAAGATCGACACTTTGGCACTCGATCTTCAGGCATTCGATTTAGTAGGTCTAGTAAAGACCCGCTAAATCGAACATTGAACGCACCCTCCATTGGCATTGGTACTCCTAGCTGTCACCAAGAGTAAAGGAAGTCAATAAGAGCATTTTTCCCACTGACCTCTTTCTGTGAAGATGGTGCCAAGCTCAGCTGGTGTTGACTCCAGCTATGTTATTTATGTAGTTGGAGTTGTGTATCTTCAGCCGACTTTCCGGGTGTAGTATAGATCTGACCTTAGTGTCCTGTTACAGCAACACAATAATACCGTCTCCCTTGAGGGACCTTCAGCCAGGGTGGATGTACTGAGATCAATAAAGTGCAAGTATAGACACTGTGTTACTTATCTTGATCCTGTCAGTCCTACAGGAGCCGTTGCCCTGTTGCAATGCCAGTCTCTAAATGCTCCAATCACAATTGTGAACTCCACCGCTCAGGGGTCACAGAGACAGGAGACAACCCATATGCCCCCCCTTAAAGGCCCGGATATATTTGTAATGCCTTTTTCTGATTATCCTGCTAGGCGAGACACCCATCACTCAGGGGAGCGCCGGGAGAGCAGAGTGCTATAATGACCATGACGGTTCCTATCTATAATGTATCAGACAAACTGACCCAGAACACCTCGAGTTATGCTGTTGCAAGCTTTCTTATGTCTGTACGAGTTTATTAATTAAGTAGCTTTTGGTAACATTTCTATGCTCCGATTTTGGTCAGATTTTAGTTTCCCAGTAAGACTTGTTAGTAACGATTTCCTTCAAAAGTGAATAGCATTTTTAAATGCTATCTGACTGACAGTTTTAGAGTGACATTTGTGTACTCTGTTCTGCCCTAAAGGGATTAAGACAGGGGTGGGCAATGAAACAGTGGCGGTTCACCAGGGTTAGCCCCTGGTGGGCCACCACCACTATATTTACCTGTGCCTCCGCAGGTGTGAGCAATTGCAGCTCCCATTGGCCACAGTGTCCCTGTCCACGTCCCTTCCCACAATTCCGATGGGCTGGGAACAGTGATCCACTGTTATGCTTATAAGAAGCACACAGGATCTTTTTCAGGGGAAAAGACAATGCGTTGCGTTTATTGAAAATACAAAAAGAAAAGAGCATATGCATTCATACATACACACACACACACACATACACACAGAGGTCCTGCAGATGGTGCATAGTTACCAGTCTATCGTGACTCAAGTCAGTCTTACTGGCCAGGCAAGACTGACTTGAATGAGGAGTCGGGTTCTTCTCAAGCGTGATTCAAGACACATCTGAGGCTTGGCTTGCATGACTGAACCAAGAGTTCTAATGGCAAGATGTTCCCTTCTTATACATGTCAGTTTCCATGAGAGTCTGTGGGTTTTTAGTGTCATGCTGTAGTCCTCCATCCTTAAAAGATGTTAATCTGTACTTTCCAGAGTTATCCTTTGATAGCAATTGTCAGGCTTCCCATCATTGTTTCTCACTTGTGAGGGTCTCTGTCTGTGTCCAGGGTTCTGTCAATGCTGCTAGTTCAATTCAGCCCCAGACACAATGGCTGTTTCCTGGTTATCTTCAAGATTCCCATTTCTTCTTGACAACCTGGGCATTTGTAACGGCTTTCACATACATCCTCCACTCACACCAAACAATTGTACAGAATTTCAGACAAGATTAATAGCTACTAAAGGAACAGTAAAAAGAAAGGAATCTTGCACAACATCTGAAGAAGTGGGTTGTGCCCACGAAAGCTCATGTTACCATCTACATTTTTTTGTTAGTCTTTAAGGTGCTGCAAGACTATTTGTTGTTTTTTAAGTTTTTCCAGTTACAGACTAATTCTGCTACCCCCTGAAGCTTTTGCACAACTTAGTTTGTAATGCTAACAGGAAGCAAGGCCTTACAGTAAACATTATCTAATTAAGAGAACCAGGGTGAAATAGAAGCATACAGAACTTAAAAGCAAGTCATTACACATCAAATCATTATGCATCATACTTATAGTCTTATACCCAATACTAAAATATACATTTTTGCTACACCATGGCCAATGGGAGCTGCAATCACACTTACCTGCAGAGATGCAGGTAAATATAGTGGCAGTGGTAAATACAGTGGTAAATATAGTGGCAGAGATCCGGCCCATAGGCTGCTCATTGCCCATTCCTGGATCAAGGCAATTGAGTGATGGTGGCAGCTGTATATAAATTAAAGCAAATCTGTCCAAATATCTTCTATAGACAGATTCAGAACTACTGGGTGACATCCATGAGACTAACCACAGTACTATATAACTTCTGTGTGATCACTACTTAACCATGTTTTGTTTGGAACTCAGAAGTCCCATTTGTCTTCTATTAAAACATGATTTTTCTTTCTCCACAGGTGACTATTAAGGCAAAATGTCACAGAAAAGTCAGCTAAGTGATGATGAGAAGTTCCTCTTTGTAGACAAAAACTTCATTAACAGCCCAGTTGCTCAAGCAGACTGGTCAGCGAAAAGACTAGTATGGGTCCCATCAGAAAAGCAAGGATTTGAAGCAGCCAGTATCAAGGAAGAGAAAGGAGATGAGGTTATTGTCGAGCTGGCAGAAAATGGAAAGAAAATCTCAATCAGTAAGGATGACATCCAGAAGATGAACCCTCCAAAATTCTCCAAAGTGGAAGACATGGCAGAGCTGACTTGCCTTAATGAAGCTTCAGTGCTGCACAATCTAAGGGAGAGATACTTCTCGGGTCTAATTTATGTAAGTAAACTCAGGCTCATTGCTGTTCCACAATGATGTGTTTATTGAGTCCTCTCATGAAACTGACACACCTTAGCCAATGCAGAGGTTCTGGGCTTCTGAACAGTGAGGGCATGTCTGGATTGTGCCTTTCCTCCTGATGCTTCCCCATGAAAAATTTCCCTCATTCTCTATTTTCCCCTTTGATTTCCTTGTATTGTCTACATTTCCCACTGTTTGGCTTCTCTGAGTGGCTTTTTTGCACACTGGCTTAAGGGAGGGCCCCAAGGCTGGTGAATTCTCCAAGAACAGTGGCAACTTTGGAGGTTTTGCTTAGATGATCAAACGAAGCCTCTATCTTGCTCCTATTGAAATCAGTAAGAGTGGTTGCCTTTGACTTCAGTGGAAGCATGAGCCAGTTCCCAAGCTGAGTGTTTTAGGCCTAATCTCCCCTCCTGCTCTCCAACTTCCCCTCTAAAAAAAACCCAACACCACCAAAACTCCAAACTCATCTATCGGGCCTAACTCTGCAGTTCTTGCTCAGGCAATATTCCCATTGAAGTCAGTGCAATTGCCAGGGTATGCATCAGCACACAGGCTCCAGTTCAGCTGGCTACTTCAGCACGTGGTTAAATTTAAACACACAAATAGTCCCACTGGAAATCAAGTAGGACCAGGTCTGCTGACACGGGGAGCAAAGAAGGCAGTTGCCCCAGAGGATGGTGACTCAAAGGGGCTCAGGGCTCTGGCTGCTGCCACTGTAGCAGCTGTAATGGCTGGAGTTCTGGGCCCCTTTGAATTGCTGCCGAAGTACCGGAGTACATAGCTCTGACAGCTGGAAGGGGTCCTGTGCTGTAGTCTGGGTGATGCTGAGGACTGGCTGCCCCAGCCCTGCCCTTTCTGCCTGATACCCCACTTCTTCTGGGGGGACAGAGCCATCGCCACACCTTGCCCCAGGACCAGGGGAGCTGCAGCAGCTGGCGCCCCAGGCGGAAAGCGCACTCGGCGCCCCCAACTGCACGGCCCTCAATGGCGTGACGTCGACGTGATATCATCATTGGGTGCCCCGGGCGGCCCGTGGAAGACAGCGCCCTAGGCGACTGCTGAGTTGACCTATACTCACGGGCCGCCCCTGCCCAGGACCCACGGCGACTGTTGGCCCTGCTGAGTAGAACTACTCATGTGCATAATTGCTCTGACCATAATTCCATTCAGTATATTCCACTCCTCTCTAAAATATTTCCCTTTTTGTTCAAATTACTGATCAAAATGATTTTGAAATTCTCTGGATGTTCACGTGCATTGGTCTTGCACAGCCAAGGTATTTCCATCCGCCGATCCACATAGATGTATTTTATCATTGCCAGATCCTATAATTAACCGTAACGGCATCTACCCAATTGTAGAACAAGAGACTCCATGATGTTCAGTAGGGACATCACCATTGCTGTTGTTTTTACATGGAAGACAGATATTGCAGGGATGGGCAGCAGCATAACACCTCAAGATGGATAAATTGTGCTGCTTTGATATGTGTGACCAGAGGTTAGATGGAAATATGGCACTGACCTGGCACACTTTTACTGTTGCTTTCACAGCTTTCTCATTAATACCATGAACATTCTGAAATTGGAAGGTAGGAAATCTGGCAGAAAATTAACAAGATATGCAATGTTACAAAGAGATTTATTAATCATCAGATAAACTCTTCTAAAAGGTGTAAACTCTGGTGCTTTTTGGTTGGGAGCTTAATGAATTTAGCAAAATCAAAATCTCTGAAAGAAGTTCACTATTTCACATTTCAGTGTTTGATTATTATTAGATTCTAATCTGAGAGAGAGTCATGTTTAATGTTTTGTGAAAGCATCATTGAAGGAATACCATCAATTTAGGAATCACACTTCTGTCTGAAAGGGTCTGTCTACACAGCACCTTAATCTCAAAATAAGATATGCAATTTGGGCTATGCAAATTGCAAATTTTATTTTGATTGTATTTTGAAATAGTGCATTATTTTGAGACATCCCTCAACCCTCATGGACTGAGGATTACAGGGATGCTGAAATAGTACGCCCGTTATTTAAAAAAAAATTGAAATAACGGACGCGTTTAAAAGACATGGGGTACCTGCGGTATCCCGAAATAGTCCCACTGTCTAGACATACCCAAAATGTTTTACTGCTGTAACAAACAACACCTAACTTAACTGTTAGTTAAAGAAATTAGAGAGGGAAAATGTATCTTTTTTGTGTGTTTACTTTGCTGATTTGACAGCACTTGTGAATAGTCATTTCTACTCTTTCTCTTGGGGTACAGCTACACTGTGGCGTGGGAGGGGGAGCTTCAGAAGAAGCCATGCAAATTGCGCTTGCATTTGCATATCTTCTTCCGATTCTTTTTCCAGAAGAGGCTTTTCCGATATTTGGCCCATCTACACAGGACCAAATGTCAGAAAAACCCTCTCTTTCAGAAGCCCTGTACACCTCATTTTATGAGGAATAAGGGGGCTACCGAAAGAGGGTTTTTTCCTGACATTTGGCCCCGTGTAGCCGGGCCAAATATCAGTAAAGCCTCTTCTGGAAGAAGATATGCAAATGCGAGCGCAATTTGCATCCCTTCTTCCGAAACCCCCTCCCTTCCCACAGTATAGCCTGTACCCTTATATAGTTATGTAAAAGCGCCCTGCAAATAAGCTTTGAGGAAAAGATTAAGATATGTTTTTATAGTGCTTACTAAATGTATGTGAAATGGGGTTATTATAGGAGGGGAAACAATCTATCCATGTAGAACCTGCATTTAAGCCAAGGATCCTGTTGACTTTGCTATTATCACCTACTGGCAACATCTTACTTAAAATATGATTTCAGAACTCCCAGACCTAAACTCTAAGCATGTAACAAAACTAGTGCTCAGTGAGAACGTCTCTTTTCTTTCCATATGTTTTCCTTGGGGTAGGCTAAGGCATAGGAAGAAGATAAAACCATTATCCTCCCCCTCCCTCCCCTTTCACAGTAGCGGATACTCCTACAGTGGCTATTTTCTGGAAAAACTCCAAGACTATTTTAGTGCATCATGGAAAATTCAGTAAGAAAGAAGGATAAAAATTGTCCTTCCTCTTGATGACATATTCCATGTTGCTCAGAAAAAAATAGTATCTGCCTTCTAAACAACTGAGTTCCACACAGTCCTAGACCAAAAGATAACACTAAACACAACGGTCACTAAAACATTTCATTTTTATTTAGAGTAACAGGTGACAATGGGACTTCAATGGGAGCAGGAGTAGGCCATTTATTTAGAGAGTTAAAGTAACACTACTAAATGACTCCCAGGAAACATATACCCAATTTTTGTCTTAAAGTTCAGACAGTTAGTATAAAATATAGGAAATGTTTAGACTGAATTATCCCAAAGTGTCTTTCCTTAAATATTTTCTATCCTAGTAACATATAACAAAAGACACATAAACACAATCTATGAATATAGGTAAAATTTTAGGATAAAATTCCACTATCTGATCTACATACCAGATACCAGTGTCTTAGGCAGTGTAAATCAGCATAGCTTCTTTGAATTCAGTGAAGTTATGTCAATCTAACCTGTTGTGGACCTGACTTTGGATTTACACTCTACTGTTTGACTCTCACTTCATGGGTGGAGATCGATGCTGGTGGGAGATTTGCTCACATAGTCAGAACAATATAGTGAAGGTTAGACCCATTGTTCAAATTGGAAGTCTTTAAAATCCTACTGGTTGCCTGTGAGATCAGGGCCTTGCAAAGTGAGCAGATATAAAGTTTTCTGGGCCTGGCTGTATCAGATTAGTACAGGGCATCCCCGCTATAAATTGCCCCAGTATACATCCGTTTCACACTAAAGTTGTTGAACGCTCGTAGGAACTAATACATTATAAATTCTCCCATTCCCTGCTCTTAAGTTGCGCAAACAAACAAACAAACAAACACCAATTTGTGCAAATGGAAGTCAGGCGCTGAAAATTCCCTGCTTTGAGTTGTTTCGCTATAAGTCCAAGTTTTTTTGAACGTATCTTGGACTTATAGTGAGGATGGCCTGTTTTTGTCTTTCTGAGGCTAAAATAGGAGAGTTGTAACTAGATTACCTAATTCCAGTAAGTGCCTGTCCATCAGCTGTGGCTGAGGGATGTTCACCTTCTGGGGGGAAGCAAGGGTAACATCTATACTTTCTAAGAGCAGGAGTTTTAACTTACAGCCTATACTTGGTAGAGTCCCATCAATGGAAGCTGCCTAGGAGATGCACTGAATCAATACATATCCAGGGAGCATGGCCCCGCCTCCATCCCTGGATGGTCCAACCTATTTTCTGGGCTGTGCCTGTTGGCTCCAGACCCTTTGTGGACTGACATGTGGGTGACTTGAACTTCTGAATCTTCTTGTCTGGGCAGATTATATCAATGGGGGCTGACAGCTTGATTTAACCAATTGAGAAATATCTTCTAAACATTACTTCTGACACTTCAAAGCCCCATTCAGCAAGGCACATAAGTACATGCCTAACTTAAAGTTCATGAGCTGTCCTACTGACTCCAGTAGGAGGAGTTGCATGCTCATAGTCAGTAGTATTCTTAAGTACGTACGTAAATTGAACCCAAAGTTAGAACTGTTCTTAAATGGGAAGCCTACATGCTTTTGTGAAGGGAGGGATGTTACATATTCAAGATAAAGCTTCCCAATTGTCCTTGCTTAAAAAACCTTAAGGGAATCAATAATTCAATCACTATGTAACCATAAGGGATTCCTTAAAAATTCTAATTATTTTAGACATATATAGGCCTTCAACATTGGTTATATGAGACTAAGGGTATGTCTACACTACAGAGTTTTATCAGAAAAACGGTTGTTTTTCCTACAAAACTTGAGGAACGTCCACACTGTAATTGCATTCTTCTGCAAGAAAATTGAAAGAACAGAGGGGTTTTTCTGGCATTAGTAATCCTCTAATTCTATGAGAAAGAAGACTTTTTGCGAAAGAGCTCTTTTGGAAAAAGGCGTGTATGGACAGGGAAGAGGGAGTTCTTTCGAAAGAAGAGGAAAGAGGAAAAAGCACAGGTGCCCTGGTGGCCATTCCATCCATTGCAATCACAGCTTAGATGCAAGAGAGCGTCCATTCAGTCTGGAAGCTCTCTTTCAAAAAAGCAGATCGCTTTTTCAATGCACTTTTGCAGTGTGGACACGCTCTTTCGGAAGAAGTTTTTTCAAAAGATCTCTTCCGTAAAAAGTGTCTTCCAAAAGAAGCCTGCAGTCTAGATGTACCCTAAGATAGATTGTTTTGAGCTGAATATTTGCCCAGTATGAAGGAAATCCCATTGTCCACTTAGCTCTTCTTCCCCCCTTGCCAGTATACGGCATCATTTCAGAATATGTGGAGTTGGGATTTCTATTCAAGACTCCAATGCCAAAAAGAATCCAGCCTTAGTAACTAGTTACCTGCTGTAGTGCCAGTTCTAGTGTAGGTACCTTGAAGAAAGTGAAGATCTTGATCATACTTTTTTAAATATCTCACACAGGAACATGCAGAGGTAGCAACAGAGATTGCAAAGGTACTAGAAGTGTGAGCATTGGGGTCCTTTGACTTAACCAGAATGGGTCACCAGAGTGCTCCAGCGCAGAGCAAGTAACCAACCTGTTGATCAGCACCACAAACTGCCGGATGCTGTTTCTGTGTTTGCTTATACCATATAGGGTGTTCAGTCTGGGTTTGAAACTTGTGCTGTTTCCTAATATAGTCAAGAAAGGGAAATCCCTGTGCCTGTATTTCAAATGTCTGCTCCAGGACACAAGCCAGCAGAGATGCCTTTGCATGGTCACATATTTCAGAGGTTCTTGTGATGGCTATTGTACAGCTAGACCCATGCTCAGGCATGCCCCTAAGATCAAGGAATGGACAGATCAAATAACAGCAGCCTCCTGTGAAAGAATTTGAATGGCATATTAAAAACCCTGTCCAATAATAATTCATCTATATAAATACAATTGGAAGATGTTAAATTCTTAAACTATTTTAGTTTATACTCTACAACATAATTATTTCCTTAAAATTTTCTTTTTAAAATCTAACATGAAATTTGTAATGTGAATAAATGATCTGACGTGTATATTTCTTTATTTGTGAATTGTTCAAGATCTGATCCTGAGATTTGCTTGCTAGCTAGCCAGATTAAGTCATGCAAGCAAATTTCAGCCCATGAAGTCCTTGCAAATGGCTCACTTTGACTATCTACTATTCATGATTTGTGGTACATGATTAGTCACTTTACGTCATGTGCTATTGTTTCTGCTATTGATTGGATGGCTGAAACCTTTTAAAGTAAAAGAGAATAATGAAAAGCAAATGATGAACAACAGTCAGTGTTCTTGTTTGCATGCATAACCTTACTCACATGTTAAGAATAATCATTCCCTAAACTCTTGTGTAATCAAATCCCAGAGCCAAGTAATAAAGACAAACAAGCAGTAATCTGGAAACAGACTGATTTTTTTTGCAAGCTGCCTTTGCAATATTCATCCAGCTCTCCATTGTACTCATACTACCCTGTTTTTAAAAAAACCCATGTCCGTTTCAGGTTTTTTCCCAATTATCCCCAGGTTTTAATTTAAGAAATTGCTATCTGGTTAAAGTAACATTCTTCATCTCATTGCAATTGCTCTTATACAGATCCACAAGCATTTGCATGTACACGTGAGCACTACGAATGGGGGTATCAGCCCTGCCCATTCACCCTGTTGCAACCCCAGCAAACTAATTGAAGCTAAGGACTGTGGCAGTGTGCAAAGCATGGTGTGTCTTAGGACTAGACATGTGAACATACTTGTAGCCACCTCTGATTATTCAATATTAGCTCCGGGGTTCTCTGACTTCATTTTGCTGAAAGCCCCTCTGATAATAAAAATGACAACATGAGCCCCGGAGGAGGGCTGAAGTCTGAGCCCATCCAAGCCTCATGTCTCTAAGAAGGAGGGGGACAAATCACAAGTCCCTCCACTCTGGGCAGGGGGAACAAAGCAGAAACCTCAGGCTAGGGGCCTGTAACCTGAGCCCTGCTACTCCAGGCTGAAGCTATTGGGCTTCAATTTCAGCCCTAGGCACTGGAGCTTTGGCTTTAGTCCTAGACTCCAGCAAGTCTAAGCCAGCCCTGATGACCCATTGAAATGGATCAATGGTCCCTCAAATGTTTTCCATCCACATGCTGAATAAATTTTGTTATGTGCACCAGGAATGTGCAGATGTGCACCATAAGTAGAACCACATGCCATCTGTGGACACTGGCAAGCAGGTGGGCAACATTTGACTCTTTCCTGGGTGGCTGCACAAATGTTTGGCTTACAGGCAACTCAGGTCACAACCCACTTTGGAGTCCCAACCTGCAGTTTGAGAACCACTGGATTAGGTGGACATCAGCGTTCCCTGTAAGCTGAGTGCTTGGGCTGTCACCCAGGAGAGATTCAAATGTCACCCAGGTGATTAGGAGAGTGCCTGCAGTGTTTCTACTGGTGGTGCACATCCATACATGCCTCAGTGCACATAAAATTAATTCCTCACACGGGTAGAAAAAACTAGTGGGAATACTGGTATGCATGTGATTAAAAATTCTTCCTTCACCCAATGAATATGGCCTGACTTCTCACTCTGGATATCTCATTGTTGTATTGTATAAAAGGATGTATAGTAAAGCGATTCACCTATTAAAATATGGTGTTAAAACGGTTGATCTTCATGTTTCACAAGCTCTTGAAGGAGGAGGAGGAGGTTACACCATTCTTCTCTATTTGATTTCCTTGCAGACGTATTCAGGCCTCTTCTGTGTTGTGGTGAACCCATACAAATACCTGCCCATCTATTCAGAGAAGATTATTGATATGTACAAAGGAAAGAAGAGACATGAGATGCCACCCCATATTTATGCTATTGCGGATACGGCATACAGGAGTATGTTGCAAGGTAAGGGTGGAAGAGCTCCTGGCTTAGCAATGTGATAAAACTTAGAAAACCCTGAGCAGCAACAGAAAAATGTTATAAAAGTTAATTCCAAAGAGGAAAGGAACACGGTTGGAATAAGATTTATAGCTCTCATCAATTACAGAAAAGTTGCAAGGGCTTTTTAAAGTTCCTGAGGAATTCTTTGGCAGGAATTGCAGTCTATGAACATTATGTGACTCAAAAAGGAAAAACAATCCATTAACCAATCTGAGTGGAGCCATGTGGGCAGGGTTTAAAGTCAAGCAAATAGTTTTGGCAAATACGGGCATGGAAAAAGCTCTCTTTCTACCGAGGCAGATTATTCCAAGGCTAGCTGCTAAGCTTTGCTGACTCCTGGGCAGCATTGCTGTGCAAATGCTGCAGTAGAGTGAAGCAAAGTGAACCCCAGTAACATCTCGGTGACCATTATTTGGTTGCATTCTCACGTTTTGGAGCTAGGATCCTATCTTTGACATCAAGGATGCAATCAGCCTTCTAACTATAAAGAGAATGAGCTGCAGTGGGAACAGATCAGGCCCAAAACGTATTGGAAGAGAATTTTGCGCACCTCCTCCTGCTTCTGCTGTCACTGCTTAATCATCAACTCTTAGAAATAAAGGGTTGGATGGGGTTCCCAGAGGTCATCTACTCAACCTCCTCCTTGTTGAAGTGGGATAAAATAAAGCCAGACCATCTCTGACAGGCGTTTGTCTAACCTATTCTTAAAAACCTGCAGTGATGGGGATTCCATAACCTGCTGTGGAAGCCTGTTCCTATACTTAACGGTCCCTATCATTAGAACTGTCCATCCTGGTCTTCCTTATAACAGCCTTTAGCACAGAGGTCCCCAAACTGTGGAGTGCCCAGCCCAAAAGGGTGGTGGCACGCCTAGGATTATGTGACAGGGCACAGGACAGTCCCCATGGGGACGGGGATGGACAGACAGTGAGTCCCTCCCCATCAGTAGCTCTGCTCTGGGCCTAGCCTTGCACCTGTCCCCATCCTCAACTCCCATCCCAGCACTTGGTCCCATCATCAGCCTCAGGACGATTCCACTCCTGGCCCCATCTCTCCCCTCCCCACAGCCTCATCCACTGGCTGAGGTTCTGCTCCTGGCCTAGGGACGAGGCTGAGGGTAGGACCAGTAGGGGTGCCACATTTGGCTGCAGGCCTGGCTGCCGGCTCCTACCACAGCCTGGTTGCAGGTCCGCTCCAACTCCAACCCTCCAGCTCAGCCCTTATCCTGGCCCCACACCCATTCCCAGCTCTGGCCCCAGAGTTGGCCCCCTTGTCCCAGCCACAATCCCTCTCACACCTCTCTGAACCTGCTACCAGCTCCAGGAGGGCAGTGACAGGGGTAAGTGGGACACAGCCCTCAAAAGCTTGGGGACTGCTGCCTTTAACGGATTTGAAGACTGTTGCCAAATCCTCCCTCAGTCTTCTTTTCTTTGAAGTTTCTAGTCCTGTTTTTGTAAACTTTCCTCATAGGTCGTATTTTCTAAATCTTTTGCTTTGTTGTGCTCTTCTGGACTCTCTCTCCAGTTTGTCCGCATCATTCTCAAAGTGTGGTGCCCAAAACTGGACACACTGTCACAGCAAAGGCCTCACCACTGCTTGGGAAAACAAACCAGGAATATTTACAAACTAAATATAGCTTAAGTATTGATTTCTTTGTAATAACTTGTATGTGTAATAAGTTTAAGTCTATTTGAACAAAAAATGTGATTGCTATTCAGAGATATTGAGCAGGACTCGGCAAAGCATATTGCACCATGTATAAATTGTCATTTTTCTATGCAGTTAATTCATTCAATACTCTATGAAATACTACAAGAAGAAGTATGTTCTGATGCTCTGTTAGGGTATGGCTATACTGTGGGGGGGGTTTTGGAAGAGGTATGCAAATTGTAAAACCAGGTTTATAAGGGCTTTCGAAAGAAGGGTTTTTTTCCAACATTTGGCCCCATGTCTGAAAAAAACCCTGAGCGAGCGCTATTTGCATACCTCTTCCAAACCCTCCCTCCCCCCCACAGTGTAGCTGTACCCTAACTGTCTGAGAAATATACTGGATGAGTTTAGTTGCTAATTATAAAGAATCAATAATTAAAATGACCAGTCCTTACTCACTAATCTGGACTATCATAAATGGGGGCCATTGCTTCATTCATGACCCTTACCCAAGATGCAGATGAAGGAAGCTAATTTCCTGCTTTTCCATGAAAAGCAGTGCTCCTCTTGTATAAGACCAGCTTTGTTGTGCGGTTTAGTATGTTAGACTCTACCCGTAGCCTATATTAACTGACCATAGATAAATCATAGACTTCAGCTGACTTCAAATACCTAGAAAGGTATTTAATTGTAGGATATTAATGTGGAAATACATCTGTAGCCTAAACTGAGGCCCCAGAATTTGTATTTAGGATCAAAGTCAGTAGCCAGATTTTTTATTCCTCTTCTTCTTCCTACTCCCGCTGAAGACCTGAGCACTCACAGTTCCCTCTGACTTCAGTGGGAACTTGACTTCAGAGCACTTCTGAAGATCAAGTCACTTACTTAGATCCTATCTATGGATTCAGGAGCCCACCTTTAGACATTGACACTTTCGGCCATTGGCCAGTATGTGTAGAAATATGTATGACCCTATTTAAATCCTGGGGAATTCAGTAGCTGCCATACTGTATCAGCATTTGTTAGCTCTGGGGCTGATGTGATGAATGCACAATTTGCTTTTCTTATCCGGAAACCACTTTGGCATCTCTAGCTGAGTGGGATTGGAAGATAGGGTCGCAGTCCGACATGCAGAGCAGGGGGGTTTGACACTTCACTGTAGTGCGCAGAGAAGATATCAACTGACAATGTGCCTCCCTCCCCTAATTATAGCAGCAGCTACTCTTATAAACACACACATGTAAAATCCTCTTACACTCCAATGTATTGTACAACCAGGCAGGAGGCAGATGCTGGAATTTAGCTTAATGAGATTGGGGATGTCTCTTTTCAGAATAGCAGAGCCATCGCAGAGAAATCCATTCAGTATACACGGATGCCATATCCACTCCATTCTGTATTTGTCTGGTGTAGGAGCTATCGCCGGTGCAATGTTGTCTGGGTCTAGAGCTAGACATTCAGTCAGGTTATGCACGGAGGTGAAAGAGGAGAGGGTGTGAGAAGGATGCAGGCCACGCATCAGTGCTTTTCTCACAACTTCACCATCACACATGGTCAGCCTGCCGCTGCTTCTCCAGCACCAGCCGCAAATTAGCTCCAGTTGACTGGAATGATGCCTTCACTCCACAGGAAGCTTGTTACAGGGGAAAAGAGCAAGGAGAGTGTTAAAAACTACCTGCCTGACATATGATCCAACAGGGGATTAAGGAAATGCCTGGAAAAGCCTCTGTAAATTACAGCCCATGGAGGGCAGGGGAATTTTTTTGGTTTTGGTGTTAGTATCTAAACTGTGCAAGGACCTGAAATATACTTGGGCTGGCATCTGTTCTCCCCTGAGCTGGTGAGCTAGCCCACAGGTTCAAAGAGCCCCTGTATGTTTGCTTTTCCTGGCTACAGCTATTAGAGTGGAGGGCTTCTGTTTGTTTCTGTGTTTGTTACTGTGTTTCAAGGGTGGCGGTCTTATGAGTTGTAGTGGTTTATTTTTTTAATGGCCCATGAAATTCCTACTTTGCTTTTCTGACCCTGCACTTTTTTGACCCCCTGTTGCTGGCACCAGTTCTGAGGGGATCTCTGCTGTTCTGGCTCTGTGGTTAATTTACTTCTTTGTAATTGACCTTCTTGACAGCAGAGAGGAAGAGAAGGGGTGGGCGGGAGAAAAAAAAGGGGAAGAGATCATGAGAAGAGGAGATCATTTTTTAACAGGATGCATTTTCCCTATCTGTAATGCTCTAACCATACACAGCAGACCCCTCAGTGGGAGGAGCAGACCCATAAGGTCTTGTCACAAGCCCAGGATACTTGCACTCTACTTACTTTATTTATTTACTTGTAAATGCCCCAGCTGCTTCTGATGCTTTGAAAAAGTTCTTTTCCCTGTTTGTGCTTTGCTCACCTACCTGACTCCAAACTCACAATATCTCCATTTATGCTGCCAGATTTCACCCCTTGTTGGACTGCTGAAAGTGCATTTCAGTGGGTGAGCGGCCAACTATGTACATCTAAAGTGAATGTGTACCAGCAAATATGGGTTTGAACAAATGTTTACAGCTGGAGTGTAAACAGAAATTCAGGTTTGCAAAGCATGCTCTGCAGCACTGACCCCCTGCATGGTTTCCTTGTCAGGTTTTAGTACCATGTGTAGTCTACAGGTGTAACCCACACGCCTAGTGGGTGTGGTTCGCTGTCCCATGTAGTGGCACTTAGACCACTTACAGCGAGAGATAAGAACAAGGGAGCTCAACAGCCTAAGTTCAGCAGAAGCTGGCTTTATAGCTCTAGCTGTAGAGGCTCCTTTCTGAGGTCCCAGATTCAAATCTGTCCAGTTGTAGTTACCAGCGATTTCCCTACACCCCTCCTATGGGGGTGTATACCCCCCTGAATTTCCCCCCCCCCCCCAGTTTTGTGAATTATGGTGCCATACAGCCCACCTTCCCCCTCACAGTGTCTCCCCTCATCGGCCCTGACACTCCCCCTTGTAAATTCAAACAGCCCCCCCCCCAATTTCAATTCCTGGGGAGACTACTGGTGGTTACACAGGCATATACTGTCTTTGAAAAATAAGATGATTCTTTTGTTCTATGAAGTTTAAAGAATTGTGCTTTAATATTTCCTCCTCAGAACCACATGGCACAGGGCAAATCAACTCATTTGTCTTAGGGTGAAGGACAGTTCATATGGGGGACAGATTCTCAGCAGGTGAAAATTGTCATAGCTGAATGGAAGATAACAGAACAATGACAACATCACTGGCTGAGAATCTGCCCCCAAGAGTCTTTAATGCTGCTGCAGTACAAAGCATATCCAAATGCCCATGCAGAGAACTCTTCCTCTATTATGCATTTGGTCCTTGCTAAGTGGCACTCCCCCTGTGTGGTAGACGTTATTTGGTTCATATATAGGCCTCTAATATGAGGTCTGAGATGAGTTTTTGAGTTGTTTTGGTGCTCAAAATCATAGTAAAGGAAAACTGAGGTTAAATATTTGGGTACTTGCCCAACACCCACACAAAGGTGTGTTCAAAGGAGGGGGAAGCATAAAGAGATGTTGACTGGGATACAGATCCAGAATTCCCATTATTGTCACTGGGATTTGAGCACCTAAATCCTGGAGGTAGCATTGAAAATCATATCTATTAGCTCTATCAATGGTGAGAGTGGAATGCAGGGAGGGAATCTTGGCTAATCGGCCTAGCACCAACAGTCACTGGCAGTGTGACAAGGGACCAACCACTTCACCTCTGAGCACCCCTGTTTCCACATAAATTAACTGGGAATAATAACATTTAATATTTCACGGGGCGTGTGATTTCATCTATTAACAATCACACCGGAGTTAGAGAGCCTTGAATGAGAGGCAGTATCAGTGTGCAAAGAGTTATGATTCTGATAAGGCTCTCCTAAGCTACTTATACATTTTCCACAATACCTATCATCTGATGGTACGGGTTTCTTTGCCTCACTCCCTCTTATCCTGCCACCCCACAGATCCTTGTTAGCACAGAAGGATACTCTTCTGCCCAAGCCTGTTTATAAAAACCCACTCCAATCTAAGACAAAGAAATGCATCTCTTGAGCCAAATTGTCAATCTGCTTCAGCAGCTCTTTCCCTCCTAACCCGCTCCATGGTCTTTTGATGAAGACTTACTTAGTGAGTGTTATGTTAATGCTATTTGTGGCAGTGCATCAAAGATCCAAGTGCTTTGCTTTTTATAATACAGGAAATATATACACTTGAGAGGAATACAGTACTCCCCTGACAGGATAAAACACAAAGCAGGCCAAGAGCTATATTCTATAGCATTGCTCCACCTGATAGTCCAGTGTGCTAATAGTTGAACAGCCAAAATTTTACACAGGTAAAAGTGGAACTGGAGTCAAAGTATTGTCTGGCAGAGAGCTAGGTCTGTGTCACTAATGGGGCATTTCAAATTGCTTTCCACCTTCCTTAGGGTGCGTCTACACAGCAGCGTTATTTCGGAATAACGGTCGTTATTCCGAAATAACAATGTGTCTACTCAACAATTCCATTATTTCAAAATACATTCGAAATAATGGAGGGCTTATTCCAACTTCTACAAACCTCATTCCACAATGCCTATTTCGAAATAGCAGTCGTGTGGAGGCTCCACTGCTACTATTTTGAAATAACTCCTCCCCAGGGCCTCCTGGGGCTCTAAATCGAGGTTGCGCATCCACATTAGGAAGCCTGCCTCGGACTAATTTTGAGGCTTCCCTGTAGTGTAGACGTGCTATTTAAAATAAGCTATTTTGGAGTATTTCTTCTAGAATAGCTTTTTTTAAAATAAGCATGCACTGTAGATGTACTCTCACTGTCCACTGGATAGCCAAAAAAGTCTTGTGAATTCAGTGTTCAGAACTATGAATCAAGTTTTCACTGGCTGCCCCTAGGTCACAGTAAGTGCTCAAAGCCTTGTGCTGTTAAGACGCTGCCCAGATTTTCAAAACATATTTTTTCAAGATCTTCTTGTGTGGCAGTGGAACTGGAGGGAGGCAGTTATCTGATTTCCCCATTGGTGCTAATGGTGAATGAAACCATTTTGTCTCTGTGGGCATAGGTAGAAGAATTCATGGTTCTCAGGTGAGGCAGAAACATGCCAAGTCTATCACTGTCGAGAGCAGCCTTGGGATTTTTCTGCTTTTGACATTCATTTTAGATTAAAGGGGACAAAGAAAGAACATATATAAAGTCTTCATGAGACAGCACTGTCACAATGAACTAAAACAAAAAACAGGACTATGTAGCACTTTAAAGACTAACAAGATGGTTT
>JANRFK010001605.1:21163694-21191319 GCA_030068395.1 Apalone spinifera
ACATCCCTCTTTCGAAAGAGGGATGTAGATTAGACATGCCCTAAGTTATAAAGAAGTGTTCATGGCTTATAGGAGACTATGTTGGTGCTAAACCAATGACATTTTTAACTCTATACAGAAACTTTGTGGGAAACAGGAATAGTACTGTATATATTATAAAAGAGAGATTCTTAGGACCTGCTACAACATGAGTCATTGAGCTGAAGGTCAGAAGGAACCATTAGATCACCTAGGCTTTGTCTACATTGGCATGATTTTGCGCAAAAGCAGTCGCTTTTGTGCAAAAACATGCTGACTGTCAACACTGGTGGGGAGTTCTTGCGCAAGAACACTGACGTTCTAATGTGTGAAATCAGCGCTTCTTGCGCAAGAACTATGATGCTCCCACTCAGGAATAAGCCCTCTTGCGCAACTGTTCTTGCGCAAGAGGCCAGTGTAGAGAGGCAACATGAATTTCTTGTGCAAGAAAGCCCGATGGTTAAAATGACCATCAGAGCTTTCTTGCGCAAGAGAGCGTTTACACTGGGCACAGATGCTCTTGCGCAAAAGCACATCTCTGGCGCAAAGGCACATGCCAGTGTAGACGCTCTCTTGCGCAAGTACTCTAACGCAAAAACTCTTGCATTAAAGAGTATTTGCGCAAAATCGAAAGGAGTTTTCATTTTTCATTTTTATTTTTTGCTTGCTCAGAGGGTTCTGTTAGCCACCATTTCTTTTTAATTGAACACTGAATAGGTGATTTCAGGGCTGAAATAACTGAGGAGTTATTTCAAAATATTTCAAAATAACGATTAAAAAAAAAGCTTATTCCTCTTCACAAGCAGGAGTTACTATTGCAAAATAACAAGTCCATTATTTTGAAATAACAAGACAAGCATCCACACTACCAAGCTTGTTATTTCAAAATAATGGGCTTGTTATTTTGCAATAGTAACTCCTGCTTCTGAAGAGGAATAAACTTTTTTTTTTTTTAATAGTTATTTTGGGAGTTATTATTTCAAAATAATGTATTGTGAAATAACCTGGTAGTGTAGACATAGACTTATAGATTAAAAGCCCTCTCTAGCTACCCTATTTGCCTCTGGCCCTACTGAGCTGATATTTTTTTCTTCTACCCTTTAATTTAATTTAATTTAATTTAATTTAATTTAATTTAATTTAATTTAATGAAGTGTCTCATTCTGGCCCTGGTCCACAACACTGCTGATACTTCCAATCCTTAAATCACTCCTGATTAACTTCTGTGCTTCCCGTACAACCTCTTTTGTGCTCGCCTCTGCTTTGATGTTCCTAGTCTTACATTCTCCTAGCCCTCCCACACAGCTTTTACCATTCATTCTACTGTTTCCCCAGTCCCTCTCACTGTCCTCGTCCCTTATGATAGAAGTCCCCTCCAGCACTGATGTGGAACTGGGGGTATGTCTACACAGCAGGGCTAACTCGGAATAACCTACGCAACTTGAGCGATGTCAATTGCATAGCTTAAGTGGAAATAGCCTATTTCGGCTTTTGGCGCTATCTACACAGCAGGAAGTTCAAGAAAGAGCACTCTTCCTCCAACTTCCCTTATTTCTCGTAAAATAAGGGTTACAGGAGTCGGAGTAAGAAGTCCTCCAACTCAACATTATTTTGTCATTATGTTGAAATAACTGTTTGTAGTCTAGATGCGGGCTACATTATTCCGAAATAACATTGGTGTGTAGATATACCCTGAGAGAACACTTGACTTAGGCTATTTGTACTTCCCAATGCTTATAGTTCCTATGCTGTCAGAAGCTTCAACCTCTTTACATGACCTACAATCATGTTAGCTTTGAGAAACTTATCTATTGGGTCATACACTTCTTAGTCTCATTAGGAGACCTTTATTAGTAAGTGTAATTCAAACTTATTTTCCAGCTCTAGAATTTTCTCTTACAGAGTGTCATCTGTGCACATTGGACTCCTCATTATAATTCATCTCCAATGAAATTTTAAACAGCTGTTTGAATATTTAACCTTTTGTTCTTATTTTACAAAATCCTGGTGTTAGGGGCGCTAAGTTAAATACAAAGACAAATGGACTGAGATGTGATTTCAACATTTTTGAGTGGTCATGTATCATCAGATTTTGGATGCCTGGGTGTTCATGTTTGTTGAAAATAATTCTTT
This sequence comes from Apalone spinifera, assembly GCA_030068395.1. Taxonomy (NCBI): domain Eukaryota; kingdom Metazoa; phylum Chordata; order Testudines; family Trionychidae; genus Apalone; species Apalone spinifera. The sequence goes on from JANRFK010001605.1 coordinate 21,165,846, forward strand.
GTAAATGCAAATAGCTCTGTTAGTACACAACTTTTCTTTGTATAATCAATGGATTTTTCTCTTTATTCACAGATCGAGAAGACCAGTCCATTCTGTGCACGTAAGTAGTATCTATCTTTTAGTATATATCCAGGTTCTGATATTTGTCCAGGTTCATGGCATGACTAAAAGCCTATTGAATCCAGTGGATAGATTTCCTTCATTATTCATGGGCTTTGGACCCAGCCTTTAGTGAAAGGCATTTTACTATTTTTAAATTGATCAAATTATAAAGCAGTTGTATTTGCATGAGGAGGCATGGGATTAATAATTTCATTGAGCTTCTGAAGTTCTGAGATTACAGAAAGACTTGAGGGGAGTGTAGGTGGATAAACTGTGTCTTGGAAACCCCTATGAACATAAAAAACAGCAAATAGCAAATGGTCCTGCAGCACCTTAGAGACTAAGAAAAAATGTAGATGGCATCATCAGCTTTTGTGGGCACAACTCATTTCTTCAGATGAATGGAGTTAAGGGATCCAGGGTACAAATAAATAGCAGAGAAAGAGAGGGGATGGGAAGAGAAAGAGAAGGGGAAAAATGGATAAAAAACATTGTCAATTAGAGTGTCCATGCTAAATGATGCTAATAGAGTGGTCTCTAAGTATCCTAAGTACCTGGTGCTTGGCTTTTTATGTCATTAGTATGTGTACTGTAGAGGCTCATCCAGATCAAAGTGTCAAATAGAATCTGGTGTTGGTGAGTTGTCTGGCAGCCTCCTTTTCATGATCTGTTCTGTTCATGATGATTACAGCACCCCCTTTGTTTGACATCTTGAATAGAGGTTTAAACAAAGACCCGACTAGAGAGTAGAGAGTAACTTAACGCTGATGTTGTTTTTAAAGCATCAATTGATCTAAGGCCTACTCTACATGACGTCCCCTCCCCCATTGATCTAACCTATGCAACTTCAGCTACACAAATAGCAAAACTGTCTTCCATGTGATAAGGTCAGTAGTGGCTGCTCTCCTGTTAACTCTGGCTACTCTTCTCGTGCTGGTGGAGACATGATAAATCTAAGCAGACATGATAAATCAATGGCCAGTGGATTGATCACTGCAGTGTCAATCCACCATCTACCACAGACAAACCCTAAGCCTTAGCCATTCTCAAAACCTCCTCTTTAAGCCTTGGCCTGACAAGTATCTGTGTTCAGGTAGCATCTGCATTTAGGCAGTCAAAGGTTGAGCCTTGGTTGGAAGGAGGGCCTTTCTGTGTGGAACATATTGCACTTTGCTTGTTCCTCGCCCCTTGTTAAACAAAACACATGAAGACGTATGCGCAGGTGTTTTAGATTTGATTCCATATCTCCTCCTCATCCCTTATATCAGGTTGCAGCCCCTCAATTGGCTTTATTTGCTTGAATGTCAGTGTGGAGGGCTTTATTGCATTAGAATTTGTGTTTGTTAAGCAGCACCCAGTTAGTCTCAATGGGAGTGGGGGGAGGTGTGGTTCATAAATAAAAATAATCATCATTTTCAGAAGGTGAAACGCACCGTGCTCATATTAGGTGCTGGAGGAAAGTGATGATCACACAGCAAAGTCATACTCAGACCCTCTCTTTGGACGCTCACTTCCTCCAAGGGTGGCCTCTTGAGTCTATGACCATGTACCTCGATACTGGTGTGAGAAAAGGGTGTTATTGACCCCCAGTATCACAGCCCGGGAAAGTGCGGAGAATTACTCACTGAAACAGTTTTATGCTATGGCTCAGAAATGGTAAAATTATGGGCCAGACCTTCTATGGCATAGGTCAGTGAGGCTTTGACTTCAGTAGAGCAACACGGATTTACAGCAACTGAGAATGTGGCTCTGGATGGCTTTTAAAAATAAAACCCGTAGAATATTAATGATGTACTATAAACTGTCCGTTCGCTTCATTTTCCCAGGACATTCTTGTCACTTTAATAGAAACTAGTTAATGAGATGTGCTTGCTCCTTCCATTATTGTGCTGTAGGGTTGTGGTTTTTTCTCATGTGTCTCATCTCTTCCTGTTTTAATTCTTGAAGGTCTTCACTTTTATAGGATAAATCTCTTATTAAGCCAGGTCTTTTTGTTAACACTTGCATTTCTGAAAATCAGAGTATGTGTACTGTCTGGGCAACAAACCCAAGGTTTCTTCATCTTGACTGACAACGTTGAATCAAGTTGTGAGATTTCACACAGCCCAGAAGAAAGGAAATGGATTCTTTATTGGAACACACCATAATACATGAAATGTAGAGATTCAAAATCGGATCTGTGTTCTCTCACTCTCTTTCTACCATTCTGTAACTAAAGCAGATGATTTTCCAGAGTAATTCTTATGTGCTGGCAAGATCATGGCCTTGACTTTAAAACAGTGCAGAGCTCCTGATAGCTACATTTTTAATTTAGTTCAAACACACTAAGAAAGCTAAAATATATTTGCAGAGCTGTAAGTGCTTATGCTTTATCAGCTTTGTTAGCCATATTTGGTTGTACAGAAAAAACTGTTATCTCTAGGCTTTTAGTCACAGAGCAGTAGAGTGCCAGGAATGAGCATTTCTTTCTGATTATTAGTAATTGTCCTCTTGCTTAAACTATGAGGCTAAAGTGACGGATGAGTTCATACAACGGATCTGGGATCTTTTCTGCAGACTGAGAGTCGCAGACTCAACATGTCCAAGCCCTTCAACCTGAATTGCAACCAAAGACTATGAATTTGCATAGGTGAATGTATTTTTGGATGCTGATGAATAGTCTATCACTGATGTTGCTCAGTGGGCAGAGTCTGTGTGTTTTAAGTCAGCCTCTACATTTTCCCCTCACTGCCAATCCTCCCTCCTCCCACCCCCAGGATTATTTATGCTTTTGACTGTGTGGGGATCATGCAGTCATGCCCAACCCAGCCAAAATACCTGCAGAAGTTGTACTGACAGAAATTGTCCAGTCTAGTTTTAAACATCCTAGTCTATTGGCTTGCACCATTTCCCTCAGGAGAGTATTCCACCGTCTAAACACAGCTCAAAAAACAGACAAACAACAAACATCCAATATGGTTCAAAAATCTGCCCCTTTCTTTCTGTCAAGTTGGTTGTCCTTGCCTGTATCTCTAGCCTCAGCTGTAGCTGTTACTTCCTTTTGGGCTTTTTTAATACTAACCACATTTCCAAGGATATCGAAAGTGCTGCTTCCAAAAATCCTCTCTTTTTCTTCCCATCACGTAGGTCTAATTTTCATCCCATCACAACTAGCACTATCCCTTCATATCCCTCTTCTCCATCTTTGCTTTTTACAGCTTTTAAATGAATACACAGTGTTATCACATTCCCACATTTCTAACTAAGTTCTACATGTTTGCGTCTATCAGTCTTTGCCCATCAGTCTCTAACACCCTAGCCTTTTTTCTGTTGTTCTCTGAACTCCATCCAATCCATCTTTCTGGTACTGAGTTACCCTGGGCTACACACAATATTAAGGTGTAGACTCCTTAAAGGACCTTAGGGAAAAGGACTCTTACGTCCTTGCTTAGTGGTGAGTGCCTTCTGTCACTACAGCCCCAAATTGATTTTTGTTCTGCTCAAGAACACTGTGGACTTGTACCCAAACTTCTGTGCATGGTCATTATTTCTTTCTTGGCACTTCACCCTCAAATCTTTGAGTCCATCCTTGTGAAATCACATCAGCTGCTGCCTGTTGCTTGCATTTTGTTCATTGTAACTACTATTTATTGTGACAAAACAGCAGGCAAGGATTCTCTAGCTTTCTTCCACATTCACTGTGTACACCAGATTGATTTATTTCCTCCACATTTTATCTTGCAACTGAATCTCTTCTGAATTTGATCTCTTCTACTACCTTCTTTGCATCCATTCCTTCCACATTAAGTTCAGTTATCTCAGGATCACCAAGCTCACTTATCATATTCTCATGCCGGGTAAATTTCTTTTTTAATCTGTTAGTTGTAGATCCAGATTCTGGATTTGTGTAAGTTGCCATTTTTATGTCTTCACATTGTAAAAAATGTGCACAATTCAAGAAATGCAGAAGTAATACTGTTCCAGCAGCAATGAGCTATATACACTTACAGATGTATGTGTGTATACACAACCAAAAGAGTGATTATTGCAAATTTCTTTGCTTTTTTAAAAATTGAAGACATGCCTGGAATTAGCAGTGTTCTGAAGGAAATAGTACCAATTCGGGTTTGAAATTCACACTTTGTTTAGAGGCTTTAGGTGGAGAGAGGATGAGTTTTTACTTGATACTACTTCTGCTGTTTGGCTAAAGAGTGCTTTCTGCAGGGTTGGGTTTAAAAGATAGTAGCACATTGGTCTGCATTGCAATGGTTGTAGCTTTGCAATGGGTAAACACAGTATCCTATGTATTCCAAGATAAAATGCAGCCTAGAATATTCAAGGAGCTAAATGAGGAAATATCTGATTCTTCAGTAAGTATCTTTGAAGAGTCATGGAAGATCGGAGAGATTCTGGAAGACTGGAAAAGGGCAAATACAGCGCCCATGTACAAAAGGGGAAATAAGGACAACTCGGGGAATTACAGACCAATCATCTTAACTTCTGTACCTGGAAAGATAATGAAGCAAATAAATTAAGCAATCCATTTGCAAACATCTGAAAGATAATAAGGTTATAAATAACAGTCAGCATGGATTTGTCAAGAACATATCTTGTCAAACCAACCTGATAGCTTTCTTTGAGAGGGTAACAAGCCAAGTTCCACCTCACCCCGACATCAGCCCCATCCTCCTGCCTCTCTGTATCAGACAGGAGGACTGTCCCAGTCCATGATGGCAGGGGGTGGCTCTGGCAAGGCAGGGATAGACAGGAACAGTAGTGGCTTCACATGTGGATCAGGAGGAGGAGGGGCACCCCTGCTATGGAAGAGTCACTTGACTTGGATCATCCAACTCCCCATGCAGCTCGGGTCTCCCCACCCCCAGTGCTGCTGCCTCCATCAGCCCAGCTTCTTTCAACAGGTCAGGTGGGAATCAAAACCCCTGCTCATGGATTTCCCCCCAAGACATCCTGAGCAGGAGCCCTGATGGCCCACTCCAAAGGCTGGACCTACTGGGTACCACATTTCAAGAAAGATGTGAACAAACTGGAAAAAGTCCAAAGAAGAGCAAAAAAAAAAAAATTAAAGGTCTAGAAAACATAACCTATGAAAGAGTATTGACAAAACCTGTGTTTGTGTAGTCTGGGAAAGAAAAGACTGGGGGAGGAGGGGACAACACAATCTTTTTCAAGTACATAAAAGGTTGTTACAAGGAGGAGTGCGAAAAATTGTTGTTCTTAACCTCTGAGGATAAGAAGCAATGGGCTTAAATAGAAGCAAGGGAGGCTTAGGTTGGACATTAGGAAAACATCCTAACTATCAGGGTGATTAACCACTAGATTAAATTGCTTCGGAAGGTTGTCGACTCTCCATCATTGGCGATTTTTAGATAGTCTAGACAAGCACCTCTCAGGGATGGTCTAGATAATATTTAGTTCTGCCTTGAGAGAAGGGGACTGAAGTAGATGACCTCTCAAGGTCCCTTTCAGTCCTATGATTCTATTTATACCTGAAAGTTAAGAAACTGTAAAATGTAATGCAAATTCTTGAAAGTAAAAAGATTTACTATATTTTTCACACCTGTGATCTTCTGATGGTTAAGAGGTGTTTCCAGTTGTCCCAGCAGCTGCTCCAGTTTGAGGTCACTGATCAGAGGGGAAGGGAAGGGTTGAATGTGCACAGATGTCACACAATGGGTAGTATTTCATAGCAGCTGCCTAATAAGCATGCTCAGAAGTGATTTCTCAATCCACTATAATTTTCCCCCAGCCTAAACAAAGGCACTAATCCTCAGTAAAGACCATGGTCCAGATTTTTAAAGGTATTTGGGAGCATAGACAAAGGCTGGTAAAAGCAGCTTAGAGAGGGTGCAAATTTCACCCCCACTAAGCAATGAAAGAATAGCAGCTTCTTGCAGACAGGATCTCTCAATACAGCAATACATTTTTAGCTTGGCAAGAACAACAATTTGTTGGGAGATGGTGGGGTAGAGGATACGCATAGTATGTAAATGAAATATTGTATTTTTATTGCACAGACTCACGACATGTGCATTAATTTGGTGTTTATTGTCTGCTATGAGGGGAGTCTACTTTTGCGATTGTAATTATCATGCTGCCTTATTTATGATGGAGATGCTTTCAGAATGCCTCTTATGCATGACCAGTGTGTCTAGTTCTTCAGGGCCAGGATTAAAGAGCAGTGGGAGCCAGACTTTGGGAGATAGAATCCCCCGTACCCTCTTTTATGAACAATCAAGAAGTATATGTGGAAATATATAGACACTCATAGGAGAGGGCCATGCATCTCCTGTCAAGTCAGGGGCCCTGCTGTGGAGTAGGCCTAGTGCAGGGTTCAAGCCTAAAACTCTGGAAGACACTTGCCAAACAAGTCTCCCTCTTCTCCCCACCCCAGAAACCTATCATGGAGGACACAGTGACCAGATGTTGGGAAGGGGAGTGAAATTTTTAAAGACCCGTAAGGGGCAAGAGCTAGGAGATGAAAATGGTGCCAGAGAGCTTTTCAGCTACTTTACTTACTGTAGGGCATGGCACAGCAAAAGAGCATATTGCTGCCATCCCAAACTGGTGGCTTTGGAAGGTAATTCTGTGAGACACTATGTCATGACAGGTCAACATGACTAATGCTGCGCTAAAGTGTGCTAGAGGTTAGTAGTTTCTGGTAGGCGACCAGATAGTAAATGTGAAAAATCAGGACAGGAGACAGGGATGGGGAAAATAGGCACCTAGCTAAGGAAAAGCCCTAAATATTAGGACTGTCCCTATAAAATAGGGACATCTGATCACTCTAGCTCCAGGAAGGATACCATTCAAGATGCTGGCCACCAAGTTTCAGTAGGTCAGACCAGCAAAACTCTCAAACCATGCTGCAAATATCAGATGGTCAGGAGGAGATGGGGGAGAAAGGATGAATCTGGGCCAATCCATTTTAGACCTCCAGGGTGTGTCTACATTCGAAATAATCTACGCAAACTGAGCTACATCAATTGCGTATCTTATTTCGAAATAGCTTATTTTGAAATTGGGAGCATCTACACAGCACTTATTTCAAAACAGAGCACTTCCTCCAACTTCTCTTACTCCTTGTACAATGAGGGTTACAAGAGTAGGAGTAAGAAGCCCTCCAGCTTGACAGTATTTCAACATTATTTTGAAATAACTGACTGCTGTGTAGACATGGACAAAGTTATTTCAAAATAACCTAGCTATTTTTTATAACTTAGTTATTTTGAAATAATGTTGCTGCGTAAACATGCCCTCAGGCTGTGTCTAGACTGGCAAGTTTTGTCAGCTGTCTACACTGGCCGCTTGAATTTGCGCAAAAGCACTGACGTTCTAATGTAAGAAATCAGTGCTTCTTGCGCAAATACTTTGACGCTCCCGTTCGGGCAAAAGTCCTTTTGCGCAAATGTATTTGCGCAAGAGGGCCAGTGTATTCAGCTCAGGACTGTTTTGCGCAAAAAAGCCCCAATGGCTAAAATGGCGATCGGGGCTTTCTTGCGCAAAACCGCGTCTAGATTGGCACGGACGCTTTTGCGCAAAAGCGCTTTTTGCACAAAAGCATCCATGCCAATCTAGATGCTCTTTTCCACAAATACTTTTAACGGAAAAACTTTTCCGTTAAAAGCATTTGTGAAAAATCATGCCAGTCTAGACATAGCCTCATAGTTTAATATAATCTGTTTTCACATATCGGGAGCTTAATCAGTGGGATCAAGGGTTAACCTTGAAGTTATGATGTGCCCTTCAGATTACCGTTGCTAGAACACTAGAACTGGAAGGGTCCTCAAGAAATCATCAAGTCCTGTCCCCTGCTCTCACATCAGGACCAAGCATCATCTAGATCATCCCTGATAGATGTCTATCTAACCTGCTCTTAAATATCTCCAGTGATGGAGACTCCACAACCTCCGTAGGGAATTTATTGTAGACTTTAACCATCCTGACAGGAAGTTTCTCCTAATGTCCAACCTAAACCTCCCTTGGTGCAGTTTAAGCCTATTGCTTCTTGTCCTATCCTCAGAGGCCCAGGACAACAATCCCCTCTCCCCCTCCCTCCGTCTCCCATTTTGCTTAATTCATAGCAGCACCTCAGACTTGTCTATCTCCATGGCCTTTCAGAAAAGACCAAGTGCAGTATGTTCGATACACGCTCTTGATATCCCCGATAAGCAGACTCAATTATTTAATAGGTCTTTAGTCCATTTCTTGCTGCTGTGCTACAGCATCTGACATTTAGAACCTTCTTTAACTTTTCATTGTCCACTTCAAAATAAAGCAAGCAAGCCTCACACTTCATCTGCAGAAAACAGTTTGGAAGAAAAGGGTTAAGGCAAGTGAGCACAGAGCAAAAAGTTAAGTAACTTAAGAGCTGCAGTATGGCAGGAGAATTACAAGTAAAATGATGCCATATATGGTAATACTCCCAGGGATTTAAGAGAAAGCCCAGTGATGGGCACTGTTGCCCTGGGAGAGAGGAAATGCAGCTCACATAATGATGAACTGCAAATAACCTTTCATAAATGAAATAGTTCAAAGCTCAGGGCTTGTTAGAATAAATTTTTTTTATTTTTCCCAAAAGGCAACATTGTAAGGTGGATTTGTTTGAAAACTCTGTATGCAGAAGACTTTAAATTGGTGTGCTTAGCTTGGAATCATTCCCAGGACACTTCATTTTTATCAATAAAACATGGAAATGTTTCAACTCTGAAGATGAAGCAGGGAGGGATCCGTCTTCTTAACTGTGCAAACTAATCCAGTCTTGTCAAAAGGACCTTGTTCATCCCAGTTAATCTTGTTGAACTTCTGCAAGCAAGAAAGAACAATTCTTATCATGGAGTACCTGCTATCGGAGGGAATTGAACAGAAAATTAACTATTTTATTTCCTCAGTAGGAAAAGAAGAACTGCAATTGATGCGGTGAAATAATTCCAACATCAAAGGACCTGAATAAATTCCAATGGGAATTTATGTATTTGTTTTTGTAAATCCACTTAATGCAAGCAACAAAATGAGCCTGATTCTTACTTAGCCTAAGACCCTTTGATGGGGTTTTGGTTGTGTGAGGGAGTTTTAATTATATTCACAACCACTTTAAGGCCCTTTTTAATGGGCACAGAAATGCAAAAGGATGCCCTAAGTTATGTCCACACTGCAACGGGGGAGGGGTATGACTCAGCTCATGTAAATATATCCAGACTAATTTAACCTAGCTAGCTCAAGTACTGGACGACTGACAGAGCAGCAGCCTGGGCTGCAGCACAGCCTAGCCACCCACGTAATTAGCCAGGATTCTGGGCAGGCTCCTGCAGCCCACACTGAATCCATTGCACCATATCTTCACTACCCCATGTTTCCACAAGCTGCCATTACACTCCAGGACAAAGTTGCGTTAAGGTACACAACTTCAGCTATGTTAATTGTGTAGCTGAAGTCCAAATAGCTTAACTCAGCTTTTGGCACTGTCCACACTGCGGGAAGTTGAAGGGAGAGTGCTCTTCCTTCGACTTCCTTTACTCCTCATGAAATGAGGGTTAGCGGCATTGGTGAGAGCACTGCTCTCAGTTCAAATGAGCTGTCTTAACTTGACTGCTAATTCGCACTCGAGAAGATCGACAGCATCGATCTTCCTCTGCAGTGTAGACATACCAGGATTGCTGTGTTGTCTACATGAGACCTGGGTCCAGAGGACTCTAGAAAAGCCAGAGCAGAATAACATAAGAAGTAGGGAAGGAATGGTTAGGCTGAGTCTGAAAAGTGATTATGTAAAAATGGCCTCTGGCCCAGATCTGTTTCCAATGATCTGATTTCAGTCAAATGTGCTTATTTCAGTGCCAAAACTAAATGTTTGATGCCTTTGACCATTAGATCAGCAGGGCTCTGGGCAGAATGAGTTGGATTCCTTTATGGCTCATACATGCTCATTAGAGTGAGCTAAGTTTCAATTGCAAGGCCAGATGTGCCCTCCACCCTTATCTATTTAGTTGCATTGAAAACAGGGCTAGAAAGATGTAATAAGAACCAGGCCAGCAAAGCTATTACCAGTGGGAAGTCAGAAAGAACCCAGCTTGGCTGCAACATCCCAGGCTGATTTTGCAGCTGCCTGGGGTGACATTACTTTTAATTTGTTCACACATTGGAACTAGAAATCCAGTGGAAGACAATCCAGATGGAAACAGAGCCCTACTTCACCAATTCATAGTCACTTTACCAACTAGAACTAGGTCAGCTGCAGCTTCCCCACACCAGCAGCTCTCGGCTGGTGTTGTCCACAGCAATCTTAAATGCCAGGATCTGACCCAGAGGATCCAAGCTCAATGGGAGTTTCACTGCAATCTTTAAAAGGAGCAGGATCGTGCCCATATTATCTGAGGTTTTGATCAAATCTGAGCTATTAGTACTGGAACTGTGGAAATGCAAATGAGTATTGCCATTGCTGTTGGGTTCCCCACCCTACCCCACTCCTCTATTCCCACTTTGTAGTTAATTAGTTGCCTTAAAATATTGGTAGACTTGTTTCCTTCCCTTCCCCAGCCTGCTTTTAATAAATGTTCAGCTGCTCCCCAAGTGAGAAGAACTCTTTCAACCATGCAGCATGTCTTTGGAACACCTTAAATGAACCTATATCCAGTCAAGATTTAAAAAAAAAAAAAAAAAAAAAAAAAAGCGAGGGCCCTGATATTGCGTTCCTGGCTTGCTGACATCAGGTGGCATGTGGGGCAGGCAGGAGATGGCAGGTTCAAGTAGAATGCAGAACTTGATTAGTGTAGGATTTGTTTTCTTACTATTTACCCTAAATGTAGCACAACATGAAGGGAACCCCAGAGTCACCTATGCTTTGTTTTTCTTTTAAATTCCATTCCCCCAGAGGTGAATCTGGTGCAGGTAAAACAGAAAATACCAAGAAGGTCATTCAATACCTGGCTGTTGTTGCTTCCTCACACAAGGGCAAGAAGGACACCAGTATCACTGTAAGTGACCTCTTCCATATTCAATAGCTTGCTGCTTTTCTTTTTAATTTAACTTTTAGTTTGTCAGGATTGTACTTAGCCAACTATGCTAACAGCAAGTCAAAATGTTTGCTACATCTATGTCTTGCCAAATAGTTGACATATTAAGAGTACACAGTTATGTCACAGTTCCATGTTTACGGAAAAAGCCCAACAACTTAGACATCCCCTTAGGCACGAAGTCAGAATGTACTCTGCTGGAAGAGAAGTATTCATAGCTTCCATATAAATATCTTCTATTTGTAGTCTAGCAAGGACTGCATGAGCTTCCCAAGGGGTTAGGTTCCTTATTTTATCTTTGCCCTTTTGTAACTACACAAATTTAGAAAAAACTTGAATAATATTGTTTGGCTCCATCAGGAAAGGTTATCTGAGCAAGATCTAAAGAGGAAAGTCAGACCAATAGAGCTGTCATTGTCTTGATTAGCAGGTTTATTGTGCTACAAAGTAACAAATAAGTAATTCTTGTGTCCCCCCAATGGATCACTACCTTGTCACGGGTGGGGGGCTTGTGTGTCTCAGTTACCCCTAGAGCTATGTCAGCGGGAGCCTAGTGCTTCTGGTAGGATCATCCATGCCAGACAGGTCAAAGGATAGAGACCAGACTAAGTGTGATTTACTGGTCCTCCAGGTTGGGGGTTTGGCTCAGGGCTAACAACCCTGAGCCAAATTATGTTACAGAAACAGCAATGAAGAATTCTCCTACAACAAAAATGGAGAACCTTTGTTGCTGCCCTACACACCAGCAGGCGTAATAGGCATTAACTTAACTTAATCCTTGTGTCTAAATTTTTAGGAGGCTTTCCAGCTTCTTCCTAGGACTTTAATCTTGACAGGATATAACATTTTCAAAAGCAGCTAGGCACTGGGGAGCCTATATCCCAGGGACTGTCAGTGTGACAGAGGTTATGCTCACACCACAGGCATTATTACAGCAGTACAGCTACGTCACTGTAGCATAAACACTTGCTACACCAACAGAAGGTTTTTCCCCCTCAATGTAGAGTATCTAGGCAGTAGCTAGTTCAATAGAGGCATTCTTATTGAATTAGCTGCATGTACACTAGGGGTTAGGTCAACTAACCTACCTGCAGAGTGAGGAGCCTGTGTGCTGAAGTCCGGTTGATCCTGTGTTTAAGCTTTGGAACTGGAAAACGTTACCCAACTTCTATTTTATAAAAGCTGTGACAATTCCAGTTTCTGACACTGTTGCAGGGGGCACCGCTCTCATTTGCCAATCCTCCAGGACTGGCCTGGAGTCTTCCGGAATCAGCATCAGTTTCCAGGCAGCTATTACAGAAATCCTGGAGATTTTAATCTGATATTTTAAGGAAATTATATTGCTATGTTTGGGGAAAACCCCACCCCAAATAGATTCCATCAGAGTTGGCAACCCTAACCACTCACTGCCAGATTTGGCCTCCTCCCAGTATTGGAGATTAGCTCAAAGCTGACATCCCTCCCAACTGTGGTTTACACATTGACACTGTGTTTTGGCCTCCCACAGCTCCTCTCAGGAACCCCATATCGTCTTCATGGCTCAGCCCTCCAGCCATGTCACTAGACATGTTCCCCCCCTCCAGCGAGGTTTAGCTCCTCAGTTGTCCTAGGCAGTCTCTCCTCTTACTGCCTCTGTACCACTCACCCAGTGGTGCATCGGGGAACCCAGTCACAACATTTTCTCCAGGTTCCAGCTGAGCCCCCCTCTCTTCAGCTTCACTGCTCTAACTTTGAGCTTCTTTCTGCTGCTGTTCCCCTTTTCTTTCTAGGCCTTCTGGTTCCCTAGAGCTCCCTCCCTCTTCTCAGGGAGTGACTGCAGTCTCTTCTCACTCCTCCCTTTTGCCTGAGCTGCCTTTTCCCTGCAGCTCTGCCGCTTTGTAGGCCCCACCTATTCCTGCCCAGCTCAGCTTCCAGTTGTGTTAATTGGCCCTGCCTAAGCCCTTCAGGGTGAGTGTAGGGTTGCCCACCTCATCACAGACAGAATGGGCCTGCTTCCATAAGAGATTTTGATGCACCAGGAATGTAGCATTAGGCACAACATGCAGGACTGGCTGGCTCAGGCAGAGGCTTGGGAGTAGTCATTACGGTTGCCAAATGTCCGGTTTTCACCCGGACAGTCGATTATTTCTGACCCCTGTCTGGTAAAAAAAACAGAAAATACCGAACATGTATTGCGGGGCGAGCGATGAGCGCATGGGGATATTTAAAGGTGCAGCGACCTTTTGTTGTTGTTGTTGTTGTTGTTTGTTTGGTTTTTTTTGTTTGGCTTTTGCTCAACAACTTTGGCGCCCTATTATTCTGTTTGTTTGTTTGTTTTTGTTTTTTTGCTCAATCAATTTTTTTCCTGTTATGTTTGGGATTTTTTGTGAAAGTATCTGGCAACCCTACTTACCAGTCCTTGATAGATAAGTATCCACACCACCCAGTAAGTGTGGGGAAGCTTGAGCTCACTGCCATTCCTATACCTATTATGCAGACAAGTAGGGAACTCTAGCCTCTAGGACTTCAGTCCAGCACCTTTCACCAGCACTATGTTCACTGAGAAGAAACTGAGAATAAAGGCCTGGTATTCCTGAGGTGAAGCACTTCTGAAAAATCAGGCCCTAAATGTATAAGTGTTCAGCTGCCTGCGGGAAATGAACTGATGGTTTCAATGCCATTCCTAATGGCCAGGTATCCCCTTTGCCACTACAGCTGGGGCTAACAGATACTCTTTTGGGAAAACTCAAGCAGCTAAGCAGTGAACTGTCTCTGAAACTGATCTATCCCCTCACCTCTGAAAGTGAGCCCTGTCAAGCAAGGACAGAAACAGAATAGTGAGGAGAAACTCTCTGTTCTATAGGCCACATAGAAGACTTTCATGTCTGGGGATGCTGTCTCAGCACTTATATTCATTTTACAAATGTTTGGATGCAGCGGAGGCTTAGGAATTTATCCTGAAAAAGTACTGTCTTTGGCTTACATTTAGGGACTAATTTTATGCCTGATCCAAAATCCACTGAAGTCAGTGAACAGACTTTGGATCAGGCCTTTTATGATCTACCCCTACTAAAATGAACTGTGTGTGCACTGTAGTTGTACTCTTATTATGTCTAAAACAGATTGTTCCCATTGGTTCCCCCTACCCTCCCACCCCAGTTTAAGTGGCATAAAGAAACTGTGTGTTGGTTATTTTTATGTAGAAAAAACAAACCAAAAAAAGAGACACGAATGTATGTGTGATGGAAATAATACTGACATTTGTTTTATACCACATTATTCAACTACAGCAAGGTCCATCTTTTGCTTACGTGAGTAACTTAGACTGTTCGATGTGTGTTAAAGGCACTGAGTGTAGATTTGCATGCTATTGTTGCACCAAAAAAGACTTTTGTTGGAATATATAGTTATTGTATCACATGACAAAAAGCAACAATAGCACCAATGTTCACACCTATTACCCTAACTGTGTCAAGCTCCATGAAAAGATGAAGTCTGACACAGAGGGTTGTCTTTCAAGTATCACCGTTTTGTGTGTGTGTATCAAGATTTTCATCGTTAGAATGAATTTTCCCACGATCCTGAAAGAGCCAATCAGCCTGAAATTTAACCATATTGTTTCTGAATGAAAGTACCCAGAGACTTTGTGCTTCAGGTTGAACTTTTTAGGACTGTTGTGAAATAATTCCCAAACGATCACAGTGTGTGATTGATTGTAAATCTGCATGCTTTCCATTTGATATTGCTTATGATTCTGCATTTCCTACAACCGTGGAGAATTATGCATGTTGCAAAACTTTGCATGTTCCCCAACTTGCTCCTACAATTAATAATAATACAAAAAGGTTTCAGTATGTCTTCTGCTGTTTTATTGGTGTAGTTCTTGAGCTGCAGTGTTGCTTGTGAGTTTCTGCTCAGATTTAAATTAAGTTTGAGGATCATGTTAGGGGACAGGTCAGATCTTAAACTATTTGTTGATTGTATTTAATAGTTCATTTGACAAGCTGCTTTGAAATTATCCATCTAATTTCTTTCTACGATGGACTAAATTCAATGCTAGTGTAGACAACTGAGCTTAGTGGGGATATACCTGCTTACACTAGTTCTATATTTGGAACTATAAGTCGATAACCAATACTTCGTACTGTATAGGAAAGCATAGATTTTTGTGCCACTGTAGTGGCTGATCCAAGGCTCTGTTAGAGCCTTCCATTAATGAAGCTGCTCCTTTAACTCAGGCAGTGGAGGTCTATGCTTATAGTGCTCTAGGCGGTCCTCTGAGCAAACCCTGCTGTTAACACAACTGGGGTTGTTACAATGGCAGAGTGTAGCTGGAAAGAATTGCCCAACCCAGTGCAGCGTGGTAGCAGCCTTGTATAAGGAACCTCTCATGGTTTTGTTTCCAGGAAGTTATTTTCCTGAGTTAGCATCTCTATTCCCCTTCTTCCAAACTGCTAGCTAGGTATTTTTAGAGTTCAGCGTAGGGGAGCTCCTGAGCAGGACAGTCAGCAGTGCTACCCCATTCACCAACCATGTCCAAACAGAAGAGGTTAAAGAACAGTTGCCTTTTCTGTGCTCAGGCCTCTTTCCTGTCACACCCAGTGCAGGACAACTAGGAATGTCAGTGATGGTGTTTGGAATGAGAGGGAGCTATCTGTGCAGCAATGGCCTTATAAACAGAGTTGTATACAGTGTGTGGTTTTCTATGCCGTGACAAGAGGTAGTTTTGCTAGCTATTTCCTCTGGACTCAATCCAAATGTTGCCTTCATTACTTGTTAACGGTAATTTACATTGTTAAAAAAATGAAGCTCCTACAAGAAATTCCTGCTTGAAAAGCTATGTTTGAAGTGGTATACAGAGTGTTGCATAAAGAGCTGAATATAGCAGGAGAAAAATCAAAGAATAGGACACCTGGATGCAAAGGTTAATATGGATTTAGGATGTGACAGTGAATGACTATAGTGTAGATGAGGAGGAGGAATTCAGATGCAGCTGGCCTCAGGCAAAATTACTTTATTGTTAGCATCATTGTTTGGTCTAGAAATAGGATTAAGTGCCTATTTGCTTTCATTGCATGATTTGCTTAATTCACGATTACCAATAAAGTTTAACAATATAACAGTATGTTTGAGTTTGCATGGGAACTCATGGTCATATTATGAAATAAAGTAATGCAATTCCATATTCAACCTAAATAGCCTTGCATGTAATGTGATTAATAGACTTGGTGTAATCTGCTTTGTAGCTTTGTGCTGCATTACATTAAAATTATTCTCAGCAAGTTTTTTCTAATTACATCATCATTTTCTATCATGAGACCTCAGTACACTAACTTGGAAAAAAGTCAGCAGGTTCTTTTTAGAGCATTTTGGGTAATAATAAGATAAAATATTCATATTTGACACCGAATGATACTTCCATTAAGGCAAATCAATTATTAGGCTAAATGGATAAACAGACTTTGATCTTCAACAAGCAACAACACTGGAAAAGGGTCTTATTTACTTTGTGTACAGAACAGCAGTAGACTGCAGTGCACCAATATAGAAACACAATGATTATTAGAGAAATAAAAATAAATCCACATGGAGTGCGTTAATCAGCAAAAATATACTGAGGCTTAAAACATCTTGAGTTTTTCAGGTATGTGCATTTCCTGTTTTCGTTTAACTAACTGATGAATTCAAGGTTAACTTGAGTCTGCATGAATTTTAGGGTGAGCTGGAAAAGCAGCTTCTTCAGGCAAATCCTATTCTTGAAGCTTTTGGCAATGCCAAAACTGTGAAGAATGACAACTCCTCCAGATTTGTAAGTAGCAGAAATGCTCCCTATGTATGATGGTTTTCATCAGTACCCCATAAAGACAAAGTGTGCAGATGGCTAAAATCCTTTGAACACTGCAGGGAAGGGGTTGATTGTTTTTTTAAAAAGAGATTCTCCATAATTACTCCCCTTAAAGAAGAGATTTAGGATTTCTCTCTGGATCATAATTTTTGCGTGCTAGAAAAGAACAAAACAGGCTGAAAGTTGGCTGTGTCATAGTCTGCTCAGTATTTAGCAGTACACACACCTGGGCTCTGCCAGAGTTTTTTGGCTTAATATTCACCTTCATAACATTTTGCCAACAGGATCAGTTTTCTTTTTCTGGCATGACTTATGTAGGGGT
The DNA here is from genome assembly GCA_030068395.1 of Apalone spinifera. Classification (NCBI taxonomy): domain Eukaryota; kingdom Metazoa; phylum Chordata; order Testudines; family Trionychidae; genus Apalone; species Apalone spinifera. The sequence goes on from JANRFK010001605.1 coordinate 21,183,100, forward strand.
ATTAATATGTGAAATGAATGATTATAGAGTAGAGGAGGGGAAATCATGAAGTTTCAACTTGACATGATACAGGCTGGGGTTGGGTTTTGTAAAAAGAAGTATTCATCATGATCTAGGCAATCTCTCGGTAAAGTAGTAACTTCTGTGGGAGCCGTGCTAACCCAATCATTCTTCCTCGTGTACATGTGTGATGTTATGATGGCTGCCATCATGGCCAACACATTGAGGATTGAACCCAGCACAAGTTTCAGCTAAAGAGATAAGGCTCTGGGCAAGCCCACTGATGGGGGGAACAGGGAGAAAAGGGAGCAATTGTGATTCAAAAGGGCCCCTAGTGCCCATCCACGTCTGCTGCTATTGCAGTAGACAGAGCCCCAGATCCTGTAAATCACTGCTGGAGAGCCACACTAAGGGGCTGCCTCTACACAGTGCTTTCCAGGTACCTACCTCCAGCCCCATCCCTTCCACCCGAGGTCCACCCCTTCCAGAAGCATGAAGCACATCCCCCTCTATCACCCTGCCCAGAGACCCAGCAAGGCTTCTGTGACCAGAGACTATGAGTGGTTTGGGCACAGAGGTGGATACATAACACATGCTCATAAGCCAGCTATGCTATTTGAGGTTTTTTTATTATTGCAATACACTAGTAAGCTAAGATACTAGCGTGGCTTTTACAATACATACCTGTGACAATAATAAATTATAAAAATGAGGATGAGAATACCAGGAAAACCAGACTGCTCTTCTCAAATGTGCACAAGACTTTAAATAGACTAGATTTTATTCTCAAAATTGCCCACTTCCTTTCAATAACCTTTCTATTCAGAAAATTTTCATCTTGAATAATTTAGTCCCCTATAGAGCCAGGATCTTTGATCTTCACTGGCTTGGACTATCTCATTTAAGAGTCTTAAAATAGATGATGCTCCTGTGTAAAGACAGCACCATGATCATGTGTACCCTTTCAATGATAATAGATATTAAAACAAAACAAATTTATTCTGATTATTTTTAATTATTAATGTGTAATGGATGCAAAATGTCATAATATTAATTTACATGTTAAAAACAAACATTTGCACACAAAAATCACATATGTAATTTGAGGTAGAAATGCTACAACATTTGTGGAAGGCTTATAACTTTGCTATAATGTTTAAGTAAATAAAAGTAGTAAGTATTTTAATGGTCATTAACATTCTGACTGGCTGAGTATAATCCTCTGCTAGCCTTTAGCTAGCTCCTGACCTTGCCTGTGAGATACCAGGTTCAGTTCCCAGTGACACCCAAGGTCAGCGATCAACAACCTATGGCTCTTGAGCCAAATACAGCTCAGTACAGAACCAAATATGGCTCTTTTGTCATTCCCAAAATACATGCAACTTTTAAAATTAGAATGAAAATTAATTCAAAATTTCATAAACACATAATTCCTCATGTCAAGATGGTCTTTTTTTGGTCTATTTCACCTTCAACCAGAGGTGAAAGTCAGGTGGGACACCACAGTAAGAACCCGCTATTCTCCGGCAAGAGCTGGCTGGGAGACGCTGCTTGTTTAAAGGGCTGGCTGAGGGCGCGCTGTAAGGGACGTGTGCGTGCTCCCAGCCAGGATAGTGAGAGGGACTGGCAGCCACAAATGCCTCCATCTGGCTGCAGTAGCCCAGCTCCAGCCCTCATCTGATTGTCGTTGTCTGTCCCCAACTCCTGTGCTCCTGGGACAGATCCAGCAGCCAAGCCATGGCAGCCCTACAGCTGCTGCAACAGTTGCAACAGCTCAGCAGCACAGCACAGCTCGGGCTCTGGCCGTGGCAGCCTGGCCAACAAGGCCCCAATAAGGCCTCAGCCCTCCTCTGGCCACAGCGTCCTGTCCCCAGCCCCGATCCTGGGGCAGGCCTTGAGATCTGGGCCCCGTCTGGCTTCAGGAAGGACTGAAGGTAGCCCCCCCTCCTGCTGCAGCATAGGTAGGAGGGGAGGCTACAATCCGGATGTGGTGATCCTGGCCCAGCGCTTCGTCCAGCCATTGCCACCCAGGTGCAGCAGCCCAGTCCAAGCTACGTAAAGTAATCTGGCCCCACACCCCATACTTTATTTCCCACCCCAGCACCTTGCCCTGCCTCCTGCACCTCCCACATATCCTAGCCCCCTGCCCCGAGCCTCTCATACATCCCAACCCTGACTCCTGCACACCCGCACCCACAAACTGCACCCCCAAAAGCAGCAGAAGTCCCATTAACTACATCTATGAGGACAATGTTTCATTTCTGCTATTATTAATCATCATGTCAATTATCAATAATACCAAAGTTGTATATTTTCAATCATGCAAATGGGCATTCTTATATGGGCTCCTTGTTGACCACTTGTTCTGAATTTTGAAGTAGTTTGGCTCTTTAGTTTGAAAAGGTTGCCCAGCATAGTGGTGGTTTATATCAGTATATGGAGGGTCCTCTCTTGTTTTGAAGAATCAGCTGCTTGTCATAGTATTTCCTGCGTGCTTCCCCCCAACCCATAAGATACCTTTCCATGGCCCTAGAGATCTGTGTTGAGAAGAAAGAAGGGACTCACACCATCCCTCCCTTGGCCACTTGCAGGCTCTTTGGGGTTCGTGGACCTGGGCTCTTTCTTTTCCCACTACCTAGATGAAACAAAGGCAAATCTCACAAGGAAACCTCTCAGAGGATTCTTCCCTTCAGCCTCCTCCCGGGAGTTTTGATACAAAGGCAGCATTAGGGCCTGTTATTACAGAGCAGACAGTATTGTAATGTGCCTCTTAAAATAAGCTATAAAACACAGAAGCAGCCCAAGCCATGTCCTCTTCTTGTTAACAGGGCAAGTTCATCCGCATCAACTTTGATGTCACCGGCTACATTGTTGGAGCAAACATAGAAACTTGTATCCTTTTCAGTGAACATCCTGGGAAACTAATTAGGAGCGAGCAAAAGGAAGTAATATAAACAGACTACCCTGCATGTCTAAGAAAGGCAAATATCACTAACACTGATATAAACAAAGGGCAGCGAGGGAAGTAGCTCCATTTATGCTGATACCAATTTTGCAATTTGTCTCACTCTCGTGTTTACGATTTCCATTCAAATTAATCAGTTTGTTTTCTCTGCTATCAGAACAAAGCACACTATCCACCTCCCCCTACGGAATGCCTCAGAAAATACAGATGGAACATCCCACCCAATCAGATGATTTAATATCAGAATCTCTGTCCAATAGGCCACGTGTTATGGTGATAAGTTGATCTTGGAGTAAAGACCCTGACTTGGGAGACCGGGTTCAGGTTCTGCTCTGTATTTATGTGACTGGTCACTTATTCTTGTGGCTTAGGCTATGTCTAGACTGCAAAGAAAAGTCGTGAAAAGATACGCAAATTGCAAACCGAAATTTGTGTATTTTTTTCCACTTCTCTTTCGGAAGAGGCTTTTCCGAAATTTGGCCCGTCTACACGGGGCCAAATTTCAGAAAAGCCTCCTCTTTTGACACATCTTCCTCATACAATGAGGCTTACAGGGATGGCAAAAGAACGTGTCCCCTTTTTTAGAAATTGTTCCGAAAAAGTAGATGCATTCCCTGGACACAGCATAACTTTTCCGCGATACCTCCGGTATCCCAGAAAAGCTCTGAAGTCTAGACATAGCCTTAGTTTCCCCACCAGTAAAAGAGGGCTAATACTTCCTTACCCCTTGATGGGGCCCTGTGTATTAGAGGCTTAGATACGATGGTGTTGAGGCCGTAAGTGCTAATGGACTCAGGGAAAACACCAGTGATAATATGCTGATGGCGACTGTCTTTTATCCAGTGTGTAGTGCAATGGGGTCTTAGTTTCTGAGGGTGCTACCTCAATACCATGAATACCTAAGACATTTATTTTTTTCTTCAGCAAAGTGACAGCAGGAAAGAGTAGGAGTCAGGATTAAACTGACAAGAAGTACTGTCTAGTGGGAATGTGTTGGAACTATCTAGTGGGAATGTATTGAAATCACCTAAGATTCCCCTTCCCTTGTTAAATTCCTGGCATATTGAGGTGAGGGTTTCCATCCCTCTGGTGTCATTTTGTCTCTGTCTGTACTGTGAGTCCAGCCTGGCCAGACATGACTTATCTTTGGGGCTCATAAAGCATTTGCTCTGTGCCAATATTTCTGTCTGTGGAGTGTGCCACCTGCTCCAAATGCTAGACATTTGCAACAAGATTTTCTGGAGCAGATGCTGCATAGTTCTTCCTACCTAGTGTGTATCTCCTTTTCCTTTCCTCTTCCATTTCCAATTAGAAACCCACAGCTTGCTTGTGCCAGCTGACTCAAGCTTGCAGGGCTCAGGCTAAGGGGCTATTTAATTGTAGTGCAGATCTTTGGGCTCAGGCTAAAGCAATTCGTCATTTGCAGATGCTGAGCCAGTGTTGTCAACTCCAAATTTAGCAGATTAGATGTTCATTAATATAGCTAGTAATTATTGTTATTTTTACTTTCCTGGCTCATGTGCCAGCCTTGAAAGCAGGACTTTTGGAAGGGTGTTGGAGACACTGATTGATGTTGAAAGATTCACACTAGTATCTGATTCCCAGAGGGGTTTCTCTTGAGGAAGAAAGGGCATCACACAACAGATACCACGTAAGCCAGGCCTGGTTCTATGACAGAGGTGGGCAGATACCAGCCTGCAGGCAGGATCCGGTTCCCCAGAGTTAGCCCTGGTGAGCCCCCACCGCTGTATTTACGTGCACCTCCACAGGTACAAGTGCTTGTGTAACCGCCACCAGGTGGATTTGAACCAGGTACCTCTGAAGTTTAGTATAGGGAGCCTCTACCCTCTGAGCTAAAACCCAGCTGGCTCCCAGCCTCTGCTATAGAGGTCTCTTGATCTTAGCTGTTGCTGTGGTCTAGGTGCCACTGCATTGGTCAGTGAACCATTCTAGGTGTGTGGGTTATATTTGTACCTCCGATTGGCCACGTATCACTATTCCCATCCAATGGGAGCTGCAGGAAGTAGTGTCCCAGTCTGCACCACTCCCCGCAGCTCCCACTGGCCGGGTATGGCAATCTGCAGCCAACGGGAGCTGCAAGCACGCATATCCGTGGAGGAGCATGTTAATACTTCAGCGGCAGCCCGCCAGGGGCTAACCCTGGTGAACTATCTCCATTTTATTACCCGCCCTGCTCCATAAACACCTATGATTACATGTAATAAATGCTATCATGATGAGTACCCTTGGTCAGATCATGGTAATTACTCCTGCTAGTAATTACTCAACCGAACACTTGTCTCACTTCTCATATTTCAGCTGAGAGCAGTAGTAAGCACTGAACATGGTAGTAAGTGATTGCAGGATCAAACCCATGTTTGTTAGGCAAGTTAACAAACACACAACATGTGCCAAGGATTGTACTAAGGCAACTGGCATTGTTAAGATGCACGGAGTGAAACACAGCATTAAGGTTTTTTTTTAACATACATAACACACAGATTTGCTTGAAAAGTCTCGTGCTATTCGCCAGGCTAGAGATGAGCGGACATTTCATATCTTTTATTATATGATTGCTGGCACTGGGGAACAAATGAAAAGTAAGTTATTTATCTTAAGCTGAACTACCTGAGTAGCAGGGCCAAGTTACATAATTGACCTTGAATCATAGAATCTTAGGACAGGAAAGGACCTCCAGAGGTCATCTAGTCCAGACTTCTGCACTCATGACAGGACTAGGTATTATCTAGACTAGTGTTCCTCAACCTTTTTTTTATAAAGTACTCCTTTTAAAAAAAAATTATAAGTACCCCCAGTACTTACAGTTTTCAGACACACGAAAATATTTTCTACCATTGCAACACATTTGCTTAAACAACTTGATCATAGCCAGGTAAGCGATGAAATTTTTGGGTGTAAAAAGTACAAACATAATAAAATGCTGTAAAACTTAAAGCAAAAATTCAAGTTTCTCCAAATTTCAGTTTGTGTTGACTTACCCCCCAGACTTCTCTCGAGTACCTGTAAGGGTACTCATACCACTGGTTGAGAAACACTGATCTAGATCACCCCTGTCAGGTGTTTATCTAACTTACTCCTGCAAACCTGGACGTTAGGGTCTTTCCAGAAATCGGGAGCTGTCAGGACACAAATATGCCCTGGCTATGGCCTCTTTCCTCCATCCATTCCACTGTCACTGGAAGCTATGATAACACATTTTTCAAAGCTACTAATGAGTAGAGGCACTAAATTCCATACACTAGGGCTACGTCCACACTGGTTCTTGTGCAAAAACTCTTCCAGAAGAGAGCGCCTACACTGGCATGTGCTTTTGCGCAAGAGATGTCCTTTTGCGCAAGAGCATCCATGCCAGTGTAGATGTTCTCTTGTGCAAGAAAGCTCTGATGGCCATTTTAACCATAGGGCTTTTTTGTGCAAGAAATTCATGTTGCCTGTCTATACTGGCCTCTTGCGCAAGAACAGTTGAGCAAAAGGGCTTATTCCTGAGCGGGAGCATCATAGTTCTTGTGCAGGAAGCCCTGATTTTATACAGTAGAACATCAGTTTACTTGCGCACGGCCAGTGTAGACAGGCAACAAGTTTTTGCGCAAGAGTGGCCACTTTGGCACAAGATCGCACCAGTGTAGACACAGCCTATGGAAATCCCCAGTTGGCAAAACTACTGTTTTGTTTGGTTTTGTTTTTATCTACTTTGCATCAGATCAATGGACTTAATAGACCAGAAATTTGAGAATTTAAGCAGACTTTACACTCTGGACTATCACATTTTTAAATGATCTTTTCCCTAAGTTGACTTTTTCTTCACCCTTTATAGAGGATTTATTGCTGGAAAGTTTCAACAACTATACCTTTCTATCTAATGGCTATGTGCCCATTCCTGCTCAGCAAGATGATGAGATGTTCCAGGAGACCTTGGAAGCCATGACAATTATGGGTTTTACTGAAGAGGAACAGCTTGGTAAGAATTGCTAGCAAGTGAAGTAAAGGACGTATTTTTGCAAGCATCAGCTTATAGATCCCTGGGCACACATTTACAGCAGTATGTTCTTTTCAAGATGTGCCACTATGTAATCTGCATGTACATTCACATTTAGTTTCATATTTGTAAGTTAATATTATTCAAGACTATTCAAGTCCAGGCCTCTCTGGAGAAGCATGGTCTTGCCACTGGACTGGGAACCAGAGATTCCAGAGTTCTTAATCTATTTTTGACTTCCTCTGTGTCAGATTCACCATCTGCCAAATGGTGTAATACCTCTCTCCCTCCAAATCAGTGTTCCCTGTAAGCTGTGCACTTGAGTGACCACCCAGGAGAAATTCAGATGCTGCCCAGCTGATTAGCAGAGCACCTACAAAGCCTGTGTTTGTACTGGTGGTGAACATCCTCACATGCCTTGGTGCAAATAATAAAATGTATTCTGCACACAGATTGAAAAAATTGGAGGGAACATTGCTCCAAAGTATGCTTGTGCTCTAAAGACTAATGCCCTTATGTTCCCTTCTACTGAATGGAGTGATTAAAATCACAGAACTTCCATGGAAATGGATCCCAGATTTTCCTGTAGGGGAAATCTTCCCAGATATGCATTTGTCTCTGTTTCATCTGCAAAAATAGAATAATAGAATCATACAATACTAGAACTGGAAGGAGCCTCAAGAGATCATCAAGTCCAGTCCTCTGCCCTCATAGCAGGACCATGCACCATTTAGATCATCCCTGATAGACATCTATCCAACCTGCTCTTAAATATCTTTAGTGATGGAGATTTCACAACCCCCCTAGGCAATTTATTTCAGTGTTTAACCACCCTAACAGACAGGAAGATTTTCCTAATTTCCAACCTAAACCTCCCTTGCTACAATTTAAGCCCATTGCTTCTTATCCTATCCTCAGAGGCCAAGGAGAACAATTTTTCTCCCTCCTCCTTGTAACACCCTTTTACATATTTGAAAACCATTATCATGTCCCTTCTTAGTCTTCTCTTTTCTAAACTAAACAAGCTCAATCCTTTCAGTCTTCCCTCATAGGTCATGTTTTCTAGACCTTTAATAATTTTTGTTGCTATTTTCTGGACTTTCTCCAGTTTCTCCACATCTTTCTTGAAATGTGATACCCAGAATTGGATACAATACTCCAACTGAGGTCTAATCAGCACAGAGTAGAGAGGAAGAATTACTTCTTGGCTACGTCTACACTGGCATGATTTTCTGGAAATGCTTAAAACAGAACAGTT
>JANRFK010001605.1:21199103-21223044 GCA_030068395.1 Apalone spinifera
CCCCCCCCCCACCACGGGCTTCCTGGCTCCCCCCACAGCCCAACTGAGATGCTGCCCCCTTTCCACATAGCCTAGCTGAGCTATGTGCCAGGTGTCCCAACTCCAGCCCTCCTCCGCAGTCTGTCACCCTGCCTGCATCGTGCCAGGCTTCCGGCCTCCCACCCATCCTTTCCCGCAGCATGCCAGGACACTCTGATCCTGGAACATCCATTGGCTTTCCAGACCATGTATGTTACCAGACCAGAGTCCTGGTTTATAGAGGTGCAACTTGTATCACAGCCTAACAAGAAGCTTGTGTACTCTTAGTCTTCTTGGCTCTATTGTTTAATAATGTGATTAATAATAATCTAGAGGAAATTGAACGTTTATTTCCCATTACATAACTGATGTGTCTTATGCTTGTGTTGCAGAACAACCCACCTGGTGTCCTGGCTCTCCTGGATGAAGAATGTTGGTTCCCCAAAGCTACTGACACCTCCTTTGTAGAGAAATTATGTCAAGAACAAGGCAGTCATTCCAAGTTCCATAAGCCTAAACAACTCAAGGACAAAACTGAGTTCTCCATAATCCACTATGCAGGAAGGGTATTGGACAGGACTAAACTCTCTTATTATATAAAGCTTTTAAATCTTTGATGTCCAATCAGTGAAATATACAGCCATAATGTGAGAGATTGCCAAGAACTAGAATCCAAATACAGAGACTGACTTATGTTAGCTGGAATAAATAAGTGCTTTTATTATTAACATATATAAAGTGCTCAGAATTAATCTAATTCTGCCCCTTGCAGCCAATCCTTGGTGAAATCCATTGATTTCAATTTAAGCAGAGCTAGCCCAAAGATTACAATTTTTGAAAATCCCACTAAGTTGGCCTCTCCATACAAATTCATGAAGATGGTAGAGATCCACTAATGTGGCTGTGGCAGCAGGATTGGGGCTTCAAAATATGAGTGTATTAACCTTTAAGAGCCATGTACCAACTCCAATCCATGTAAGCAAATCCCATCTACCCAGATATTGGTATTTGGATTGTTGCAGTGCCCACATTCCCAGTCAGGATCAGGGCCTTCACTATCAAAATTCTTGACTGAGAACAGATTTTTTGTGTGTGATATTTTCTATAGGTTGACTACAATGCAAGTGCCTGGCTCACAAAGAATATGGATCCACTAAATGACAATGTGACTTCTCTGTTAAATCAGTCTTCAGACAAATTTGTGGCAGACCTTTGGAAAGATGGTATGAATCAGAACTCTATCCTATAACATTGTGTAAAGAGCTGAGGCTTGTACTTTAGAACCTATTCAGGTTGCTTTCGATCTCTTGTTAGGCACAAGGCAGTAAAATCCTTCTCCCTAAATTTATTAAATTTTAACACTATACTCCTCAGGGACAGTGTGTTTGGATGGTTTAAGCTCCATGACCTACTTAAAAATGCCATCCAAAAAGATAATGAAAATGAAGATTCAGCATGTGATTGTTATTGAACATGTGACATTGAGCAGCTTATGTTATTTTTACTTCTGAAGAGTGATCATGTACAATCCATATCTCACTGCCACCTCTCAACTGAATGTCCTATGAACATTGCTAAGGAGATATAATTTAAACTATATTTCACTTGCTCCAGTGAGTATGATTTTATGTTAGCTAGCACATTTTTTTATTATAACGCACAAGGAGCAGGAGAAACATATATAAAATGAACAGCACAACCCTAATTTTTCCAAAGTACTTGGAGGATACCCCAATCATTCAGATAATCAGGGGAAGAGACCTAGAAGACTTTGAGGGAGTGAGGTCTAGTGTATGCAACATTAGAGTGGGAGTCAGGAGGTGTGGCAGGTAGTTTCCCCAATTCTAACTTGCTGAATAATTTTACCTGTCATGGAAGGGTGTTGTAAATTAATATTTGTAGGATAGATGTAAACCCATACGTAAGAGCTAAGTGTTCTATATTAATAGCTGTGCACGCAACAATACTGTTATCAGTCATCAGTCCCTGACAAGCTGTATTTTCAGCATTGCCACAGAAGTAGTAGACCTTACTAAATATTTAATCTCCTTTGTCTCTATGACTATTGCTAATAAATGTTCTTATAGTACCACAATACACAATTAGATTATACTAGATTTTAACAATACATGCAATTATTGCCAGAAGTAATGAAGTTTGAAGACAATCTGTCTGAGAGGTTCTATTCACACTTGCTTTTACATTTCAGTGGACCGCATAGTGGGACTGGACCAGATGGCAAAGATGACAGAAAGTTCACTCCCTAGTGCTTCAAAAACTAAGAAGGGCATGTTCCGTACAGTCGGGCAACTCTATAAAGAACAACTGACCAAGCTGATGACCACCCTAAGGAATACAAATCCAAACTTTGTCCGTTGTATCATTCCAAATCATGAAAAAAGGGTACGTTTCCAATGCTGAGGTTTCAAAGCCTTGGTACAGGGCCCATTATTCCTGCCAACTTGTAGTAATAATAACAGTGTACTATAGACCAGGATGGGCAAACATTTTGGCCGGAGGGCCACATCTGAGTAGGGGAATTATTTGGTGGGCCATGAATATAGGACTGGAGGAAGGTGTTGGGATGTGGGAGGGGGTGTGAGGTGCAAGAAAGGACTCAAGGCAGGGAGTTGGGGTGTGGGAGGGAGCTCAGGACAGGGGGGTAGGGCAGAGGGCTAGAGTGAAGAGGATATGGGAGGGGGTTCTAGGCCTGGGGCCAGCATGCGGGAGGGGTTCAGGCTATGAGCTCCAGTGGGGCCTACAACATTCCCATGACCCAATGCCTGACCAAGACCTACTGCCTGGAAAACACTGTGGTAGATGACAGTATTACAGAATCTTAGAAATGTAGGGTTGGAAGGGATCCTGAGAGGTTGTCAAGCCTAGTCCCTATGCTGAAGCAGGACCAAGTAAACCTAGACCATCCTTGGCACGTTTTTGTCTGACCTGTTCTTAAAACCTCCCATGATGGGTATTTCACAACCTCTCTGGTAAATCTATTCCAGAGCTTAGAAAGCTTAGAAACTCCATTGTAGTTAGAAAATTTTACCTAAATCTCCCTTGCTACAGATACAGCCAATTACTTCATTTCCTACCTTCAGTGGACAGAGACCAATTGATCCCTGTTCGCTTTATAACAGCTCTTAGTACAGCAATGGGCAACCTAGGCTAATGAGTGGGCTGCATGAGTGGCCCTCTTTCATCTCAGTGGGCCGCTCAGATTGTCATAACCAAGAAGGGCCTCCCAGGACAGGGTAGTTTTGCTAACTGCGTGTGTGTACCTAGAATTTGCGGAGGGGGGGGGGGGTCAATTGACCCATGGCAGCATTTTGATTGGAGACAGAGGGAACACCTGGCTCTTATCGTCAATGTTGTGTGCAATCAGCATGCACCTCACTTCATGTGCCCTTGCTTTTGTGTGTGTCACTTTACTAATACTGCTGGGAGAAAAAACGATGTGGATGGAAACCAGTGGAATCTAGCAATCCTGCACATGGGCAACGGTAAACAAAGTGTCTTACGGGCCACACACAGAATCCCAATGGATTACATACAGCCGGTGAGCCACAGGTTGCCCACCTATCTGAAGAGTGTTATCAGCTCCACCCTCAGTCTTCTTTTCTCAAGACTACACATGCCTATTTTTTTAACCTTTCCTCATAGGCCATTCTTCCATTATAATGTTAAGCCAATAATACACTTTCCAAACTTCTATCTTCATTCCTCATTTATTTTATGCAAAAACTGAAAATGTCCTCCTTCTGTAGGCTGGCAAACTTGATGCCCATTTAGTGCTGGAGCAGTTACGATGCAATGGTGTCTTGGAAGGGATTCGTATCTGCCGGCAAGGATTCCCCAACAGAATTGTCTTCCAGGAATTCCGTCAGAGGTAAGACACTGCAATAGTCCATATGATCTGGACTGCTTAATACACATTCATTTGTGTGGAAACTAAGATTGTGTATGCGTTGAATAATCTGTTTTTCCTTTGTATGCCATCTCTGTTTACAGATATGAAATTCTTGCTGCTAACTCTATCCCTAAGGGATTTATGGATGGGAAACAGGCTTGTATACTAATGGTGAGCAGAACATTTTCAACCAAAACTAATAAAGTCAGGGCTATACATTTTACAAGGAAATGGTTAATTTTTCTACAGTGAAAAAATCATTCTTGTGAAAACTATTTGACTGTATTGTAATAACAGAATCAACAAAACATCCTTGTTTCCCTCCCAATAGATCAAAGCATTAGAACTTGATCCCAACTTGTACAGAATTGGACAAAGTAAAATCTTCTTCAGAACTGGTGTCCTGGCTCATCTGGAAGAGGAAAGAGACCTGAAAATCACAGATGTCATTATTGCTTTCCAGGCTCAAAGTCGAGGATACCTGGCAAGAAAGTAAGACTGCATTGTCAGAAACTCACCAAAGTCTATGGCAATGCATCATGTATAGCATGGTCTGCAGTGATCTGCACTACAAATTGAGAAATTTTTGTAATGAGGTTGATGGTTATTGTGATATTTTGGGTACTACTGTAATACAGAGGTGTCAGGTGCACTACATATACATAAGAACACATAGTTGTTCCCCCCCTAAGAATCTAATTAGATCAATTACATAGAGTAGAAGTACTTCATCTTAAGAATGTAAACTGTAAGGACAGTCTTTGTTCTGTGTTTGTATGACATGAATGGGGACGCTAGAGATAAATACAGCTGCTGCTATCTATAAAGTGTTAAACTCCATTGATACAGAGCTTGGACCTGAAACATTGGACACTTGAGTCAGACCCCTAATTAATTTGGAACCAACTACGCACTCGAAGAGTTAAAAGCCCATTTTTAAAATATGAACGGTAAAGGCTCATCCCTTGAGCCCTGCCATAAGCCCCTCAGACAAATGTAAATATGTTATGATGAAATAAATGATGGTCCTGAATAAAAGCCTAGATCTGAGTCCCCTACATACCCAGCTCCTGGAGACGTCCATCCTCAGATCTGCATTTTGTGGCTGAATCCCATATCTACAATTAAACCATCTAAAAGCAGCAGAATAAAATATTGAAAAGACAAACCAAACTGCTTCCTTTCCTGTGAGTATCACAAATAATCATATACCTTACATGAGAGGAAAGTTTGCACCAGACACCCCAAACTTGCACATTCGTGCACCAGTGCTGCTTTGTTTGAAATGTATCATGCAGACAACTTGTGCTCATGCCTATTAGGTGATTTGAAGAAAGTTGCTTTGTATGTAATTATAGGGCCTTTGCTAAGCGGCAGCAGCAGCTCACTGCAATGAGGGTCATTCAGAGAAACTGTTCTGCTTACCTGAAGCTAAGGAACTGGCAATGGTGGAGACTCTTCACTAAAGTAAGTGATTGACAGCCAGTGAATTTCTCTTCAGTCTTCCAAATGAGACAGATGGTCTAGGATTCTAAGCCATGTTAGGAGGAAGTACTTTTACTGACCTATAGGGCCTGCTCCAAAGTCCATAGCAATCAATGAAAGAGTCTCATTGATTTCAGAGTGTGTAGGATTAGCCCCATAGTCAGAAAAGTGTTGAGCACATTCTGAAATGTTATTAGAAGTATGGGTCAATCTGTCTTTATTCAGATTATGAAAATCAACCACTCAAAATGTACCACACAAGAAAAATTATCATGTTTAGATCTTTAATCTCATGTTAGAAGTTGAAATGAGTTAATGAAGAGATACCCTGCATTATAACCACCCCCCATCGAACCTTGTTGTAATTGTCCCCCTTCATGAGCCATCTCCTCAGAGAGTAAAAGGACTGACATGGCCTGAAGAATAAAATAGCTTTTTGCACAGAGAAGTGGCCTTTTAAGGGTATCACTGAAGCCCCAGGGTGTGAGGAAGCTTGGATGCAAGGGACTGTGCTATAGTTCTCTACTACCAAGAAGTTCATCAGTAGGGTTGTCAGTCTGGCACCCTTGACAACTATTGCATCACTAAAATAAATGTTGAAAAGGAACATCTGTACTTGGTTTTCCAGGTGAAACCATTGTTACAAGTCACCCGCCAAGAGGAAGAAATGCAAGCCAAAGATGAGGAGCTACAGAGAACGAAGGAAAGACAACAAAAAGCAGAATGTGAATTGAAGGAATTGGAGCTGAAACATAATCAGGTGATATACAGTTCTGGACTGCTGGAAATGTTATCAATTATTTTAGTCTTAGAACCTCATTATGTTACAAAACACCAGCAAAAGGATCTGTTCTCCTTGTGTATCCTCTTAACGTCAATGGACCTGAACCGAAGCACATTGCAATCCACTGACAGACTTCAAGATCTGTACCTCTACTCCTCCTGTCAGTGTAATAATCTCTATTCAGTGGCAGTCTGGGAGAACCAAGTAATCATAGAAATGTAGGGTGGGAGGAAAGTGCAGAATATCATCTTGTCCAGCCTGCTGCACTGAGGCAGGACCAAGTAAACCTAGGCCATCCCTGGGAGGTGTTTGTTAAACTATTCTTAAAAAGCTCCACTCATGGGGGTTTCACAACTTACCTTGGAAACTTATTCCAGAATTTATCTACCTGTATACTGTAATTAGAAAGTTTCTCTTAATATTGAACTTAAATCTTGCTGCAAATTAACCCAATTACTTCGTCTCCTATCTTCAATGGACATGGAAAATGATCAGTCATCGTTCTCTTTATAACAGCCCTTAACATATGTGACTTAACAGATCCCCGCTCAGTTATCCTTTCTCAATAGGTTACAGGCTCAAGTTTTAAAACTTTTCTCCATAGGTCAAATTTGCTAAACTTTTTATCATTCTGGTCGCTCTCCTCCAGGCAACTTCCATGTATTTGTCAATGTATTTCTTAAAGAAATGCTGTACCGAATAACTTGTGATCCAAGTTTTAAGTGCATATCGTTTATCTGCATAGCTATATGAAGAAAAGAATCTGCTTCAGGAGCAGCTTCAGGCTGAGACCGAACTGTATGCAGAAGCTGAAGAGATGAGAGTCCGCCTATCTGCTAAGAAGCAAGAGTTGGAGGAGATCCTGCATGAAATGGAGGCCAGGATTGAAGAAGAGGAGGAACGCAGTCACCAGTTGCAAACAGAGAAGAAAAAGATGCAACAACAAATGCTGGTACTGTAACCTATGCACAACTCTTACAATTGCACCTAGCTGGCAAAATTGGCAACTACTGATCATATGAAAGCAGCTGCTTTATTCCTATACTATAGTAGGGACACGTTTCTGCTGTTTTCCCCTCCAAATAATTTTTTATAGTAGACAGGCATGTTCTTTCCCAATCGTAATTTAAAATGTTTAAAGATGTTCTTTTCTAAATAGCTAGATTACGAAATCTTCTCTTCTGCATTGCCACAACCTTTTTTAAAATTAGCAAAGCTTTTAATATACCAGTATAGGTTTGGGCAGGTCTGAAACAGGTCATGTAGTACACAGTGGTTCCCAAACTTTTTTATACCAGGGACTGAGAAATCCATTGACAAACTTCTGGTGACTCAGCAACATTTTATTTGCATATTTGCAACATTTGTCCAAACAATGAATATGCAAATATGCAAATAAAATGTTTCTGGTTCACCAAAATATGTACCCTACCTCCACGCCCCTCATACACTCCAACCTTGACTCCTGCCTCCACCCCATATTATGTAATTCATCCCCAGCCACCTGAGCAGCCACCTATTGGGTGGAGCAGGCCCTGGGCCCCCCCACCACATGGCCACCGCAGGCCACCTCCCACCACATGGTCCCGGACCCCTTGCCATGCGGCCACAGCAGGCCCCAGCACTCCCCACTGGAGCAAGCCCTGGCCCCTCTGCCATGCGGCTGCAGTAGGCCCCAGCACACCCACCAAGCAACAGGTCCCAGCCACACCCCGACCACACGGCCATAGCAGATCCCAGCCTTCCTACTGGAGCAGGCCCTGGCCACCCACCATGCGGACTCAGCTAGCCCCCCAGCACCGCAGCCGCTCTCCATGCAGCCCTGCCAGCCAGGCCACATAGTAGCTGCTGGAGCTGGAGCTGGAGCCAGTAGGGACTGCCTCACCACGGCCCTGGCTCCAGCCACCCCATTCACCCCACTGCTGCATGGAGAAGGGGACAGATGGGGAACCCCAGTGGGCGGGGCTAATCAAAAGCTTGGAGCGTGGCCTAGCAATGTGCTGCCGCTCCGTGGACCGGCGGTTGGGAACCGCTGATGTAGTATATTCATTTCTAGAGTTCATGTGTTTTTTGGGGGGTGGGGGTGTTCCTCCAAAAAAAAAAGGATCTTGAGGACCAGCTGGAAGAAGAAGAAGCTGCCAGGCAAAAACTACAACTTGAGAAAGTAACAGCAGAGGCCAAGATAAAGAAAATGGAAGATGACATTCTCATAATGGATGATCAGAACAACAAGCTGACCAAGGTCAGTGTTGTAGGCCCCGTTATCTACTTGGCGCAGAATCAATGTATGATGAAAATATCTTCACCTCCTACTGTAACAATAATCCTTAGCACTTCATCGGGGGGCTGAAAGACTTGCTTACCCTGGGCATGGTGGGAGGGGCTGGCTCTGCATTCTGAGGAGGGGTGGAGCCTCAGGCAGAAGAGTCAGGGCTGAGGGCAGCCAGCCCCACACGCCACATGAAGTGTGCTGCAGTAGCCACCCTCACTGCCCAGCCAGCCCTGAGAACTTGTCTCTGGTGGCAATTTAAAGAGCCTGGGGGCTCCGGCTGCAAGCCCCAGGCCTTTTTGAATCACCGGACCCCAGGGCAATTGCCTCCTCTCCCTTCCCCCACCTCATTGGTGGGGACTGCACTTCGTAGTCACATAGCAACAGGCCATAAGGTCTTTGTGTCTGGAATGGACTGGTGACAACCTTGCCATGTTTATCCTAGACAATTTAAAACCTTATTGAATATCCACATTTTGTTGATTTTTTTTGAGTCCTCTCATAGTAAAAATAGTTCCAAGCAAAAATCCTCATAGCAGTGAAGCAAGATCAGTGGAAACATTCTATATTAAACCTAGAAAGAGCAGACAGCTCCCCCTATGCCCAAACCTCACTAATTCCTTTTAACTTGTAAAATTGTACATAATCATCTAATAGCCCCCAGCTTGCCTTGATCTGGCCCCATAGGCTCAGGGCTTCCCTGCAGCACTGGGGAGCCTGTGCTAGCACTCCAGCTCCTCCACCATCCTGCTATGGGTGTGGAGCACACAAAATCTAATAGCCTGGGCCCCCTTAGGCTCCTCTGGTGTGTGAGAGGAATGTGAGAGTGTCTTTCTCCTCGGTTGGGGCCATGTCACATTTTTGGGTTGGGATTTTTTTTTTTTTGGCTTATATGCAGCCCCCGACTGATTCTTCTATGGGTCAGTGGCCCCCGACCCAAAAAAGGTTCCTCATCCCTGAACTGTTGTTTAAAATATATTACTTCTACTTCTTGATGGATGTCTATACCACTTGTTTTCTAAAATAACTGAATACTAGAGCTAAGACAATTGTGCAGTAAACTTTGCTAAAGGATGTGTGTTTCTCCCACTCTGGGATAACTGATATATCTTCTTATGCATGAAACTAGGGATGTAGGCTGAAGCTCAGCACTTCATGTACCATTTACCTCCTATTTTGAGGGCTTTAATTATACATAGACCTTGTGCTGGTCCTCTGGATGGGGAAATTTCCCCCCAAAACTCTAAGGCCATGATTCATAAACATATAAAGTATGCACATGTTAAAATGCTATCCTGAATTGGAGACCAAGTGCTTATTAGTCATCATAGAGTGGATATGAAGAACCTAATAGTCCAGTTAATCTCATAGGGTCAGGGCCAGCCCACAACATTTTGGCACCTTAGGCAGGGAGCTCAAATAATGCCCCCATACTGCCTCGCTTGGGCCAAAACTTTGAAAGGTCTCAAATCTGCCTTGTTCCTGTTCTACTCCTCTTATGGTACTGCAGAGAGAATACATATGCACCAGCAGCAGACACAATTTTCTACACTCTGGGTCCTAGTGGTGCCCCCCCGCCACAGTCTGGCACCTGAGGCGGCCGCCTCAGTTCACCTCATGCTAAGGCCAGCCCTGTATAGGGTATATCTACACTATTGTATAAGGTTGAATTAAGATACACAACTTCGGTATGATAATTGCATAGCTGAAGCTGGAGTACCTTAACTTGACTTTTGGCACTGTCCACACTGCAGGAAGTCAAAGAAAGAATACTCTTCCTTCAAATTCCCTTATTCTTGATGGAAGCAGAACTACCAGCATCAACCGGAGTGCCTCTCTCAGTTCAAATTAGCATGTCTCCACTAGACCTGCTCATTCAAACCCTGGAAGATCAGGGCAGCAGCTTCGAACTTTTCTTTAGTGTAGACATACCCATAGAAAGCATCCACCAGTTTCTACTTCCTCTCTAAGTGCTGCATGACACCGTCAGGAAACGTGGCATTCAGAAAGACTAATTTATTTTTTAGCATGTACATTGGCATTTCATGAGCACAAATAATATATGTTCAAGCTGTACATGGAAACTTATTTTCTTAAGGAAAGAAAACTTCTTGAAGAGAGAATAAGTGATTTAACAACAAATCTTGCAGAAGAAGAAGAAAAAGCCAAAAATCTTACAAAGCTGAAAAACAAACATGAATCAATGATTTCAGAACTGGAAGGTAATGTAAACCAAAGGTGGTTTTTTTTATCTATTGTTCATTTGACATGCATTTAAAAAAACTCCATTTACCATGTAAGTTTTCTGAAATGCTGGAACAAGAAATTTTATAGTAATTACCAAGTAAATTTTATTTTTAATGACAGTCATGGAGTCCCAATAGGCACAAATATAATTTTAATTGTTTTGTGTGAGTGTTTTCCACATTTTATTTTAAATGTTATTTGTCAGATTCAGTATTCCAGGGCCAATTAGAACCAAGTATTACAATATTTGTTAGAAACATAGGCTTTCATTTATTACATTTTTTTTTAATCCAAGCCAGTCAAAGGCAAAGAAAAGAACGATTTCATTTGTGTTTCTTGGAGAATGAATCCAACCTACAAAAACCATGGGATGGGAAAAATGCAGAGGCAGAACAGAGGTCCCTATTTGGTTATAAAATCAGCATAAGAAAGAAAACATGGGAAAAGCAGTGCTCCACAATATGGATGGACAGAAATTGAAATTCATGTGCCAGTTGCAAGTCACTAATGCATCAGTACAAAAAGAAAATTACGACTTGTAATTCAGTGTGTAATTCCAATGGTTTTACTCTCTGATTTTCCATGTATATGTACCTCTGTTCAAGGTCACTTTGAGAATTTTTTGGGCTGACTCACTCCCCTGACAAGAATCCTTATTTTCTCAGTGCGACTAAAGAAAGAAGAGAAGAGCAGACAAGAACTGGAGAAAACGAAGAGGAAGCTGGAGGGAGATGCCAGTGACCTGCATGAGCAGATTGCAGACCTGCAGGCGCAGATTGCTGAACTAAAGATGCAGCTGGCCAAAAAGGAGGAAGAGCTGCAGGCTGCTCTTGCCAGGTACCCAATACCTACCCACAGAAGGGCCTGAGCTGAACCTCCAGATCTGGACATGTAGAAACCCATCCCTGAACACACACATCCAGCGTCATCCTACACTTCGAGGAAGTTCAGCTCTGAATCGGATCTCTGTACTCTGAGCCCACTGATGGTCCTCCCCCTTCTCTAAACCTACCATGCAAAAAATTAATTGCACTAGTGATTAAAATTGATTTATGTCTAGACTTCTGAGACATCTTTTCTTCCTAGTGGTCACTACTCCTTTTGGGTGCCACCATGTCACAGATGAGAAACAGAAAGTGCAGGTTACAGACAAAATATATTGAAAATTATTGCATGTTTGCCACTAATCCTAAACCATTCAAATGAATAAGGAGGGTTTCCAAAGACTTAAATAGGGCACAGGCCATGTGAAATGTAAGTCCTAGACCTGGCCATGAAGCCCCCACTGAGCAGCAAGATCCTTCTACACATCAGTGTCTTCTGTGATACTGTCTCTCCATATAGATGCAACCATCATTTTCCCTTCATTTCCCTTCCCATCTTTTTCCTACATTGGGGGCCAAGTTTCTTACATGTGCAACAGCTGAGAAAGCCTTATTCTGCAGATACCAGTGATCCTCCCAATTGTCTATGTCATCCAAGAGATGAAGACTTCATCTCTACTTCGGTCATTCTCTCTCCATGCTGGTTAGGTCTGTCTGTGCAATGAGCTAAACATGGAGCCTAGCACATACTCTCAAACATATATTTAGGATGGGATTTTAAAAAACTCTGGGAGTTGGCCTAATTCTGTTCACACTAAGGCCAATGGTAAAGCCCCTATAGATTTCAAAAGGAGCAAAAATTAGGTCATTCAAAAAACCACCTTTAAATGCACAGTTCATGTTATACTTACATAAGTTATCATGTTACTTTAAATATTATCTGGTGTGGATTAATTATACCTTCTAGTAACATTAAAACAACCATAGCATGAATTCATTTAGGATATTTAGATTGAAGTCACCAGCTCCCAACAACTCCACACACTTTGAAACTAGCTGCTAAGAGTTAGTACCAAGGAGTCAGATGAACATTTTATATATTTACATTACATTTTTTTTGTCCAGGCTTGAAGACGAAATAGCTCAGAAGAATAATGCCCTCAAAAAAATCCGAGAGCTGGAAGGTCACATCTCTGATCTCCAGGAAGACTTGGATTCTGAGAGAGCAGCAAGAAACAAAGCAGAAAAACAAAAGCGAGACCTAAGTGAAGAGCTGGAGGCCCTGAAAACAGAGCTTGAAGATACCTTGGATAGCACGGCTACACAACAGGAACTCAGGTATAAAGACCTAGCACGTAGTAGAAAAACAAACATAGCCAAAACTCGCTATAAAACACACACTATCAGAAAGCACTAATCCAGTAAATATTGTATAACACTTATCTAGTGATCTGCACATCTGGAACAATGTAAGCTCTAAGGACAAGCCCTAGTGCAAATGACTCTTGGATTCTTACCCAGGCTGTAACATTTTTGCCCTGCACAGAACTGGACACACCACTTACTTAGATCATGATTTTAAGGGGCTACTATAAAAGTGCTGCTGTTGCTGGTATTATTTATTATCGCACAGCTGTGCAATAATACGATTTTCTCTGCAATTGGATTGTCTGCTAGCAGTTCCATTCATGAGTGCATTGCTTTCCAGAGCGAAGCGGGAACAGGAAGTCACAGTGCTGAAGAGAGCTCTGGAGGAGGAAATTCAAACTCATGAAGCCCAGGTCCAGGAGATGAGGCAAAAGCATACTCAGGCTGTGGAAGAGCTCACGGAACAGCTGGAGCAATTTAAACGGGTGAATGAAAAACCAGTACCTGGACAATGGGTTTATCTATTAGACATTGTGGAGTTCTTTTGCTCAATGTATTTTTCTTTGCCTTATGCATTCAGGCCAAAGCAAACTTGGACAAGACCAAGCAGACACTAGAGAAAGAAAATGCTGACCTGAGTACTGAAATCAGGTCACTAAATCAGGCCAAACAAGAGGTGGAGCACAAAAAGAAGAAGCTGGAAGTGCAGCTTCAGGAGCTACAATCCAAATACACTGATGGAGAGCGCGTCCGGGTGGAACTCAATGAAAAAGTCCATAAGTTACAGGTAAGAAATACCTTCTTCAGTGCCCTGAGAGGCTCAGTAGGCATTAGTGACTGGCATACTCGGAGTCTTACATAGTGGTGTTGCTAGTACAGACCATTATTCACTTCTTACTAAATACCCATTCCCAAGAACTGTTAACTTCTCAAGTGCGCGGCAGGAAGGGATGTGGAATTTTCTTAGCGTATTATGTAGTAAAAACCTGTGGAAACAGAATATAGTTTTGAAAACCAACATTTCAGAATCAATTCCTTCGTTACGAGTTGCATTCCATTGGATATAGGCCTCTCCATTCAGCTAGGGAGTGTAACAGAGAGAGTGGGGCACAAAAGCGAGGCATCCTTTGCATGGAGCTGTTCTCAGCAATACTGGACAAAGGGAAGTCCAATAAAGCTGCCTGTGACAGAATTCCCAGAAATCTCCCCCCCAAACATGTCTGCCTGCTGTACATTGGTTCCATAGCCCTGAAATCTCACAAACTCTCTTAGTAAAACTGTGGCAATATCTAGTGTTCTGACATGATTTTTGCCATCTTGAGTTGCACCTGAACTGGAAAATAGGCTTCTTGTAGGGTTCTAGACGTGATTCAGAAGCACAGGAGCAAGTTCTCTCCTGGCGTTGAATTACAAACTGTATTTCAAGAGTTCATTCTGGTCCTGCCTCGAATATAGTAGAGAAAGAACAAATAGAAGCTCTACAAAATGACTGAAACAATTCAATGTGATTTCTCTTTAGGTTGAAATTGAAAATGTTACCGGTCTGCTCAGTGAAGCAGAAACCAAGACAATCAAACTCACTAAGGATGTTGCAAGCTTGGGATCTCAGCTACAGGATACACAGGTAGGCTTCCCACCGGCATAACCTTACCTGTATAAAACATTCTGAAAAATAACGGAAAATTACCATGTTTGGTTATGATGCTTTCTGTAGGAGCTGCTTCAGGAAGAAACTCGGCAGAAACTAAATGTAACTACCAAGCTTCGCCAGCTAGAAGAGGAAAATCACAGCCTGCAAGAACAGTTGGAGGAAGAAGCAGAAGCAAAACAAAACCTAGAGCGACATATTTCGACGTTGACAATACAGGTACAGTGGCACAGTTAAAACATTAGCTCTGGTGCTGAGTCTTTACAATAGGTCCATAGATTTCAGATCTGCAGTTATTCCTGTACATGTTTGCCAACAAACTATTGTTGTTAGGACAGAAGCAACAAGTGTGTGAGCTATAAGCCAACTGTAGCCTGTGGAATTCTACAAGGCAGGCAATAGCCACCCTCTTCTTTAATGCAGTGAAGAGTGTGACCACAGCACTATTGGCTATCCCTTAGTGCAAGATCACTCACCTCAAGATGGAATCTGGAGCAATGGGCCTAGTAGGCTGCTTCATGGTGTTGAAGATGAATGATTGTTATCTGTTTCAGTTATCAGTACACCTAACTGAGCGAGTTAGGTGTACACCACTCGTTTCGTTGAATAATGTCATATGCAGCCCTCTGTTGTACAAAATTAGAATGCCTGTGCTATAACTCTTTACTTGTTTCATTTCTTGAATTCAAATTTCAGCTTTCTGACTCAAAGAAGAAGCTACAAGAATATGCCAGCACAATAGAGAGTATGGAGGAAGGCAAAAAGAAATTCCAGAAGGAAATTGAAGGGCTCACGCAGCAGTTTGAGGAAAAAGCTGCTTCTTATGACAAACTGGAAAAAACCAAGAACAGACTCCAGCAGGAGCTGGATGATTTGGTAATGGACTTGGACAACCAACGCCAGCTGGTCTCCAACCTGGAGAAAAAGCAGAAGAAGTTTGATCAGGTATGATTAACTCCCTTTATGTTATAACCTAACTCTGCTGGGAGTCACAGGTGCAGAGAGTAAGTTGTTGGATGAGAATTAGCATTGTTATAAAAAAATTGAGGTTGAGTTTTTTATGAAGTGGTTATTTATGCAGTGGTTATTTGTGTATCTTCATATGTCCATCAGAATGCAGGGACCTTTCTCTGTAGTCAATAATAATTGACAAGACTAATGCAATCGAAAACCCTACATTTAATTGCTTTCTGTATTAATGGGATGAGTGTGTTCAAACTGAGAATTTTATGTTATTGATTTATAGATGCTAGCTGAAGAGAAAACCATCTCTTCTAAATATGCAGATGAAAGGGACAAAGCAGAAGCTGAAGCTAGAGAAAAAGAAACAAAGGCTTTGTCATTGGCCCGAGCTCTTGAGGAAGCATTGGAAGCCAAAGAAGAACTGGAGAGAACCAACAAATTGTTGAAAGCTGAAATGGAAGATCTAGTTAGCTCCAAGGATGATGTAGGAAAGAATGTAAGTCTTGTAAAATATATTCTGTATAACTATTCCAAGGATAAACACTTAAATTAAGAGTGAATAACACAACAATCTACATTTTCAGTGTGAAGAGTTCTTCAGAGTAGAAAATCCATTCAACAATGTCAGGAGCTTTATACAGAATTCCATGAGCAATTCCATGTGCATCCAGTCCTATAAGAGTCTCAGCAATGAATTATGCTTACAAGCTTTCTTTAGTCTTGACTTTACTGATCAACAGCAAGTTATTGATCTTGAAGAGGATTATTTGCCTCATTTCTGAAAGAAAAGAAAATTAAATCAGAGATTGAGAAGTATTTGCTAGCCTTCTAAGCAGCTTCCAGGCTGTAAAGTCAGTAAATCTGAATGTATTAATTAGTTTTGATCTTGCTAGCAGTTACCACTATAGCTAAAAAGAAATTTCCACAGCTGACTTGACAGAGTAAAATTGCGATAGGATCCAAAGCAGTCTGAGAGATGTCTGTATTTGATCTCAGAGTTTAAGAAGGAAATAAAATTAGAAGGAGCCTCTCTAACTTAATTTCAAAGGGGATATTGCTTCCTGTTTCTTCGTCTAATGGCATTATCGCTTCACTTCCGCAAAGGAGGTGTTTCTACAATTGTAGGTGTTTAGACTAAAAAAAAAAATTCTGTGATAACATTTGGTATTCAGGACCTCAGTCTATGAATAAGATGAATTTTGCCCTTTAAAATAGGTTTATAAGAGTATAAAAATACTAGTTTGCCACTTTTTGGTGTGTGCTCTTGAAACTTAATCTATTCTCTCGCCACAGTTCATACATTCCAATTGGTTGCATGCTAAATGCAGAACGATCTCATTCCAGCAATATATCTTTTTAGACTGCAATCATTCTATTGATTTGTCATTGCATGAAAGGTCCATGATTTGGAGAAATCCAAACGTGCCCTGGAACAACAAGTGGAGGAGATGAAGACACAATTAGAGGAGCTGGAGGATGAGCTGCAGGCTACTGAAGATGCCAAGCTTAGATTGGAAGTTAACATGCAGGCCCTAAAAGGACAGTTTGAAAGAGACTTACAAGCCCGAGATGAACAAAATGAGGAGAAGAAGAGACAGCTGCTTAAACAGGTACAATTCATTATCGGTCACACTGTAAATGCTTACTCAAAGCAACTGCAAATCCCCGGCTTATGCCATTATTGGTAAGTGCTTCAGGATAAGAAGAACCAAATAATTTTGGTTGCCTGAATAAAAATTGTATGGACCATTTTGCATTGTTTTTAAAAAATGAGCTGCAGTACAGTGTTGTGGCTTATGGTTATTTCATTATAAGAAATGTGACTGTAAGCAGATATAGTGATTTAACAGTGGGGTCCATTTAGTGAAAATCACCTGAATTAACAACTCTGATATAATAGCTAAAATGTTCCTTGTGCTTTCAGTGCAAGTACTAAAAGTCAGATTCCAGATATAATACCTGTCATTAATAACAACAAACTGATCCAAAATTTTTGGAAAGGAAAACAAACACTACAGAACCTGTTAGTATAGATGATGTGGCTGCAAACACAAATATTTTTGACCAACTGTACTGCAGGACAGAATCAAACTTTGGTCTTTTACCACACCAAACTCCAGAATTTAAAAATTTATTTCAGCAGCCAGTAGTATTGTAACTGGTGGAGCTTTTATTACCTGTCAGCAAATCCCTAGAACACCATGGTATATACAAGCTGGGTGTAAGTAAAGTCTGTCTTAGTGTGCTAAAGAGTATTAATAATTGTCAACAAAATCTTCTTTACTATTGTTTAGCTCAATGAGTATGAAACAGAACTGGAAGATGAGCGTAAGCAACGTGGCCTGGCAGCTGCAGCAAAAAAGAAATTAGAAGTTGACATTAAGGATCTAGAAGGTCAAGTTGACTCTGCTAATAAAGCTCGGGAAGAAGCTATTAAGCAACTTCGTAAACTACAGGTTTGTAGCTCTTAGACTGAATAGTTTTACGTTGGGCCCGGGATGTGATTTTTAACAGCAAGTGGAAATTAGATATCAATACTAGATATAATGTTAGAAAGGGGTTTGAACCAAAACTCCAGATCCAAAAATGCTTTGTTGATGTAATTTGAAAGACCTTGAGATTGCTAGCCTAGAGAGTGAAAAATTTCATGTTTCATAAAGGACGGAGTCTCTTTAACTACCTGATCGATGCTGATGTGATATTGGCATCTCTGTGTGAAGGAAATCTTAAGGGCTCCATCACAGAGGTGAGGGAAAAAAGGCCAGATGTGTCTATAGGGCTCAAACATAACTTTCCAGGACATGGAAACAGCACTGTGTATTTCTGAAAAACCAGCTATCACATTTGCACCTGCATGAATAGTAGCCAGTTTTCAAAGACATTCTATATAATGATCAGTGATCTAGGGCAGGACTGACACTTGACAAGCCAATTATTACTCAAACACACAAAGGGATTGTCTACATGGTGAGTTGGTGTGCAGCAAGCTGGGGTATAAATCTGTAGCACGCTAGTTTGCAGAATAGTAACTATCTGGGTGAACTAAAAGTTCCATAGGGTGTATTGACCAACTCAGGTTTCAAAGCAGAGTAGATCAAAGTGCATTGTGGGACTTCTAGTGCTTGGCAGAAGGGTCCACATGGACAGTTTGTAATTGCATGGTATTGAGTTTTTTGACCAATTTTATTTTCAACAAAACTTTGATGAACACAGACCAACAGAAATCCCTTTTCTTTTTAACTGTCTGAAACCAGGGTCAGATGAAGGACTTCCAACGAGAGCTTGATGATGCCCGAGCCTCAAGAGAGGAGATATTTGCTACAGCCAGAGAAAATGAGAAAAAAGCCAAGAACCTGGAAGCAGAACTTATGCAGCTGCAAGAGGTGAAGTGTGAATTAAGTCTGGTCTACACTACATGGGAAGGTTGAAGTAAGATATGCAACTCCAGCTATGTAAAATACGCAGCTGAAGTCAATGTATCTTACATTGTGTTTCTGTGCCATCCACACAGCGGGAAGCTGATGGGATCAAATGCTCCCATCGACTTCCTTTACGCCTCATGAGGAGCAGGAGTACTGGTGCCAACAATGGCGCCTCTGAGTTCAATCTATGGGATCTATACTAGACCTGCTAAATCAAATCCTGGAAGATCGACCGCAGCAGTGTCAATCTTCCGTGTAGAGTAGAATTACTTTAGAGAGTAATGGAATGTGGATTGCACAGAATCTTCAGGAACAAAACAGAGTTGTCCCTGAGAGAGCCAAAATACCTTAAATAATGATATTGGCTGAAGTGCAGGGAAAGCTATAGTCAGAATCTCTGTGGACCATGGTAAAAACATCCTCAATCCTCAGAGGTATTTAGACATTTGACTTCCATTGAAATGTATCCAAAGTGCTTGGAAATGCTGAGCACCAAGAGCTTCCTTTAAAACTATTTAGCTGTTAAGAAGCTATTTTTCACACAATGAAAAAGAAAAAAATACTGGATCTTACAACCTCTATGATTTTTTCAATATTTGTATACTCTTGGCATCCTTTTTATTGTGTTTTAAATGAATATAATCCTTGCATCTGGAAGCATAATAAAACACAAAATGCTGAAGAATTGGATAATGCATATTTTTGTTTAATTCGTCTATGACTATAGAATCCTAAATTCATATTCTGGTGACAGAAATGTTTGACATAGGTTGGGCTTAAAAAGACATTATGGCTAATCAGTCTCTTATGCCATAAGACTAAATGATTGGACTGAATTTTGCTTAATCCACTTCATTTCTTTAATATAATGGCTGTCCATTTCTCCTAGGATCTGGCAGCTGCAGAAAGAGCCCGCAAACATGCTGATCTGGAGAAAGAGGAACTGGCTGAAGAACTCGCAAGTGCTGCTTCTGGGAGGTAAGAATTGACAATTATTTTCAAGTGTATCAAAGCCTTGCTAAATACCTCTCAGTAGCCAATGTTTCTGTCCTGAAAAGCAATTTGTAGCTCCAACTTTGCCTCATATGCTTAGCTACAAACGTGCAAATTACATTAAAATCAATGGGACTACTTACAAGTGACTCATAGATGTGAAGGCCAACAGCGAGGGACAGGTGAGGTCACTATTAACATAAATAAGATGGCAACGAAGGCACACTCATTTCAAGAATACATACAGGTTTTCCATGAGTCATCAGCAGCTTTCTTTGTGTTGCAAGACATGGTCAACTGCTCAGAACCAAAACCAACATGCTTTACAAATTTAAATTTGCAGGGCTAGCCTCCAGGACGAGAAACGTCGTCTGGAAGCTAGAATCTCCCAATTGGAAGAAGAACTAGAAGAGGAACAAGGTAATATGGAGGCAATGAGTGATCGCTTCAGAAAAGCGGTACAGCAGGTACTGTCCATCTGAGTGCTCCTATAAGTAAGAAGGGAGTTGGATGTACATGTGAGCATGTGTATTATTAATGCAGGTGTGAGGGTGTCTGTATCCATCCAAGTGTGCATGTGTGGTTTTGGACACACCTTCAGAGAGCTCCCAGAAAGAGATTTCATTTTTTTTGTATATTAAATTGATCTAACTCCAAGGTTAAGGTAACAGCTGTAAGATTTTAAAGTTTGCTCTTCCCACATATTTTAGTCAGAGCAGCTGAATAATGAGTTGGTAACAGAGCGCACTGCGGCACAGAAGAATGAGAGCGCTCGGCAACAACTGGAGAGGCAGAACAAAGAGCTGAAGGTTAAACTGCAGGAAATGGAGGGATCTGTGAAGTCCAAGTTCAAGGCTACAATTGCTTCTCTGGAGGCCAAGATTGCTCAGCTTGAGGAGCAAGTGGAACAGGAATCCAGGTACTTGGATACTGCAACTCAGCCCTCCAGCAGTAAAGCTACCCTTTTATTTAGTGATTCTAATATACAGGTAATCACTTATTTTTGTCAAGGTCCAAATTTCTTGGTTATGGTATAGGCAAAAGTCCAGACTCCAGAGAAAATAATACGAAAGCAACAATAATAATGGTAATAATAAGTAAATAAAAAGATGTCACTGTCCATTGAATAACGTCTAGCAGTCCAGGTTTGGCCTACAGTAATCCTATTGACTACCCTTGTTTTAATACATGAAATACTAAAAAACTAAAGGTTTTTCAGGATTCTATTAGTGGCATTTTTCACACAATGAAAAAGTACTGGATCTTACAACCTCTATGACTTTTTCAATAATTTTATATTTTTGACATCTTTTTATTGTGTTTTAAATAGAGGTAATCCCTGTATCTAGAAGCACAATACAACACAAAGTTTTGGATAAAGAGGTTCACACACACAGCAGTGTTTCTTTGGAAAATGACTGGTTCATGTCAAAAGCTTGCACAGGGCCTGCTTTGGGAAGAATTTATTATTCCAAAGTCTTCTAGAATATAATAGGAAAGTTTTCCCTGCTGTAGAATTCTATAGGCTTACCAAAAAACCTAGATGAGGGATCTTATTCTCTAGGTCTTCAGAATAGTTTCTGTAGAAACCTATTGGTTTTCCTTCCTTTATATCCTATACTATCAGTAGGGCCATTTCATTAGTGCTAGTCTTCTTCTTTTGGGCCAGATCCTGACTTCCCTGGCAGTACAGCAAATTCTTCAAAGGTGTTTAGCATGGTAATGAGCTCCAAGGGAGTTCTCTGCCTAAGAGGATTCATGGCTACTTGGTTTTATTTCCCTCATCCCCTTTCTCCCCAGTCTATAAAGGGGATGCATTATGGCCTGAGCTATTATTGACTGAGGATAGCATGTGAGCAGGTGGAGGGAGCAGCATTCTACAATTTGAGGACAAAGGGAAAGATTCCTTCCACCTCAATACACCCAGGTCTGGTCCATTTATTCTGGCCGGGGCTGGACTTAGCCCATTAGGCATGCACCTGGGCATGATTTCAGGTCACATGTGCACATGCAGCAATTATCATCCTTGCACCTCCAAGGCAGAATAGCCCACTAGCTGCCAAACTGTCCAGCTTTGTGGACAGCTGTGTGGGTCTCTGCACAGTTGTCATTTTGGACTCTCAGCTGCATTTACTGTTTCTTGAGCGCTGTTGGGGCCTGCATCAGGCCAAAACTTCTAGTTCTCTCACTGCAGCTGTTATTTCAGACACTAATGTTATTCTGAGAGCTGTAATTATTCCAAGTAAATATTTGAGAATACCCAGCACATTGTTAATAGCCCATAAGAAGCCAGGCTACTGTCTTTCTTAGCTCTCTTTCTTAGCTAACTCATTAAGGGCTCGTCCACACTGACACTTTACCGGGCTGTAATTTTCTCACACTTGGGTGTAAACAGGCTCCCCGAGTGGTTAGCAGCTCCCCTTATGGAGGTAGTCTTCCTAAAGTGGTGGAAAGCACTGCCACAGTTGTGCTTTAAACTTAGAAGTGTAGACACAGTCTATTGTAAAAGCCAGCACAAGTGAGGTGTTAAAGGCGTCCGTTCCATGGCAGCAGGAGGCCTAGTTCAAGGTGGAAATTACACAAACAGCTCTGGGCCAACACTGCTTCTCTTGCATGCTCTGAAGCCAAGATCTGCAGTGGGAATAAAGGAAGCGAGGGGAGTAGATTGTGAACAGGCCAGCACGGATATAGACTGTGGCTCAGTAGAAGGCGCAGATCTCCTGGATCATAATCCTGCAGGGAGAAGATGTAGCAAGCTATGAGCTGGAGTAGAGCTGTGCTGTTCATTTGTTCTGCACCTGCCACTTGGGAGGAGGGCAAAATATTCTGTCCTTTTCCCCAAAAATGTTCTCGCAGTTCCCTATTCACTGACCAAAGAAGCAGGGTTTGGCTATAAGCAGAAAATTAGTAAATAACTAATAAGAACAAAACAAAGCCTCCAATCATTAGAAACATGGCAGTCGGCTATACAAAGATTAAGGTAAACTCACCCTGCTTTATCATGTGGAAAACACACAGGACAGGTGCATGATGAATTGACCCATGGAAGAAGCTGCTGCTTCCTTCAGTTTTTACAGAAGCCAATAGGGTTATTCTGAGGAAGACTTTTAATATGATGATCACTGGTGCTTGTTTTCACAAGCTATGTGCGCCCAAGAATTATCCATTTTCCAGATCAATAAGTGTCATGCTGCTCTTTGCAGAGAGAAGCAGGCTGCCGCCAAGACGTTGCGCCAGAAGGACAAGAAGCTGAAAGAGGTCTTGCTGCAGGTGGAAGATGAAAGGAAGCAAGCGGAACAATACAAGGACCAGGTAGTGCACCATGCTTTAGGTATCCAGCAGGAGAGAAAGGGGCTGCAGGGGAAGAGAAATAAATACCTGCTGACACACTTCCCAAGAGTACCCAGGCGTGTGAGGCACCTGTCTCTAGTAGTCCTGTCTGTACCCTCTTTAGTTTAGTTCCCTGACATCAGTTGCCTTGGCCACGCAAGCAACTGCCTTCCCAGCCTGCTCCACAGACCTCTGTGGCTATCCGAGTCCTACCAGAGAGACATCACATACACTAGCTTTTTAGATTCCAGCTCCAAACAGCCTCAGAGCACTGAGACCTATGTATTATGAAAGCAATCACAAGTTTATTATCTAAGATAAAGATCTGAAAGCTACTGAGAATAATAATAGAGACATAAATGGGTACATATAAAACAAAGTATAACACTTCCTAGAGTCTAAATCATCTCTGTCAGGCTAAACCAGGAGGGGATGTGGCCCCTGGGTTACCCGGATCCAGCCCCTGAGACTCAGGGCCTCCCCCCACCGGGGAGCACACGCTGGCACGCCAGCCTCCCCGCTGCCCCTCCGTGGGGTTGAGACACAAACATCTACTAGGCAAAAAAATTGGCTAAGCTGGGCCTCTGGTATGTAAGAGAAAGCAGAGAGTGTCTTTCTCCTTAGTTGGGGGCCATGCCAATGAGAGTGGTTTTTTTCCCCTCTCTCGCTTGTGTGCAGCC
>JANRFK010001605.1:21228566-21240296 GCA_030068395.1 Apalone spinifera
ATTTGCATCCCTTTTCCGGAAAAGGGTGCCTGTGTAGACGTAGCCTATAGGTGTGTTGGTCACACAATGGTTTTCATCGTGTAGTAAACATGGGGGGAGCCTAAACCCCAGCATAACAATTTCCCTTTCTCCCTTTGTCTACATGCAAAGTTTCACCCATTTATCTAATGGTGTGATTTAAAGTTGATTTTAGATAAATCAGTACAGATGGCTCTGTGGACATTCTTAAATAATTATAAACCTGGCCTAGAGCCACATTAGTTTAAGAAGCATGATTTAAGCTAAAATGCAATAAGCATCACTCAGAGGGTTATACCAAATTAACAACCTAGACTTCAATTCCATTATTGCAATGTATATATGAAAACGAGGATTTGGGTCCAGGGTGTGTTAATGTATCTGTAGTTTGCATATCCTTCTACTATGTCCACAGTGTGGGTGGCATAACTATGTTGGTCAGAGTTGGGGGGGAGGAAGGGTCCCATACTCCCAGAGGTGAAAGGAAGCTGGTGTGCTCTGGTGAATTCCTCCAGCAAGGAGCCAGCTGGCTGGCATGCTCTGCTGCAGGAGATGGAAGCTGGACTCCCTGCAGGCTGTCGCACTAAGCAGCAGGGCAGGTGAAAAGGGCCGGCTGGGAGTATGTCACCCACCAGTCCAGGATTGCTCCAACCCCATACTTCCTGAGCACGTTTAAGGAGGTCAAGGGAACTGAAGACCACTCCCAGATTTATGCAAAGATGCTGCTTGCTGTTTCCCTTCCCATCACTGTCAGGGAGCGAGAGGAAAGCTCACAGAAGGCTGCATTCCTCTTCCTCCTGGGTGCAGAGGACAGGGCACAGAGGAGCGAGTGACCCAACCTGTGCACTTTCCCCTTGCTCCCTGACAGTCACGGGAGGAGGGGGGAGAAAAAAGCAAACAGCCTCTTGGTATGTATCTGTGGGGGAGTCTTTAGTTTCCCCCAAGCGCTGGCTCCTGCTTGCCTTCCCCTGTTCCCCCTCCCCCCCACTGCCTATGACTATTGGATCCTGTGGAGCCACCTGCCCTCCTCCCAACCCCGCCCTGCTGCCTCTGATAGGCAGCAGCATGGAGGGTGGGGGGAGCAAGTGGGAGCTGGTACGCACGGGAAGTCGGCTTTCAAGCCAGCTCCTCACACGTATCAGCTCCCGCCTGCCCCACTGCATGGCTGCCTCTGATAAAAAGGCAGCAGAGTAGGGGGCAGGTGACTCCTCAGGAGCCAACGTGCACAGGCAGCTGGCTTGAAAGCTGACTTCCTGCATGTACTAGCTCTCACTTGGCCCCCCACACCTTCCGCGCTGCTGCCTCTCTATCAGAGGCAGCAGCATGGGGGTGGGAGGAGGGCAGGCTGCTGCACGGGATCTGGTGGTTGTGGGGACCTGGTTTAAAAGCCGGCTCCTTACAGGCACTGGCTCCAGCCTCACCCTTCCCTTTGCTGCCTCTGTAACAGAGGCAGGGGGGAGGGGGAGGAAATGTGTGTAGTCAACAAGATTAACCAATGAGCCCAGGGTTATCAGTTAATCGTGTAATCATCTACATGCTGACATCTCTGTCATATTGCAAACCCCCATCCTGAGACTCCTGGGGGGAGAGGAGGCCATGATACAGCAGTACCTGTATGAAATTTAAGTTGCTTTCAACTCTGCACTCTCCTGATTGCCATAGCTATGCCACATAACTTTGAAGTAGTTACCCTCACAAAGCAGAGTTTGGTCCACAATGATGAGCGGCAACAGAGGGTGCAGAAAAAATGAAGTATCTCTATTTAACGAGTAAGCACAGGAAGTAAAATTTGCTTTTTCTTCAATTTAGTGCATTCACTTGATTTTTACAAGACCAGCACTTTAGCACCTTTGATATCTTAAACAGTAGCAGTGAATTTTAAGTGTTGCAGATCAAGACAAATTGTTAAAAATTGGGCAAACAAATCTCTGCTGTACAAAGCAGGGCATCCATTTCTACTCTGTCATTGAGGTGGCCGAATAACTAACTCAAAATAGATTTTATTGGCTAGTTAATTGTTTGCTGCAGCAGTAAGAGCTCACACCAAAATGAAAGATTTTGTTAATTTAAGGATAGTGGTATTATGAAGCCTTTAGTGTCACAATGGACATAACAGGCTTTTTTGTATACCTCTAACTTCAGAATTCAGCTAACATACTTACATGCTTACTCATTAAGGTAGATTGACTTTTGGGCTTTATTAGTGGCTTCAGTATAAATGAAACTGACTTAGACATTTGCTTGGACAAAAGAAAACTTAAGTATTGAGGCTTGATTGCTGTAACCCAAATGAGCAGCTGGATGTTTAACCTCATTAGAATCTGTGCACATTGTTCAGTGATCATGAATTTCCTTGCTTATCTCTAAACTCTCAAGCCTTTACGGAAGGTTTGCTTAACAATGGGAACGTGATAGAAGTTATGGTGAAATGGGGACTCTATTTTACTATTTTGTTGAAGTAATAACACTACGGCTGAGGAGCTGCTTTTACTTCTAAGCTGCCACTTGTAGTGCTTCAATTCTTCTCCTCTCTCCTCACCTTCTTCTTGTCCATGCCCCAATCGAACTAGGGTGGGGACAGGGGATTTTCCATGCTAGGTCCATAACTGAGACTTCTGGAGGTGGGAGAAATGGGCAAGGTGGGAGGAAGTGCATTCTGTGTGTTTCTCTGTGAAAAACTTGTTCTCCTTGGCCTCTGAGGAGAGGACAAGAAGCAATGGGCTTAAACTGCAGCCAGGGAGGTTTAGGTTGGACATTAGGAAAAACTTCCTGTCAGGGTGGTTAAACACTAGAATACGTTGCCTAGGGAGGTTGTGGAATCTCCATCTCTGGAGATATTTAAGAACAGGCTAGATAGACATCGATCAGGAATGGTCTAGATGGTAGGTCCTGCCATGGGGGCAGGAGACTGGACTCGATGACCTCTCGAGGTCCCTTCCAGTACTAGCGTTTGATGAGTCATTAATTTCATGTGAGGCATGGGGGAGTCCCTGGGAGGAATGTACTGCTCAGTGCTAAATGAGTGGCACTCCGGTCTGGTGCAGCAATAGGATGTGCAGGCTGGCAGGATGTGCAGCTTCGCATTCTACACAAATCCATTTCCCCCCCCCCACACACACCTATAAAGCAAGCAGAGAAGCTCTTCATTCTCTATGGCACAAAAGATGCAACACTGGTGCACCTCTGTAGTGGGAGGTGCGGCTACTGCAGAAAAGCAGCTGTTAATCCCTCCAGAGCATAACATTACAGTTCCAACACTACATGATCTTTACTTGGAGGGGCATATTTATGCTCTGTTCAGAAATCCAGAGTCATCCCTCTGAATCTTCCCTTGGCAGCAGGGATGCAATACTGACTGCTGCTAGGTCCAGATGCCTGTATTGCCAGTCCCTTCTTTCACACATACACAAACATGTACGTTGTAAGTGTGTGATTTAGTCTCTGTTTGGAAGAGGACTAGGCTTTTCAAACCAAACAAGTGCAATAGCTACATTGGGGTTGTGATTTTGCATACACAAGGTCACAAATCCAGCTACAGTCCCACATTGCACAAACTCACAGGCCCCGCCCAGGCATAGACATCAGTACAAAGTACCACTAAGGGCTACAGAAAGTTACTTTGAGACCATAACTTCCCTGATTTCTTTGCATGCCCACCGATGCAATTATAGGGCTTTGTACACAAAGTTCTGAGTTAATTTGTAAGGAGTTGAAATAAGCTAACCCCTGTTTCTTATTGCAGGAGAGGAAATGAGCCAGCATCTTTTGCCCCCTCTCGTAGATCTGGAGGCAGAAGAGTCATTGAAAATGCAGCAGAAGGTTCAGAAGAGGAAGTTGATGCAAGAGATGGAGATTTCAATGGAACAAAAACCAGTGACTAGATAACACGCTTGCAACCTTCACTGCAGCAAGAGGGAAGAGAAGATACCATTTAGCACTGCATAAGTCAACTTAGTCCCAATGCCACACACACCCACTCTTATGGCAATAATAAGAGCACAACTATCTTCTCTCCAATGTATAGAACGGGAAGTTTTAGGTGTTGCAAAAAACATATTTTATCAAGCAAGGTATTTTGAAAAGATTTACATTGAGTAATTCATCTTGAGAACTCCAACAGAAATGAAAATTCTAGCAAGAGAGGTGATTTAAACCCCAATGGACGGTAGTGTACACCCAGTTAAGCTACAGAAAGAGCCATTAGCGAGTTAATCCTTTCCTAATCCAGCCTACCCCTCATTTTGTTTTACTATTCAATTAATTTAGGCATTTTCTGTTCTGGATGCTACACTCTGATGCACTGGTCACAAGATAGAAGTACCTTCTTCTGTCACTTTTCAGAAATAAAGTATCATTTGTTCAAATTAAATCAAACTGTTACTGGTTTATAAGCACTTCAAACACTTAAGCACACTAATACATATAATTTATAACCTTTTAAGTATCCCCTTCTGTATCAGGTGGGTGCAATCTGATGTACTGAGAAGGAATTTAGGCAGCTTTTGACCTTGTTAGGGTTAACATACATTTCTTTTAAAAAAGTCAAAGTATAAAGTAAATTTTGTATGAAAAATTCAACATTAATTCTTTATATTTCTTACCAGACATTGCTCATTGCTCAACAACTTCTAGAGGACTTTTCTTTTAACCTACCTATGACCATTGGAGTTTTCCTTTGTGTATCCTTTTTGGAGATTAGTAGTCAAACTCAATACCTCAAGGCAATGATGAAGCCTTTTAGAAGATGAATGGTGAATGCCATGCTAATTCTGCACGTTCAGGTACTAGGTTGGAGCCATTTAGCACTGGATGTGGTGCTCCAGCTGGACTACAACTCAGGGAGGTTCCAGGAATTACTGGACTTGGTGGGATTTGGGGCAGCTGGGAGAACATGGCAGCAGGACTGCACACAGCAAGGTAGGTCAGTGTGACACACAATTAAGAGAGAACAGACAATTGAACACTGTAGGACAGATGACCCTGAAACAGAAAGTCTCAGGGGTTAGGAAATAACTTTAATTTAGACTCCAAAGTAGCCAATATGCATTCAGATCAATAACTTAAAAGGTAAGCCAAGCCCCCTTTCAGCCAGAGGCTCTCAGTCCAAGGAATTCAGAGAGCAACCACATTCTGCTTATAAAAAAAACCCAACAGATTAAATGAGAAACCAACTGGGCCATTCAGATGACAGATTCCACAACAGAGGAGATTTAAAAGAGTTAACAGTGAGTCAGTGGTGGGCTGAATTCACTGCTCAGCCATTTATTACAGTCCAACCCCATTTCTGTGAACATACCTCCATGTTAGGCATAATAGCTCACATGGCTGGCGACTCCATATGTGGGAACAAGGCAGATTGAGGCTGTCGCACTTGAAACTGGTGAGATGTGAATGGTCCTAAGCACAGGGATCTGGCGTGGCAGCTACAGGATGGATGTTGAGTTCTTCAGGAAAATCTGTTCCTCGTGGGCCCAGGCATGTGTGTGCACGTGCACAAACATGTAAAGTGTGTTTCAGAGGAAAGCCATGGAGGAGAGATGAAGGACGGACCAGTGGGTAGGACTCTGTCCTAGAATTTGCAATTTCTGGGTTCCAGCTCTTGTGTGACATGGGGCAGGTGAGAGAATTTATCTGCACCAATGTTCCCTCTAATCTTTTCCATCCATGTGCAGAATACATTTTCATGTGCACTGAAGAATGTGTGAATGTGCACCACCAGTAGAAACACAAACCTAGCTGTGGGCACTCTGCTAGTCAGCTGGGCAGCGTTGGAATCTCTCCTTAGTGGCTGCACAAGTGCACAGCTTACAGGGAACACCAATATGCCTCTTATCCTGAATACAGGCTTCTGGAATCATTATTTTAGTACCCATGTAATTATTCCAGAAGACTGTATTCACTATAAGACTCCCTGGAGACCATTATTCCAGAAACCCTGGAACCCCAGAGGAGTCAATCTGGCTGGAGTGCCCGGGGAGTGAGGTGTCTCATTTGGGCCACATCAGTGAGGCTTGGGGGATTTTGGAGGGGTTGTTTTTTTGCATCTTACTCGTGTAGTACTCGACTGATTTTTCTGTGGGTCAGTGGCCTCCGACCCTAACAATGTTCCCTACACCTCCCATAAATAAAGACGTTGTTGAAATCATTTTGTCTTGGACATAATATGTTATTTAAAAATGAAATCTGGCCAACAAGCCCCCAACTGGGGCCAAGCCCTCATCTGGCCATAGCATCATAACACCCCTACACGCCCACACACACCCCAACCCTGAGGCCATAAACCTGAACCTTCTGCCCTGAGTTCCGCTCATCCCCAAACTCCTGCACCCCCACACCCCATCTTGTGCCACAACACCCCCGCACCATCCACATGCCACAAACCTATGCCCTGAGTCCATCACACACCTGACCGACTTATACCCCAACCCAAACTCCTGAACCCTGATATACACAAGTCTGCAGCTTGCTCAGCACCCCAACCCTTCTCCTGACCCCCAACACTCTCCAGCTGGCTCAGGGAGCTCCCTCCCTGAGCCAGCATCCCCTTCTCCACCGCCTCCTGCAGCCAAATTCCCTCCCAGAGCTTGCACCTGTCACCCCTTCTCATACCCAAATCCCTCATTCCCACCCCAGTTCCTACACCTCCTATCTCAACCCAATGAGAGTGAGTAAGGGCTGGGGACAGCAAGTGATAGAGAGGAGGGGAACGGAGAGGGCGGGGCCTCAAGAAAGGGGTACGGTCTTGGGAAAGGGATGGGGTACTACAGTAATGGGGGGGCTTATTAGTGCAACACATAGAATTCTCCTGGGGCAGCCACTCTGAGGAGCATGGGCAGAAAGACCAACACCACACAGGGAAGAGTACATGAACATTTTCTTAATCTTTTTCCACTAGATCTGGTAAGTGTGGTCTTGTTTAAAGCCCTGTTTGCAGGAACACAACTGAGAAACCGGTTAGACTAATATTGGTATGTAAACAGCACGGGCAATGAATTCACAGTGGATCAGATAAAATCGTCCATAGATTAACATTCAGAATAAGCTTTATTCTGTTCACTGATTAAACCAAACAATTTCAATTTCAAAGAGTAAGATTAAGATGTAGTTGCTTCCTGTACAATAGTAACTGTATATGCAGAGCTGAATATTTTAAAAAAGACTATTATGTATTCATTTGTTGTGCAAAAAAATAGTTTTAGCCATACTGCATCATATTGCAAGTTCACATTTCTATAACATGATATTACTACTGTCGGTGAATCTACTCCACTTAAACTTGGAGCATTATTCTGTTAGATAAAAAATTATCTTAAAAGAGTTTATCTTAAAATCCTTGGCCAGAATTAAGGATTTGGGGGATTAATATCACTAGCAATAGCTAGAAGGGGTATATTCTTACGTTACATACTTGAGGCACATTATCAAGTGTAGGGTCAGAAAGCAAAAAGCCCCAACCCATCAACTGAGATTAACTCTATCAATAGGTCAGTGGTGTAGGTCTTGCCATGTTATGCAGTCATGTAGTGGCTAGAAACGGCAGATGATATGGGTTTGTTATATCAGCACAACTATTTCTTTCCTGCATTACTACATATCTGGGGGGGGTCTCTTCAAGAGTTGCAATCAAAGCATTTTTCCTTCTTTAATCATTAGGAAATCTTAATGGTAAGTCACTCTTATCGCTAACATTTTATCATATGAAAGGCAGTTTGTTATATAATGGGATTCTGACAACGAATTAATTTGCCCACACGGCTTTATTTTAGACTTGCAGTTGCACTGATTTTGATCCAAAAATTCTCATAATGCAATTAAAATTTGGATGGAGACGAACATTTCCCTAATTTAGGCCACTGATGCATGCAGCACCCTGCACCAGAAAATCATAACACCATAACTCTCTTGCTGAAACAATAGCTGTGCTACACAAAATGTATCAGTATTTATGGGGAGGATTACTATCCCTACATTATATAGGAAGCCATTCGTTTGGGACAGCAGTGTTCCAGAAACAACTTTCAAGACGCTATTTCCAGCAGCTGATGTAGGAAAGTGATTCGCAGTACTGGACTGACTAGCAGTGCGCCTTTGTCACAGCACCCACAACTCAGTCTTGTGGAAAAGCCAATTGCTATTGTCAGTCACCTTCCCTTATTTAAGTTAACTACTGGGGCTGCTTGTTGTTCTTATTCTCTTGAAAGATTAAAAGACAAAGTCTAAAAAAAATCCTAATCCATCATGGCCTCGTCATCTCAGGATCCTCTCAGAGTAACATCTTGACTACCCCTTGTGGGGAATGTGCCATTGGTGCAGGAATATTTGAAGGCCATGTTCCAAACTCCAAGCGTTTCCCTAACCTGTAAATACAAACAGCAGTATTTGTAATGCAATGTCTTGTATTCAATGTACATGCATGTTCAGTTTTTGCAATCTTTGTTAGGTCACTGTTTTCTAGTCAGATGACTCACTCAGCATCAAACAGCACAAGGAACTAGTGGATCTGCATTGCAAATAGAGAATTTTTTTATGAGGTTGATGGTTACTTTGACATTCTGGGTGCTACTGTAATACAAAGGTGTCAGGTGAAGTACACATACATAAGACACACTTGTTCCTCGGATTCTCAGGGTATGTCCACACGGCAGGGCTAAAGTCAAATTAAGTTACGCAACTTCATCTACGTCAATTGCACAGCTTACGTCAAAGTAGCTGAACTCAGCTTTTGGCGCTGTCTACATAGCAGGAAGTCGAAGGAAGAACACTCTTCTTTCAACTTTCCTTACTCCTCATGAAATGAGGATTACTGTGAGTCTGAGTAAGAAGTCCCCAGCTCGCCATTATTTCAAAATAAATACTTGCAGTCCAGACACGCTCTTTGTTATTTTGGAATAATGTCAGTTATTCCAAAATAACACTGCTGTGTAGATGTACCCTGAAAATCTAAACAGATCAATTACATACAATGGATGTACTTCATCTACTTAGACTGTGAACTATAAGTCTCAGAGGGGCAGCCAAGTTAGTCTGTAACTTTAAAAGTATCATAGTAATCCTGCATGTGAACAACAGTAAACAAAATGTCGCAGGCCACACATCGAACCCCCGATGGGTTGCGCGTGGCTCTTGAGGCGCAGGTTGCTCTCCACTGACCTAAATAGTGGTCCAAAACTAACACTGGATTTTACATTTTATACCAAAAGTGTTCCACATACACTCTATCTATTCAATGTTTTCCAGAGCCCCAAACTAAGCTCTAACATAGCACATTTCAGCAGATAGTGTTAAACATTTAAAACTTGGGGTAAAGTTTTCAAAATTGAGATGGTCATTCAGGCTCCTGGGAGACCAAGTAATTTTGGAACTTTTTGTCCTTAGTCTAACATTTCCTGTTTGAACATTACTGTTTCCACTAAACTTAAAGCTTTCAGCTAACTAGTTTAATGGTCAGAGATCACACAATACACAATATATGACAATGTGCTTTTAAAGGATCTATCCATTTGCCTATTTTACTTAGCTAGTTCATGTCCAGTTTAGTATCTTTTCCATTATACTGAAGTGCAATGCAAAATGGATCCTGAAGTAGGAATGTTAAATTTGGTTTAATCATCGACTAGTAGTCAATAAGCGGGGGAGCCACAGCAGAGTTAGCTCCCAACCCCAGGGAGCTAACCTCACTGTGGCTCTGCCTTTTATACATTTAAAAGACTGAAGCACAGTAAGGGGGACCCAGCGCAAGCGGGATATCTGATTCACAGCTTGCCCCCTCCCCCCCCAGCCTTTTAAATGTATTAAGAGCCGGAAGGATCTGAATACATTTAAAAAGCAGAGACACAATGTCTGGGACTGGGTACAAGCCAGGAATCAGCTGATTCCTAGCTTGCACCCTGTCCCTGCTACCCCCCTGTCCCCAACGGAGATGGTGCTGGGGGAACCGGCTTTTAAGCCAACTACCCCCAGCCCCGGCTCCTGCTCCCCTCCTCTTGCTGCCTCTGATAGAGACAGCGGGGGGGGGGGGGGGGGGGGGGGGGGGGGGGGGGGGGGGGGGGAGGGGAGTAACTAGTCGAGGGACTAGTTGACTATCCGATAAGCAAAAGCGATAGTTGATTAGTCGCTTATATCCCTATCCTGAAGTAGTTCATCTCTTTTGAGCAACACTTATCACCAGGTTAATGTCAGATATAATGACCCAATTTTGAGAAAGGGTATTTTCCAGTGACTCAAGACAGGACTGATCAGAACATGCTGTCTCAACTGCTGCCTCCCTCCCTCCCCTGTAAGCAGCTGACTTCGGCCAGATCAGACCACTGGTTCATGCAAGGAGCCAGCCAAAAGTGTGAGGCAAATCAAGAATATAGCCCCGATAGGAAGCTCAAACAGCAAGAAGCTTGATGTCTGACTGAGGAGGAGCAGTATGCAAATGTCAGACAATGTCCAATAGGAAACAGGACAGGAGGCATTTGACAGAGTGTTCTTTATATCTGCGAGTATCCGCAGCTCCTTTCTGGGCATATGGATGCAGATACAGATACAAATTTTGTACCTAAAACCCTGCACATTTGCAGATATCCATTTTATATCAGCAGGTATCCATATCTGCAGATGCTGATGCGGATATCCGTGACTCATTTTTGCAGATACAGACTTAGATACAAATGTTGTATCCGCGCAGGGCTCTACCCACCACCAACCCAACCCACAGCTTTCAAACTCACTTTACAAGCATCAAGATCTATGTATATCTAAACCAAAGGACCAGCATTAGATCAGCACCTACCCGTTATCGCTCAAAGGCATGTGAAAATTGCTCAGTCGTTTTTCAAGGCCGTCTCTGCTCTTGTTCAGATACATGGGTGAGGACATGGTCAGTCTGTTTGGAGACTGGTCATATACAAAGTTTCGGCAAGATGCAAGTTTGGATTCCAGAGCCTAAAGTAAAGTTTATCTGAGAGTTAAACAACATTCTCTTTCCCAGCAAAGGGCCCATGGAAGGATTTGCTAATAATTTAAGAAGACTCCAACAGAGGAAGTTTTAACTGCTAACCCCAACTCCACATGTAAGCATTGAATTTGATGGAAGGGGATACACAAGTCCCTCTGGCTTCAGATTCATTAAATAGCAAAAATATTTTAATTTTGGGGGATGCCAAAGGGAAGAGAGGTAGAGGAGTTAGCTCTTATGTTAAGGTGGGAGAAGCAACTGAGCAGTCTATTTAGTTAAACATCGAAGGCCTAAACTTCTCCAGAGGTTAACAGGCCTTTCATAAAGAGGCTGCTTTTATAAGAATCACTTCTTTATGAAACCAAATGTGCTTTCAAAACCTTTCCTTCAAGCCAATACACACCCACCCACCATATGGTGGGCCTGGGTTTACTGCTCAAGTCCTATGTTCAGAAATCACCAACAGGCCAGATTCTGCCTGAGACACCAGCAAGCAATCAGAGGAAGACTCAGCCAGAATTCCTCCTGGCCAGTATGCACCTGCCTTCCTGCTGCACCACCCTTGAAGAGAGTGCAGCATATTCCACTAGCATGGCACTCATTCATGTTGGCCTGCTCCACTTTTCCCTCCCCTTGCTCTTTCAGACACCTAGAAGGGAGAAATGGCTATACTGGCTGGTACGTTAAGGGTGCATCTACCCAGCAGGGCTTAACTCGAAACAAGCTGGCTGCGTCTAGACTGGCCAGTTTTTGCGGAAAATCATCTGCTT
>JANRFK010001605.1:21268827-21281245 GCA_030068395.1 Apalone spinifera
GGACAGTCTCTATGGGAAAGAATTAATGGACACAAATCAGATATCCAAAAAGGCCACACACAGAAACCTGTTGGGGAAAATGTTAACTTGTCCAGGCACTCATTAATGGATCTAAAAGTCACCATATTGTTTCTGGCCAATTCCACAAGCCAACTACATAGGGAAGCCTTAGAACATAACTTCATTTACAGGTTTGATTCCTATCAAAAAGGTAGGAATAAAGACATTGGCTGGATGGCCCACTACATTCCACATCCTAATGACATACAATACCAAACAATGGGTACTTAAGAACAATTTGTGCCTTCACTATCAGCTTCATGTAGCACTGACACCCTACCTATTTCTTTCCCTTTTTTTCCTCCTCTCTTTCCCCCATCCTCTATTTATTTAGAAACTGGACCTTTAATAAATCCATTCATCTGAAGAAGTGGGTTATGCCCATGAAAGCTCATGATTTGTTAGTCTTTAATAGCTGCAAGACTATTAGTTGTTTTTAAATTTAATAACAGTTTGTGTTTGCCACATGTGAACAGGCAGCGGCCTCCCAACTGCCCCCTCAATGGCAGA
Organism: Apalone spinifera; assembly: GCA_030068395.1. Taxonomy (NCBI): domain Eukaryota; kingdom Metazoa; phylum Chordata; order Testudines; family Trionychidae; genus Apalone; species Apalone spinifera. The sequence goes on from JANRFK010001605.1 coordinate 21,269,398, forward strand.
GGTGGCTATACAGATAGATGCACTGCCACAGCTGCCCTCTTCTTAAATCAAACTTCCAAACAAAGTTTTCTCTGATTCAGTCACTCTCCCCTCCACTGAGGATCTCCCAGGCCTTCCTTCAGTCAGGGTTCTCTGCTATAACTTACTCGCTCCAGCTGTCTTTGTCCCTGAGCATCTCTTCTCTTTCACTGACAGCTTCCTGATACTAGCAGTTCTTCCATACCCAGATAGTTCTACTAATTAAACCTCACATCTCATACCATGAGTGGCAGGCAGGACTAATTGCGTGGGGTTCCCCAAGGGCAATGGCTACTATTACACAGCTAAATCACACCAAATTATACATTACACAATTCTGTAGTTTTTTTGAGAAGAGGGTTCTACCAGATTTTGCTCACACTTTATTACTGCCATCAAAACACAAAGTTCTAACTTTAACAGTTTGGCTGCACCTCATTTGTTTTTGTACATGTAGAAACCAGAAGGAAAGATCTGGCCATACTTCCTGCCTGTAAGCAGCTGAGCTGGTCACAGACATTACAAAATTTCTGTATCATACAGGAGTTTTCTGGGGACCTGGGATGAACTTTTACAGTGAGGAAAATAATGGTTACATGTTTCACTCCAGGAAGTGATTTCACCAACGTGATTACAGTACTGCCAAACACTAGTTTGTAATCACCATGGCATCGCTGTTGGCCATCTTCAAAGTAATTTTAGTATAGGGATTCAAATACTATAATTAGAGTCAGAGCTAAGCAAACTCAGGAGAATTTTATATGGCGGATTCTAATATGAAATTGCAAAAGCCAGGCCAAAACAGCTCTGGGAAAATATTTTAAGGATCTATTTAATTTGGTTAACAATGTCAACAACATTCAGAGCAGATTCATGCCCTCCCTCCCCCCTCCCCCCAAAAAAGTAGTAAGAACAGGAGTAAGACCCTTTGAAAAGTTAAGAACAAGGTAGAACTGTCACAACCCACACTTCCATAGAGTCCATACATTCTATTTGAGCTTGGGATGTAATAGTTTAGTCAATTAATCAATAAGCAAAAGCTTATTGGTTAATGCTATAGACTACATGCATTTCCCACCCCTGCCCCGCCAGTACATTTTTTAGCAGTCTGGCTCAGTCCTGGCTTGAAATGGGTCCAGGACTTACCCCTGCTGCGGCTCTGCATTTAAAGTGTATTAGGAGCTGGACGGGCAGGCAGTCCAGCTCAGTTCCAGCTCGCAATGGGTTCGGGAACTCTGACCCCCCCAGACAGGGGCTGCTGCCACCCCACGCTACTGCCTCTTTATCAGAGGTAGCAGCACAGGGGGCAGGCAGCTGGTATGCGAGGGGAGCTGGTTTTTAAACTGGCTCCCCTCATGGACCAGCTCCTGCCTGGCACCCCACGCTGCTGCCTCTGATACACAGGCAGCAGCGTGGAGTGGTAGAGGGCTCCTCAGGCATGAGGATGGAGCACACTAGCTGCTGGCCCCGCTCCCAGGGACTATAGAATAGTCGACTAACCAATAAGAATTCTTGAGGTTACTTGACTATTCAATTAACTGATACTTAACATCCCTAATTTGGACAAGTAATTTGTATTCCATTAACAGGGTAAGAGGAGAAAGAACTAGGTGCATATGGGGCACCTTCCTCTAACCACCAGAATATAGGCTCTCAGGTCTGGTAGAAAAGAGGTTTTCACACCCTCTACCAACTTACCAAAACTATACATTATCTTCAAGCTGCTTCCTAAGCTAGGCTTCATGTCACAAAAAGGACTATTTCTTTGTGTTTAAATGCCACAAAAAGGGATACAAAGAAAGGGGTTACCCCAAACAGTAATTAATAGTGTATTTAGCAGTCCAGTCCAAAAAGGTTATCAAAGCACAGGAGTCTCTGTGCTAAATGGGTTTCAGTAGAAAAAAAAAAGCCCTAATCAAGAATCCAGGTACTTATCCAAATCCAATTCTTTTGAGTCCCATGGGAACTCGGCACATCAAGACAATTCTCTCCTGGCTTGCTCCTTAGGGCTTCCTGGCCTCATCCCACGAGCCTGTTCTCCCAAGAGAAGGGGTTCTGATTGTATTTGCCAGTCCGAACCCAGAAAGGGAAATAAACTACTCCGGACATTTACACATTTTGACAAAACAAAAAAGTCCGGTTCCAGAAACGGTCTGAGGCTGAAACTGACAATTAGGGCTGGGAGCGATGGAAAAAGCAGGGAGCCTTATTTTGTCCCAGTGGGCTTACCCGAGCCCCATGCCCCCCGCAGCCTCAGAAGAGAGAGGAAGAGAGCGATGCGAGCAGGATGTGGGCACAGAGAGGGCAGAAGGGGCTGTTGTTGGTTCTTTTCTCGAGCTTCCCTCCCCCCTACAAGGCCACGTGGAAACCCTCCCTGCTCCGACCCCACACAGCAGGGCAGCCACAAGGGAAGAGGGAATAGGAGGATCCTAGGAGTTTGCTCTCCCCCAAACTTCCAAGAGACACAGCAAAGCCCTGAGCGCTCACCACTTCCACAGGAGAAAGAGTCCAGCTCCAGCCTCTGCCACTTTCCACGCGGGGCACAGGAACCTTCTGTCCCACTCCTAGCGCCACCGGCTCGGGCTAGCGCGACTCGAGTCCCAACCTCTTACCCTGCCCCTCGGTGCTCCATCCAAACCATTACAACCAAGCTCGGGCCAACACCCTATTGGCTGCAGGGTCACGTGGCCTGAAGAGCTCCTCCAATCAGTTCTGGTAAAATATTGTTCCTGGAACGTTTGGAAACTTTTGTCTTTCGCAGGGTTTTTTTTTTTTTAACTTTTCAGTTGTACTTGCAGTCGGGCTGGGGGGCAGCGGCAGGCTAGTGAGATGAGATAAGGCTGAGAGCTCAGGGCATGGCGCAGCGCAGCCCCACAGATCTCATGCGCACCTCCCCCCCTGTTTAAGGAGCTCGATGTCCTGCGCAAGCAATGTACCGCCTGGGAGACTCCAGCTTTCCTCCTCCCGTCTTGTTATGGGTATAATATTTATTTTAGACCATCCATACGCGTGCTTGGGGCTTGCTTCACGGAAGACATAAGAAGAGATGGGTGCTAATACTACAAATAGCCATATATACGTGATTAATTTTTAACTGGCCAAAATTAAGCACTCGCATTAGTGTTTGCAAGATCTGTAGTGTGAGTAGAGTCTAAATAGCCTCAGCTCATAATTTTAGAAACTGTATTTTCCCACACTCCCATAATTTAATTTAATAAAATAGAGGTTTCCTCACGCTTTGGTTGTTTAAAAATCATGGTTGGTCGGACTTGTGAGTTTTAGCGAAAGCTTAACTCAGTATGTAGCCTTCACTATTTTAAATGCCATAAAAGTACATAATATATACATTAAAGATACTCACTTTGTGCCATACTGCTCTCACTGAAGTGAACAGTACTAAGATTAGGCTCTCTATGAGACATTAGAATGCAGCATTTACTTACATCTCATTTTTTGTTGACATGTCTCCACAAAGTACACAAGAAACCACAGTAGGATTAAACAGAACCTATGAGTGATGTGAGCACCCTATAATGATGTTTTGTGTCTCCAGGATGCTGAGTACAAGAATGTTCACCTCAGCAGTAAGCCTGATCCAAAAGTCTAATGAAGACTCTATGACTTTATGTTAGTGGAATTTGAATCCAGTTCTTTTGGCTTAGTAATTATTAATAGGGACAAGACATACTCAGTGTTGCTCAAGAACCATAGGTGTGTGTCTATACTATAATGCATACAAATACCTGCTCAGTAGGTGTGTCTGGAATTTGCTTCCTGAAAGATTCAGAACCACAAATTACTACTTTAGTGAGTGATACAACCCACATACGTCACTGAGTATCTTATTATTAAGATATAAAGATTATTATAAATCAGACATCAGAAATGGTAACACACATAAAATAGGAAGTGAGGAAACAGATTGACAGAACCAGACAAATACCCAGAAATCAACTACTTCAAGACAGGTCCAACAAAAGAAAATAATAGAACACCACTGTTTATCACCTAAGCCCCCAGCTTAAACCTCTCCAGTGCACCATTGTCAATCTACAATTTAGCCTGGAAAATGATCCCTTACTCTCAAAGGCATAGGGAGACAGACACCCCTCCACCAACCTGAAGCAAATCCTTTCCAGCCACCACACATCACACCTCAGATACACTTACCCAGGAACACCCCTGCAACAAACCCTGTTGCCAACTCTGTCCATATATCTATACAAGTGACACCGTCACAGGACCTAACCACATAAACCACAACATCAAGAGCTCATACAACTGCACAACTTTGAATGTGATATATGCCATCAAGTGTTAGCAATGCCCCTCTGCCATGTATATTGGCCAAACAGAACAGGCTCTATGACAAAGAAAAATTGATACAAATCAGACATCAGAAATGGTAACACACATAAACTTGTAGGGAAACATTTTAACCAGCCTGGTTACACAATCATGAATTTAAAAATAGTTATTCTTCTACAAAGGAATTTCACCATCCAATTACAGAGAGATGCTGCATTATAAAGCCAATCTCCCCTGCCATTAACAGCTGCATTTTTACATAAAAAACTAAGAATGGGACACTTCCAGCCCACTTAACTAGCACTGGTCCTACAATTGACAGATACTTTTTTTTTTTGCTGTTATATATATCTTGGTTTCTGTTATTTCCATGGCAGCTCATCTGATGAAGTGGGTTTTACCCACAAAAGCTCATGATACTATATATTTTTGTTAGTCTTTAAGGTGCCACAGGACTACTCATTGTAATATCTTATTATTAGTTATTGTGCACATCCAACTGCCAGTTTAACAAGAAGCCTGATGATGGGCACCCACATACATAAACAGAAGACAGAGGACTTTGTCCTACTCCCATTGTTTTCAAAAATGCAAGTTCAGGCTCTGATTCCATTCATTTAAATGAGAGTTAGGTGCCTATATATCTTTAAGGATCTGGGCTTGAATCCTTAGAACCCAATCCTATAAAGACTTAGACACTTGCATTATTATAACTCCAACGTATGTATTATTATACATACTTAGAGTCTTTGGGGGATCAGGCCATTTGATGTGGCAGTTCATGTTTTTGTAGAAGATTCAGATATTAAAGGGACACTCAACAACTCAACTTCGTTGCATCTGACAAAGTGGGTCTTTGCCCACAAAAGCTTATGCTCTAATAAATCTGTTAGTCTATAAGGGGCCAAAGGACTCCTCGTTGTGTTTGCAGTTTCAGACTAACATGGCTACCCCTCTGATATTCAACAATTAAAATATCTACAACTGAGAAGTTAACAAAACACTTTTGGAATTAGATGCACAGCAGGTATAAATGGGAGCTGTTACTTTGACATGAATGGAGCATCCCCCATTTATACCAGTTCAAGTTCTGACCCTGTGTTGTTTTTCTTGTTTGATTACTCTATGCATTTAACAGGATTCATAGTATATGATCATTTTGTGTAGTTCACCTGTAGCTAGAAGCTTATAAACATCTACAGATTTGGAGGGAAAAAAATCTCCCTACAATTATAAGGTTAGTGATGTTAGACAGTGAATATCTGAACAGTCATGTAACCACACAAAATATTATCGGTTACATGACTATTCAATAGTCCCCAGGGGGTAGGACCAGCAGCCAGTGCACTCCTGGCCCCACTCCCAGAGAGCATCCTGCCACTCTGCGCTGCTGCCTCTCTGTCAGAGGCAGCACTGCAGGGTGGCAGGCAGGAACTGGTCCATGAGGGGAGCTAGTTTAAAAATCAGCGCCCTGCACAGACTGGCTCCTGCCTGCCACCATGCTCTGCTGCTTCTGCTATAGAGGCAGCAGCATGGGGTGGCAGAAGCCCCTCTCTATGGGGGATCTGAACTCCCTCTGACAGAGGCTGTACTGGCATCCATGAAGCAGCTTCTGTCCACGGTGAGCCTGGGCCAGCTGCGGACAGAGGCTGCTCCATGGCAGTATCCCCTGCCCCCCTGATAGAGGCAGCAGCATGGGTGGGGAGGTGGCTCCATGGAGCCAGCACTGGAGGAGAGCCATCTTAAAACCTGGACTCCCTATTGCACTGGCTACCGCTCTCCACCTTCCACCCTATTGCCACCTCTGGTACAGCGGCAGCAATGGGAGGGAAATGCATGTAGTCGATAAGAATAACCGATAAAGCTTATAGCTTAACTGTATACTCAACTGCACGTTGGCATACCTATATAAGTTTTTTTTTAAAGGAAATCTGGACACACTGCTACAAGATGTTTTACTAGCTCTGGAAGTTTACAAAATTAGTAATTTTTTCAAAAAAACAAATTGACAGTACTCCTTAATTCTACCCATAAATTACTAAAAATGTTTGGTTTTTTTGGACAAGTTAAGAAAACAGGCCAGACTCCACTTGACAATGGTCTATATCCTGCAAACCGACATGCTTAAATTGAATAAAGTTGAGCACATACATACATGTTTGCAAGATTGGGATCAATGTCCAAAATTCTGCTGGTTTTTCATATTAATTAGTTACCATTTGTACAGTAATGTTAAGACTTTAAGAATAACTTGTATGAATATTAAGACATTAAAATTTTAAATTTCATATGTTACATAGGTTGAATTTTGATGAGTTTCACAGTAAGCTTTTTATAGCAAGATTTAGATTTCAGAAGCTAAGCTATTGAAATGATTATCCAGTTCCAAAACAGAAGAATGGGTTCCCAGTCAAAGACTGGGTTTCCTCTCCTAAGGACTTCTTCCATACAAATAATAACACATAATAATGGTTATTGTAATTGCCTCATTTGTAAGAAGACTACAAAAATCTGAAACAAAAGACAGGACTATGCAGCACTTTAAAGACTAACAAGATGGTTTATTAAGTGATGAGCTTTCGTGGGCCAGACCCACTTCCTCAGATCAAATTGAGGAAAAAAATTGGCATGACCATATATACCAAAGGGATACAATCAAAAAAAGTGAACACATATAAAATAGACAAATCAGATTTTAGAACAGAGGGGGGCTGAAGGCGGGAGGCGAGTGTCTATGAGATAATGATATTAGAGGTGATAATTAGGGAAGCTATCTTTGTAATGGGTAAGATAATTAGCATCTTTGTTAAGACCTTAAAAATTATCTTACTACTTACTACCCTTTGAGGTAGTTGAAGGCTGTGCTCAAATCCTCCTTCACTCTTCTCTTCTGCCGATTTAATAGACCCAAATCCCTCAGCCTCTCCTTGTAGGTCATAGAGATGTAGCTGTGTTAGTCTGGTCTTGTTCAATGTTTTTGATTGTATCCCTTTGATATATATGATCATGCCAGTTTTCTTCCACAATTTGATCTGAGGAAGTGGATCTGGCCCATGAAAGCTCATCACCTAATAAACTATCTTGTTAGTCTTTAAAGTGTTGCATAGTCCTGTCTTTTGTTTCAGCCACACCAGACTAACATGGCTACATCTCTATTACTATTCTACAAAAATCTGTCTGTTTTTCAATTAACAGAGAAGTGGAGATGATTAAATCTATGACAATTAATTTATTTTTATTTTCTCTAATGAATAAATATTGTTTTGTTGTGCTTGGGTTTACCTGCTGTATATTTTTACATTGACTTTCCCATAAACTTGTGGCATAATATCGTCTTAATCCATTTTACCCAGATAAGACTGGACCAACTTCCTGAAAAGTAATCTTAAGTGTCTGGATTTTTTTAATACTTCAAAGGGCCACAGACCAACAGTCTCTGTGAAATGAAAAATAAAAAAGATTGTTTTAAAATATCTAGATTAACTGGCACTTTTCCAAGCTGACATTCCTTAATGGTAACCTAAATCCAGTTTGACCAAACAGAGTTGCATGACTTAAAGTATGTCTGATTTGCCAAAGACATACTTAAAGTGCTGTACACTGGAATCAGCAAAATTTGGAACCATAAGAATCCAGGGGAAAGCTGAGAATCCTTGTCTTTTGGGTACACAAGCCATTTGAGGGAAAAACAAAGTTTTAGAAGCATCAAGACTGATCATCTTGTGGAGATGAAGTAATGATATTACAACAAGGCTTTTTTAAATTAAATTGCTACTACTGAAAAACAAGTGGCATTTCATTCTTTAAGTGAGGATGCTAAAATCAATATAAACACTTTTCTATTGATATAACAGCACTAGGGATGTGAACGAGTAGTTGAGCAGTCAACTACCCAATAAGCAGGAGGTTATCGGATAGCATTATCAAATACTCAATCACCACCCTCTCTGCACTCTTAAAGGGACAGAGAGGAGCCAGCATGCAAAGACACTGTCTCAATCTCTGGTTCCCGCCAGGTCTCAGGACAACCCTCCCTTGTGCTGCCACTCTGCATTCTGAAAGGACAGAGAAGAGGCAGCCGGTCCTTCAGGTGTCTCAGTACAAGCCCCTCCCCCCCCCCCAGCATATCCTGTTGCCAGTCTGCATTCTTAAAGGGACAGAGCAGCAGCAGCTCCTCCCATGGATTTCTCTTAGCACAAGTCCCTAACTCTGTGGTCACCAGCCAGTAGATCGCGATCTACCGGTAGATCTCAGGGGCTCTAAGAGTAGCTCTTGAGCCCTCTCTGAACTGCGCACCTGCGCAGTACATTTACATTAGATTTCCTCATTTGAGGAGCAGCTACTCACGAGCAACAACACAGGTGAGTAGCTGCGAGGAATGGTGAGAGCTGGGAGGTCAGGAGGGCTGAAACACCCCAGCAAGCTGACTGTGGCTTTCAGCTGAAAGAGGCTGCCCTGCGCTCCAGCTGATCGGCGATTTCTCCTCTGCGCCTGCCCACGTGGAGCTTGGTGCACCCTGGCTGAGCGCCATGGCCAGCTGGCTGGGCAGCCACTTCTCTTCCCTCCACCCCAGCTGCCCTGCGCTCAGCCCAGGGAGGCTGTGTCTAGCTCCAGCTGTGCTGAAGCAAGCTTCCCGGCTGAGCGCAGGATCACAGATGCCCATCTGATGTATATATGACTAGCAATCTCAGACTACAACCCAGACTTCAAGACACTGGCAGATACTGTTCAGTCACAGGTGTCACACTGAAACTTTGTTATTGGAAGAAAAATGTATAATTATCACTACTTGATTCTAGATTTACAAAATAGCAGAGAACAAAATGTATAATTGTAAATGCTTCATTTGACATATAAATAGCATGAATTAAAAACAGACCATTTATTTCATAACTATAAACATGTGATTTTAATTTTATATATTGCATAATTTAAAAATAAACTGTTTAACAGAGTGTATAAGGGGGGATAGCAAGTGATGGACAGGAGAATAGAGAGGGCGGGGCTTCAAGGAAGGGGCGGGGCGGTAGATCTTCACCTGTTCTGAGACTTAAGAAGTGATCTTGGGTGTAAAAAGGTTGGAGACCACTGCCCTAACCCTTCCCCCTTACCTCTCTGCACTCTTAAAGTGAAAGAGAGCTGCAGGATGGGCTGCTGCTTCTCTTTCCCTTTAAGAATTCAGAGTGGCAGTGGAGGGGGAGGGGGTGAGGGGGAGCTTGTGCTAAGACACCCATGGAACAAGCTGCTGCTTCTCTGTCCCTTTCAGAATGCAGAGTGGCTGCACGGGGGAAGGTTTTGCTGAGACCTGGCAGGGGACCAGAGACTGAGCCAATGTCATTGTGTGCCGGCTCCTCTCTATCTCTTTAAGAGTACAGAGCAGCAATGGGAGAATTAGAAATTCCATCGACTACTTGACTAGCAAATTGCAAATTGACTAGCAAATTGCTACTTAACATCCCTAAACTGCACTTACATTATGATTGCACCATTTATATTTATTTTTTTAAATAGTGATTTAGTTAAAACAGTAACAACTGTGTAGATAAACCTTAATTTTCCCTCTCAGAGAACAAATTGACATGAAGTAAAGATGGCGGTGGGGGGGAATGGAAATGCAGGGTCCTGGTCCTAGAGTCTGAGGAGGGATGCTCTGACCCTTCTTCATGGAGGCAGATGGGATAAACTCTTGATGCTCTACTGAAATTGAATCACAAGCTACACATAATTAGCTGTTTTTATATTTAAACTATTATCAATAAGTTTCTGAAATTAATTTCTATCAAAATGAAAAGAGAATTGGAATTTTATGACTCAAAACTATTTATGATTCAAAGCCAACATTTGCAATGCATTCTTTGCAATCATGAAGTCTTAGGCCTTTTTTTTTTTAATTAAAGAAAGCTTAAATTCTCCAGGAACTGATGGAGCCACCACAGAAAACACTGGTATGGTGGATATGTAAGAGCTCAGTGGAACACTGGTAGTATTTGCTCTTTTCCTGAAATGCAGGAATATGCTTTCACTTCTTGTCCGCCAATCCATCATTAAAACATATGTTTCCCCTGAATCTTTCCCAGGCTGATTTCCTCTTCAGCACCATCTTGACTTTACGGTATTTGTGTTTTATTTCTATATTTGAAGTTTTCTGCATCAGTAAAGCTACACCAACTGCTGGCAACCAATTGTTGAACGAAGGCTACATTCTAGTGTAGATAAGCCCTAGTATCATTGTAACTGTCCCAAGGCAGAGTCTACTGTAGTGTAGTCTGCGTCTTGTAAACTGACACACACATTTACCACTCCCCAATTACAATTATTGTCGGGTGTCCTTTCCTATTTAAATCACCGTACTATGCTGTTATGAAAAATACAATAGGAATGTGAATGTACAGAAGCTGCATCCTGGCCTGAGTGACGCAGGAGCCCTAGGGTTGAGGAAGGAAGTAGCAGATGGTGTAAAGGTCCAGAACTACTAAGTACCCATTTTTTGAGGCTTGTGCCAGGGACGCCCCTGTAAGCCAACCGCCAGCGTAGGGCCTATGGCAATGAAGGAGAACTTAGGCTAGTTAGTGGACTGCATAAGTGGTCCACCTTCATCACAGTGGGCCACAAGATTGTTGTAACCAAGAGGCTGTGTCTAAACTACATCCCCTCTCTCGAAAAAGAGATGTAAATTAGACACTTTGAAATTGCAAATGAAGCTGGGATTTAAATTTCCCAAACTGCATTTGCATAATGGCGGCCACGGTTTTTTTTCAAAATGGGGCTTTTCAAAAGAAAAATGGCTGTTTAGACGGGAATTGATCGAAAATAAAACCCTTTTTTGAAAGATCCTGTATTCTTCAGGATCTTTCGAAAAAGGGTTTTATTTTCAATTGATCCCCATCTAAACAAAGTTTTTCTTTTGAAAAGCCCCATTTTGCATAAACTGTGGCTGCCATTAAGCAAATGAAGTGCAGGAAATTTAAATCCCAGCTTCATTTGCAATTTCGAAGTGTCTAATTTACATCCCTTTTTAAAAGAGGATAAAGGATGTAGTTTAGACACAGCCAGACAGTCTCCTGGGATAGGGTAGTTTTGCTAACAGTACTTGCATACCTAGAAGTTGAGCAGGAATAGTCAACATGGATTCACAAAGGGCAAGTAATGCCTGACCAATCTGATTAGCTTCTATGATGAGGTAACTGGCTCTGTGGATATGGGAAAGTCAGTGGATGTGCTATACCTTCACTTTAGCAGAGCTTTTTCTACTGTCTCCCACAATATTCTTGCCAGCAAGCTAAGGGAGTATGGATTGGATAAATGGACTGTAAGATGGATAGAAAGCTGGCTAGAATGTCGGGCCAAATGGGTAGTGATCAACGGCTCGATGTCAGGCTGGCAGTCGGTTTCTAGCGGAGTGCCCCAAGGATCGGTTCTAGGACTGGTTTTGTTCAACATCTTTATTAACGACCTGGATAAGGGGATGGATTGAACCCTCAGCAAGTTTGCAGATGACACTAAGCTAGGGAGAGAGGTAGAT
>JANRFK010001605.1:21281345-21294854 GCA_030068395.1 Apalone spinifera
CACCACGAGCCCACACAACTCACCGCCCATGCCTCTGCTGGCTAGCTGGCTCTCGCTCTCTCTTTTTCAGAGGGGGCAGGGGAGCGCCCGCTCCTCGCGGAACCTCTCGTTTTGCTCTGAGGAACCCCAGGGTTCCACAGGGCACCAATTGGGAAACACTGGATTAGAGGATTGGGCCAAAAGAAATCTGATGAGGTTCAACAAGGACAAGTGCAGAGTCTTGCACTTGGGACGGAACAATCCCAAGCATTGTTACAAGCTGGGGACCAACTGGCTAAGTAGCAGTTCTGCAGAAAAGGACCTGGGGATTACAGTGGATGAGAAGTTGGATATGAGTCAACAGTGTGCCTTTGTAGCCAAGAAGGCTACTGGCATATTAGGCTGAATTAAGAAGAGCATTGCCAGCAGATCTAGATAAGTGATTATTCCCCTTTATTCAGCTCTGGTGAGGCCACATCTGGAGTATTGTATCAGAGGGGTAGCCGTGTTAGTCTGAATCTGCAAAAGCGGCGAGGAGTCCTGTGGCACCTTATAGACTAACCAAAGTGTTGGAGCATAAGCTTTTGTGGGCAAAGACTCACTTCGTCAGATGCATGTCAACGAAGTGGGTCTTTGCCCACGAAAGCTTATGCTCCAAACACTTCGGTTAGTCTATAAGGTGCCACAGGACTCCTCGCTGCATCTGGAGTATTGTATCTAGTTCTGGGGCCCCCACTATAGAAAGGATGTGGACGCATTGGAGAGGGTCCAGAAGAGGGCAACCAAAATGATTAGGGGGCTGGAACACATGACTTATGAGGAGAGACTGAGGGATTTGGGTTTGTTTAGCCTGCAGAAGAGAAGAGTGATGGTGGATTTGATAGCAGCCTTCAATTTCCTGAAGGGAGTTCCAAAGAGGATGAAAAAAGGCTATTCACAGTAGTGACAGATGGCAGAACAAGGAGCAATGGTCTCAAGTTAGAGTGAGGGAGGTCTAGGTTGGATATTAGGAAAAACTATTTCACTAGGAGGGTGGTGAAGTACTGGAATGGGTTACCCAGGGAGGTGGTAGAATCTCCACCCCTAGAGGTTTTTAAGTCTCGGCTTGACAAAGCCCTGGCTGGGTTGATTTAGTTGGGATTGGTCCTGCCTCGGGCAGGGGGCTGGACTTGATGACCTTCTGAGGTCTCTTCCAGCTCTGTGATTCTAAGTTGCAGGGTATGCTGATTGAACTGTAGCAGCGCTTTGATTGACTGGATGCAGAGGAAGCCCATGGCTCTCAGTGTTGTGTGCAATCAGCACACGCCTCACTTCACGTGCTTTTGCTTTAAGTGCATGTCACTATTGTAACACTGGTAGGGGGGAAAACTACAGGATGAAAATCAGCAGAATCTGGCAACCCTAAGTATGGGCAACAGTAAACAAAATGTCTCATGGACATATAGAACAGCAGTGGGCTGCAAGTTGCTCCCCCTTGGCCTAAGGTGACTGGATAGCAAGTGTGAAAAATAAGGGGAAGGCGTAAGAGATGCCCATATAACATAAGCCCCTACTCAGGAAGTCCCTATAAAATTGGGCCAGCTTCACCCTAGCAGGGCCCCATTAGTGTGCAGTAGGACTGCTCTAGACTAGAGGGCTCTATCTACTCTCTTTTTTTGCAGTGGCGCAGCGGAGAGGGAGATGAAAGACACAATCCGCTGCTGGGAAGGCCATTAGACGGCTGCTCTTCCCAGCCTCCCCCAGCTATAGAGTGGGCGGGGAAGGGGGAGTGTTACGGCAGTGGCAGTTTACGACAGTGAGTTCACTTCCGGCATTGGGGGTTGCGCTTGGGGGGCGGAAGCTGCGGAGAGGAGGGGAAGCAAAACAAAGTGGGTGAGGGGCGGGAGGAGGCGGGATGTGAAGGGCGGCGGCGGCGGCGGCGGCGGGAGAGCGGCCCAGGTGACTGAGGGGGAGTCTAGCCGCGGCATCGGGCGGGCCGGCGCTGCGGGGGGAGGTCTGGGCGGGGCCCGCTCCGGGTGGTGGGAGAGATCCCGGGGGCGCAGTGAGGCTGGGGGCGCAGGCTTCAAAGGGATCGGGCCTGGGGGAAGCCCTGCGGGAGGCGGTGCCCCCGGGACTAGGAGAGGGCTGGGCATGGGCGGCCCCGGGACTCTGTCCGCCCGTGTAGGAGCAAGGGAGGTGCGGGCCCAGGGCTGGGGGAAGGCGGCTCCGACCCTTCCTTGGGCGGGATATGGTCCTGGGGCTGCCATGGCGGGGAGCAGGTCCACGGAGTGTCTCGGGGTCTCTGTGCTCGCCTCCTGAGTCTCCAAAGTCCCGCTGCTCCCCCCAAGCGATCCCCGCGCTGGTTTGAAAAAGTGCGTGTTCGTCCATTGTCGCCTGGCCATAAGCCCGTGCGGTGCTCAGCGGGAGTCCCTTTCCTAAACCTTCGGCGGTTTCTCTGAGTTGCGCTTCAAGAGGCACCCAAGTTAAAAGCGAGCCAGGTTTGGATGTTCGCTTCCCGTTTATCGTTTGAAATTGTAGCGTGTAGGGCATGAACCCTAAAAAAAAAGTGCCTCGAGAATCGCTGTTAAATAAAGTGGAACAGTGGAAAGGAAAAGGAAACAGAATACAAATGAAAAGAAATTAAAAAATTATGAAATAAAAAGAGATAAAAGGCATTTATAACACATTAATTAAAATAAGGATATTAAAGTTTAAAGTCAAAGCCTTTTTAAAGTAACTGATTCTTGAGTTTCAAGATTTTAATGAACTTGATCTAATTTTGAAGAGGACACATCAGATTATAAATTCATATAGTTGATCATTAACTCTGAGTAACTTTAACCTCGAGTAAATGCCAGTTTTCCCATTCCAGGCTAAGCTTTCCTAAATGTAACTAAAAGGCAGAGGTAGCATTGTCTCTGAATGGAAGGTACTGGTGTGGAAATGAGGAAGTCTGCATTTCTAATCATTCGCTCTTCTAGTAATTGGTTGTGAGGACTTGGATAAATTATTTAGTTTCTCTGTGGCTCTTGTGAAATAAAAGAGTTCATTAGGTAAAGATCTGTATAAATCCTGAGTAAGTTGTATGTGCAATGCAGCTGCATTGTAAATAATGAAAAATGGTGATGAATACATATTCATGGCTTTGTATTCATTCAGGTTTTTTTCTTACATTGCACTCACTTTGCACTCCCATGTTGGACTTTGTCTTGAAACTTTAGTTCTTGGATTATGGTTTAGGAGGACAGCAATTAGGGCAGGACTGGAATCTTGTGTGTCCTGAAGGACCCACTGCCTTAATAGTGGGAGTGGGTAAAATGTACTTTACTGCTGGCAGAATTGGTTAGGCAAAACAAACAAAACCCCCAGACTGTGGTAATTTGCAGGAAAACAATGTTTCTTAGTTTGCCACAAATCTGATTTCAGCAGCATAAAACAAGTTTTTCTTTAAAAAAAAATGGTTTATCACAGGAGTTAAAATATTTGTATGTGATCTTTTAAAGCAAGATTTGTTTTATTCTTGTAGTGGTAAAAAAATGTTTCTGAATAATCTATGCATAGATTTTAGAAATGTGCATCAGTCTGTCTGAGAGTCCGTTTTAAAAACTCCTAAATGGTAAGAGCTAGGGCCACCAAATTTGGTATGCAGCTTTCTCTTATCCTAACTTAAAGCAAGGTCAGGGTTTGGTTGCACTGGGGAAAATAGGACATTTTGGAATGGGATTGTTTTCCATAACACAGAAAGGGAAGAGTGTGCTAGGAGGGACAGTTATACTGTTGAGTGACCACAGGGGGCAGCCACATCACTTCCCTTCCCCGATTCCCATAGGGGGAGCCCAAGCCACTGCCTCTTCTCTCTGCCTCAGTGCCAGGCAAAGGGTGGGGATGGTCAGGCAGCACAGCCCCCATCTCCGTGGATGTCACGGGCAGCTGCTGCCACCGGCCCCGGGGGGCCCTCACCACCACAAGTGGTCCGGGTGAGCCTACACAGATCTCTATGCTCTGATGCCTGAGCCCTTTGCCCTGAGTCCCCTTATAACTCCCAACCCCCTGCCCACACTCCTGCACCCCCCTCCAAAAAAAAAAAAAAGGTAAGCACCCAAGCAACACCAAGTACATCTGCTTGTGTGTGTGTGTGTGTGGGGGGGGGGGGGACGGGGGATTCAGAAACCATTTTTATTACAATGTATATTAACCAACCCTTTTTTCTTTTTGTTAAGTAGGGAGTTGGAGGAATCTCTCTCTTGTGGGATTTGTGGGATCTAAGTTGTTTTGTGGGTGGGAGCCAGATAAAAAAGCCAATAGTAATGCAGGAGCAAGTAGAACTTGGTATTGTGGGACAAGAGCAAGACTAAAATAATAGACCCACATAGGGCTGTTGCAGCATTATTTGTTCAGAGTGCTGCTAGATATCCATTGCTGAAATGGTTTTGTGTGTTTATAGAAACCACCATGAATATAAGCAACATTTCCATTCACTTACAATGCTTTGGGTTCCCAAGTCACTTTATTACATTGAATGCAGATGAGGATCATTGACTTCAACTTTGCAGTTCACAGTCCTGACAAAAGCATGACTTTATTGTGTTTTAAAATATTAATATTTAAAATATGCACATCTTTAACAGGTGGGAAGAATGAAAGAAAGGTGGGACGAAAGAATGTTGAACTGTTCTGTATGGCTGTACGATGGAAGGAAACAGAACAGAGAATCTCTGCAGTAGATCATTTGGATGGCTTCAACAACCAGATAATGATGCTAAACCATGGCTCTGGAAATTCTCTAATTGCTTTTCTACTGCTGAACAGACTTTGCCTTTCAGTGCAAAACCGGTAATTCTTTGGTATACTAAGAACACTGGAACAGATGAGTGCATGAAATTGTACAGTATTATGCAGAGTTTGTGAGGTTAATTGATTATTCAGTTAACCGATATTTAACATCCCTAGAAGTAAATGAGTCCCATAATATATGTTGCGTCCAAGTATACTACCTTTTATTTGTAGTACTTTTTTTGTCTTTTTTTTTTTTTAAATCTAGCTCTTGTATTATTGGAAACAGTAAGTAGGAATATTCAGCTGATCACCTTGGAGTCAATGGCTGCTAATTTTGATTCTCTTGTGAAGCTCCTCATGTTATTCAGTCTTGGCTAATCTGAACATGTGATAACAATGAGTAGTCCTGTGGCACCTTAGAGGCTAACCAAAAAATAAATACATAAATAACTACTATATATATCAGGAGCTTTCTGTGGGCAAAACCCACTTCTTCATGTCTGTCTGTCTATCCTGTATTACGCAGCTTGCTGTAGTGGCTTGGGATATAGAACTACTGTTCGTCCCCACCACTTCCATAATGTTGTCAAGTGTATCAAACATCAGTGTTATAAATACTACCACAGTCAACATTTTTCTGTTGAAAATTGCTGCTTTGTCTTGTTTGCGTTCATACTTTGTCTTCTATCTGTTTTTGTCCTTTTAAGGTATTCATCTTTCACCTCATGGCTACCTGTCTTCTTTAATAGCCTTTTCAGAGGGATTTGGTCCAAAGCCTAAGTAAATTATATATGTTTCTGTTATCTATATCAATTTTTTGTTACCTCTACATTCCAGTCAGCTAGAATTTACTATTACAGAAGTGGCTGAATAGCTTTATAATACTACTTGTCTGCTTGCTTTGCACTTTCAGACTATCTGTAATAATTGTCTTAATTCTTTTCTCCGCCTCCATAATAGTAGCTGCCTCACTCACTGTGTTTTTGATCTATAGTATTGATATTTTCCCCCCAGAATCTTCTACAACATTCATCCCATTTGTTTTGTGTATACAAATCATATATAAATTGCATAGATTGCAGCACATGCCACCAATATACCAGGTGGTTTGATGGCCTTGCTGTGAGGGTCAAATCAGGGTCAGTTGTTTAGAACCTGGGTTATTTACAGCCCAAAACTGGGGCCCTCCTCTCTAAGGCACCAAACCAGTCACAAAGTACAGTTCAAATGCCAATCTGACCACCATGAAGTTACACAAGCAGACGTCTTAGACTCTCCAGCGTTACCTGTACCACAACCAGCACTGCTCCTTACACAGGTGAAAGGTTATGAAAACCAATCTCACGAAATCCGAACAGGTTCTCCTGGTCCCAAAGGACCAGCCATGGTCCCAGGTCAATTTATCCTTCAGATCTTACCCAAAGGAGCACGCTGTGCCAATCTTTTAAAACAAGGGTCAGCAACCTACGGCACATAAGTGATACGCAAGCCGATTTTCAGTGGCATACAGGGCAGGAGCTCAGCTCTGCTCCTCCCCTGCACAGCAGGGAGCCTACGCTGTTGCTTGAGCCTCATGGCCGGCATAGCTGCAGCACCAGTTCCAGGGAGGGCAGGCAGAGAGGCTGCAGATTGGGCTGTGTGCCAGCAGCTGGTGCTCTTCCTCTTCACCCATCCAACTCTACAACTGGATAAACTCCTGCAGCGGCCAGGGCTTGGGCCACATGGGCTGCTCCTGTGGCAGCGGGACTGGGGTGGGTGTTGCTCCTGGGTGGCTGGGGCTATGACTTGGGCCACATGGCTGCTCCTCTGGTAGTGGAGCCGTGGTAGTGGGGCAGAGGCAGCCTGGCAATCCAGCTGGGGCTCGGGCAGCCTGTGTGTGCTGGCTTTGCAGTGTGCTTGTGCTGTGGCAGCCTGATGGGGCCTGAGTGCCTGCCCAGGAGTGGGGACAGAGCTGCAGCAGTCCCGCAGTGGACGCCCATTTGGAGCTGTGCCAGCAGAGCCAGAGCTGCAGCAATCCAGCTGGGGCTGCCAGCTGCCATGCTGACTGGAGCAGCAGTCATGGCAACAGGGCCGGGGCAGCTATGTTGCCCAGACAGCAGAGGGGCTGAAAGAACCAGTGACGGGGAGAGGCTGCAGGCTCAGGGGACCATAGTTCCTTCTAACTTGTATGGATCTGTGACTCTGCAGCTGTTTTCTAAGCTCCACTGAGATGTTCAAAGCTCTTGTGCAGGCAGGGAGCTCAGGCAGGGGGACGGGGCATTTTCTTGCTGAACAAGCAGTTAAATGGAGCAGCTCCATGCTTGAAACTGAGCTGCTCCTAGAGCAGGGAAAGGCCGTCCTCGCTACAAGTATTAAAATACATTCAAAAAAACATGGACTTATGGTGAAACAACTTTAAGTGGGGAATTTTTTTCCTGTGGCTGACTTCCATTTGCGCAAATTTGTTGTTGGGTTTTTTTTGTTTGTGTGGGTTTTGGGGGGGGGGGGGTTTGTTTGTTTTTGTTTTTTAAAGCAATTTAAGAGCAGGGAATGGGAGGACTTATAACACATCAGTTCCTACAAGCATCAACGACTTTAGTGCAGAATGGATGTATACTGGAGCCACTTATACAGGGGATATTCTGTAATAAAAAGTAAAATAAGGAGAGAATAAGTGGCTAGACAGCGGGAGGAGGAGTGAGGGATTAGGTGAGTGGGTAATTGGGAAGGAAGTTTGGAGAATCCCATGTGTGTGGGAGAGAAAGGCAGAAACTCAGCACTCTCAAGCTTCCTGGGAAGGGGTTGTCTGCATGGGCTAGGTGTGGGAAAGAGGGGTTTGGTGGGTGTTGGTATGGGGGTGAGATGGAGGCAGAGAGGTAGTTTGTGCTGTGCGGTGGGGGAGGTGTGGGTAATTTGTTTCTGCTATAGCTGGGAATTAGAACAGGGCAGACTGCTGATGCCTGCTACTTTGAGAAGCAGGATTTTATTCCAGCTCCCACCTGGGCTGGGGGGAGCAGATTGTGCAAGGGTAGGTGGGGAAAGACTATTACTGACCTTAAAAAATATTAAAGGCATGCAAACTTGTACATAGAAGTGAATAAGTTAAATCCCGGCATGCCAATTCTTAAAGGTTGCTGACTCCTGCTTTAGAATGTAAAATCTAAAGGTTTATTAATAAAATGAAAGAAAAGGTTGAGAGTAGGATTGTTACAGAAGGTACATTTACATACATCTGTCACCAATTCCTTGATACAGGCTCTTAGCAGAGATGTAATGACCTGCTAGCTTAAAAGTTTCTGGAGTACATCCTGTGTTAGGATGGATCAATACTCCTTCCCGGCTCTCTCTCCTTAGCAAAGGTGCTTCTGGAGCGTAGAGCAACAGTGAAGACAAAGATGGAGGAAGCTCCAGGATTCTTTATAACCTTGCCCATGCGGAGGGAAATCCATTGTTCTCCTGAGCAATGTACCTCCCAAAATGAAGTTGATCACATGATCATTTAACCTGTCCATGTCCTTTTAGGCAAGCAGCCATGCTGTACCTGCTGGTGTGCTGGTTTTTGCATCAGAATTCCTCAAGTGTTGATAAGCAACACTTAAGAGCCATTGTCCATGCAGAATGCCCATTCGCTGAGTAATCACCACCCACAATGGGTGGTCGACATCTGCTGGTGTCTCCCAGACAGAAAACATTTAAAATACAAGTACAGAGCCCATATTAATAACTTTACATTAAAAAATCATACATACATATGAGTAGCACAAAGAGTATCAGCATAGTTTAAACTTTCATTAGATGCCTCACATAGCCCACTTTGCACAAAAGTTGGGGCAAACACAACAGTGGGTGCAACAATGATCTGCATTTTCCTATGAAAATCCAATAATGTGTGACTACATTCCAGTCAGCTAGAAGTTATTATTACAGAAGTGGCTGAATAGCTTTATAACACTACTTGCCTGCTTGCTTTGCTATTTCAGAATATCTGTCATACTTGTCTTAACTCTTTTGTCCACCTGCAACGTAGTAGCTGCCTTGAGCCTCTGTTTTTTGATCTATAGTATTGGTATTTTGCCCCAGTATCTACAGCATTCATCCGATTTGTTTTGTGTACACAACTCAGATATAAATGGTATAGATTTCAGTACATGCAGCCAGTTTAACGATGGTTCTCTTGATTGTTACAATTACCTGGCTTCTGTATTGTCAGAATTGTAACTGTTTTTTATTATAAACTACTGGCTCATCTATGAGACTTGCCCATAAATGTAACACTGTGGCTTATTTTTTCCAGAAAGATTACATGGAGAACAAGAAAGCTGTTGTGGAATTGAAGGATGCTTCATCTCCTCTTCACACTGGCTCTAAACTATTTCCAGCAGTACCACTTCCTGATGTTCGTTCTCTTCAACAACAGCAAATACAGCTTTCACCTAGCCCCAAAGTAAGCTGCTGTGCTCATGGATCTGACTCCTCTTGTACTCCTCAGCTGCATTTTGGTGGTGGTGGTGGTGGTGGTAGCTTGATTCATTCTGGCACAGTATTAGACTCTCAAAACACTGGGACAATTACTTGTCAAGTTGGGTCAGGGTTTGCTTATCCATCTGCATCTTTGCTCAAGAATGCTCCAGCTAGAAGCAATTTGGCAGGCATTGCAAGCGACTTCCCCAGCATGTGTATAGAAAATAATGTATCTTCCTGTCAACATCTGCCATGCTGTGGGAAATTTCATTTCCAGTCCTGTCATGGTAGTGCACACAAACTGCATCAATTTCCGCCCCTTCAGAGCTGCACATCTTCTGGCTATTTTCCTTGTTCCGAATTTACAAGTGGGGCTACAGGGCACTTGGAGGAGCGTATTACACAATCGGAGCTAACATCACGTGTATGCACCAACTCTTTGCACCTAAATGTGGCACCTTCGGTCTGTTTAAAGGGCTCTCACTACTGTAAAGAATGTTTAACCAAGGTTTGTACATTTCATGTTTCTTCTTAAAGTACTATACGTTGTAAATGGTTAAATAATGAATGTTAACTGGGAAACAAATAGGAAGGATGGTATAGCGCTTGAATTTTCCAGTTGATTACATAGTTTAGGGGCCGGGCTATCAGAAGCCTGCTGTTTATCTGCAGGTAGGAGATTTGTGGAGGCAGCATTCAAATTTATGGGAAGATAAAAGCAGTTTATCACACTATTTGAGTGTATCCCAGATTCTTTATTAATTGAACAGAATCTTCACTAGTTCTGGAAGGAGTTGTTCACCTATTCTGACAGTTCCAGGTAAAACACTCCATTATATGGATTATATGGCAGATAATCTGTATCTAGCATAGGCAACTGTTCAGGATGTAGGGATGTCAACATGTAGTTGACTGTATGATTAACATAAGTCTAGGTTTATCAGTTAATCTTGTTGACTACACACATTTCCCCCCCACCACCCTGCTGCCTCTGTTGATGAGGGGAACCAGTTTAAAAGCCAGTTTTCCCCCCTACACCATTTTCGCGGTGCCAGTCCCTTCCCCCCATGCGTCTGCCTCTATCAGAGGGAGGGGCAGGGAACAGGGGAGGTTGCTGCAAAGCAGCCTCTGACCACAGAGTGTTTGAGCTCCCTCCACCTGCAGCAGAGCAGCATCTGTCCATGAGGAGCTTAGACCCCGGCAAATAGGGGCTGCTGCCTGACTAGCCTCTGTCTGCAGCCAGTCCAGGCTGTCATGGGCAGAGGCTGCTTTGCAGCCTTCCCGCCCCATCCCCAGTAGCCTCTGTCAACGGGGAGCTCTGACCTCTGCAGACAGGGCTGCTGCCACTCCTATATCAGAGGTAGTAGCGAGAGGTGGTGGTGGGGCTCCCCAGGAGCAGAGCCAGAGCATACAGGCTGTCGGCCCTGGGGACTGTTGAATAATCATGTAACTGCTAAGATTTCATACGGTTACATGACTATTCAGTTATCTGACATCTAACGTCCCTCTCAGGATGCAGCCATGTTATGAATTGGGAGAAAAAAATCTGAGATGGGGAAGCTTTTCTGAGCATTAAGATCAGCCTTTCTAATCTATAATTTTTATGCTCCAATACCAATTTAGCACATTTACTTGAAGCTTAAATTGAAATTTAGTTTGAATTTTGACAAAAGATCAGAAGTGAAGCGTAGTTCAGTATATTCCACAATTGGTAATGTCAGGTATCAAATGGGGTTTCAAGTTTGGTCAGTTTTTAATAAAAACTACATAGAAAATCACTTCACAGAACTACAGTACTGCCAAGATTTTTAAAAGTGATGAGTAATTGTGGGTGCCTAAGTGTTTGTATGCTCAATGTGAGATTCCTTAAAGTGTGTGTGTGGAGGGTGAGGGGGAGAGGGAGCGGTCCTCAAACTAAATTTACATTGGGGTCAATGCCAGTCCTCAAATCTGGTGATTGGTTAACCAGAAAGCATCACCCTTGCCTTTGTTTTCTTTGCTAGAGGGCAGGTGCCTCCCTTAAGATGCTGAGAAGGGCACCTACTCAGTTCTACTTTTTGAAAGTTAGATCTGACTATATAAAGGAAGAAAATCTGTGCAATGAACATACTTCATTCAGTGAACTGATATTACTGTGGATTAATTTTCAAATTAAGATCTACTCTCTCAGTCAATTTGAAGGTGGTTTTGTCATTGGCACAAATAATAAAAATTAATATATAATGTTTTAGATTAAATTAATGCATAATATTGTGTATTGAACTAATTGGTGTTTTGGAAAAAATTGCTCCAACAGCCAACCAGAAATAGCTTAATTGAAGCTGCTAAAATCTGGCCAAATATTCCTCCTCCTAGTACTCAGACTGCACCCATATCTATCCCAATATGTAATGGCTGTGGAACCAAAGGAACAGGAAAAGACGCAAGTTTATTACTGGCAAGTAGCCTTAGCAAATCACCACAGAAATATGGTAAGCCACATTTATTTGATGTTTGAACTTAATGGATGCTCTTAAAATATTTTTGAAAGTTAAAAGGTTGTCCTCTTAAAAACTGCACATGTCTGAAGATATTTCTTACGAAAGACTAAATTAAAAATATTTTTGTTCATTTGGCAGCTTTATATTTACTGCATCTAATACATAGGTGTTT
Organism: Apalone spinifera; assembly: GCA_030068395.1. Lineage (NCBI taxonomy): Eukaryota > Metazoa > Chordata > Testudines > Trionychidae > Apalone > Apalone spinifera. Next base: position 21,293,172 of record JANRFK010001605.1, read on the forward strand.
TTCCATATTGCTTATGTGGATCTTTTGCATAGCAGTTTAAGGAATGAAAATGTTTAAAAAGAAAACTTAATTATGAAACATTGGACATTATTTAGATTAGGTGTTGTACAAGAACTACACCTAACTAAAATATTGCTTTAAAACTTGACGTATTACTCAATTTTTACAAAAATATATGATTTACCCTTCTGGTATAATTACTATTTTGTTGTACTGCACATTTTTAATGCTATGGCCAATTTTATAAAATGATTAATGATACTTACACATTCTCCAGCTCAATTTCACAGTTTAATTTGAGGAGTTATGACTTTTCGTCTTCTGGTAATGCCCTTGATTTTCCTTATCCACTTGTGAGACTGAGGCCTGGCTTACACTGAAAACTAATGTTGACATAGCTTCATTGGTCAGAAGTATGGGGGAAAAAAATCCCTAACTGCTGAGACAAACAAGCCAAACCCCCATTATAAATTCTGTTATGTCAACAGAAGAGTAGTTCTGTCAACATCATTTTTGTTGTTTTTATGGTTCAAAAAACTGGTGTTCTTACATTGACAGAAACTCCCTTCCATTGATGTAGGCTGGATCTCTGCTACCAGCTTATGCCAGCATAGCTACAGTGACATAATTATTCCAATATATACTCCCTAGTGAAGATTTCCCGCCAGTTGTTTGGCTACTAGTAGGAGTGCTGAGTGGCTAGCTGATACTCCCAGTCTCAGTACAAGCCTGTTTGTGCTAAATTTATGAGACGCCATGTTGTTTCTGCTTGGGAAGCAAACTGCTCTTGCCATTTTAGTTTTTTTATCCAGCTTTATGGCTTTTCAAATATATGATTTCTGATGAATCCATGGAAGAATAACTCATCAGACATAGTAACCAGAAGTCAACCAGAAGAGATGATATTTGCTGGAATCTGCATGGTATCTGACACTTTTTGGTCAGGTCTGTGTTCATTTCTTTGGACACTCTCTTTATTTGTACAGTCTGTAAGGCAGCTGTCTTAAATTGATCTTGTGGTTATAAAGTTTGGAGTGCAATATATGTTCTACCTCAAACCCGAATAGCCTTGCCCCGCTTCCTTCCCGCCCCTCCTTTGCGGCCCTGCCCCTGCTCCGCCCCTTCTCCGAGGCCTCACTCTGCTCACTCCATTCCCCTTAATCCCCCATCCTCATTCACTCTGCTCACTCCATTCCCCTTAATCCCCCATCCTCATCCCCAATCCACCACCAGGGGTAAGGACTGGGTTCAGGCTCTGGTCTTGGGCAAAGGGATTTAGAGTGCAGGAGGGGCTCCGGGCTTAGTCTGGGGTGGGGACTTGGGATCCAGGAGAGGTTTCAGGGTGCAAGCTCTGGGAAGGAGTTTGGTTGCAGGGGGGACTCACATCTGGGGCAGGAGTTTAGATGTAGGAGGTGGTTTAGGAAGCAGGCTTTGGCTGGGCACCATTTAACTAAGACGGCTTCTGGGTGGTGGAGCAGTGGGGTTAAGGCAGGCTTTCTCCTGCCCTGGCCCTGCTCCACTCCTGAAAACAGCTGACACGTACAGCAATGGCTCCATGGCGCCATGTACTGCCCTCGTCTCAGGCACTGAGCTCACAGCTTCTACTGACCACATTTCCCCATTATAGATCAATTAGCCCATCATAAGACGGGATTTTCAGGTCTCTCCTCCATGTCGGTCTTC
>JANRFK010001605.1:21294954-21305440 GCA_030068395.1 Apalone spinifera
CACCCAGAGGGAACAGCCAGCATTTCAGGCAACAGCGCCCCCCAGAGGGAACAGAGCATTTTGGCATTACAGACTCAGATACTGGGCTACTATATATATGATGGGGAGCTGCAGGAGTTGTGTCTGCAGGCAAGGACAGCATGTGGAGACCCCCTGCTCTTCCTTTCTCAAGGGCTGCAGGGACGTGCCAGCCACTTCCAGGAGCAGCAATTACCACAGGGATAATTACTCTCACCATGACAGGTGGTGCGACATTTTAGAACTCACTACTCAATTAATTAAATTTAAGTGTAAGAGAGAAATGAAAATTATGAAATGCACAGACCAGTCAAAAAGCAGAATTAGCACTCTTTGCAGCAGTGAAAGAAGTAACAACAGCCCCTTCTGTATGTGTTGGGCTGGGAGCTGAAAATGAAGGACAATGTGTGTTTGTGAGAGTAAGAGACACACACACAGAGTGTGTGAGAGTGACAGAGATTTGCATTGCCAAGCTCCCTCCATCCTCTTCTCTCTGTGTGGAGATAGGCTGCAGAAGTGGGGGAAAGAGGCACATCTTGACATCAGCACCCCCTCTTTTCTTCCTCCCACACCTGCACAGCAAGCAGGAGGCTCCCTGGGGCAGTTTCAAGGCAGAGGGCAGAGGAGCAGCATGACAGTGGGTGGAGGGGCAACTGAAATGCCAGCACTTGATAGCTTCATGGCCTAACCAGTCAGGAACACCTGTCAGAGGCTCCAAGATTTACCAGTAGATCTCAGTCTACTGGTTGGTTGACCACTGCTCTAAGGCAGTTGTCTTCAACCTTTCGGGGCTGCCTGGTGTCTGGGGGTGAGGGCTGGCACCGCACATGTGCCTCATGCCCAGGGGCGGGGCCGGCCCAGATCATTCCGTGGGCATGCATAAATGCCCTGGCTGGCGCCATGGTGCCCACGGGCACTGCGTTGGGGACCACTGCTCTAAGGAGTCATTTTAATTCATCATCCATTGCCTTCAATTTCTGTGTATTGTAGGGTATGGAGTGAATGGATGTAAACATGATTCAGCTTTTCTTGGGCTCATTCTGTATGAGCAGAAACTTGTCTTTCTTCCTCCTTGAACATAATAGCAAATTCCAAGCCTTACACCTATTCTTCAATTTAGATTGTTAACCTGTAAGAGAGTCTTGCATTTACCGTGTAATTCCTTGGCTCTAGATCAGGGATTCTACATTAATAGTTTTTGATGGGAGGCCACTTCTAGAATTTAATAAGTGGTCAAGGCCCACACTCTTCCATGATATTAATGGAGGAGGTGCGGGGTCTGTGTTGGAGGAGGTTGGCTGCAGAAGGGAGCTTAGGGTAAGGGGTTGCAGTGCAGGAGGAGGTATGAGATCTGGGAGGCAGCTTGGCTGAAGAATGGGGTTGTGACTTCGGCAGGAAATGGTGCAGAAGGGGGTGCAGAGTCCGGGAGGGGCTATGGGTGCAGTAGAGGATTCTGACATGGCGAGATTCAGGAAGGAGTGCAGGGTTTAAAAAGGAGCAGGAATCTAGGTTGCAGGGGATTTGGGTGCAAGGTCTGGGAGAGGGTTGTGACTCAGAGGAGGAGGTGCAGAGTGTCGAAGAGAGTGGGGGGGCGCAGAGTATTTTGGGGAGGGAAGGGCCGAACTACCAGAAGCAGGCTCTGGCCAGGAGGTGCTTACCTTGGTGACTCCCAGCTAGCAGCCCAACAGGTTCCTCAGCCAGGGTCCATGTCCTTGCACTGGAAACTGGCCAGTGGCAGCTGCAAGATTGTGCTGAGATGTGGGCAGTGAATGATGCCTCTCCCCACGGGCTCGCAGCATGCAGAGCGCTACTCTGAACAGTGTGCAGGAGCGGGACTGGCAGAGAGCCTGGCTGAGTCTCCAGTGGGCTGGATCTGGCAGCTTGATGGGCTGGATCCATCCTGTGGGCCATATTTTGCCCACCCTTGTTCTAGATACCCACTTAGTCCAGAGTTGACATTCCAGTGGAGGCCTTCTCTGACAGGATTTTAAATCATACAGTTTAAATATTATTTCCCAATACTAATTCAATATTCATTCTGAACTTCTAGTTGTGTAATGTTACTTCAGCTACAGGGTAGCAGTTGAGATGGGTTACATGGCTATTTTTAATGCTGTAGTATGAACCCAAGTTGTGGACCTGGGCTGAGACTCGCTGCCATATGTTCTAGTCATGCAGACATACCCTAAAGGTTTTTTTTGTTTGTTTGTTTTCAATGAAGAAGAATATTTTACACATTAGAGTGCTATCACCTTGGAGGTGTCTGGGCATGGATCCGTTTCCTAACTGATTGTCTTCCCAGGCCTACAGTTCTTAAATATCTAGAGCTTTCCATCTTGTATAGCCTTATGTCTTTTATGCTTATAACTAGCAAACTGTCATATTGTCAGCATTTCCCAGTTTAACATAAAGGTTGTTAAATCTCTACAGGATCTCCAGAAGTTGCAATAACAGGCCAGGTGCTGGAAAACTTGCCTCCCATTGGAGTATTTTGGGATATTGAAAACTGCTCAGTTCCTACTGGCCGCTCAGCCATAGCTGTTGTACAACGAATTCGTGAAAAGTTTTTTAAAGGTCACAGGGAGGCAGAATTCATATGCGTATGTGACATTAGTAAAGAAAATAAAGAAGTTATTGAGGAGCTGAACAACTGCCAGGTATGGAAATATTATACTTTATTAGCTCAAGGTATTCTGTATCAAAATAATAACCTTTAATAAAAGACTTGCTTCTGTTCATTAAAACAGTTTCACTGAAGAAGATAGAAGCTCTGATTTTAGCTGAATTTATACATGCATTAATTTTCTTAAGAAATCATAGACTTGACAGCTACCTCCCAAAAGCACTTCATTACATGTGGAACTATCATCTCTAACTTTGTTTTGGTGAGAACCTTTGTTTCATTCAGTAATTTAAGGATTACAATTCATGGGAATTTGTGGCTAAATCACCAGCATATACAAGATACGAAGTCAACTGATACTTGCTGTTGATATCAATGTTTTCTAAATGGGGTGTGCACATGGTGGAAGGAACATTATAACACAGTTAGTGTTGTTTGGAATTCTTTTACTCCACTTAAAACATTTTTAAGTAGTGTTACCTAAAAATTACTTGGCATTCTAATCTGTTTGGTTTCACTTTTTAAAAATTAAGATTTCTGCAGCTTTTTCTCTGAAATTAGTGATATTTGATTTCCACCTTCACTGCTCTGTAAAGTTTGGGCGTTCAGAAATTACCTGTGTTTTGATTGGAAACTTCCTTACTTAGTTTGGATTAAATGATATGATAAGGAGTAACTTGAAAAAACAAATCTAGTAGCACTTAAAGACTAACAAAACATGTAGATGGTATTGTGAGCTTTCGTGGGCACAACCCACTTCAAGTTTTTCCTGTTGCAGACTAAGTTGGCTACCCTTCTGAAGCTCATGGTAAGGAGTTTCTGTCCTTGGATTTCTAAAATTGAGGGGATAGGTTATAAATAGAGGCCTGTCAAATTCTTGGCTGTGAAAAATGCATTACAGACTTTGAAATCTGGTTTCCTTGTGAATCTGGTTATTGAGGGAGATAAGGCTATCAGGAATTGTGGCATTGCCAGCCTTCTATCCTGCCTTCAGAGTTGGATGGCTGGAGAGTGGCAGCTGGCAGCAGCAATGCAGAACTGAGGGTGACAATGGAGATTGGGGTTTCTTACTTTTTGTGGGTGCAGGGCTGGCCTTATGAATGGGCAACCACCCAGGTTGATGTAGTTGGGGGGCACTATGATGAATCCTTCCTTCCCCCACACCAGCCAGCCCCAAGGTCCTTTGAAACCCCAAGTGGTGGGTCCAAAGCCAGGACAGAGTTGGGGGCTTCTACCCTGCACTGTGTTCCGGGCCAGCATATCTTGCTTTCCAGCTCAGAAAGCAGCAACACAGAAATAAGAGAAGCATAGTATAGTATTGCCACCCTTCTGTGCTGCTGCTGGCAGTTGGCGCTGCCTTCAGAGGAGGGCAGCTGTTGGCCCTGAATCTAGCTCTGAAGGCGGCAGCACAGAGGTGCCAATACCACAACCCCTCTTACAGTAATCTTGAAATCCTCTCCACGACAACCCCTCTTTGGGTCATTGTCATCACACTGTGAAATTTCAGATTTCAATATCTGAAATGGTGAATTTAAAACTTATAAAATTCAGTGACCTGGAAATTAACCAAAATGGACTGTGAAATTTATAAAGCCCTAATTGTAATGAAACTATCCTCATATCCTCCTTTATGGTGGTAGGACTGGAGCTGTTACTTTTGATATATGGCTACAGATACAGAAAACTAGGCATACAAATCATGTGACTTGTTTTGTGTGGCTTAAATCCATTTAGTCTAATCTCTGTGCTTGACTACACTTTGTTTTGAAGTTTGTATTTAAAGTGCAATGTATGAGTATATTCAAGTCTAGAGTTGATTTCTGATTTTTTTTTCTTGACTTAGATTGACTAGGGGTTGCGCCCCCTGCTCGCTATGCTCACTAACCTCCCCACCCTCGGGGGGTAGGCAACCCTGGCTCTCTCCTGGTCACCGGGGTGGGCCGGGCCGAAGCTGCACCAGCCCCGGCTCTTTTCCACCTCCTACCTAAGCCCAGGCCACACCAGCTCCAGCTCTTTTCTCCCGGTGCCCAGGCCGCGCCAGCCCCGGCTTTCTCCCCCTTTCCCCCCCCCCCAGCCCAGGCTTCCCCAGCCCTGGCTCTTTTTCCCCTTGCCCAGGCTATGCCAGCTCTTCCCCCGCCCACTTCCCTTTCTCCCCCCCGCCTCTCCCCCCGGCTGCTGGGGAGGGCCCAGGCCGTGGTGCACCAACCCCAGTTCTGCCCTCAGTGGCCAGGTATGGCAAAGCCCCAGCCCTGCTTTGTTGGCCTGTGGATAGCCCCGAGCCTGCTGCTGGAGATGGGAGCCCAGCCACAGGTAATGCTGCTGCCTGCACAGGGTTGGCAGCATCTGAACCCTAGGAGTGCAGGCAGAGATCGTGGTGGCTGCTGCCAGCGCCTGGCTCTGGGCTTCGGCTGCGAGGAGCAGGGAGGCTGACAGCGTTGGCCCAGAGGAGTGGCTGGGCTAGCCCTGGGCATGCCATTGGGGAGAGGAGCATGGCCATGGCTAATACTGCTGGCTGGCAGGGCCCAAAGCATCTAAGCTCTAGGAGTGGGGGGTGAAGATCACGGCCTGACGTGCTGATGTCCCCCTGTCATCCTGTAGGAAAAACTTTTGATATATAGTGATATGAGCAGTGTTCTGGAATTCGGAAAATGACAAAGTCAAATTGCACATAACAATTCTATTAGAAAATGTACCTACTTTTGAAAGACTGGTATAATGTTTAGTGGTTTGAAATACCACTGAAAAATGAATTGTCCGTAACTAACAAAGATTCTGGTGAAAATAGAAGTGTTTCACTTTGAAGACCAGTAGTGTTAAAACTATTGCAGTAATTTGGCTATTGTTGGAGTCCAAGTGTAATTCAAACAGTATCCTTATAAGTAAATTATCAGATATGCCAAACTTGCTTGGTTACACTTTTGAGAGATTTTAACATCAGAATAATCTATTTTATTTGTTCTTTTTGGTAATCGCTCATTTGACTTATTTCCACAGGTCAGTTCCTGTTGTCAGTTACCAGTGTGTATAAAATGTTAACCAATCAAGGGTTACCGTATGGTATAGATTAATTTAATAATCATGTAACCACATCAGAACTTAGTGGTTGTGCAATTATTTGATAGTCCCCGGGGTGGGGCCTGTTGATGGGGGACAGAGGCTGTGCCGGCATCCCATGGAGTAGCCTTCCCTGCCCACCCCCATGCTACTGTCTCTAATAGAGGCAGCAGTGCCCGGGAGGAGGGGGAGAGCAGGTGACTGCTGCCTGCCTCTCCCGCTGCTGCCTCTACGTGCGGAGTGTTAGCTTTGATCCTGCCTGCCCCCTCACCTTCCACACTGCTGCCTCTCTGTCAGGTGGGCGAGCAGACTAGTGATGTCAAATATTAGTTAATTGAATAGTTGATTAACTTCATGAATACTCATCGGTTACGTAAGTATTCTCCAGTCCCAAAGGTTGGAGCTGGCAGCCAGTGTGTTCTGGCCGCACTCCTGAGGAGCCCTCTGCCACTCTACGCTGCTGTCTGTATCAGAGGCAGCAGCATGGGATGCCAGGTGGGAGCTGGTCTGCAAGGGGAGCCAGTTTAAAAACCAGCTCCCCTTGCGGACCGGCTGCCTGTTGCCCCGCTCTGCTGCCTCTGTATCAGAGGCAGCAGTGCAGGATAGCAGCAGCCCTTGTCTGTGGGGGGGTCTGAGGTCCGGGTCTCAACGTGAGCCGGAAATGAGCATGGCTGCCTGCCTGCCTAGCTCCTAATATACTTTAAATGCAGAGCCGCAGCAGGGGTAGGTCCTGGACCCAGTGCAAGCTGGGACTGAGGCGGACTGCTGGCCAGCCTGCTAAAAAATTTACAGGCGGGAAGGAAATGTGTGTAGTCATAACCCACCCCTCCCAATGCCCTCCTCCGCCCTGCTGCTTCTGATACAGGCTTATCAATTAATCATGTCATCAACTACACATTGTCATCCCTTAGGAATATTTCCACATTAGGAAATATTCATTAGTAATTCCTTTTTTATCTAACACAAGTTTTGATCACTAATACAATACAGTGAAGTGTAAATATTTCATACTTCAGTTGCTTTTTATCATTCAGCTTCAGCAGCTTTTGTCCACTTATTTTGGAAAATACTCAGCAAACACTTAAAACTGACTAAAGGTCTAGTTGTTTATGTCTGTTGTGTTGGGCTTCCTCCTTGTTTTGCCCTATTTCACAGAAAGCTTTCTGCTCTGTAGTCTATAAATTGTCAAATATGTAAGGGGTTTGTTAATTGCATCTGTCTCTTTTGGTTTCCCATAGAAAATTAAATCAGTCCTTTAAAAAAAAAAATACTAGAAGGTAATTCTTCAGGACAAGTGGTGTGTGGGGTAGGAGTTAGGGCAGAGCCTTGAGAATGTTGGGGGCAGTGCAGGAGGCTGGGGGTATGTGATAGTGAGTGTTGGGGGGTGAGGAGGGACTCAGGTCAGGGGATTCTGTCTGGCAGGGGTTTCTCTCACTGCTGCCCTGGACAGCAGAGGCTGTCTCTCCAGCTCCCTTCCCCCAGCTGGTAGCCAAGGCCCAGGGGAGTGGGGTTTGGAGCAGAGGAGTTAGTTACCCACCCTGGTGGCAGGCAAAAAGGTGAGACCCAGCCTGCCCCTCTTGGTCACTCCATAACATAACTCTCCCTTCTGCTCGCTGCCCCAAGTGGTCACTCGGGTGCATCACATCCCTCTGAACAGCAGAGTTCTGGAAAACTGTCCCATTTTTGTCACTTTCCGTTTTACTGGCACAACCCCCCCGATTTTGCTTTAAGTTAGAGTAAGAGGAAACTGCATACCTAATTTGTGGCCTTACCTCTTACCGTATAGGAGGAGTTCTTGGACAAATTTTAAAAAATTATTGGGACTATACAATCCAGAAGGCTGATGCTCATTGGTTGTCTTTGTTTAATGTGTATCCATCAGTCCTTCTGACAAGTTGTTTTATTCATATCAATGCTGATAGTCTAGCAATTGGTCTGTTTTCTCTTCATATAAATAAGTTGAAAATAACCGCTGTATAAAATTATTTATCAATAATTCCTATGCATAATTATTTTGAACTTTTTAACTTCAAGTATTCAAAGCAAGGTGTAAAGTGTTTCTCTCTCCTTCCTTTTTCTCATTTTAAAATATAGGTACAAAAATTAAACCCTGGTTTATTCTGAATAAAATAATTTGTATATCAATAGTAAAGCAATCTTTTTTTTGTTATATTACAGTTTCCTCCGTTACACATCTAAGTTCACGTACCTTCTTTGTTGTCTGTAAGGACAAAGTTAAGTGCACAGTTAGATGGTCCAAGGTAAACTAGTTAGGTCTGTTTATTTCAACAGTAATTTGTCCTTTTTAAAAAAGGGATATCTTCACTACTCTTAAGGTCTTATAACTTCTCTAACTTTTTTCCCCCATGAAACCTTTTTTCTAGTTCATATATTTTGCGTACTCTACATGTTATATCATTATCTATACAGTGTGCTCTAACTGTCTAAAATCAGTGGAACTACACCGTTTTTTCATTTGCTAATTCTTATTGGAATGTGCGTTTTAAATCTGTCTGATTTGTTATCAGTTAATGTCGTTTTCATGTTCAGTTCTTTCCTTAAGGCATCTTCCTTTAATTCTGCAGGTGACTGTTGCACACATCAATGCCACGGCAAAGAATGCAGCTGATGACAAGCTCAGACAGAGCCTTAGAAGGTTTGCTGATACACACACTGCACCTGCTACTGTGGTCCTTGTATCAAGTAAGAATATTAATCAGATTGCATAAATCCTTTCACTGTGTTCTTTTAAGGTGTGGGGAATACAGAAGGCTCCCACTTTACGACGGCCTGATTTATGACCCCCCACACTTATGATCTTTTCCATAAGTGCAGAAAGGGCTGAAATCCCCCGACGTACGTCCTCGGCCCCACATTTACAATGGCGTACGACGCTTGTCGTAAATGCAGGCTTGAGTAACGATGCCCCGGACTTGTGACGCTATCCCCGGAACCGATTGTGTTGCAAGTTGGGGGCAGCCTGTTTATTCCTTTTAAGAATTTCCAGTTAGACTTTCAGACATCACACTGAGTGTTCTCTTCCCCAACTTGTTTAGAACCCACACCATTTAAGCAAAGTTCCCAAAGGAGAATTTGTGAGCAGTTCCAGTGACACTGATAAAACTGTAATTTTGACTACGAGAAGATGAATATTATTGTGTAATGCTTCTGTTAAACCAAGATGGAAACTTTTTAGCCATATCACATTTACTGTCTCTGACTGATTTTATAAATAATGGTGTTTGCTAATAGGAGGTTTCAGTTGCAACTTCAGATAAATTTTGAGTATTGTCTCTATGTAAACTGTCTAACCATTGAGCATAATGAATGCAGATGTGCGTAAAGGTTTACTATTGTAGGATAATATAATTATAATATAACTAATTATTTAATGTATTACCTTGGTTTTCACTTCAGGCTATAATAGTCCATTTTAAGGAAAAATAAATGTTACAGAAAGTAGGAATGTAAAATGCACTAAACTAGTTTGGTTAAACATTTTGTTTAACCAGCTAACTGCCACAGGCAGTGGTGGCAGGGGAGGGTCCCGCCAGCTGGGCTAATTAACCAGTTACCTTTTAAGCAGGCCAGTAAGCCTACTGTTAACCTCTTACATCCTTAACAGAAATATACAATACCAGTCAAACGCGTCCTGGTTAATTTATTGAATGTTACTTTTGAAAAGAAAACCTGGATTCCTGAATTTCTTAAATACTAACTGCTCACTAAATTTCTACAATGAATGTTTGTAGCCATTACTGTTCTTTCATTGGATGATTTGTTTATGTTTCGGTGACAGAGAGCTCTTTTTAAATAGTCTCTTTAACCACTAATATTGGGGGGGGGGGGAATCTTTTTCAGCTGATGTAAACTTTGCTTTGGAACTCAGTGACTTGAGACATCGACATGGTTTCCACATAATCTTGGTACATAAGAATCAAGCTTCTGAAGCACTCTTACATCATGCTCATGAGCTTATCAGGTTTGAGGAATTTATTTCAGACTTGCCTCCAAGGTTACCATTGAAAATGCCCGTAAGTGACACTTTATTGCATACATTATAAAATATATAAAATGTATATTGATCTTTATTTTGGGAATGAATAGGTGAATATCAGGACACTTCTCAGTAGGACTGCTATCTCTCAAAAGGTTGTAACTTTTTGGAATTGGTCTTAATTTCATCTGAACACCTAAGCACTGATCCCTAATAATTAAATAATCAGTATCTATTTTTATCAATTACTTGTCTAAGGCTTGACATTTATTAAAATGAAATAATAAATGCAGAAAGCAGTAGCAATCAAGTTAAAATCCTTGTTCACCTACTGTAAACTTTTGTACAAAATAAACATTTCTTAAATACCATTTCTCTTTCAGCACTAAAGCAAGCAGTTTTGGAATACACTTGTATTTCTGTGCTCTCATAATATAAATAAAAGATAAGAAATGTGAAGTAACAACTTAATATTTCCTTAATACTGGACTGCCTTGATTTTTTTTCTCCCTTGTGAATGTGAGGTCACCATCTTAGAGTATGTCTAGACTACATGGCTCCGTTGGTGGAGTCATGTAAAATAGTTTATTCGGTATAGTTTATTCGGGGATTTAAATAATCCTCGCTTCATTAAAATAAAAATGGCCGCCGCACTGTGCTGACGATCAGCTGATCCGGCACAGCGCGGCAGTCTAGACGCGGCGCAGTCAACAAGGAAAGCCTTTGTCGATCACTCCAGTATGCCTCATAAGAACATAAGAACGGCCGTACTGGGTCAGACCAAAGGTCCATCT
>JANRFK010001605.1:21312008-21367696 GCA_030068395.1 Apalone spinifera
CCCCCCCCCCCGATAGTCCGGCATATTTGATAATCTGGCACCCCCTGGGTCCTAAAGATGCCGAATTATCGGAAGTTTACTGTAAGCGTCTACACAGTGCTTATTTTAAAATAGCAATTTTGAAATTGGCGCTATTCCTTTTGGAATGCGGTTTACCAATTTTGAAATAAGCCTTCCGCTATTTCGAATTAATTTCAAAATAGCAGTTGGCTTGTGTAGACACTAGGAAAGTTATTTTGAAATAATGGCTGTTATTTCAAAATAACTTTGCTGTGTAGACATACCCTTAGAGATTTTAATTCTTTTAAATTAAAGGAACAAAACAAGTTTTTAATTCTTGTATTTGGCCACGTAAACTAAATTCAAAATGCATTGAAATTTGCAAGTCTATTTGCTTAACCCATGCTTACAATTTTTTTATTTGCACTTTTAACATATGTATATCAGACACAATTTTGTAATTGCCATATTTATTGATTAATATTAAAATGTTTGTTTTAATTAGGAGTACATCTCCAAACCTCTCAAACAGATCATCCCCACTTGCCTTCAATATTGTAAATCATACCAGTGGTATAGACTGTCCTGATCCTTTTGCAAATGGTGCAGATATTCAGATCAGCAATATAGACTACAGATTGTCCAGGAAGGACCTGCAGCAAATTCTGCAAGAAATCTTCTCTAGATATGGCAAGGTAAACCATAAAATCCCCTTGAGTTATGTTTTTACTTTCCACAAGCTTGTGTTCTCTCCTTTTGAGGCACAGGCTGTTTGTATCTAAAGGATATCGTAAAATATTAGCACTCAGAATTTGGTGTTTCCATTTACCATGTGTAATCTTATAGGTGTGTGTACTGAAAGCTTTGTATGTAAAACTCAAAATGAAGCTCATGTTTTTGCTTCATTGGGAGCCTAGAACTCCAAATGGTACATCCAAGGTCACTGAAAGTGTTACGTTCCACTGTGTTTGGATAATTCAAAGCATTAATTAATTTTAAAAAAATCCTGAAAATTTATGTCCTTATGTCAGCTTCAGAATTTTAAAATGTACAGTCTAAATACTGAGCTGATATTTTGAATCACTTTAAAAATGACTTGAAAGAGAAGTTGGATGTTACTTCGCTGTCAATTCTAGAAAACAAAACTTCAGGGAAAGAGCATTTTTGTGACTTCCACTTAGGAACAGCTTAAAAAAACTGCATAGCATTTATGGTAGTTATAAAATAATGTTGACACTTTTCTATTTAAAAATGACAATTGAATGAGGTACATCTTTTGTGCTGTATTTGTATTGTTTTCGTGTTTTGTTTTTTTGTTTGTTTGTTTTTCCCTTTCAGGTAAAGAGCATGGAGCTCAGTCCTCACACAGATTATCAGTTGAAGGCTATAGTTCAAATGGAAAATCTGCAAGAAGCTATCAGTGCAGTCAACAACCTTCACAGATACAAAATTGGCAGCAAAAAGATCCAAGTCTCCCTAGCTACAGGAGCTGCTAATAAATCTCTGTCTCAGTTTAGGTAAAAAGCAGCCTAGAACATTGTGTTAGATTATGTCTATAAGCTAAGATTTGTTCCTCAAGGTGTCAAAGTAAAAATAGTATGGGGGAGGGGGGAAAAAACTGGAAAAAATGCAAGCAAAATACAGCTTGTGCCAGTTAACTAAAGTTCATTAGACAAGATGAAAAAAGTCTCTAACTGTATTATGTCGATCCAACTCTACCTACATTTAAGTAGTCTAGAAATGCAAAATGAATTCTGAAGGTATCAGATGTTCAATTAGAAGCATCTGGCTCCTGGATTCACTTTCTTTAGTGGAGGAACCTTGGGACCTTTATCACCCAAGTCTAGGGGGAAAATTAAGTTTACTTCTTGAACTATATGGTGTTCAGAAACGTAAGGATATGCTTTTTCAGTTGGAGTAGACAATGGACATTAAATCTCACTCAATCTTTTCAGTCATTTTAACTTTTTTGATTATCAGTAAACCTAGATTTTATACTTGTATACCACTCAGATTAATTGCAAAGGAAAGGCCTCCCTTCCACCCATTTAGTTGAATAAATTCACAAGTCTTAAGGGGGAAAAAAATCTGGAATGTGTTTGGTGTTCTCACGTGTGTGCGTTTTTGTGGTTTTGCTTATTTATGGAAGCTTATAGATTTGGAAGGTTGCAAAGATTATAATACACTTACTGTATTTCTGTGGAATAAGCCATTGGACGCAATTATAGTTGTTATATCAAAATACCAAAAAAGCTTTAGTTTAAAGAAGAATGGTGCTTATTATTCCATGAAATTTTGGAGGGGGAGGGTTGTTTGTTTGTTTGTTTGTTTGTTTAGCAAATTTAGTTTTTGTTATCTCATGTAGTTGATCATTTTATAAATTCTCATTATTACGTTGTCATATCCTTTTATTTCTTCCTGGCCAATTCATCACTTAATTCAGTCAAGATTTAATCCAAGTTGATAACTTCTGATGTTGTAGCCTTAGTAATACTCTGGTTTCTCTTCAGATCCTATAAATCTTTCGCCTTTTACTTTCCATAGATATCTGGGGCTAACTTTTACATGCTAGATTTTGAATAACTCCTTCAGAAAACAATTGCAGTGACTGAACTCTACAGGGCTGAAGTCTAATACATGTAGCTATATCCTATTCTGGATTGCATTGACTTCCATGGCATTGCCTGGATATAACAGAATTTGTCCCATGATCTCCTCATGCCTAATATACTAAAGTATTAATCACAGATGTAATTTAGGTTCATCCATAGTTTCTGTCTTTAAAAGTTCCATCATTTTCAGCTCTCAAGAATGCAAGTAGGTTCTGTTTGTTTGAATGCTTTTTCTTGATTCTACATCATAGTAGACTGGATAGCCCTGCTGTTCAATATTCATTTTTATATGTGAGGATTTTAAACTGAAGGCATCCTCGCACTAATACCATTTTAATACTGTTGACATCAGAATTAAGCTAGTGTAATTTAGGAATAAAAACTCTCTATGTCTGTCAGCGAAGTCACTGAAGATTTGAATGCTATTAAAGAGTACATAGATGATTTAAATAGAAATAAATATCTTAAACTTTTTTTCTGACACTTCAAAATTACATTTGCAGCTCAGAAACAATGACCATTCTTCAGGATGCTCCTGCTTGTTGTCTACCAATATTCAAGTTCACAGAAATCTATGAAAAAAAGTAGGTTCTAAATTGCACTTGTTTTAAATTACTCTTCATAAAAATCACAATTCATGTCCTTGTACATAAATTACTGTGAAGGTATAAAATATCTTTTTGCTGGTATATTAGCCTCTGGATACTCAGTATGTTGCAAAAATATTTTTAAATGAGTTTTCATAACTATTTTTTAAAAATCTCTTTAGTTTGCTGCCTTCTATGGTGGAAAGATTTGTGATTTGAATTAGCCTACTGATTAATTTTGAGAAACTTGGCTACTTTTGAATTATTTTCTTAGACTGTGGTTCATTACTGCATGCTGTAATTGAACATTTGTTCTAGTTTTTCATGGTGAATGTTTATTTTTATGTTCATTTTAGATTTGGACACAAGTTAATAGCATCAGATCTGTATAAGTTAACGGATACTGTGGCAATCCGTGACCAAGGAAATGGCCGCTTGGTGTGTCTCTTACCCAGCAGCCAAGCCCGGCAGAGTCCTTTAGGATCTTCACAGTCTCATGATGGCTCATCAGCAAATTGCAGTCCCATAATCTTTGAAGAACTGGAATATCATGAGCCCATTTGTAAGCAGCATTGTCTGAATAAAGACTTCAGGTAGGCTGTGTATGAAATAGCTTTTTGATTATTTTTTTTTAAACAGGAAAAAGATTAAATTTACCAAAATGATTTTTCCTTGTATTAAATTGTGCACCTTTTTTAAAAAAGTGAACCATCTTGTGAGATGTACATCTTATAGCAGATTTAATCACTGTTATATATTAAAAGTTGAAGTGTCTGATCATAAGTCCATAAACCAGACTTCCTGTGAAGAGTAGAAATGCTGGTTTATAGAGTTTCACAGTTGGTACAGGACCAGATAACACAGATTTTATTATAATCCTGTTTTAGTGCGCTCATCTGTTTTGAGGATGTGGTGTTTATGTATTGCAGTATAATTACCGAGGAAGAAATGCTTATTATATTGAGACTGAAATGCAAATCTCAGTCTCATTGTTGGTTAGAAGGGAATTTTTTTAGATAGGGGTTTAAAAAAGAATTGCTTTATTATTTCACTGTGACTCTTATTGTGAGGTCTTTGATAATTCCACTTAATTTACCTTCCAATTTACCTTCCAACAATCTGGTAAACTTGGCAGCCCATCGTGACCTGAAAACTTCTATAAGTTATATCAAAGTTAAACAAGTGCAAATTGTAGGTTTTGGTGTCAACAGCTCAAGTTGGCAGCAGATAGATGGC
Source organism: Apalone spinifera (assembly GCA_030068395.1). NCBI lineage: Eukaryota > Metazoa > Chordata > Testudines > Trionychidae > Apalone > Apalone spinifera. The sequence goes on from JANRFK010001605.1 coordinate 21,316,444, forward strand.
TGGTTATGTGATGCTGTGTCTCATCATTGTATCCATCTAAGTCAAGTCACATTACAGTAGCTACAGTAAAAGTATATAGAATGTCTTCTGCATTACTCCTGGGGGATTTGTTCCAAAAAATTAAAAATGTTGAATGTGGAAATTTAAAATTTTCAAATTTCTGCATATTTTATTTGTCAAAATAGCACAATACAATCATGCCAATTTCAGTTATTTTGGCAGCTTATTTCAAAATACCTGTCAACAGATTTGTCTGTAATAATACAGACAAAAAATGGAAATGTTTTTTGCCAAATAGATGCCTTGCTATGCATATTAATAATTTGGTGTATTAATTCATTTAAACTACAATATAGAAATGTATTTTTTCAAACCTCTCAGAAACAGTGCAAGGGTTGGGAAAGCCAGGAGTAATGGAAGAGCTGAGGGAGAGGAAGATAATTGCCGAGAAGGAACCTGGGAGATTGTTAGGTGTGGATGGGAGAAGTATAGAACAAGGTGGGGTCTGGGTTTTTTTGGGGGAGGAGTGGGGAATTGTTGGGGAGCCTCCTCCATGTAGACCCTGGCTGATCTCTGGCCTCTCCTGTTCAGTCCAGCACATCTACCCTATCCCTATATGTCCCACTCAGCTACCTTTCCTGCCTCCCGCCATCCTCTGTGTCCCTGCACCTCATGCTATGCATTCCCAATCCAATTTAGCCCCTTCCCTAATCTGTCATCCTCCCCTCTTCTCTTTGCTAGCCTTTCTGAATCCAGGTCTGTAAGATTCCCCAATAGTTTCATGTGCCCTGCTGTGTCTCTCTCTCCATATCCTATGCCTCCTCACTTAGCCCTGCAGGCAAGGTGCTGAAAAGAATGCAGCTGCTGGCTGCTATGGCCAGTGAGCTGGCTCTGCCCTCTGTTCTAGTGTCACATCAGCCCCAGCTGGGCAAAAGGTGTAATTGCAGCACCTCACCGACAATGTATTTTCTGCAGAATACATGAATTCTGTACAGGCGCAGTGATGTACAATTCCCTTCCGAGTATCCAGTGTTACTTCTCCGGTTAAACAATTATTGTAGTTGTCATATAAACCTTATATGAACAGGAGGGGAGGTAGTTTCATGAACTAACATAGTTCATACTGTGAAAGATATAGGGGTTTTCATACTAACTTTTTCTCAACCTTATCTCCAACTAGCACCAGTACATATATATATACACACACACACACACTTTACTTCAATTTGAGGTTGATGAAAATGTAGTTAAGTACTTAAACTTCTCTTGTCATTATAGTGAACATGAATTTGACCCAGACTCCTACCAAATTCCTTTTGTGATTTTGTCTTTGAAGACATTTGCACCACAAGTGCACAGTCTGCTGCAGACCCATGAAGGCACTGTGCCTTTACTAAGGTAAACATGCTTAACTTTGTTTCTTTCAGTCCATGAATAGATAAAGAAAGGATTTTATCTCATCTCTTTTTTTTCTAATTAAACTTTTATGAACACACTAAAGTGCTGTGTTTTCTTAATAACTAAGTTTTGAGAACTTTAGCCTTATTTTAAAAATTCTGGGAGCAGGTGAGTAAAGACTGCTTTTATTGTTTAAAAATGTTTTCAAAAAGGTGTGCAAAATGTAAGCAGTCATGGTTATGAAATATTCACAGGGCAATTTTGTTAATAGGACGGCTAAAGTTTTTTGTGCAAGAAATGTGTTGATATTTAAGGGTGATATTATTGTTAGAACATAAGAATGGCCATACCGGGTCAGACCAAAGGTCCATCTAGCCCAGTATCCTGTCTGCCGACAGTGGCCAGCACCAGGTGCCCCAGAGGGGGTGGACCGAAGACAATGATCAAGCGATTTGTCTCCTGCCATCCCTCTCCAGTCTCTGACAAACAGAGGCCAAGGACACCATTTTATCCCCTAGCTAATAGCCTTTTATGGACCTAACCTCCATGAAATGATCTAGCTTCTCTTTAAACTCTATTATAGTCCTAGCCTTCACAGCCTCCTCTGGCAAGGAGTTCCACAGGCTGACTACACGCTGTGTGAAGAAGAACTTTCTTTTATTAGTTTTAAACCTGCTACCCATTAATTTCATTTGGTATCCTCTAGTTCTTCTATTGGCTTGAACAAGGTGACCTACTCCCTCGGTGGAGTTTGGCACTCCAAGACTTTGACGTACAGCACATTTCAGGAGCCTCTAACAAGGTGGCTGACAGCCCTCTCCTGAGAGGCATTTCTGGACTCAATTACTTAGGATACTCTCAGTATATCTGTCCTGGTACTCCACGATGTGGAAGGGTCTTGTTTAATTTTCATGTATTCTATAGTCTAATAAGTGTGCATGTACTTATTTACTATGTTTTATCCCAGACCTCCAAAAGGATATTGTTTAAGATATGTTGTCTATAATATTTTAGTAATTAGAATTTTTCTGTTCTGACCTTTGTTTTTAAAGCTTTCCTGATTGTTATACATCAGAGTTCAGTGATCTAGAAATTGTGCCAGAAGGTCAAGGAGGTGTTCCCTTGGAGCATCTCATCACCTGTGTTCCTGGAGTTAATATTGCCACTGCCCAAAATGGCATTAAAGTTGTTAAGTGGATACACAACAAACCACCCCCGCCAACTACAGGTAAATATCGCTTTTTATCTGGCTTTCACTCTACAGACTCCTTTTGACAGATTTTTTTTAAAAATAGTTGTTAGATTATTTAGCACTAATACCTTTTTTATTCAGTCTTCATAACTTTTTAAAATATAGTCTGTTTTTTAAAGTGTCTTTTTGAGGAAAAATTGTTGAACAAAAAGGTGTTCCTAGTAGTTGTATACTGTAAATTGATCTCTCTCAAATATTTTGATAGAAAATTTGAGTATTTAAGTTGAGTTTTCAGTATGTAAACATTTAAAATTATTTAGTTATTCCCTCACTTGTGGAGGAACAGTAATAATAAACTCATAGTAACATAATGTCTATCTGAATTGAACATCTGTTTCTAAAACAAAATTTTCTCCTTCTAGATCCTTGGCTTTCACGTTCTAAGAGCCCTGTAGGTAACCCACAGCTTATTCAGTTCAGTAGAGAAGTGATAGATCTACTTAAAAGCCAGCCATCTTGTATCATACCTGTCAGTAAATTCATCCCAACATATCATCATCACTTTGCAAAGCAGTGTCGTGTGTCTGACTATGGGTATTCCAAGTTAATGGAGTTACTAGAAGCAGTGCCTCATGTATTACAAGTGAGTTCGGTGTCACTTTATTTTATTCTCAAACTCATTCATAGCTTGAATCAGGAGAATTCATGAGTGACTCAGTGGTTGGCACAGAATGTATTTGTTCAACTAGCTTGTCAATTCCTATGAAGATGGCATCTATACCTAGCATTCAATTATTTATTTGTTCATTTATGAGGTGATAATCATGGCAGCTATTATAGTGTTTTCAGAACTTATAAATATATGTGAAGTTCTCTTGGATCTAACTGTCACAGATTCCAAGGCCACAATGTGGTCATCTAATTGTCAGGGGGCGGGCAGTAAGCAGTTTGTCTGGATGTGGTTCACCAGGGTTAGCTCCTTACAGGCTGCCAGACAGTTTGTTTCCCTGAGTGTTGTCATTGCAGCCACTCACAGTTCCCATTAGCCACAGTTCACTTTCCCAAGCCAGTGGTAGCCACGGGAAGTGGCACAGGTCAGGCCACCGCTTCCTACAGCTCCCTTTGGCCGGGAGCTGCAAGGTAAATAGATACCAGAAGGGTAGCCATGTTAGTCTGTTCGAACAAAAGCAGCAAAAAGTCCTGTAGCATCTTAAAGACTAACACATTTGTTTGGGCATAAGGTTTCATGGATCTGACGAAGTGGTTTCCAGCCCAAGACAATTTATGCCCAAATGATTTTGTTACTTTTTAAGGTGCTACAGGATTCCTTGTTGTTCAGATAAATATAGTGTTTGGCAGCCCACCAGAAAAGAGTGAGGAGGGATTTGATGGCAGCCTTTAACTACCTGAAGAGTAGGGGAGAGTGTCTGAGACAGGCAGCAAGGTGGGGAGCAGGATCTGGTGCTGGGGGGGGAACCGGCTTAAAAGCAGGTTCCCCAGCACCATCTCTGCGGGGAGAAGGTGCAGGGGTTCAGCGGGGAACTGGCGGTGCTTTCACCTTTGAAATGTAGCAAGAGCAGGGCACCCACGCTCCCGGGGCTCTTGTATGTTTCAAAAGCAGTGAGCGTGGGGCCAGTGGGGAGCTGTTTGAGTCCCCTGCTGGCCCCCGCCCTGGGAGCACTTCTGACTTTGAAATGTAGCAGAAGCCAGCAGGGCTCTTGCTACATTTCAAAGGTGAAGGCACCCTTCTCGGCTAATCAAATAGTCAATGCAAATTACATTTATGATTTGATTAGTTGGTTAATTTAAATTTAACATCCTTACTGAAGGAGGGTTCCAAAGAGGATGAAGGGAGGCTGTTCTCAACTGTGACAGATGACAGAACAAGGAGCAATAGCCTCAAGTTGCAGTGGGGGGAGGTCTAGGTTGGATATTAGGAAAAACTATTTCACTAGGAGGATGGGGAAGCAGTGGGATGGGTTACTAGGGAGGTGGTGGAATCTCCGTTCCTAGAGGTTTTCAAGTCTTGGCTTGACAGTGCCTTGGCTGGAATGATTTAGTGGGATTGGTCCTGCTTTGGAGAGGGGGTTGGACTCGATCTCCTGAGGTCTCTTCCAACCCTAGGATTCTATCATTAACCCTGGTGAACTGTATCTGGCCTGCGGGCCACTTATTGCCCATCCCAGTCTAGTCTGACCTCTTGGATAACAGAAGCCATAAAACTTCTCCAAAATAATTCCTAGGGTCTGTTTTTAGAAAAATAACCAATTTTTATTTTAAATGTCCTTTGATGGAGAACTTTGGTAAATTTGGTTCCAGTGGTTAATTGCCCTCACTGTTTAAAGAGTTAGTCACATTTTACTGGAACTAAGGCTGAATTACTGCTAAATCTTTTTACTTAGCTAAAAATATAGTGGTAAGCTCAAGGAGCTCACATGTGAGATTGTGTAGCTGATTTTGAAGCCTCCTTTTTGTCTTCATGCTTACGGTATTCTCTTCAGCCACTTTGGTTAGCTGGCTGTTTGAAAACTAATCTTACTGGCATTTAGACAGAGTAGTGCCTCAGTAGTACTAGTTGGGACTGTCTGAAACTAAGTAGTCCTAACTTTGTGTTTATTATTATTTTATTATTTTAAATAAAGCTGTTTGAGAGATCAAGAAATCCTATGCGGTCTTTGGGACACGTGTAGCTTTTCAATACAGTATGTATGTTATCATTAGCTGGTTGTAGAGGAAGTATACTGTTGTGGATTTTACAACATTCACCAAATCACCTGTATAGCAGGTATGAACATTCTTTTGGAGGATGTGGTGGTTGTGCTTTCCTAATGAACCATGATTCATTATGGAAAAAGTATATGGAAAGAGAGCCTCTCATAGTCATGCATTTGAAATCTTACCACAGTCTCTTCTTCTTTAATCTAAATAGCTCATAACCTTATTTACTTTATTGATGTTTATGTTCTAGATTCTTGGCATGGGCTCTAAACGCTTGTTAACCCTAACATACAGGGCCCAAGTAAAACGTTTCACTCAAGACTTATTGAAACTTCTAAAATCACAGGCCAGTAAACAAGTTATTGTGAGAGAATTCTTACAGGCTTATCATTGGTAAGTTGGCTTTGTTTTTAAGAAATATCAAGAAATCTGCTGTCCACATTTGTAGAGCCCTGCATATTCACAAACAGTGGAGCAAATACCTGCAGAGGTGTGTCGTCTTCCTCCTCCTCTCCCAGCCAGACCCCCAAGTGGAGAGGGGGAGGAGTGCCAGGGCAGGCCCCTGCACTACGGGCAGGCCCCTGCACTACTGACAGGGAAAGTACACAACAAGCTTTGTCCCAAATCTCTCTGCAGGAGGGGCTGAGTGCCTGCCATGCCTGCCCTCCCGGCCTGGTGAGCACTGACTTGCAGAGCTTTGGCCCCAGGTCCCTGCTTTGATTCTTCCTGCCTTTTCCCTGTACAACCTTGTACCCTCCACGCTCATTTGTGCTCCCTCCAGATGATTTGCTGTGTGGATATAAGTAAAATCTGAATCACGGATTGTGGATCAGATGATGAGTTGAGCCTAGTGGATGTGGATCAGATGCAGATCCACATTTTTGTATCCATGCAGGCTCTACACATTTGCAACTGTGTATATTTAAAAGTGGAATGTAAGAGGGGTTGGCTCTCGGAATTCTAATACAGAAACATGACACTACATTGTTGCCTTTTCATTGTGGTGATAAATTATCAGAAGGTGGAATTTATCAGATTTTATAAACTCTTGAAAATAGTCCATTATCGTTATAGGAAATTTCTCAAATGCAGTGCAAGATTACTTTAACTCTTAATTTTTCAAAAAATTGTGATATACAGTAACTCCAATTTGAAGTATCTTGTTAATTTACAGGCATACCTTAAGGAATAAATTATTATATTTATTCACCAGTGCATGGCATGCTTGTAATGCAAAGTAACCTGAGAGAGAATGTGCTATTTTTGTGGGGGGTTTTCTTTTTTGGAAAGTTGGCTTCAACCAAAGAGAGAGGGGGAAAGTGAGTGGTTGCCCCATGGCATTTTTTTAATCCAGTTCAATTTAGTAGCTCTATTAAGGTTATTTGGAAGGGGCAATAATTCAAGGAGGAATTACTGTTGTCTTTGCATTGCTAGTAATATTTCCCCTCTCTGATAATCTTAGACTAGCAGAATCTTTTTAAAATCAATTTCCACATGTTACTTTCCCTAGCGTGAAGTCAGGAGACTATATAGCATATGAAATTATACATGACAATTGCTGCCTTCTTACAGTAGAAGAAAATGTGACATGTTTGCTTGTTAGTTTGTGTTGAGGAAGGTTGGTTGGTTTGTTTTAACTTCAAACCACTATATAAAGTTCTGGTTTAATGAAGTAACTTTCTTTAAATTCTTTGTCAGTCTGAGGCACCAAGTAGTTGGTATATACAACTTTACTCTGCCCTCCACATACATCTAAAGTACCAGTGTACCTTTTCTTAGTTCTGTAGTCAAGGGGAGTGTGTGTGTGTGTGTGTGTGTGTGTGTGTGTGTGTGTGTGTGCGTGCGTGTACTTGATTTACAAATGATCTCCTAAGTTTGAGTTCTTAAGTGCTTGTTTCTCTGGCAGTGTGAAAATACCATTTGTTTCATTGAGGTGTGGCTTTTGTCTTGATAAATTACATTTCTATTGTGTGTATGCAAATTGCTACATTTCACATTTAATTGCCCTATGTAAAATACATGAACTCTCTGAAATTGCTTTATAATACTCTTAAATTGTTCAGGTGTTTCTCTAAAGATTGGGATGTTACTGAATATGGAGTGTGTGAGTTGGCAGATATAATATCAGAAATTCCAGATACAACAATCTGTCTGACTCAGCAAGACAACGAAACAGTCATTTGTATCCCCAAAAGAGGTATGTCACATAATCATTTTGATCTGTAAAAATAATAGTTTATTAATTTATACAAATTGTATTTTGTTTTCACTGTTGCCAGCATATTTTTTTGTTCTCACATAATTTGAAATTTACTCATTGGGTATAGCAAATCCCAATACAAATGTCAATTTTAGATGTCCCACTCTTCTCCTTAGGTGGGTATATTTTGCACTTGTTGCCAAATTATACCATTATATTATCATAATCCCATGACGGAGAGGTAGTTATGTATATTCCTAGACATTTAAGAAGCAAAATTTCTGTAATAGAATACATGGAATGTTATGTTCTTAGTGTTATATTTTTGTATTCATTTTACTAAGTAATATTTAGTGTAGTTAAGCTTTTTGTGCAGCATGGCTAGAGAGGAAGAAATAACCAAAAAACGTGCATAGTGAATACTGTAAAGTGATTACCACATGATCGATTATTTCACACCAGTAAATGTGTAAGCATGGCAGAGACTTTGTTGCAAAGGCATATTCTTCCAGCCAAAAAAAAATTGTTTGTGGCTGATATAAAACTTTAAAATTTACGAATGTTGGTACCCTGTATTTATTTTACATACCTTTTTCTTGACTTTTAAACTGATAATTTGGTGACTGCTCATTTTTGTTTTAATATCTTTGACTATTAGAACGTACCCTGGAAGAAATTGAAAGAACAAAACAATTCTCTAAGGAGGTAGTTGACTTGCTGCGTCATCAAACCCATTTCCGAATGCCCTTTAATAAATTTATTCCTTCTTACCACCACCACTTTGGCCGTCAGTGCAAACTTGCTTATTATGGGTTTACCAAACTACTTGAACTTTTTGAAGCCATACCAGATGTCTTGGAGGTAAGTTTATAGAAACTTCAAAGTATATTTAAGCATTTTTCAGATCAGATCTCTATAAATTATATTCTTACCATCATCAAGAGCTATTTCGAGGTACAGTACAAGCTTTGTTATCCAGCATCCACGAGGAATGGGGATTGCCAGTTAAGTAACTCTGCTGGTTATTTGAACTTTTTTTGGAATGCAAGAATGTTAAAGAAATGAAATAATTATACTTAAGTCTACAAAGTTTTAGCAGTTGGATATTACTGTATACAATATACTTTTTAACACTTACTGTATACTGAACAATACTGAATTTTTAACTTAATGCAGAATGAATGAAATAACCATACTTTACCCTATAACTTTTAACTTTATTACAGTACAGTAATTCCTCATTTAACACATGCCCGCTTAACACGTTTTCGCAATAGCACGATTTTTTTAAGGAACGTTTTTTGAATTACACGCCCGTCCCCGGAAAAACATGATTTCCCCAGCCGCCCATTGCTGGTGGCTGCGCAGGGCTTCCTCCGCCTCTCTGCAAAGCAGCGGAGGGTTTGCTGCTCACTGCGCCGATCCCCACTGACTCCCCCTTGCCCAGACGCCTTGCCCCCTCTCCTCCGCCCCTGCTTGCAGGCCGTCGGCTGGGTTTTCCCAGCCAGCCCTTTGCCAGTGGCTGCGCGGGGCTTCCCCCACCTCCCTGCAAAGCGGCAGAGAGTTCGCCGCTCGCCACGCCGTTCCCCGGCGACCCCCTCGCCGGACTCCTTTTTGGCTTTTCTTATTACATTTTTACACTTAATTTGGCAATGTTTATGCTCCTTTCTATTTACCTCACTAGGATTTGACTTCTGCTTTTAAAAGAAGTCTTTTTTTCTCTCTCTGCTTCTTTTACATGGCTGTTAAGCCACAGTGGCTCTTTTTTTTTAAGTTCTTCTGCTATGTTTTTTAATTTGGGTTATACATTTAAGTTGGGCCTCTATTATGGTGTCTTTGAAAAGTGTCCATGCAGCTTGCAGGGATTTTACTTTAGTCACTGTACCTTTTAATTTCTGTTTAACTAACCTCCTCATTTTTTCATAGTTCCCCTTTTTGAAATTAAATGCTACAGTGTTGGACTGCTGAGGTGTTCTTCCCACCACAAGAATGTTAAATGTTATTCTGTTATGGTCACTATTTCCAAGCGGTCCTATTATAGTTACCTCATGGACCAGATCCTGCGCTCCACTCAGGACTAAATCAAGAATCTAGACCACTAAATCAAGAATTTCTTCTCCCCTTGTGGGTTCCTGTACCAGCTGCTCCAAGAAGCAGTCATTTAAAGTATGAAGAAATTTTGTCTCTGCATCTCGTCCTGAGGTGACATGTACCCAGTCAGTATGAGGATAGTTGAAATCCCCCTCTATTAGTGAGTTCTTTATTTTGATAACTTCTCTAATCTCACTTAGCACTTCATAGTCACTATTACTGTCCTGGTCAGGTGGTCGATAATAGATCACTACTGTTTTATTCTTCTTAGAGCAGGGAATTACTATCCACAGTGATTCTATGAAACATATTGATTCATTTAAGATTTTTACTTCATTTGATTCTAAATTTTCTTTCACATATAGTGCCACTCCCCCACCCACATGACTTGTTCTGTCCTTCCGATATATTTTGTACCCCGGAATGATTGTGTCCCACTCTTCAACTTCATTATCCTTCCTTTTAATGATTGAGTTTGTGGGGTCACCATTTTGAGGGACATTTCCTGTATCTCTCTCCTTTTTTATCTTCTTTTGAAGATTTGAAGTTCTTCTTTATCAGAGGACCTCTCTACAAATATCATTTCCATCCACAGTTTTCTTCATGCTCTATTTAAAGTTCCTATCTTGACAGCAGACCTGGCACATGCCACATTGAAGACTGCATCCTTGATACTGTACCATGGCTGACTCTTTGATTGTTCCTTCAGAGTTGAGCAGGTTCCTCATAAAATCCCTTATGTGGATGACTTTTAGGTTTTGAATAATTCCCTGATGCATTAGCTGAATGTGAGGTGACATTTGCAGGCAGAAAGACTGCGAACATATTGCCAGACACTAACTCTGCTTCAGAAGGGTGAGCTTGACAGTTATCTAAAAGCAGAATAACCTTTGTGTCTTCTTGCACACCAGTTCTTTCAAGTGGTCTTTTACATCACAAATAAAGATATAGTGGAACCAATACAAAAATATGTTCTTATCTATCCATGCATTAGGCTGTGCCTTGTATAGTAGTCAAGATTCATTGGTGTGTCCTGACAGGTCTCCTGCTCCATCAATGGTGATAATCATTCGGCTGCATGTGTGTGCTCCTTTTGTGTATTGTGTTGACTTTGCACAAATAGTCAATACAGCAGACTCTGAGAGAGCCCTCAAAGACCACAAAATCCAGTAAGGATCAAAGGCTCCCCATCAAGTTTATTGTCAAATGAAGTACTTTGATAGTTGTAAGTAGACTGTACCAAATCACTACACCTATGTATCCCCTGACAATGGACAGGGCTCAGTCAGTGACATGGGAATCCCTCGTCCCCTAAATCAGACAAAAACAGCCTCTCCAAGACACCGCTTTTCATACAGGTACAAACAAAGTATATATCACTCCTGACATGTCAGGTTGCCACCCTTTGATTTTACTTAAATAGCATTCATCACCCTGCACCTTGTAGTTCCATTAGAACGTCTCTATCCATCATGCTGTCATTTTAGACCTTTTCCTGAACGGGGTCAGTATCTGTGTGGAGTGTAGGTATCAAGGTTCTTTTTAACGAGGTGGTGTTACCATCCTTTTGGAATGTGCTTTCAACTTATGACCAGTACCAATTAATATTAACAGACAGTGCCTATTACAAATTACTGTTCTACACCAGGGCCAATTAGTTTTACACTATCAGCCCTGTTCGTGCCAATTTCCGTGAGGACCTGCCTCTTGCTCACAGCTTAGCTTTGCTTTATATTGACAAAGTCTTGACCATTGTTACCAAGCCTCAGGCCTTACATCAGGCCTGTGTTACTTGGGCTTCTGTTCAGGCCCTCCTCTTACTACTTGTACTCCACTGGCAGACAGACAATACTCTAGAATGCTCTTGGCTTCTTGAATTTTGAAACCACTAACAGATTGTTTTTGTGTACACTAGCAGCATTTGCACACTTGTTCCTCTTGAATCCAGGTGCACCAGCAAGGGTTGATTATGGCAGGCAATGCAAATAGTTTCATTTCATCAGCATTGTAAATGTTCTCTGGGGTTTTGCCATGCTTCTGAATGAACTTCTTAATCACACTATTGCTCTTCAGCCTCATGATCAGCAGACTGTTTCTCTCTAGAGACATTATGCCTTCTGATACCATATTGCATCTTAAAGCATACCAACCAACCATCAGGAAAAAAAAAAAAGTAGGTCGTCTTCATTTCCATCTGCTGTACTGATAAAAGTCCTTGGCCTTTTCAATCAACATTGGCCAGAAATTGGAACTTCCTGAGAATGCTTCAAGGAAAACCATTCGTAGAGCACGTTGTCTAATTGTTCCAATTTTGGTTTGTGCAAAGTACGGCGTTTCTCAATTGCTTTGTTCGTCTCGGTACTTGACATGAATTTCATCAATTCTGCCTTGTGTGCCTTAATATGGTAGATTGTTGATGAGCTAATATCAAACTCTTTCATCCGTTGGCTCCTGTTTTCTCTTTCAAGGTGCCTAATTAGGTCCAATTTCTAGGTTATAGTCCGCAAACACATTTTCTGTTCTTTGCCTGTTGCTGGTGTACTGCTAGCCATAGTACTGTATTCAGAGGCTGGCAGCCTTTACTGCTGCAAGTTTGCAAACATGACTTCCGCAAGTGCCAGAAAATTGTCGGATGGCTACCAGAAGTTTTTTGGTTAACCAGATTGGGAATTGTATTGTGATCTATGGTAGAAGCAAGACTTACTTGATTGCCTCTCTTGAGGAATTCTATTAAGTCTGCTTGCTTCATGTGGATGCCTTCTGTAAAGTAACTGAATTGTTATAACATAAAACAGTTATGTTAGTATCTACTATCCTTATTGAATGTTAGCTGCAGACTGGATTTTCTGGTCAGTTTAGGTAAGTAACTTAATTAACAAAGCATAATTATTTTATTTTATTTTATTTTTTTTAAGGTATTAGAATGTGGAGAAGAAAAAATTCTGACATTGACAGAGGTGGAAAGGGTCAAAGCTCTAGCAGCCCAATTTGTTAAACTGCTGCGATCTCAGAAAGACAACTGTCTTATGATGACTGATTTACTTACAGAATACAGTAAAACATTTGGTTACTCATTGCGCCTTCATGACTATGATGTCAGCTCAGTTCTAGCTTTAATGCAAAAACTTTGCCACGTTGTAAAGGTAAACATTTTTAATATGCGGTTTAAAAAACAAAAAGCCTGGATTTCATGTGTTTATAGAACCAAAGACATTAAATTCCCAGTCTTACCAGTTTTTAGAATATCGAGATTGAGTGTTAATTTATATTTTTACCTCGTTTCATTGCATTGGTAATCACTGGGCTTTCCCCTCCCTTTGAAATTCCCCAGTGTTTTACTCAAAGAATTGTTGCTTTTTCTGATGGGGGGACGGGGGGAAAGGAGGGGAATTCATAGACCCATAAGCTTTGTCTTATGAGACAGCAGAGACGGATATAATTCTGCTGCAGCCTTTTTATAAAGGTCAAAATATTTTCATATGGCAAGCTTTTTTTTTTTTTTTTTTTTTTTTTTTTTTTTTTTTTTTTTTTTTTTTAAACAGTTTAAATAATCTAATGGAAAATGTTTGTTAAGCCTGTTTGGACTTTTTCATTTTTCTTCCCTTTTTTTTTTTAATATCAAAATTCTTCAGGTTGCTGAGACAGAATCTGGTAAACAGATACAGCTGATAAATAGAAAGTCTCTACGGACTTTGACTGCACAACTACTGGTATTGATGATGTCTTGGGATGAAACTGATTTTCTTTCTGTTGACCAGCTTAAAAAACACTATGAAACCGTCCACAGTGCTCCCCTTAATCCATGTGAATATGGATTTATGACCTTAACTGAACTCCTGAAGAGTCTGCCTTACTTGGTTGAGGTATGGAAGCTACTAGGAAAGCTGATTTGGTTTTTAGAACCATACTTAAAACTAATACATTTTGTTTAGTTGTAGTTGTGGTACAGTTTGTATTGCTCCTTGTACTTGTGAAGGATATTACTGACACAAACAGAAACCTACAATTATATGGTGACCTTTCTTTGCTTTTGTACAGGTTTTTACCAATGATTTGGCAGAAGAATGTGTGAAACTTACAAATCTGTATTTGTTTGCGAAGAATGTGAGGTCTTTGCTTCACACCTACCACTACCAGCAGATTTTCCTTCATGAGTTCCCAACAACATATAACAAGTATACAGGAGAAGTGTTGCAGCCCAAAATATATGGATATAATAGTCTAGAAGAGCTCTTAGGAGCAATTCCACAGGTCTGAAAAACTTTATTATTGCATTGTAATCCTAAATTAAGATTCATTAATGCCTTCGCTAACCGTTTCTTAGAGTGCTTAATTTAAACACATTATGCAACAGAAATTCTGCTTCATATTCGGTATGATCTGCTGCTGTAGTTACAAGGAAATTTATGCTAAACTTTACACATTTTAACAATCTCAGTTTTGCTGAACTGGACTCATTCCCATAATCGCTTCAATGTATTCATTGTTTGAATCAAATGAATGCATGTGTAAATAAAAATGCAGTAAAACTAAATAAAAATGCTTGTTTGTGGAGCAAAAATGTTGATAGTATTCACTGAATGAGAATTGACTGCCTCTATTTGCTAAAGAGAAACAATGTATTGCAATTGCTGAATTGCATATTGATTGTGCTAGGTTTACTTGGCAATATCCAAGTAGCCATGTAAATTTGAACCCTTACTACTCACCTAAAAGCCTTCGGAATGCCACATATTTTAATTCTAGTGTTGAATCTCAGATGTCAGCCAGTTGGTTTATACACTCTAAGTGTACGTCTACACAGCAGTTTTGTTTTTGAATAACTGACATTATTCCAAAATAACATAGTCCGCGTCAACACTACAAGCAGTTATTTCAGCATAATGTCAAAATAATGTTGACCTGGAGGACTACTTACTCCAACTCGTATAACCCTCATTCTATGAGGAGTAAGGTCAATCGGAGGAAGAGTGCTTTTTCTCAGACTTTCTGCTGTGTAGATAGTGCCAGAAGCTGACATAAGCTATTTCGACTTAAGCTATGCAATTGACGTAGCTCAAGTTGCATAGCTTGTTTTGGCTTTCGCCCTGCTTTGTAGATGTGCCATAAGATATTAAAAATCTTTGGCCATGAGCTTTTCAGGTAAACTAATCTTTTTGGAGAGCAGTTCGCAATAACAACACTTCAGTTTGTTTTCAAAATAAGGAGCTGGAAAATGCATGAGTTCAGATAGCCTGTTATCTTGATAAATAAAGAGGGGCTGTTCCGCACAAGACTTACGAATGGGCCATCTGATCTGAATCATCTTGTTAGCTTGCTTTCCTTTAGAAACTTTGTCACTGTGTGTGAGAACTAGGAAGTAGTATGCATTAGATATTGATGTTAGTTTATGTGGTCTGGCTACATTGCACTCTTGTCTTTTAAATAGGTGGTCTGGATCAAAGGACATGGGCATAAGCGAATTGTAGTACTAAAGAATGACATGAAAAGTAAGTAAGACAGTTGACCTTCATAGGCTAACTATCACACTAAAGTATACAAGTGTATTTTTAGAGATGATCAGAGACAAATGAACTTGCCTTTTTGAAGCTCGTTTTAGCTCACCCAGTTTTTCCCCTGCTGATCATGTGGATGATCATGGAAATCAACTTGACGACAGTAATGGACACACTATGGAGATTCTAGGATCTACTGCATCAATGGAATTAAAACTAGGATCACTTTGTGATGGTAATACAAACTTAATGTCTATAATAAAGTTGTTCAGTCTGTGCAGAAATCCATTGAAAGCAAAGCACCATGGGAAAAGAGCTGTGTGACAGCTTTAAACACCGTATCAGAGAAGCTTATTTCAAATAGCTATCAGTCTTCTTCATTAAGGTCTATATGTATGTTCCTCTTTATGTAAGGAGGAGACTGTGTGTTCTGGGCACTCTTAATATTTACTCTTCCAAGTTCCAAACCTTTTTCAGATAAGTTCCCTTAACTCCCTTCACCTCAGTGGAAGTTGAAGGCAAGATAAGTGAGATTAAATGCAGATGAGGGATTCCACTAGAAGAGTAGAGAACTATTTTGTTGCATCTGTAGTACAGCTTCTTTTGTATATGATTTGCATCCTTAGCTCTCCCTCGCTGCTGCTACATCTGCTAATAACTACATCTGGTAGTTCTGTCAGTAGTCTTTTTCCAACTGTGGTTAGCCAGGAACCTGTGCCCTTATTGCACAGGCCGTTCCATGGTTACCAATTCCTTTGTTCCCTCTAGGCTGGGTTACTGTATAATAAAATGGCCTTTGAGACAAAAGCTTTAGGTGATGTTGGGAAGAAAGACATTAGGACACTGGTTTTCAAACTTTATTCCTGGCTACCCAGTTGAAAAAAATTGCCCATGACCCAACAAAGCTGGGGATTAGTGGCTTGGGATGTAGGAGCAGGCTCTGGGTTGAGGAAGCGGGCTGGGGTGCAGAAGAGGGTCCGGGCTGCGGGTTAGGTGTACATGCTATGGAGTGGGACCAGGGATGAGGGGTTTGGGGTACAGAAGGGGGCCCTGACTTTTGAGGCAGGTGTTTGTGGTGCAGGTTTACCTCCAGCAGCTCCCAGTTAGTGGGCAGGAGGGGTGCAGAAGACATGCTTTGCTCCAGACAGCCCTGAACCCTGGAAACAGCCAGCAGTAGGTATGGCTCCTTGGCATTGGTGCACAAGTGGCTCTGTGCAGCTCTCACCTACAGGTACCACCCTCTACAGCTCCCATTGGCTGGGAATACAGAGCCAGTCCTCAGGGTGAGGAATAGGGGCAGTGAGCTGAGCCCCATGGCTCCCCTGCCTAGGAGCCAGGCTTGCTAGCTGCTCCTCGGTCGCACAGTATCAGAACAGGTAGGGATTCTCCAGTAGTTGTGAAAATGTGAATCTTGTCCCAGCTTTAGTAGGCTATCTGGATCTCTGGGTGCTGCGTAAAGTGACCTGGTGCTTAAATTCCATGACCCAGCGCTGGGTCTTGTCCTGACGGTTGAGAAACGTTGCACTAGGAGCAGGAGGAACATGTGCTCGGTTCAGGGTATGTCTGCGCTCCAGCAACTATGTTGGCATAACTGCACTGCCATAGCTATGCTGATATATAACCCTATAGTATAGAGACAGCTTACACTTACTCAAGGGCTTATCCACCTCCTTGAGCTACAGGGGAAGCCTTTTTCTGATAACATAGATGTGCCTACACTGGAAGTTAGGCCAGCATAGCTGTGTGGGTCAGGTGTGTGGATTTTTTGGATCTATGGTAGGTTGGCATAGCTACATCCACTGTTTATGTAGACCAGGCCTCATTCAAGATACAATTAAATATGTTTATTAAGATTTTACCTGGTCAGGAGCCAGTTCCTTAAGAAAACATGCCCTCCTGCAGTATTTGATAGGATCTTGGCATAACTACATGGCCAGCTTTTGTGCTTAAAGGCTCTTCCTTTTGGAACTTACTCCCTTGTTCTTAAGGCCTAGGTTGGCAAATATTAGGTCATGTTATGCACCCTCTCTTCTCTCACCCTCCCCCACACTTTTTCAGGCTGTGAACTGAACAAATTTCAGTGTGGGTTTAGTCTGTAAATCCCCTTAAAGCATTTTGGCTGCAGACTTTGCGTTTACCAATTATTAATGTATTTTCTGTGGCCTTTAGATATTTTGATCACCTTATTTTTGCAGTTTCTAATCAAGCTGAACAAGAACTTCTTTGCCTCACAAATACATCACCTGTCGATCTCCTGTGTGAACCTGTTCCTTCCTGCCTACCATCCCCACAACTCAGACCTGATCCAGTCATTCTTGAGTCTGCAGATCTCATTCAGTTTGAGGAACGCATTCCACCTCACTCTGGTAAGAGTTAATAGCCATAGACAAATATCTGGAAGCTAGATCTATGTTTACGGTGGCAGGTAAAGTACAGGCACTGCATGCCCAGTTGGCATGGGTGTAAATAGCTGTGTAGGTGGTGAGACAATGGCTCAGACAAGTTGAGTACCCTGTGCGCTTGAGTCCCCAGGGTATATATTCTGTATGGCCCTTATGTGCTTAAACAGTGCCACCCTTGTCTATACACCACCCTGGTTTAAACAGTGGCAGTGTCCTATTACCTCCCCACTTTCAGAGCCTTTCCCTGTTGTAGTGCCTCTCTGCTGGAGCCTTTCACTCCACATAGCTACACATGTAGCACCCTGTACTTTACATCCTACTGTAAGCGTAGACATAGCCTACATGTTACTGATCAGACTTAACGGATTTTTTTTTTTAATTGCAAATGAAACCTCAAACAAATGATCTACTGATCAATAGCTACTGACTTTTTTATGCATTTGCTTCTACATTGTGCCTTATAGGGAAGTATCCCATCTGAATCTGTGCTTTAAAACTACATGCAGTGCTCTTGTGAGATAAATGCAGAATTCACAGGAATCACTTCATAATTAAAATGCAGTTATTACAATGGCACATGGCAGTATTTGGGATGCTTATTCTATTTTGTGAATTAGAACCATTTTTTCAGATAAACAGAGACATAAATACATAGTGCTAAAGCCAAACATTAACAGCAGAGCTGAGAACTGAGCAAGAGTGCTGTGCTGCTTAAATCTGCTAGTCCAGTGGTTTCCCAACTTTTTTTATACTGTGGACGGGCAAACCCATTCAAAAACTTTTGACAGACTGGTAACATTTGATTTGTATATTCATTCAAATAATGGATATGCAAATAAAATATTACCGCTCTGCCAAAAGCCCTGGCCCTCAGAGCTGCTGCGAACAGCTGTCTTCAGCTCTGCCAGTCACCACATGGCAAGGTACACCCGGTCCCAGACTCCCCCAGTGCCAGCCCTAACCCTTAAAGCCCTCCACTACCCTCCAGCGCCAGCCTCCAACCCCTGAGTCTCCCCCCCCCCCATATGTCAACCTACCGCCCTCAGCCTGTTCTGCTACTTAGAGCCCTCCTGCCACCAGACCGCCCCCTGTGCCAGCCTCCTGTTTCCAGAGCCCTGCTGCACTCAACCCCTCAGAGCCTCCCCCCTCCATATTAGCCCTGTTCCCAGAGCTCTCCAGTGCCAGCTCCCCACCTCTTACAGCCTCCCACCCTCAAAGGCCCCAACACTGGCCCCGTCCCTGGAACCCCGGTTCCTGCCCCGCCACCCTCACCTAGCCCTGAGCTGCCTTCCAGCGGTAAGCTGAGTGCTCCTGTCTGAGTCATGGTTGCTCTAAGGCTGCCGAACCAGGATCTGCACTGCTCTCCCACCACACAGCAAACTGCTTTTTTATGTCTGGGAGGAGCTCTTGGCTGAGAGGCAGAGCAGGACATGGTTCTCCCAACAGCCACAGTGGGAAGGGAAGTACTGGGCAGTATACTTCAGCCCTGGTCTCCAGAGCTGCTGCAGCCCAGTAGCCAGCGAGTCGTGGACCGGCGGTTGGGAACCGCTGTGCTAATCGCACTTCCTCATGTGAACTCTTACCAAATTATTTTCGTGCATAGCTGTGAAATAATCTGGTTTTGAAAGTAAAATATTTGTAAATTAGTTGTTCATATTTATTTTAGAGATGATGATTCTAACAGAAGAAGAAAAAAACAGAATTATTACCACAGTAACAAAAGGAAACTTAAGCTGTGCTCCTGTGGTATCTAGTGCCACAGAGAATTCTACAGTGCCTCCCCATCAGTCTCCTGAAACTCAACTAACCAAGGAAGCAATGGACAGCCCAGCCAAAAAGCAACACAAAAACAAAGTAAAATTGGCAGCAAACTTTTCACTTGCACCTGTAACCAAGCTTTAAATTTTCGTTTAGTGTGAAAGACAAATACTGTTGGACTCTGCACAAAAATATAGCTATTTGGTAGCCCTTATGTATTTTAATAAGAAGGCCTAGAAGTCACTTAATTTGTATTTAGATGTATTCTGTGAAGATTTTGTTCTTTTTACACTGAACACAGCTGTCAGCAGGGCAAACTCTTTTTATTTTGATAAAACCTCCAGCATCCATTAAATTATTCTGAACAAGTTTTATTCTCCCTCCTCCCCATAAACCAATGGTGTTCAGGGTTATACATATAAACTCAAAGTGGAATAGATTTTATTTTCTTTAACCCTCATTGGTGGTGTAATCCTACATGTAGCGTAATATATTCTATGGATTGTTGCTTACTGATTGTTTCAGACAGTATTAATAAAATGCATGATCTGTCTTCAAAAGCCTGTTGAGGAATTTTAACCATTATGGATTGGAATGGCAAGTGTGGATTTCTGATTGCACTAAAGAGGGAAAGCTTGTGTTATGTGCAACTTCAGGTGACTTGTAATTGCATTGTAATTTCTTTCACACAAAGATGTCTGTAGAAGATTATGTGGATTTATTGCAAAATTTGTTTTAAATGTGTTGTGAAACTTTCAGTTCCGCTGAGGAGCTTTCTTGGAAGTTGAGGATGTTTTAAGCTTCCCTTTTATGTTTAGTTCCAGTTTGATGTGTATTGGGTTAAGGAAAAAAGATTGTCTTGGTGTCATGAGTTTAAAGTAAAATTAAGACACTTTTTTGTGTCTAGGTTACTAGGAAGGTTCCAATATTTCTAAAATATGCATTTAATGCATAAATTGTGGATCATAGAACAGGTGATGTAAAGTGCTATAAGATAGAAGGTATTGATGCTTTTTCCACTTGCAAGGAAAGTTCTAGGTGTGCGTGGAAATGCCAAGGTTATTCTGCTTAACCTTGTGTACTATTTTTTAAGCATGTTTGGTAAATGGGAAGCTTACTCTTCGTCGCATTGTCTTTTAACTGTGTCTGTTTTTATTCTAGTATTTACTTCTAGTGTTGGAAGCTTTTTTCAGTTATTTGTGGTACTTGTTTGTGTTGGCTTTTGGAAAGGCCAGCCTTTAGAAGAGAAGTAAACCAGTGGGAATGACCTTATTTCTAGTTGGCTGAAATGTCCTGTGAGTGAGGCCTTATACCCATTTTGGGTAAACTTGGCATTTACAATGGGTTGTATTTGCCAAACAGACTAAATTTCCTGTAAAATTGAAAGAGCGTATACCTAAGGTTTTCTACTGGTGGAATGGTTTCTTTTTTGAGATGGATTATATTTTCTAATGTATAAGAGATAGCAAGTGGGCTCAGATTCCATGGCCAGCAGATGAAAATGTCATGAAATAATGGCTATAGACCGAATTTTACAAGTCAGATTTTGTTACAAAAATCTTTTAAATATAGCCAGTTATTACCAGTACTAAAATCATAGCCATTATGAATACAGGGAAACACTTGGAAGTTTTTCTGAGCATTATGGCACAGTGCTTGAGTCCTTATTAAACCTCTGCAGACATAGTGTTATAGAAAGCAAAACCAGAATGTAAATTTTTTTAGAATGCTTTTAATAATTTCATGAGTTAAATGTGATAACATCTGCTATCACCTTACGTAGATTTTGTAAGGTTAACACTAATCATTTAGATCTTTGTTTGAGTAATGTATGCAAAAATTGTAAAACTGTGTTTTCATGAGATGCAATTACAAGTCATCCAAACTGCTAAGTAAATGAGAAGATTGACGCCATAGAGGAATAATTGAGATACAGCTCCATACAATGTTTATGTGAATGTGGTGGTTATACCATTTATGGAGGTAGCATATACAACTATATTTTGATTCATGTGTAATTCAGATTAAATTGTTGTTTGAAAGTAATAGAATACATTTTGGGGAAGGTGTGTTCATAGGGAAACAAAATTGCCAATTGAATTGCAATATTTTTTTTTAATTCAAAGGGTTAATAGAATGATGTGACTTACTGATTCAAAACAGTTAGGACCATGACATTCTTTAATTTACAAATTATACTAATTTAGATTCATGTCTCTCTTTAAAAAAAAACAAAAAAAAAACAAAGAAGTGTCACTGAAACCCTCAATTTATGTGCACTAAATCTTGGAATGGGAGGGGGAAGAAAAATGTTTTTCGTAGCTGTCTATTTTGTTGGACACTTCTTTTGTGTGTGGCTCAAGTGCTGTTTTGTGTGTTGGGACCAAACAGTTGTCAATAAAATTTTCAAGCAAGCAAATAACTCTTGGCTTATTTATTAAGAACTGATAGATATCTTAGAATTCTTATTTACTACTGTTTTCTGCCATTTATACCAAGTTTAGTTATCCAAGCAAAGTAAAGCAGGAAAACATTTGTTCTAAAAACCGAGATTAAAACCAGCAGCAAACCTTCCCATGAGATTCTTTAAAATTCCAATAATTTAATTGAAATGTAAATTATTCTCTTTGCAGTTTTTGAAGAACTTGATGAACATACCAGAAGTCCTGAAATGTTACTAGTCTGGATTTTGTAAAATATATATTCCTTTTAATGAAACCTCAAATGCTTATGTTATGTATATAAAGCAGCCTTTGTGCTGATAAGAGGGCCTGAATGTACAAGCACTACCTTCAACAGTGTATTGATCAATTTAATTGCATCTACTTAATTCAAGAATGATAGAGAACTTGTTTACCATGGTACTGTACACAAGATGGATGCCATAAATCACTGCTCTTAAATGGGAAAATAAAGGTGGGGAGAAGCAAGAGGCTTCTCTAAAACTGTTTTAATGAAAACTGCAATCACTGTCCCATAATTACAGCCACATTCCCTCTTTCAGGTGTGCATGTTTCCACTGTGTGTACACATAAAATTATGGACTCAGCTTTATATGGAACTTAACTTCAGCAGGCAAACATTGGGGTATTGAGGGAGGAGTGATCTTTTTTTAACCACTTCCCTTGTTTCGTTTTCCTCTTGTCACTTCTCATTTCTTGCTAATTATGTCTTTTAATCAAATCTCTTTTTGTATAAATCAGGCTAGAAATTTAATAATTTATAAATTGGAAGTGTTTGAGGTTTGCCCACTTTGCATCTTACAAGAATATAAGCTGTAATCTCTGCTGGTTTGAGCTCACCTAGGAATCCAAAGTCCTAAAATGAAGCCTTGCACACAACATGAATTATTTAATTAGGTTTTGCTACTAATTATTGATACTGCAGACTTTCTCACATTCCATTGCATTGGACAGCATGCGATTAATCACAGTAACACTTCAGCACAAAGTTGTTTGCAGACTGAGAGGACTACAAAAGAGAACTGATGGGGCTAATATACAAAGTTTCCCACCTGCATGTGTAACCTGTTTTGTGTGGATAGCAACTGATTCATCAATTTCCCTCTGTCTTCTGTACAGTAAGCGTGTATTTTGGTAGGTAGAGAAGGAAACTAGGATCTTGAACCCCTGGATCCTGGCTCCCTCTTTGTCAGTTTCTTGCTGTGTGACCTTAGACAGCCACTTAACATCTGTGCCTCAGTTTATCTAGCTGCAAAATAGGAATAACAGCTTATTTGCAATGCAGCACTTATACCAGTATCTCTTACCCACACATCTTTTTCATTACTTCTGACCCTCATTGTTGTAGATTGCATACCCTTTTGTAGAATCAGGCCTGTAGCTATTTGCAATCTTTGCATGGAAATATGCTATCAAAGCATAACTAATAGTTTATTAGGGCTACAAGATTGTGACCAAAAATTCAAAATGGTACACGATCCTTTAGCACCAGACTTCCGCAGCTAATGTACATTTTTTGTTGATTTGGTAAAATGTGCCTTTGATGGGCCAGGCACGGCAGGACACCGGTTGTGGCCCCAGCAGGAGGGTGAGGAGGCGCTCCGCAGCAGGCATGTAGCCGGAACTCTGGCCCTACCGATTCCCGTACCGGGCAGGGTGAACAGGCACCGGGAGGGGACACCAGCTGCCAGCAAGGAGCGGATGACCGCCCCTCCCCCTGGGAGAGCTGTGACGCAGCTCCGGCCCCAGGAATCCGATGCTTTGTACGTGGGGACGCCGGAGGAGGGGCCGAGGAGGGCGGAATGAGCCTTGGCGGGGACTTCAAAAGGTGCCCAGCGAGCAGGAAAAAAGGGAGGACCGTGGGGCAGTGGTTCCTCCCCCTGCAGCTGAGGCAGGCGCACCAGACCCCAGGGAGCGTCGGCAAGGAGGCGGAGCACGCAGTTGGAGCGGTAGGTCCCTGGAGGCTGAGGCGGGAAACCCCTTCTTTCCCCCCCGCCCCTCCCCAGCAGAGGGAGGCTAGGAAGCAGCCCAGGGCAGAGCGCTTTTGGCACCCGTGGGCTGACGTGTTAGGTGTGGGACCCCGTCATCCAGTTAAGAGTAGCACCCGAACCCCTTTGGGCCCTGGGCTGGGACCCGGTGGAGAGGGTGGGCCCGGGTCCCCCTAGTCCCCACCCCATTATCTCGCACAACGACCGCCTAAGTAAACTTGGGAACCATTGAGAGAGATTGTCGCCCCTAGGGGGACGTGAGAGCGGACAGCCCACCCCGGCGTTGCTTGGATGGAGGGCTCGCTAGGCCCCGCTCAACCTGTAAGGGGGGGGAGTTGAGGGCTCACGCCCATCTAGCTCCCAGACCCTGGGTCTTTAAGATGGTGGGCTCGCTGGGCCCCACCCGTAGGGTGGGGGTGGGAGCTCACGCCCGGACATAATCCATCACAGTGCCCATCAGGGTCTTTGCGCATGCATATCTTCACAATAAATAAAGGATTAAATGCGCACATAAAACCCCACAGGTATATGAAATTGACCTCAAACTGACAATCTAGAAGCATGGATTTCACTGGTTTGGACACCTTCCAAGGATGAATAGAAGGAACCCTGTGAGGAAAAAATGTAGCAGCAGCAGCGGGGGGGCGGGAGTAGGAAAGAAACCCTGAGGAAGCAACAGAGTGATTTCATCAAAGAAGATAGTAAGCAAGAGATCCTTGCATGAATGAAGATGGCAGATGCTTATATAGGGCATGTCTACACTGGGAAATTTCAAAATAGTGTGGAATTTTATTGAAACGGCATGTCCACGTTGATTAGATCCTGAATCGCATTTAAAACTCCAGGGAGAGCAGCAGGAGTGCCTTAACTTCTTGTAGCTGCTTCCTGAGGCTAGATAAGACTTGTGATTAAAGGGGCTCCCCTCTACAGCCGCATCTCTCACACTACTTCTCCACTGGCTACCTCCCTCGTGGATCACCAAATCACACCGCATGCTCTGGTTTCCCTTGTGGGCACCACAGCACTTACACATCATGCTGTGGAGGGTCATCACTCTGGGGAACATGGATCCCATTGTCGCTGGCTTTGCTACCATGGTCTTCCCCAATTGCTGGGAACTATTGACAGCACCCACATCCCTATCCTGCCCCTGCCCCTCCAAATAGATCAACAAGAAAGGGGTACTTTTCGATGGTGCTGCCGGCCCTCGTGGATCACAAGGGACAGTTCAAACATTTACCTCAGGTGGTCGGGAAAGCTGCTCGGCACCCGTGTATTCCGGAACTCGAGCCTGTTCTACAGGATGCACATTGGCACTTTCCCCAACTGCACCATGAGGGTAAGGGAGTCAACATGCCCATCTGCATCCTGGGCGATGCAGCCTACCCCTTCTTCCCCTGGCTGATGAAGCCCTACACAGGCAGCCTGGACCCCACCAAAGAACTTCAGTGCCAGGCTCAGCAGGTGCCACGTGTTGGTTGAAGGTGCTTCGAACGCTTCAAGGGGAGTCTCCTCACCTCCCTGGATATCCCCCGGTGGTGGCGGCCTGCTGTGTGCTCCACATCTGAGAGCAGCAGGGAGACTTTACTGCCAAAGTAGAGGACAGAGGCTGAGCACCTGGCAGGGCTCATGAGCAGCTGGACACCGCTGCCATTGGGCGAGCACATCGGGGGCTGTGCTCATGTGGGAGGCTTTGAGGGAGAGTTTCAGCCAAGGCCACCTGTAAGACTCTCCTCCAGGCCTCCCCACAAGGAGCCTCTGCATTGCCCCTGTGTGTCTTTCCTGCCCCTGACCTCCCTTCTCCTTTCCTCCTTCCCACCCTGCTCCCTCCCCTGCAAACCAAATAAAAAAAGCATTTTTGTTTGAACACAAAACTGTGATTATTCATTTGGGGGATCTGCAACAGGGAAAGAGTGGGGAGAAAACCTGGTGGGGTAGGGAGGTGAGGGTTCAAGGGCTCAAGGATGGGGCTGGCACTGGTGCTTGCCTTGCATGAGGAAACAGAGGCAGTCCAAGTGTTCTTGTACCAGGTCCTTGCAGGTTCACCTCCTCCTGCGGATCTCACAGGGTTGTACTGATGGCGTGGAAGGCGGTGGACATGCTACGCTCACAGCTATCCCAGCGGTGAGGAAAAGTGACAGACAGTCATCCCAGGCAACGCTGTGCATGAAGCCTAGCCATAATCTCTGAACCAACACTGAAGGTCTTGGTTCAGATGCTGGCGATGTGCTTTGAACAAGGCACTTCCCTGCAGGGGCACGGATGTCCTAGGGGAGCATCGCTATCCCCACGGCCTGAGGACAATCTGGCATGGGAATGTGCCAGCCAGGCGAGGAGCCTGTGGGCGGGAGTGAGGGACAGGATGGCTCAGCTTCCTTCCGTGTCCGGCAGATGCCAGGTCTGGCAGTGGCAGCATCCCACAGAGAAGGATCTTCTATCCCTGCCTGATGAAGGTCGGGAGGTGTGTGAGCAGCAGGGGTCAATTGCCAGTGTGTGTGTTACTGGGGTCCCCTCCTGTTCGTACCATCAGCAGGTTCCCATGCAGAGGATCAATTTCCTCTGCATTGCCGAGCTTGACCGGAAACGGATGCTGCCCATAAGTGTGGGCATGTGCCTGTGCCTGTGCTGTGTACAGCACTGCTGTGTGTTTCCATGATCCAGCCTACTTAGAGGTGGCTTGTCGTGGGAAGGTGTCCCACCATGGAGGCTGGAGTAAGGCAGGCCTGTCCAGGAACCTTGTGTGAGAGAGTGTGAGGGGTTCCTGTGTGAGACCATCATGCGGCTGAGTGCTCCAAACTGGTGCTCCATGTGCACAAGCAGTTGTGAGAGCCCCAGGTCAAGCAAGCCAAGTGAAGAGTGTGCAGCCCGTCACCTGCCCCATGTGTGTATAGGGAAGTTATAGAACTCACCTTCAGAACTTTCCCTGGGTTCGTCCGAGCCCTGGGAGACATCCCGGGGGGGAGGGGAAGGAGACCAGCTCCACCCTGAGGATGACCCTTTTCCTCCTCCTCGTCCTACTCCACAACCCCCCACTCAGAGGCTGACAACGGGTATGTCCTGGCTGGACTCAAAGGTTGGTGGGTGGGGGTAAGGTGACTGTCCCCTCTCCCAGGATGGCATCCAGTTGCTTGTAGTAATGGCAGGTATGCAGTGCTGCTCCAGAGTGGGAACTTTGCTCCCTGGACTTGGTATACGACTGCCGGAGCTCTTTTATCTTCATCCTCACTTTGTCCTGGGACCGGCTCCGCCTCTTCTGCACCAGGCTGGCGGCCATCGACCTCAATGTTACACCTCTTGGTGTGGAGATCCTGGGTGTTGGTCTTCCCCTCCCCCCTGTCCATGATGAGATACACACCAGGATCTCCACACCAGTCCAGGCTGGTGCCCTCTCTTGCCCCAGCCAGTGGCTTCTGAGGTGGCTCCAGGCATGCTGGAAGCTGTGGTGGGCTCAGCATGCTGAGGTCTGCCATGGCTGCCCTGAAGGGTGCTGCTGTATGGCGCAGGGCTCGTGTGGTGCCACAAGCCCGTTCCCTTCTGCTTGCAGCTTTAAACTCTGCAGGAGCAGGGGAGAAGTGGAGTTGTCAGGGGTGTGGCCAGAGTAGCCATGAGAGCAGCTGTGAGGCCGCTGGAGGCCAATTATTTTGAAATAGCAGCAGCTGAGCAGCCACACTACTGAAATAACATTTTTGAGACGGGTAACTCCTCTTCACAAGCAGTTGTTGTTTCCAAATAACAAGCCTGTTGTTCCAAGGTAACGGGCTTGGTAGTGTGGGGCTTGCCTTGCTATTTCACAGTAACTCCCTAGTGTAGACCAGGGCATAATGACCTACCCCCAGATAAGGGAGAGAAGTAAGCAGAAGGAAAGAAGCAGGAGTAAATAGAAAAACTAGTCGGAAAGGGAAAGGATAGAAATGACAGCAGGAAAAGATGGGGAGAGGGACATATGCATGTGCAGGGCTCAACAAACTATAGAATCTACTTGCCCATGGCGAGTAGATTTCAGCCACGCGCCCTGTTTACCGGCGGCACGTGCATGTACAATACGGCAATTGCGCATGCGCAGTGCGGGGCTGGCGAGCAGCTTTTGCCGCCGTTTGTCAAGCCCAGCGCATGTGCAATATGCAGGGCGCCCATATTTGCCACCTACTTGGTCGCTGGAATCTTCTCTCTCAAATACATAACAGAGGTTTCCTTTTTAGCTAGAAAAAACATTTCTTGTTTTCTTTTAAGTGAATCACTCTTTGAAGGAAATAGGTTAAAATTATTCAGAAATAAGGTTCACAGCCTCAACTAGTTTTGTAAAACCTCCAACTCCGTGTGTTTCCTCTATTTCTACTGATAGTAAACTATAAATTATAGGCATCTGGCATGAAAGGCATCTCTGTGGCTTCACTTAGCTAGTTTACCAAAGTAAAGTAAGCCAATCTATTTTGCCTATAGAAAACTCGCACTAGCAAGGGAACTGAAGCACAAATAGGAAAGCTGAGAAGGAAATAACCCTGAAAGTAATAGAAACAACAGACCCAGAGTCTCCATGGGGTTGTCTAGTCTCACACCAGTTTTACAGGGTGAATTTCATTGACTTCAATGGATTCGCTCCAGTTTTACACTGCTGAGAGCAGAATTTGGGTCCTTCTATTTGGGTCAGAGCCTTGTGTGTGGGGTGGGGGGTTCCTCTGAGGGCTGCCAACATTGTCTTTCACTAGGTGGAAGAGCAGAAAACTAGACACAGGGTAGTGCAGTAGCCTCTGCATCAAGAAGGGGTGGGCATATGTAGCCACACAGTTATAGCCATGTACTCACTTAAAAAAAGCAAATGCCAAATCTTCAGTGTAGGTGGGCAAAGCTCCTGCTGAGTGAACATAGTTCTGTAGCACATGTGGGTTTGGGACCTTTTTGTCCAGATTTTCTCCATCCTGGCCCCTGTGTGGAGGAGCTGTACTACTTCTGCTGGCCACCAGCCAGCCTGGCAGTGAGGCCAGGATTTGCTCAATGGTGGGAAGCTGTTGGGAGTGCAGGGCTCTGAAGTGGTCATGAACAAAACTGTCCCTGGTAATGGCACAAAATAAGTCAAGGTGCTCACACTAGCTACTTTCATGGCAATTACATTACAGTAATGAAATCCTCCCCACAGGGGAATCTATTTTAAATATGATTTGCCTGGCTATTGCAGGGGACTACTTGTTAGTGTGTGTGAGACTGGCTGAAGCTTGTTGCTTTACCATTTTCTCAACCACTTGGCAAGTTTTAAACAATCTCTGCCAACGGCCATGCTGTTCTCAGTGTGGACAGGCCTTTAACCAGACGAAACAATCTGAAGTGAAAGCAACCAGCAAACTGATTAGATTACAGGTTAATAGTCAGTTTGATGATATAATTCACCATGAAAGTGCCACTGGAGGCCACTTCTTATGAAAGGCAATATACAGCTATCCTTTACAACATGCTCACCATAGTAGTGGGATTTTGTGTGTCACCAGTTTCGGTCCTAGTCTTTCCAACTGTTTCTTTGAGGTTTGTGTATTTTAGGGTTTCTGGTAAGGGCCCCTGTTTCATGATCCCATGAGCCTATTTAACTGATTTCATATTGGCCCTCTGGTACCTGGACATGTCACAGCAAGGCACTGGAAAGTGGGTGCCAGCATAGGTAGCTGCTGTGTAAGTGTCCCCAATGTTTCTATCATTTTCTTACATTTCTGAGCTTCCCTTGAATAAGAATTAATGGTCATGACAAGCTGGATGGCACATCTGTCTCAGCAGTGTCTGTTTCAGACTGGTAAAGCAATGTCTCTCATGCCTACTTCAGACCAAATGGACTTGGAACTTAGTTTCCCAGGAAACATTCAACTAAAATCCATCTCATTGTGCTCGTCATAATCTATTTTAAATCAATTTGATAGTTCTTCAAACTGATCATGAGGTCAGGTTGAGAAATTAAGTGCTTTATTGTGGCAGTGCTCTATGACAGTAAAGGAGGGATGGTATCTTTAGTTCCTGAGGAAGAGCCTGGAGCTCTGATTATTAGAAAAGTTCCACAACTTCACTGTGGGGGCAGATGGGTAAATCTAGAACTGGGTGAATGCAGCTAAAAAGTATATTCTGGGACTCTAGAGCAGGGACTCTGTGGTTGAACAGTGGGACTGTGGTCTTGGTACAACTGTAAAATAAACATATACAATACTCATGAACACTCTCCTGACCAGGAATTATTTGGCGTAAGGAATACATTGGAGAACATGTCCATCTGTTTTTGAGCAATTTTCAAAGAGAAGAGGAAACAAAATTAATCAAATAATTTATGATAATTTTTTGCCTAAATATCTCTCTCCCAAAATAGACTCCCATCAGCCGTCTGGGGTCCAGACTGACAAAAGCACCCCTATTTATTTCTTTACTGCATGATTCACAGGGAAATATGGGCTATACCTCAGGTATTATACATTAACACAGGTCCATTGACATCCAGGTGCCTCCTTTAAAAAAAAAATTAACCATAACTTCACCTCTGTAAGCAGGTGTAAGTTCTTTGACATCAATGGAACTAAATCATTTTACAATAGCTGAGAATCTGGTCCCATGTTTCTAAAAAGTACATTCAACTTGTGGATGACTTGATTGTCATTGTGTGTCTTGCTGGCTACGCGGGTACATTCTCCAACTCAATAAAGCATACTTTCTGGTTTAAGTACCTAGTTTTCTGTAGTTTTCCATCTCCCTTCAGTTAAAAGCTCCTGAATCAAGATTAGACTTTGTGGGAGAGGGTTTCTTAAATCCCACAAAATGGCTTGTGGGATTGCTGGTTAGAGGCGGGATTTCTGATCCAGGCAGTAAGCCACAAGATATCTTGTGCACGATGCACAGATGGAAAACGATCACTAATCATGCTGAGTCATGGACTCATTGTTGGTAAAGATGAGGAACTGTTCACAGATTATTTTAGAGCTTGTTGTGTTCATACTTGGTTTTTCTAGCAACATTCTTGTTGTCATATCAAGATTAGAGTTGACTTGCAAGCACAAACAAATATTTATTTTATATGCAGGAGCACCAAGAAATAATTCAGCTGTAATGTAGATATAGGGAAAGACATATACAATATAATAGGTGGACAACATTACATAGAACAATTGGTTTGTTCACACTTTTCTGAGTATTTCTTTCTGATGCTCATAGATTGTCCAGTTTGTTCATTTTTGCTACTTAATAATTAGCAATAGTGTGGATTCAAATTTGATGCAAGACTCAGTAGAGCTCTGCTTAGAAGTACACTGACTTTTCCACACTGAGCCCCATATTTTCCTAAAGAAAGTCTAACAATTTTAGAAGTTACACATTTCCTACCTGCAATAAATAATCATTCTCTAATCAACCTAATTTTTGCATTGGTTCTAAACTACAAAATTAGAATCCAGATCAAAACTTCCCTGACATCTCGGTATGTTCAGATTCAGAAATTTCATTCAGCCCTGTCTGTTGTAAAAAAGAGGCCCAGAAGTGAATTTTTGATCTGAAGCTAACTTCTTCAAATTTCAGGAATTGTTGATTCGGGGATTTGTTTTTTAGCCAACTTGATAGGAAAGAGCCATCTGTGAACTAATTCCAATAGATCTCAGGGTGTTTGGATCTAAAATTATGATTTCTCCTTACCTTTTAAAGACTAAAGGATAAATAGCTAAAAACAGCCCTCACTTCCCAAAAGCCTAAGCATGAAAGGGGAAAAAACATCTTTCAGCTCAAAATTCAACTTATCAAGTAACCCAGTTGTTCAGAACATTATTAGTTCAAAACTATGTTAATTTTTTCGGCTCTAAGCAGCATGGCTCAGGGTCCAACTGGATAATATAATGTGAAAATAAGTCAGAAGAAAGAAATATGTCACTGACATCTATTTAACTGATTGCAGAAAGGTTTTTAAGCCCATTTGGGAAAATATGAAGTGTGAACAAAACTTGACAATCAAATATAAATGTATGGTTATCAACCAAATAAAACACAAAGGACTCCATTTACCACAAAAGATACAGCCATTCCATAACTTTCCTCTTTTGCTTATACTGCTCTTCGGGATGTAGTTGGGTAAGTTTGGATGATGGCCTAAAGTATCTACTTGTAAAAAATTAATTCCCCTCTGTGAATGGTGACCCCTGTAAAAAGTCTCAGAAGGGGTAGATGTGTTAGTCTGTAAGGCTAGGTCTGCACTATAGCTTTTTCCAATTGCTTTTCTGGAAGAGGCTTTTCCGCCAAATGGCGGAAAAGTCTCCTCTTTTGGAGGAGACCTTATTCCTTGCAGAAGGAGGTCTACAGGGCTCCCCGAAAGCGCATTTACAAAAAAAAGCAGAAGAGCAATTGTGTTCCTTGGACATGCAGACATACCCTAACTGAAAAAATTTAAAAACAACAAATAGTTCTGCAGCACCTGACCTGGATATGATGCTACATTCCTCACTGTGATGATATAAAAAGTTAAGCACCAGGGTGTGTCTAGACTACAGGGTTTTGTTGACAAAAGTGGACTTTTGTCAACAAAACTATACCTGCGTCTACACTACCGCCGAGTTCTGTCGACATAACGTCGACAGAACTCAGCAGTTTTGTCGACGGCTGTAAACCTCATTTTACGAGGAATAACGCCTTCTGTCGGCAGAGTTGTGTCGACAGAAGGCGTTATTGCATCTAAACTGTCCTTTGCGTCTACACTGCCATGTTGACAAAGCGGCTTGCTTTGTCGACAGAACTGGATGTAGTCTAGACGCTCTTTGTCGACAGTATCTGTCAACAAAGCTTCTGTCGACAAAAGCCTGTAGTCTAGACGTACCCTTACAGTCCACTCAGCCTCATTTAGCACAGACACACTAATTGGCAATATTTTTTCCTATTTTTCTTCCTTCTCTTTCCTGCCCCATCCCCTTTCTTTCTCTATTTATTTCTGCCCTGGACCTCTTACTCCATTCATCTGAAGAAGTGGGTTGTGCCCACAAAAGCTCATGATACCATCTACATGTTTTATTAGTCTTTAAGGTGCTGCGGAACTATTTGTTGTGTACGTTTTTTTCCCTATAAAAAGGTTAACTGTCAGTTATAGATACTAGGTAACAATGTCTTGCTCTAGTAAGATTAGCCAAGGAGAGTGTTTGCCCAGCGTAATCTTTTTAATACTTACCATCCATAGCCAATATAAATTGGCTTAGTGTATTACTGTCACTTCCAGCCTTGCTAGGAGAGTCAGGTAGGAGTTTTTCTGGAGTTGAATTTAATTGAATCATTGTAGATTGGGGGGCAAGGGGAACATCTCTATTTTTGCATCTTTCTGATCTCCTGTTCCCATAATTTCAGTTAGGATGAGTTGAATTAATTAGATCATAAAATCAGTTTGATATTTCTTACAAACTCTGGAACACTGTTACTCCACACAAGAGTGAAATTAACAAACCTCTTAATTCATTAGCACATACCATTTTGCAGTGAATCCTAGACCTCAAAAAACAGCGGTGATAGTAATATAGGAGAGGCAGCAGGATCCTCTATCCCTTGATCTCATCACCATCCCTCCTTCCCCACATATTATCTGAAGCCCACCCTGGTATGTCCTTTGAGGATTACTATATAGCTGGATTCTGAGAACAGAAGCACAAGACTTCAGGTAGAACTGGTAAAGTACTTCCCTATGAAAACACCTGTCAGCAAGGAGACTATTGCTGCCTGTGATGGACTTTATCCCTTCCCCTGGCTGCTGTTAAAACCACCCTCACCAGGGAGGGCTTTTATCTCTGAGTCAGAAAGAGCCAATGATTTGCTGTGGGGCCAATGTCAGATACTAAATAAAAATAACTCTTGGCCTAGTACCACTGGACACAGAGCTTTCCCTCTCTTACCCCCTTCTCCCATCTCACCTTATAAATGACTGAGGTTGAACACAGGACTGTCTCTTGATTTCTGCAACTTTCTAAGATATGGCAAATTATACTTCTGCGGTGCTTAGTTGATAGAAGTGGCTCCTGTTTACTGAGTTCTAGTTCTATGGAGTGTAATCTGTGGGAGATTGTGCATTTTTTCCTTCCAATAGAGCCCTTCAGGTATCTTTTACAGACAATATGAATTTACAAAATTAGTCTTTTTTTGCACAAAGTTAATCTAACTTTTCTGGAAAGAGGTCTTGCACAAGACACATGTACATCCTACTCTAGTTCACAACTACTCATTGTTCTTGGTAGCTGGAAGATAAATAGCAAATGTTTTATGCAACACTACATTTTAGTTCATTCGGAAACATGTTAATCTCTACTTTGTAGAGTTTCAGTTACTCTGTAAGAAGATGTGTTGGAACCACTTGATGGCAGAATGAGAGAGTTCAGTACAAATGACAGTTTCATGATTCTTTTGGAAGGGGAGGTATGTTGGGATGGTGAAATCCTTCACAAAATGTAACTTAGTGTATCGGTGGGGAGCAATCCTCCGTTGGCAGATGGACTTGATGTTCTAACATGTCTTCTCTCTCTTGAACATCTATGATTTTCTGATATGTTGGCATTTAACTTGATACAAATGGTAGTAAATGGCCAGAAGTGAATAGTGATTTTGAGCGCTCAGTTAAGTGGCATGATTTTCAGAAATTGCCAACCAAGTAGGCTCTGTTAAATGTCTCACATTGGGGCCTTTCAAAACGGAGGCATCTAAAAATCACTAATCACTTCTGAAAATCTCAGCTAAGTATATTTTAACAAGTTGCAGTCATGGAAAGAAGTATGTTTCCAAGATATTCTGTGATGGATTTAGCCACATGGCTCTTCCTGACTTTAAGAGGAGTTAAATGGCCTTGATCTCTCAGTTGAAATATATACTGTATGAGTCTAGTTTTCAAGAAAATGACTGGGATTTAAATAAGCATCCAGCATCTAATTCTGCTTGGGTTGGAGTGAAAACCCCACTAACTTCAGTAGAAGCAGAGTTAGGCTCCAGAAAATCTGACTATGCACTGTCTAATACTTCATTACAAGACTTGTGGCCCTCCAGGTCCTTGATTCTATTTTTAAGTGAACCGCTGATATAACACTGGCCAAGTCTCTTGATTTCTACACCTTACTCTACCCAAACTAGATACAACTAAGACTCCACTGATAAACCAGCTGATCTGAACTGTAAATTCTGAAAATTAGAGGATCACTTTCATTACTTGATACTTTAGTTTCGTTCCCTCAAGACACCAATTGCAATTGCCTGATTACAACCGTGTTCACAGATGCTTAGCTCTCTTTGCTATGTTTGTTTTTAATTTAATTGTGACAGGCTGTTTTACAGGCACTAAACTATAGAGATGTGCTGCAATAAATGAATGCCCAATCACACAAAGGTTTGTATTGGTGCTCTCTCTTAATTGAATTTGCTGTCCCAGGCACACCTCCCATCCTGCTGATTGGAGCCCTTCCTAGATGTGAATCCCCAGCAGTATCTCCTATCTTAACCAAGGACAGTCATTTATCTGAAAGTCTAAATACTCCTAATAGCCCTCCCATGTCCCAGTCATCTCTCTCCCTCTATCAGTTGCAGCCTTGTGATTAGTCTGTTATTCAAGAAACCCAGCTTCCCTGATCCATCAACATAAAGCAGTATGTGAAATAGTTGATTCCTCTCGGACCTTAAATTTGATACTTTCTGAGCAAGCCCACTCCTAGCACTACCTACAGCCTTCCTCACCCCTGTTGATAATATTCAACCATCCGATATTTCTGACAAGACACTGCATGATAGAGAATGAGGAACTGGTCCAAAATAATGAGAAGGTACTAGAAACTTCAGAGTGTGATTTAATTGTCCACAGTCTGTTATGTGCATTTTCCTTAAAGTTTATTTGGATTATAAACAATTCCCTGCTTTTATGCACATTATGTATTGACCCTGCAACCAACCTAGCCCAAATCTGGGTACACCAAATTCCGACAGCTTCAGAGGTGAATGTGAAATCACACGTACACCCAGATGGTACAACCCAGTCTTTAAATAAGCTTATCTTCTTTCCTGCCTGGCAGAAAACACTTTTTGGTTAAAATAGTTAAAGTGCTGCTGGTATCTCAAGAAAAATTTTCTCCTCTTATTTCAGTCTCTAAGGAACATTTTGCAGTAACATACTTCCTTTGTTTCTTAGGCCTGCTCCACTACTGCTCTTTATTCTTGTAGTATGATTCTTGAAATGGGTCTCTGTGACAGTGCAACGGGTTGTTTTAGAAATGCAAATGCTGCACATTGGAGCAATCCCACTTAGGCCGTTTGGTTTTTATATAACAATAGGACCAGCTACTTTGGATGTTGATAGTGAATCTGAACTGCTTCAACTCTTTCAGAAATATTTAACATCTACCTTTAGTTAAGTACATTTCAGGTATTTTTGATTGGCTTCCCCTGCTGTAATTATTATTTACTGTGGGTTTATATGTAAGGATTTGCTTATCTAGCATTAAGAAATGGCTGTTCAATTTGAAAAACTTTTTTCTTTTAGGAAGATCCTGCCATCTCTTTTTAAGCCCAATACTTTCACAACAGAATATCTTCATTTAATTATTTACACCCATCACAACATACATTTATACACATGGTATACTAACTAGTCACACAGATGCACCATTTTACTGACAGGTAGTAAAGGGACAACCATATTTTACGTGTCCATCTTGGTATCAATTAAAAATGCAATTAAATGTGAAACACAAATGTAGCAGATCTAACTGTATTCCCCTTAATTTCAAAACCACTTTTTATGTATTGCTAACTTGTTACAAGCAAAAAAGTCATTTTTAAGCTTATTTTTAATCTTGAAAGCAGAGTTCAGAGATGTATTGTCTTTTTATAATGCTTGACAGCGATTGTTTCCCATAGCCATTAAGAATCTGATTAATAGCCCATTTCAGCACCCTGCTTCATAAGTGAAATGATCCTGCTGCCTTCATGTTTTTCTCCCCTTTTGGACAGCAATCTATTTAGTCTGTGATACATAATTTCTTAGTGCATTTAGCTGTGGTTTTAACATAGTTGACTGCATTCTCAGTATTATTACATCTCTGCAAGGTGGAGGGCTTAAAAGCCAATAAATGATGCAGTGTTTGAATTTACACCAATACTGTAGCTGTGCCTGCTAAGAATTTAGCTGAAACCAATTTCCAAATGGATAGATAATTTCCATTTGAATTGGGTTGTTTAAAAGTAACATAGGACATTTGATCTCTTATAATTAAAATGTCACAATAAAATACAAGCCAATGAGCATGATCTCTGTTGTTCTTATCTGTTCCCTATGAAGAACTGGAAATGAAACTAAATAGCAAAGTAGCCAAATGTCATACTAGTTC
Source organism: Apalone spinifera (assembly GCA_030068395.1). Lineage (NCBI taxonomy): Eukaryota > Metazoa > Chordata > Testudines > Trionychidae > Apalone > Apalone spinifera. The sequence goes on from JANRFK010001605.1 coordinate 21,353,485, forward strand.
AGTAAATATTTTCTATGCAACCCCAGTTATACTAAATTGCATTGCCTACTAGTTGTACTATGTACAGTATCAGTACTCTGAGATTTCATTTTGAAAAACAGCCAAGATAGGATACTTTTATATTCAGACCTTGGCATGTGTTTGAATGAAATTTGCCAAGGGAAAAAAGTGTGTAACAAATTATACAAAGTGCTGAATTTTTAAAACCACTATTTTAAACATTGTTTGGTAAAATATACACTTTTCTAATTCACTTGCCACAGAGTTGTATTGTTCTTTTAACTATTTTTACATATATTTTCTGGTCATTGGTCAACTGCTATATATATTCTTTTGTTTTAAGCATGTGCATTGAGTGATCCATGCAACAGTGAAGTATTCACCATTGGTACATACAGTACATTACTATAATGTTTACAGTATTTCTTGATTCGATTATCAGGCTGCTTTAAAATCCTTTCACCCTACAGTTTTATTCAATGAAAACATTTGTAAAGATAGACTTGGTAGAGAACCTGGAGCTACATGATGGTGCATTGTGTGGCTCCACAACAATCTTTAATAATTGCTATTCCTGCTTTGGCAACGGTGGGCTTGCTTGGAGGAGGTTCTGCCTTCTTTTCTGCTGGAGTACCTGTGATATTCAGAACAGGACACCATTAAAACCTAGTGTTAGACCAGATTATTTCTCTTTGCTTTCAGCTCATGTATCACACGGGCCTGCCTTTTAGACAGTTTGTTTTACATTCTTTGAACAATGTTCTTAGTGATGTTGAGAGGTGCCAGCCTAAGTGATGACCAATCCCACCAAAAGACCCAAAGTCTTCCCGCTCAGGTGAGGGAGGCCACCGAATCCAGACATGAAACTGAATCATAGGATTAAAATGAGGCAACCACAAAGGGAAACCAAGCACGGAACCACAGACAACACCCGCTACTCTAAGAAGAGGTCCAAGTAATTAGCTGGTACCATTTGGTAATCTTGAAGAGTGAAGTGTTCTGTTACATTGCTGTCACCCTCTAATTGCCTTACTACTGTAAGTTTCCCTCATTGCTCTAAGTGCCTCGGTCCAAAGCCAGATAGAGAGTGAGGGTTAGCTCCTCAGTGCTAACTCAGTGGTGTAAATCAATATAACTTCACTGGCTAGGTTCCCAGATCCATTCAGCCCTCTGAGATGGCTACCTTTATCAGTTCGGTATCAGTAGTGCTGGTGGTTTTGTGATGCCCAGTGTGAGCAGAATCTCATTTTACTTTGTCCAACAAACATTCATCAAATCAGACTAGTTTTCAGCCACTGAGGAGTCTCTGCCAGATTAAAACTAGAACTCTAGAGGCAAAAGACTTTATATTCCACACAAAGTCAGCTTCTTGTATCAGACCTATGTACTATGGAGATATATGATTGACTACCATAAGCATCAGGGTATTTTGTATTCTCACAATCATTAGGACAAAAGATGTTCCTTTGCAGGGAGAAAGAAATATCATTGCCAATAACCTTTAACATAAAACAATAAAATGAATAAAAAAGAGACAGCTACTGAAGGGAGGTGAGTCACAGTTACCGGGACTAAAATAGGATAAATACTTAGCCTTTTAAATTGTGTTGCTATCTCAAACCTGTGCTTAACATCAGAATCTATGCACAGCCCTGCAGTAAATCCACTTCAGCAAGACTTTTTGTCTTTTAGGATTAACCAGTGCAAAGTGGTGAGGAGGGAAATGTCCTTTGGCAGAGCTCCTTCACACTGGTGTTCTCAGCTACAAATGCACCTCCAAGTAGGGACTGTCCTGCCACTTTTCCATGCTTACTCCCTTTAGAATCAGGCTTGACACCATTAAATCCTTATCTGTAGCCATTAGAATGAATCTCTAACCTAACATGGAACCCAGCTGCTTCTGTATTTAATGCTTTCTCCTACTGTTCCTGAGACTGGATTTTTTTTCTACTTTCCTCAATGGCTCTACTTTGTGAGATTCCAGGACTGCCGTATATCAGAGGTTCATAGTAGCTTGCTCGATAGCCTGGCTTGTACTCTGCTGAATAAAAGTATTGCTGGCACAAATATTGATCAATGCTATCCTCAGTATCTCCCAATGTCTAATAAACCAGGGTGGTAAGAAGTGAAATCTTTGGGCCAGTGGGAAAGTGTGTAGATTTGGACATTTGTTCTAGAACACTTTCCTTTTGTTGGACTCAGGAAGAATATAAGTGTCTCGAACTAAATTTACTTAACTGTATTTTCCAGCAGTAAGAGAACTGTAGAATGAAGCTTAAAATTAACTACTAAAACAATTGCATTTAAAAAAAAATTCCATTGATGTTATGGTACATTTAAAAATAATCAGACTTCTCACTAATACAGCACCTTCATATCTTTCCTGCATGGTCTTGGCAGGTTTATTATAGTGCCCAATTTATATGGTTTTGTCAGACACCCTTCACCATTTACTCCAGTTCCTCTTTATATAATATCCAGTGAATAATGAAGAAGAATATTTTCCTCTTGATGAAAATAAGCTGAAATGCTGTATATAATAAGCTAAAAATGCAGATATAATGGCCAGTTAGCCTTTGCTGCCCTCTCTCTCTGTTAAGAGTTTCATTAGAATCCTTGCTCTAACACTCTCTATGTCTTGACTGGGTCCTGATCTAATGCCCATCAAAATCAATAGAAGCCTTTGCCTTTACTTCAGTGGGCTTGGATCAGGTCACTAGACAGTATTGTCCAAAATTTGTTGACCTTTCCTTCTTAGTTGAAAGTGAAGATTGAAACAAACATGAACTATAGAACTGATAAATAAACTCAACCGGGAATGAGTAAGAGTGCCACTGTTTGGAAAAACTTTTGACATAATTCTGTTGAATAAAGCCCTAATTCAACAAAACCATTAAGTATGTGCACTGAAATCAATGGAACTTTAGTAGGTCTTAAAGCTAAAAACACATAAGAAGTGTTTTTCTTATAGGGGTAAAATGGACAGCAGGTATGGAATCAAAACCTTTCCAAGTATAGGGAAAATGCATACATTGTGGACAGCTACAGATATAGAAACCAGCTGTGGAGGAAGAAACAAGTAACATTAATGTGTGGTCTAAAACCTACACCTTCTTAAAAGAAACACAAGGCTAAGTTTAAAGCCATGGTCACTCTCTAAGGACGTCAGAATCTTGTCCAGAAAAATTTGAAGAGAGTAAAGACAACTGCTGCAGAATAGGAAACTCAGCTGTTGTTTTAAGGCAGAAAATAAGCTAACGTGCATCTCTGAAAATATAACAAAGGCAAACATGCCCTAGATAAGCAGATGGATAGTAATAAAGGCAGTGTATGCTGGATAGTAAGACAAATTATTTACAGTGTTGTATCCATGCAGAGACAAGGTGGGTGAGGTAATATCTTTTATTGCACCAACTTGTGATGGTGTAGGAGGCAAGATACATAGTGCTTGTCATCAGGTTCAAAGAAAGCGCTCACTGTAGCTTGAAAGCTGGTCTCCTTCACCAATAGAAGTTGGTCCAATAAAAGGTATTACCTCAGCCACCTTGCCTTTCTGTAGTGAGAATAAAGAATTTGAATGAATAAGTTTAAGACTGGGAAATACATCTGTGAAATTCAGAAAGTCGTGTTTCAGTGGGCACTGAGCTTAGTATAAAGCCCAGAAAGACTTCTCTGATAAAAGTCCCTTCTTTGGTTGTTTCAAAGTCCTGTTTAGAAATCTGCAGCATATTACACCCGCATCTCTAATATACATAGTATTATAGTGAATAAAGACTTTCAAGGTACCTTCCAACTAGTTCCTGGTTTCATAGACAAAAGAGTGGGTCTTTCAACTGTGTTAACTCAAGCCCAGTTAACCATCATTAAGATGCAGACTGTCACCACCACATAGGAAGTTGTACTAGCTGGCAATGTATTCGATTCCTCATAGGCAGAAACACAGTCAGATAAAATGGTTTCAAGCACATTAATCTGCATTTTAACAGGATTTTTTATCGTCTTAAGCTGAGTGAACTAACATGATTGAAGAATATGCCTGCAACCACCAGCTGTGACAATTCACACACTTACACATTTTTAAAATACACAACAATTTAAGAAAGATTTGCAAAGCCACCTAGCACATTTGGCTTTAAATTTGAGGCAAATTGGAAATCCAAGTCCCACAGGTGGTTTTCAAAATCTTAGCCTAAATGACTAGAAATGGAAAACGGCCTTTCATATGGGGGAAGGATTTTATATTTTTATATTATTTCATTGTGGTCTAAGCAGTTTTGAGCAGATTTTCAAAGCCACAACTGGGAGCAACAGCTTGCCTCTCACAGACTTGCATTGGGAGTTGGGTGTTTAGCTGCCTTCTGTGCCTTGGATAATCTATCCCCTACTTTGCCAGAGTTTTTCGGTTACTTCAAAAAGGATGTGGAGAAATTGGAGAGGGTCCAGAGAAGAGCAACGAGAATGATTAAAGGTCTAGAAAACATGAGCTATGAAGGAAGGCTGAAAGAATTGGGTTTGTTTAGTTTAGAAAAGAAAAGACTGAAGGGGGACATGATAGCCATTTTCAGGTATCTAAAAGGGTGTCATAAGGAGGAGGGAGAAAACTTGTTCATCTTGGCCTCTGAGGATAGAACAAGAAGCAATAGGCTTAAACTGCAGCAAGGGAGGTTTAGGCTGGACATTAGGAAAAAGTTCCTAACTGTCAGGATAGTTAAACACTGGAATAAATTGGGAGGTTGTGGAATCCCCATCTCTGGAGATATTTAAGAGTAGGTTAGATAAATGTCTATCAGGGATGGTCTAGACAGTACTTGGTCCTGCCATGGGGGCAGGGGACTGGATTCGATGACCTCTCGAGGTCCCTTCCAGTCCTAGTATTCTATGATTCTATGATACTTTTTTCTTCCCTGTTTCTTTTTAAATGTTAAACTCACTGGCAGGAGATCGCGTTACTTTGTCTAAAGGTTTTAACTTGATCCGAAGGAATTCAGCCATCTCCTTATCTTCTTCTTGTTCTCTGTTGGTGCAAAAAGACAAGAAAACAAAATGGTTGTAGAAGAAAAAGCAGTGATTTCTGCATAGCTAAAGAGAAACAGTCCTTGCGTAAAGGCAAGGATCATAAGAACCTTAATAGCAATAATGCTGCTTTGCACTTTATTTAGCATTTTTCATCTAAAGATCTCAAAGTTCATTTGAAACTTAATGAATTGAGAGAGAAATCCTGGCCCTGTTGAGGTCAGTGGCAAAGCTCTATTAGCTTCAATGGGGCTGGGATTTCATTCTAATGCTCACTACTTAACCTGAGAGACAAGCAAGTATTAGCCCACCATGCCACTCATTCAGCACAGCATATCAGATAAGCACCTGCTTTGGTGAATCAGGGCCCATACCAGTAGACAAACCAAGGCAAAGAGAAGTTAAATGGCTTGAAAGGGTCACACAACGAATCAATGTCAAAACTAACAACCAAACCCAATTGTCCTTAATCCCAATTCCCATCTTCAAATCATTGAAACATGCACCTTCTAGAAAAAAGTAGCAAATTAATATTATGATGTGCTATCACTAGGCTAAGATTTAGGGATGGGTATTTTTAGTAAAAGTAATGGACAGGTCATGGGCTATAAACAAAACTTCATGGCCCCATGACCTGCCCATGTCTTGTACTATATACCCCTGACTAGTAAAACTTGGGGGACATCTAACATAGTGCACATCTACGCTACAAGCCTTTATTTGGAAATAATGTCGAGCTGAAGGACTTCTTACTCCAACTCCTGTAACCCTCATTTCACAAGGAGCAAGGGAAGTTGAAGGAAGAGTGTTCTATCTTTGACTTCCTGCTGTGCAGACAGTGCCAGAAGCTGAATTAAGTTATTTCGACTTAAGCTATGCAATTGAAGTAGCTACAGTTGCATAGCTTAATTTGGCTTTAGCCCTGATGTATAGACGTGTTCTGGGTGAATCTGGAGGTGCCACTCATGCTGGGGAAGGAGGATTCCAGGGCCCCTTTTGCTACTGGGCAGAGCCTCCAAGACACCCACTAGTATCGGGCAGGGGAGGGCTTCAGGTACCAACTGTTGCTCATTGAGGTGGCATCAGGTGCCCATTGGTACTCCAGGGGGCATTGGGGCTGGGGAGAGGGACAGCTGGGAGGATGGCCTGGGACCGTGGGTCAAGTGCACCAGTAAAGTGCAGAATTCACAGGCACCCCAGAAAGTCATGGAATCCATGACTTATGTGACATCCACAACAGACTCTCAGGCATACTAATAATTGATAATAATAACATGAACATTACGTAAGTGCAAAGATCAGTTTTTATATGTATAAAAAAAATCATTCCTTGTTAGAATTCTCTTCTAAGTTAATTTCCCCCATCTAAGGCCAGGTCCACAATCAAAAGTAAAGACAACCCAGTTATGTCACCCCGGGGTATGAAAAACCCACACCTTTAACTAACATAGTTAAGCCAATATAACCCCCAAGCAAGCTATGTCTAGACTGCTGCTTTTTTTCGGCAAAAGGTATGCAGATTGCACTCCACAATTTGCGTACCTTTTCCTGATAGTTTTGTGGGAAGAGGCTTTTCTGAAATTTGGCCCGTCTACACTGGGCCAAATTTCAGAAAAACCTCCTCTTTGGAACAGCCCTTCTTCCTTGTGGCATGAGGAAGACAGGGCTTCTGAAAGAGCACGTCTGCCTTTCCACAAAAAATGTCAGAAGAACAGACACGTTCCCTGGGTGAGGCAGAAACTCTGTAATCTAGACATAGCCCCAGTGTAGACAGGGCAAGGTCAATGGAAAAAAATCTGCTTCTGCCTCTCAGAAAGGTGAATTAACTTCCATCGACCTAGCTTCTGCTTCTTGGAAGAACCCCTTCCATTGTTGTAGCAAGTGGTGTGTATTGTACAGAATGACAATGGCCCAGTTGTAGCACCACAGCTATGCTGTGGTAGTGGTTTTTGCTGTAGTCAGACCCTGAGGGTATGTCTACACTGCAAGGCTTTTTCAGGATACCTCTCCCCTGCGTCTACACAAGCCACCCATTATTTCAAAACATTTTTCGAAATAACAGGCATGCTATTTCACTGTCCCGGTAAACCTCGTTGCATGAGGAATAAGGGATGGCTGGAAATAGAGCTTTATTTTAAAATTTGGCAGTGTGTAGATGCACCAAATTTCAAAATAAGCTATTTTGAAATAAAATTGAAATAAGATATGCAATTTGGATAACACACAACATAGCTAGGCCAATCTATTTTTAAGTGTAGTTCAGGCCTAAGAGGGTTCAGCCCTGCTCTTTTCATAACAGTAAAGGACTCTGATATTTTCTTGTTATAAATTCAAAGAGACACTAAACTGCTGTAGACACGAGCAGAAGATTAAATAAAATCATGGAACAGGGAGAGAAAGATTTAGTGATCCAGTCTGAATGCATTGCCTGTGGGAAAAGAGAGGGACTTTTAGCATCATGCAATGTTTTAAGACCTAGAGTCAATAGAAATGTTGTCACTTCAAAGAGAGTAATATTGGGTACTCTATCAGGCCTGCCACGTCTCTGAAACAAATTCAGGCACTTTCAGTCCTTACCTTAATCTCTCAACTTCTGCATCATCTACAAGAAAATCTCTCTTTTGCACCAGTTTATGGATTTTCTGAATCAATTCATCCTCTCTTTGTTTCTGCATTTTTGTTTTTTCTTTTTCTGACCAAAAACAGAAAGTTAGACAAGGGTTAGGTACTCAGATTTCTAACAACATTTGACCAGTTGAAGTCAATGGCCTTTGCCAGATTTACAGTGGATGAGAATAGGGCATGATCCACGGTCACAGTTTTTTTAGGCCATAATATTTCAGGCACATCTGCACATGCCTCAGTGCACAGAACAAAATTTATTCTGCACATGGATGGAAAAAAAATAGAGGGAACATTGCCCCAAAGCTCTTATCTCCAGTTCTGTTGGGTCTCAGGAATCAATAATTTTCTTCAGTTGGGTCAGCAGGAAAAAAACTTGAAAACCATTGGTCTGTGCTGATGAAGGGTTCTTCTCGACAAACGTCCAAAGCAGAGCAGACCAAAGCATGTTCATTTCCATCATCTGAGTCAGATGCCACCAGCAGAAGGTTGATTTTCATTTTTGGTGGTTTGGGTTCTGTAGTTTCTGCACTTAAGTGTTGTTCTTTTAAGACTTCTGAAAGCATGTTCCATGCCTTATCCCGCTCAGATTTTGGATGGCACTTCAGATTCTTAAACCTTAGGAGAGTGCTGTGCCTATTTTTAGAAATCTTTCATTGGTACCTTCTTTGCATTTTGTCAAGTCTGGCGTGAAACGTATTCTTAAAACGAACAATGCTGCTTCATAATCTGAGACTGCTTTAACATTAAATATATGGCAGGAGTTCACTAACACATGGATTTAATGCATTATTATTTAATGAGCATCATCAGCATGGATACATGTCCTTTGGGATGGTGGCTGAAGCCTGAAGAGGCATATGAAAGTTTAGCATCTCTGGCATGTAAATACCTAGCAATGTTACCAAAGTTCCATGTGAACACCTATTTTCACTTTTCAGTAACATTGTAAATAGGAAGTGGACAAAATTATCTCCCATAAATTTAAACAAACTTGCTTGTCTTAGTGATTGGCTGAATAAGAAGTAGGACTGAGTGGCCCTGTAGGCTCGAAAGCTTTTCATTGTTTTGTTTTTAAGTGCCATTATGTAACAAAAATCTACATACTATTTCTCATTTACAAATATTTCCACTATAAAATGATATAAAAATAATACAAAATATGCACTGTACACTTATTCTATTGTAATAGAAATCAATGTATGTGAAAATGTAGAAAAACATCCAAAACTATTTAATAAATTCCAATTGGTGTTCTATTGTTTAACAGTGCAATTAGTCACAATATTTGTAAGCATAATTAATTTTGGGTTAATTGCATGAGTTAATTGTGATTAATCAATAAGTTTAGTTCAAAGGTAAAAAATAAATGCAGCCAAGACAAAACTCCTTAGGGCTAAAACTAAGCAAGTGGAGCAGGATGAGGAAGCTAAATGCTAATCCTAAACAACACATTTCCTTAAAGAATTCAATTTTTTTATGAGCAGAAAGAATAACTTCTCATTAAATCAAGAATTTTTGTTTTCAGTCATGGAGCTGTGGAACTGATCTCAGAGAAACATCAAATTGAGTCAAGTACACTGAGGCTACGTCTACATTGGCGCGCTTTTGCGCCAAAGCTATGCAAATGAGGCTTAGCGTTAGAATATGATTGTCATAAGGGCTTTGCGCAAAAGGGTTTTTCTTGCGCAAGACGGGCCAGTGTAGACAGCCCCGTCTTGCGCAAGAGCCTGGTCCGCGAAAATGGCGGATCATTAGTTATGCAAATGGGGCTCAGCGATATTCTAACGCTAAGCCTCATTTGCATAGCTTTGGCGCAAAAGCGCGCCAATGTAGACGTAGCCTGAACGTCATTGGGACACACCTACAGTGTGATGCAGTCAATATATTTTATATTTATTGACCAAATTTATAAGAGCTCCTAATCCTTCTAAAAAGTCCAGACATTTAAAAAGAGTTGTTTATTACAGCTTAATGATTTGCTCAAGGACTCCGACTGCATTTCCTACTAGAAATTCCTGCAATAAATTTACATCTTTAAAACAACGTATTAAAAGTGTTTTGAAAGCTGGTTTTAAACGATAATGAAATTCTGTACATCTGAGCCTGGAAAATCATTATTCCTTGGAGAACTGTAAGTTACTGTTTGCCACTGAAAGAGGAAATAAACAATTTATAAAGGCACAAAAAGGCTGCTTTGTTTTCCACAAAAATATTTTTACATTTTATGATAATAAAATCTTTTAGTCAAAAAATTAAGCATGCATGTTATTATTAGCTTCAGTGGAAGCTTCAAAGATTCCTTATTGTTACCTAAAATGGGCAGGAGGGAAATACTTAGGCATAATGTTAGCAAACACTCTTAAAATGTGCAGCAGAAACAAGAGATGATACTTAAAACTGACAACTGCTGGACCATAGTGCGATGGGCCTCCCTTTCCCCTTAGGTAAGGCCGGCAGCAGCTACCACTATGACATTGTTATATCAATTTAGATGAACTAAATGATCCCAAAAAGTCAGAAGTCTTAGCATGACTCTGTCACTGTCCAACATTAAACAGCATTGTGAAGCATGGTCATTTCCCCTGCTTTTGACCATAGTAAAGGTGGGAAAACTACAGCTATTGTTGATGGAAAATTGTAGGCAGCGGGTCAGCCACAGATGGATGGTCTGGGTTGGCAAGTCTGCCACAACAGCGTGTCTCTGAGTTCTGGCTTATTTCCTTTTCTGAGGGGTCGTCTGGTTCAGTGGTTCCCAATCTTTTTTATACCGCAGACTGGCAAACTCATTCAAAAATGTCTGGCGGAATGGTATCGAAACATTTGCATATTCATTATGATAATTATTTGTTTGAATATTTGCATATTCATTACGGTAGTTAATTTTAAGCAGTCGCAGGTTATTTTACATTGCATCTGTACGCACCCAATAAAGGAACAGGGGGAAGAAAGGGGCGAGGCGCAGGGGCTAAAGAGGGGACTAAGCTAGGGAGAGGCTGGGCTGAAAGCAGCAGGCACTGACTCCAGCTCAGAGGGCTTCTCCCACCTTGTCCCCTCACTCCACCCCAGCTGCCTGGGTAGTGGCAGTTCCCCCTGCTCAGCCCCAGCCACCCTGCCAGCGGTCCCTGAGCCAGCCCCTAGGGCTCAGCGTGGCTGGGCGGTGGCAGATCCTTGTGTGTGTGCTGGCTGGGCTGGGAACAGCTGGAGGCCAGGGGAAGGCTCCCACCAAGTGGAGGGAGCCACCTGGCAATGCCAGCGTGGGTAGGAGGAGAGTGGGCTTGCGGGATGGCTGGTTCCTTGGTCTCTCCTCCCCCATGAGAGGCGGGGCAGGAGAGTAGCCTGGGGGTGCCCGGGAGCTTCTCCTCTAGCTGCAGCTGCCCTCCATGTGGTGCTGACACTGGCTGCCGGAACAGCCGCTGAGCCAGTCATCAAGCCATGGGGGCATGGCGTGGTAGAGTGCCATGGCCCAGCAGTTTGCAGCCCAGCACCGGTCCACAGACCGGCGGTTGGGAACCACTGATCTGGTTGATTTGGTGCCTATCTCGAGCTGGAAAGAGGTGGCAAGAGCTAGATGGGCTGTCTCATTTGAGTGTGCTGGTGCCATGGGGTAGAATTGACCTCAAGATCAAATCAAATGAAAAGCCAAGAGAGTGAGAAGCTAGGAGGAAAAGACTGGGGAAGAAAGGGGAACACGCAAGGGAAGGGATAATGAGCAGGATCTCATGTGTCCCTGATATATGTGTGGGTGATGACCAGTTGTCCCTTAGGAAGTGCCAAGGACTGGTCTTGAAGATGATGCGGTAAACTTCTGGAGACACAGCTGAAGGGTGAGATCCCTGGAGGGGGGCGGGATGGAGGCCTTCAAGCCTTTCCTCTCGCCCAGGAATTTCCTGACAGTTCACAGCTCCTCAGCCCCAAACATCTCTTTTTAAGAGCTCTGAAAAAGGGGATAATGGGCAGAATATTCCATCCTCTCATTTGTTCACCATCAAACCTAATCTGTGACATAGCAAAATAGTCCATTAACTTCTAGTACAACATTCACTATCCAATCTTTAGGTGCTTAGAGGTTATCAGTTCTGCCTACTTGCTTTTCCCTTTGATATTTTCATACCCTCTGCTCCTTATTTCCCACCCTCTTCCTTTTTTTTTCTTCCCCCCCTCTCCCTCCTCCCCTATTCATTTTGGGTCTGCACATCCTAAACTCATAACTCCAGTCATCAGAAGAAGTGGGCTGTGCCCACGAAAGCTCATGGTACCATCTACATGTTTTGTTAGTCTATAAAGTGTTACCAAACCATTTGTTGTTTTTTAAGTTTAACATTCTTCTTGTTTATCAGTTATGGTCTCAGCACTGTCCTTTTGTTTAAACTAACTTAGTCTTCCTGTTTTTCACTTTTACTAGTTTTTATAAACAATCTTACATTTATTCACCAAATAATAAAAACTTTTAAAAATCCACATATTTGAAAAGAGTCTTAGCTGGGGTTTCTCTGCCCTTTCCCATCATCATTTGTTAATGCAGATGATTGAACCATTCATAAGCTTCCACGAAAGTGGGTGGGTGGGGAACATAAGAGGCAAGGGGAAGCAATGCCTCCCCTGGGTCTTAGTGCTTAAGCTCTCCCCTCAACCTATCCCTATTCTGACCATTCCTACAGGCTCCCACAACAAGCTGTTGCAGACTGGTGACTCTTTCCCTGAAGAGGATCTGTTAACTTAAAAGTGAAAAGCCTTCCAGCTTGCCAGTTGTATTGCCACTGAACCTGTGAAAGAGCTACTAAGTGGTAATGAAAACATTTTACTGGTATGTGCCAACCCTGAATTTATTGTCAAAACCAGTTGTGCATTATTATGTCTACAGGACCTTAGTTTAAATTGTGCTTTAAACATTCCATTAGTTTGTTGCTGAAAATTATAAAACCACATCTCTAAAATAAATCCTTCTATGGATATTTAGGTGCACAATCTGAGTATTTAGCCTTAAATGCTTGGATCAGTCAGACATATGTAGGTTTTTAATAAATTCTTCAAAAGACCACCCTTAATTAAAACACACATTTTAATTTAATTGCCATAGCACAAAAATGTGCTTCCAAAGTCTTCCTGTTCTTTCTGTCCATCCCTACCCTCCTTTTACTCTGCTCCTAATCCCTGTTGAAGAGAGCCCTTATAGTGGGGACAACCCTCCTTTTCTTCCAGATAGGTGGTCAGACGAGTTTCCCTTTTACTTCTCACCATTTGATGAACTAGTTTTGAGAGACCCAAAATCAGCATCATGCTAAGATATTAAAATCTTTTATTGTGCCTAAAATCTTTGGAAACATAATGTAACATAAACATAAGTGACATTTCATAGTCATGTCTTGTTCTGAAAATCACACAAAATAAATTAGCGTTCCCTTTTCTGCTTAGAGAAGGCCAGGTGTGATAGGGGAAAGGGCTATGGAGACAAGCTCACATGCACATCCCTTCTGGGGATCTGCTCACAAGGAAATGCAGACTGAGTGTTAGTTAGCTGAGTAGGGACTGCAGGACTAGCTCCTTTTACTAAAAGCCTGCTCCTGTTCTAACTCAGTGCAACTATGTCCATTGAAATCAATGGGAAGCAGGAGGATGCCCATGCACACAGCACAGTCAAAATATACACTAAAGACTGAAAATATACACTCTAGACTGAAAAAATCCCAGTGCTAACATTTAGTTCTCTGCAAAGGCCAACAGCCCTATACTGACTAACCCTTTTGCCCTCTTTTAATACTTAAATACTCTGTAGTGAATTTGCCAGCAGCTGGCATGACTGGCACTAAATGCTGAATAGTCAAATATGCAAATATGACTCTGATAAAGAAATGCCAGGTGGTACAATGTGCACCATGTGCTAAGGTCTAAAACAAACTACTATGTATTAAATTTAACTAAGATTTTGTAATTAAAACTGTGGGAGGGTCTGCTAGGAAAAAGTAGTCCTAAGTATAAGTAAACCAATTTAAATGAGGGGTTTGGCTCCAGAAACACTGGCATGAGTTGCTTATTCTTAGTTATTTGTATGCAGCATTCACTATCCTTTGCAAAGGTTACCTTTAAAATAGGCTCTGCTTGAATAATTCCCCATACATCTGTTAGCAAAAATGTGGAGGAATTGTTTGGAGAAAAAGTAGCTGAAAATGTCAGGAAGGAAAAAAAGGGAAACATGAATATTTTCTTGTTAGATGTGCATGAAATGTGGAAAGGTTCTTATCCCACTGAGAAATGCTGCTATTTGCCCACTGGATTGGGAGAGGAGGAAGGAAGATATGATGGCTTCCTATTTCATGACTAATGTGCTTTTTCCTTTCTAGTAAGGGGGAGGGGGGCTTATTTCTTTTACCTTGCTTGCTTATCTGTGAAGTTTTTCTCACGGTGGTAAATGGACAAATATAAGGATATAAGACTTAAAAATCCACTCCACTGGTTGGGTAAAAGTAAATTATTTCTGAAAGGTACTAAAGCATCTGTACATACTTCTGGGCTACGTCTACATTGGCATGATTTTCCGCAAATGCTTTTAACGGAAAAGATTTCCATTAAAAGCATT
>JANRFK010001605.1:21389209-21400028 GCA_030068395.1 Apalone spinifera
TCATTTGCATCCCTTTTCCGGAAAAGGGGGCCTGTGTAGACGTAGCCAAGCTGTCTGCATAATATGTATAAGAAAGGGATCTGAATAAAAACCAAGGCCTGACTTCAGCTGAACTTTACAACTTGAATATATGCCTAATAAAGAACACTTGCACATACTCCTTCAGGGAGGTTAAACTATATTCCACACTGCACTTTAAGTACATTCCTTTATTCCTGAGCCCCGTCTTATAATTTGTCTCTTTATTCCCAGCCCATCAAGTGCTTTAAAATTAACCTTAAAAATGATGATGATGAAGTGTATGGCTTTTATCTCATCTGCCGCCTGTACTGTCCTCCTCGTGCTCCCCAATGCCCATAGGGATGACTTTTATAAAGCTTTTAGTGGTGGTCACCTGTTCACTAAAGGTTCTATTTAAATACTGGAGTGTTACCTATCTGAGTGCTGTAATGTAACATGCTGGCATTTGCCTACGGACACAGAAGCAACACATTTAATTGGTGAAGGTTTCCCTACAAGCTTTGCTAGTCAGTCATGTCATTTTGTTCAGAGGGGGGAGAGGGGAAGAATCTAGAAGCAGTTAATTATGTTCAGCATGATGCAGTGCAGCACCAACTGTAATAACTAATAATTAGAGTAGGATTCATACACCTTAACTTTCAAAGCGAGTACATTTCTCTCTAAACCACACTCAAGGCAAGACAGTTTTCTTCAATTGTATCTCATGCTGTGTGGAGAGGAAAGAACATGCAAAGTAGGAAGGAGATGCATGATACAAAGATCATAAACAAGGAACTGCCTGAAGGAACATTTTATTGTCCATGAAATCACATACCAGTGGATAATTTCTTGGTTTATACACAGAAGACCAGAGTGTTGGAAAATGCTAATTGACTACTGAGCAGCCAGACCTCACTAGTTACTTTTGCACTAGAAACTATGCTAGCCTGGAGAATGCCTCTGCACCCAATGTCCTGTGTTCATGGCAGCACATATTTCATGGGCTAAATATATGTGCTGCAGTAAATGTTGTGAAAATATAAGTCAGTGCATGTATATTATTGCTAAGCCACGTCAAGCCTCCATATTCTTATTGCTCCACTAGCCCTTTGCTAAGCTTGTTAGAGTGCAACCTCTCAAGGAAAGTAACATCATTTCTATTAGAAATCTCTAGATCAATGTCTCATCTGCTGTAAATCTGTACCCTTCCATTGACTTCAGGGGAGCTGGAGCTATACTCATTTACACTGACTGCAAATCTGGTCCTCTATTTTTATTCACACTCCAATTTGAATAGAAAAAGCAGTGAAGTAGAAGCTCCTAAAGTACATCATCTAAGGATATGTTTGGGTATAATAACTGATGTAGGCTAAAATCCTTCAATTAGATCCACAGGCGAGGACACACCAGGGGCAGTGGTCATACTGGAAGAGCAGGGCAGGATGGAGAAAAGATGGCAGCTGAGGCAGCACTGGAGGTACTGAATGGCAAGCAGGAAGCCTGTAGCTCTCAGCTCCCTAAAACCACCGTCATGTTTTGATGCTTGAAGGAGTGACCGAGGAAGAATGTGGTGGTTTATGTGCTTCAGGGAGGGAATGGGAATGGAGATGGAAGCAGAGCTCCTGGTGGGAGTTGGATCAGGCTGGTGATAAAGCTGACTGGCATGTACTATGGCTCAGACATGGATCATATGTGATGTCCTCAGTGTTCTGTGTGTAGCGCAAGGTCCAGTGTGCTTCAGCAGCAGCCCTGGGAACTACAAGTTGTGGACTACAAACCGTGCCAATAACTTCCCGGTTCTTGCCAGGATGTGCTCTCTGCCCCCAGCAGGGTCTCAGCAGGGACTGTTCTAGAAGCAGCACAGAGGCTGCATGCTGAGAGGGGGGACTGCTGAACTGTGATCCTGTTCTATGTTTTTTACAGAATAAAGGCTGTTCCTGGTGGTTTGTCTGAGTGGATCTGGTCTGAGGTGCACACACATAATACACAATGCAGAGCACACCAAAGAGCCTCAGGCCTAGCCTCCTACAATTGTATAAGAAGTCACAAGGCTTTCCCTATGCTGAATAACCTCAAACGTGGAATTATAATCCTATGTGTAGAACAACTATTAATTAAACCCTGACATCTGATGGGAGATGTGGCCCAATAGCCTCTGAAAAGCCTCTCTCAGCCAGACCTCCCCAACAGGCAAAGATAAATTTCACTTGAGATTTGTTGCCCTGCTTGTGTGCAGAGACCATCAGACAATGGGGAAATTCCTGGAACAACATCTGATCATCTTTAACAGAAAACCAATGCAGACAAATACTCCAACCCCATTATTCCCCTGGGAACTCTCCATTTTTTGCAGCCTTGGTGCAGTGAGATGGGACTGAGCAGCTGCTTTCTGGTGATGGGTTTAATTTTTGAGACTTCATATATTGAAATGGAAAAGCCTCTTTTAATTTGCTTCCTGGCCAGTGACCACAAGCTTGCCAAGAGCTAAGTTAACGTTCTATGATTAAATGTGTTTGCTGCTGATTCTCTCAGGAGTCAATGGCTCTGAAAGTTCAGATTTAAATTGTAAGAGTACCCTCGACGGCTTTTTAAAAACAAAATGTGTTTAATTACGCTTAGCTACCTGTGTAAAATGAAATCCCACTGATATTTAATTATCTAATTAAACTGTTATAAAATGGATATACCTTTCTAACCCAGAGATGCAATAGTGGTAAAATGGATTTATTTGGAAAAAGTAATTTTTTTCAGAAAATAGAGGCCTGCAATAGAGTTGGAATTAAAGGAAGAAAAATTCACTTAAAGTGTTTAAATGTATAGAGTCTCTGTAATAAAAATAAAAATGTTACCTGCAATGATGTTCTCAGTTTGTTTGTTGCTTAACAGATACCTAGCAGTACATTTCATGACTTTTTTTTCTATTACTATTTGTGGTTTATGGTCTTTGAAATGGCACTAAAATAGAATTTATAAAGTTGTTCTAACCCCCTGGGTTCTCCTTAGGGAACTGGGGATGCTGATCTGCAGTTAAATGAAAATAAAACAAACAGCTTATGAATGAGTGTTTTAGACCACTGTTGTAAAAGCAGGGCTGGGATTTGCAAAACAACTCAGCTGAGCTGGATTAAGACCTTTTCTACACTGGCACATTTTGTTGCCAAAACTTGCCTTTTGGCAACAAAAGCCTCTGAACGGTCACATTACAATGTGACAAATATTGTGACATACAGCCATTTTTGGTGACAAAAAACTTGTAACCCCATGAGGGACTTTTGTCTCGGCACTGTTGACAATCAAGCAGTGTGTACTAAGTAGGTTCTCTGTCAAGTTTGTTGGACTCCAGCATGTATCCCACAATGCCCCATTTAGCCACTCTGGACACCTTGAACTCCTGTGCCCTCCAGGGTACTGGCACAACTTGGCACTGAGCAACAAGGGTGTTTAGGCATCTAAATCACAATTTTAGGCTCCACTGTGACCCACAAAACTCTCTCAGCTGCTGCCTAAAAACACTCAGCGCTGAAGTTTTTGCTATTAAAGTTCACTAGCACCTACACTTCTGCTGCCTCACTCTATTCCAGGGGTCTCAAACTACTGGCCCACAGGCCATCCCTGGCTGGAGCAGTTGCACAACCGAGACCTGGAATCCCAGCGTGGGAGGGGAAGATAAGGGTAGAGTTTTGGGAAGACAAAGGGGGCAGCAGCTGTGCACGCAGGGATGCAGCTTGCACCAGGACACGACTTGCACCAGGACACGACTTGCTCACCATCATCATCATCCATAGTTTGAATTGCATCTCAAAGTCAATGTGGGGCTGCACAGGTGGTATGTGATCCGAAAAGCTGTCCTACTTGAGCAGGTAGACAGCTGCTGAGTGCTCCTGGGTATTAAGCAGTTTATTCTGATAATGGATAGCACTGGGAAAGTGCTATAGATGGTGCCAACTTTTGGCAAAGTTCCCTTTCCACCAGTCTGAATGTCAAATCCCCCCTGTTAATCTGCTGATCCCACCACCTCACAGCAGAAAAGGAGTGTTTGTAGCTAAATCTCTGTATTAAACATCTTCATATAACTTTGTATCATCTTCATATGACTTTGTATTAATCCTTTTCATGTAAGCTTGTATTAATTCTTTCCATATATAATGTTGTATTGTCATTTTATATAGAAACTTTATAGTAAATCTTTTTATATCGCAACTTTGTATTAAGTTTTGATATAACATTTGATTTTAGCCAAAAGGCCAAGAAGCAATTAGTCATGCCTTTGCACCAGAATAGATCTCTCCCCTTTTATTTAATTGATCGCCCTATTGAATGAATGTGGTGTGACTGGATAAGGCGTGAAGAAGGCAAGCACCTCGGAGCATCTACAACAGTTGGAGAGCAGATGGAAGCCAGATCCAAGGACAATAAGACCTTTCAAGTGAGCTCATTGAAAGAAGATCAGACATATTGACGTCCTTGGGAGAAGCAAGTGTCTTCTTTTGGAAGTACCCTCTTTGAAGATGAATGTGGCAGCATTAAGACAGCATCCAGAAGAAGGTGCCACAGATGACTAATTGCATATGTATATGATAACACAGATTTTGCATATGCGTATGATGACTAACTGGTGATACCATCTACATGTTTTGTTAGTCTATAAAGTGCTACCAGACCATTTGTTGGGTTTTGTTTGTTTGTTTGTTTGTTTGTTTGTTTTTGTATAGATTTGCATGAGAGGGGAGCTACTATAAATCTAAGGTATCTTGCAAGAGAACCTCAGGTTTTCATCTTATCAACAACATCAGAACACTGATCCTTGGCTCCTCCCCCATCTAACCCACCTGGCTAGTGCAGTTAGGGGGAGCAACTACTAGCTGGTAACAAGATGGAGTGTGTGCATGAGAGAGAGAGAGACAGAGCATGAGTGTAATATATCATATGAATATGATAAAGTAACGACTGATATATTTATTACTAATAAATGTGGCATTTTGCCTTATCCCCCTAAAAAAGATCCCATGCAGTACTTTAAGTACAACATGTTGAGAACAGTTATGAATATGAGCACTGGGGAAATGAAAAAGGCAAGCTGGAGATGAGGGAAAACAGACCAAGTTAGGGAAAGAATGTAGGTAAGTATGACAGACAGACAGTTACTGTTATACTATTTCACTAGGATAATTCATTCCAATCCCTTCGTACTGTTTGATATAGGAAATGATAAAGGAAACGCAGGTGTCCCTGGCAAGGCTTTCGCCTGACCCAACTCTCTATATAGAAACCGATAGTCAAGTATTTGCTACTTGATTACCTAGAAGCAGGTGTGACAAAACCAATCCTGTGCTTGTTTACTACAGCAGTATCACTCCAGTCAGTACTATAAAGAGTCTGCCAGCAAACTATTATTTCCAAAAACGTGTAAACAATGGCTCTGCATTTGCTCAGGACTGAAATTCACTAATACAGCACAATTTCCAAACCTGGATAAAAAAATGTTTGCATGATTTGTTGTAAAGATTAGGAGGCCAACCCAGTTTTACTCACACAAGTGAGTCAAAGAGAAGAGTGAAGGAGAATTGAAGCCAATGGGATTATTTTCATGTGTAAGGATTAAAGGATCGTGCTCTATATTTGTCCTTTAAAATGAGTGCATAAGTAGGGCAAGAAAAGGGCCAGATTCTCAGGTGATATAAATCAATGCAGTCACTAATTTACATGAGCATAGGATCTGGCCCTATGTGAGAAGTGATAATTCTGCCCTCAGGGATTCATGTGCAGATCCCACCATCTTCAGTGAAACTTCAATAGAATGTAATTGTTCCTTCACATCATACTCACTCCCACATAAGATGTGAGCTCTGGTGTGAAAACATGCTCTGCCAGAAGCATTGCTCCAATGTTTCCCTTTGTAAGCAATAGAATAGATCCTCTTTGTAAATTCTGCAGTACATATTGGATAAAAATTTCACTTCTTTTGCAGCTACAGAAACCATTTCCCAGTGGTAGCGTGCAAGCATTCAGCAATGGACAATCTTTTTCTTAAAGTGTCAAATGGATAAATAACTCCTAAACTCCCATTTTGATCAATTTTGCTCAGTACGGTTCCCAGAAGAGCTGGTACTTACATAAACCTGAGCTCTGATTCTCTTCTGACTAAGACTTCCCGAAGCCTCTGGATCTTCGCCATCTCCAGTTCGATTTCCTCAGGCATCATTGTTGTTTCAGCCATTGAGATGATGTCAAGTTGATCTACGTGTGTGAAGGAAGAGAGGAAATGAATGAGTCAGGTCAAACTAACAGAGTTGTACATTCAAAGAATGTAACTTAATCACAGAGGTGCCAGGCCATGGCATAATTAAGGTGGGTAGCAGGGAACATACTAGCTGGACGCTAGATAGAGTCCTTTTATGTTTGGCTGGCTAGTTTCAATTATTTAAATATAAAAGGATTCCTATAAATCTCTAATATGATTTGACATGTGTTTCAGCAAGTCAGAATATATTAGAACTCATAAGAAAGCCTACCCTAGAGTAACCCAATGTATAGTCAGAGCTGCTGAGTCTTATTTTACATCACTACAGACTTTTAAAATAGTAATATAAATGCTGCAAAACTTACCAACTACAAGAATTCACTATTGTGAACAATGATTTGGAAAAGACATGGAAAATGAATTAATAAAGATTTTCCAGCTCTAATTCCTATGATTCTACCTGGCACTTCATTGATTTGAATGGGATGGTTAAAAGGAGAGCACAGAAAACAGGGCCCATCAGAGAATCTAAAGGGTGTGCATTTGAGGGTAAGGGTCTGCTGCTATGAAACACAGAATGCTTCTTGTGAAATGCTAGGAATCCTGATTTCCACTGATGTCAGGTGGAGTAGAGGATACACAGTACTTTGTAGGAGGTGCTTAGCAAGTGGCAGGATCAGACAGGCCAATTTTATTGTTATTTTGGTGTAACTGACATATTTTCTCTTTCCAATAGATAGAAATAAGTATAATCAGTCTACAGAGAGTTGGTTTGGGAAGGACTCTGACCTCCAGGAAACCTTATACTGATATTTTATCACATGTATTTATCTTAACCAAGATTTTCAAAAGATTTGAATTATCTCAAGTTTTGCATATTCAGCTGGAAGCACCTTAAAGAAGCTGGATTTTCAGGAAGTGCTGAGAACTTGCCCTCTGAAAATCAGACCTCTTTAATCTCAAATTAAATAACACAAACAGAGACACCCAAACTCACTAGCTACATTTGAATACCCAGGCATACAGGACACAAAAGACAAACAAAAAATAAATTGTAGCATTAGCTGCGTGTCTGAATTAGGAGAATGCAGCACTACCAGTTACAAGTAAACAAATTATGCAAGTATATCACCATAAAGACCAGACCCTTGTAGCTGAACATAACTGCTTCCTCAGAAGACTTGGAATATGAATAAAGTTGCAATTTCCTATGTGGCTTTAGTCTCTTTCCAAGCACCATCAATCTCCTTAGGTTTTCCTGTTTACTAAACTGCTCATAAGGTCTCATATTACAGTGACATCTAGAGGTTAGGGCGCTGGTCTGGGACATAGGTTTGATTCCTTACTCTGCCATGGACTTCATGTGTGACCTTGGGCAAGTCACTTAGCTTTTCTGTGCCTCATTCGCCATTTGTTAAATAGGAATAATAATATTTTCCTGTCTCACAGGGGTGTGGTGAGGATAAATACATGAAGAATATTGTGAAGTGCTTTGAGATATAATGATGGAATGTGCTGTATAAGAAATAGAAGGTATTTAGTTAGTTAGTTAGTTATTTGTAATGAACACAGAGGAAGACATCTGGATGTGGGGGTTTTTTAGACGGAGATGGGAAACCTAAGTCCCGGGGGCTGGATGTGGCCCCCAGCTTGCCTAGATCCAGCCCCTGAGGCTCAGAGTAACCCCCAGCACTGGGGAGCCTGCACTGGTGCTCCAGCTCCCCCCTCACTGTCCCTCTGTGGGGGTGGAGCACACACAATCTACTAGCATGGACCCCCCCCTCCCGCCCACCCATCTTAGGCTCTGATGTGTGAGGGGAATGTGGGGAGTGTCAGAGTGTCATTCTCCTCAGTCAGGAGCCACGTTAGTGAGGGTTTGTTGTGTGGCACTCCAACTGTGGGTCAGCGGCCCTTGATCCAAAAAAGGTTCCTCACCCCTGTTTTAGACTATCCCAATCAGCATAGCTCCTGTATTAGTTAACTCACCAATATCTAGTCTTGGGAAGTTGAGGAAATTTGGGAAAGTATCAGAGAACTGAAAAAAGCAAATAAGGAACCAATCTTCAAAAAAAAAAGGAAAGAAGAATTAACCTGGTAACTACCAAAAAAAAACAACAACAACAACAACAACAACAAATGGTCTGGTAGCACTTTAAAGACTAACAAAACATGTAGATGGTATCATGAGCTTTTGTGGGCACAGCCCACTTCTTCAGATGACCGGAGTCTGAGCTATAGAGTGGCAATTTCAGTTCCTAGTAAAACAATGGGGCAAAAATTAAAAGAAAAATAAAATCACTAAATGGATAGAAGAAAATCAAACCATGAGCATCAAGTAGCATAGATTTATGAAGAACAATAGTTCATAGCTTTTTAAGTAAAATTACAAAACTGATAGATGAACGAATGTTATACAGTGTATCTGGAAATTAAAAATCTTACAGTCGACATTAATCTAAAATGATTTGATTCTGTCTCATGAACTGGAAAAACCTAAAGGACCTAATTAAGGAGAAAATTATGGATGAATATGTCTTTCATTTAGGAGATGTTTCTAGTTGGTATTAGTATTAGGTCCCATCTTACTCTAAATACTTATTATTAATGACCTGTAGAGAAAGCATTAATGAAAACTATATACACTAAGAAATGGAGGCCTTACAAATAACAGTGATCACTGGTAGGACAGAAATAATACCTAGGAATTTTGTGAGATGAGAAATATGGGCACAAAGAAACAAAATATGATTCATCTTAGTAAACCGTTATCCATCTGGGAGGGAAATAATCTGATATGTGAAGGAAAAAACACTTAGACATATACTTTCCTCTGCTACATAGTGCAAATGGCAGCAAAATAAGTCCAGAAAATGTACATAAGATTCAGGCAAATCAACAATTTATCTGTCTGAGTTTCCTCACTTCTAACATGGAGGACTATATTAATGACCCTACTTGACAGCAGTGTTCTGAGGTTTATAAAACACCCTGTGTTCCTTATATGATATAGAAAATCAACATGTTAATGGGTCTCTGAGCTAAGCTATTAATATGACCCACTGGCAAGCTAGGCATACATTGTTGTGATTCAAGCTCCCTTAGCATTATAAGCAAACCTCATCCACAAGTTTCTGCCTAGGCAGACTGCAACACATAAAAATGCTGCAACTTCATAATACAAAGGAGAAACATTTATTTTTATTTAAAGCTAATGTGAGTTGATATTGCAATTTTGTGTGTTAGTCAACTGATTTTTAGTATATATTATTAAAGAAATCAAAGCTCAGCCTCTGATAATGAGCCAAGATCCATAAAGCAATAGTGAAGACACCATCAAGATTAGTCATAGCAAATGACAGAACTAGAATATTTTGTCTTATCTGCAATCATCAGAATAATTTTCATTGGAGAAGAAAAATGTGAAATATTAATACTGTATGAACAAAGAGGCATTAACATTAGAATAATTACTATATAAAAATAAAACCATCAAGCTATTGCATGTAATGAGAGGGAATGCAGGGTTAAACCAAAGCAATTTAAACATATTTTGCTTCAATCTAAATGCAGACCAGTATTGTAAAGCTGTACATTCATTTAATGATCACATTTCATTCCCAGTGTGCAGCTTTAAAAGGAACATTAGCAGCCTGAAATGAAAAGCAACAGAAAAGAAAGTGCACCTTAGGTCTTTCAATGTGCAAAGAAAACTTTGGAAAATGCTTGAAGTAACAGAATGAGAAATAGAAGAATGTAGAACTCAAATTGTAGGTATTTTCAGGTACATTTATTTAAAAAAAACCACAGTGATGAAATGGAGAATAATTTCAGTACCTTACACTGTTATAGCATTGTCTGTCAGAGAAGCCCACTGTACTCTATAACTATTAATTGATTTAGCCTCCCACAGTCCCATAATGAAGGAATTGGTATCCATACTGTCACAGGAAACTGAGGCACAGAGAATCTGATATGTCCAAGGTTGCACAGGAAGTCTGTGCAAGAACCCAATATTGTGGCAGCCACTCTGGGTATGTCTACACTACAGCATTATTTCGAAATATCTTATTTTGAAATATCTTATTTTGAACTAGTTATTTCAAAATAACGCGTTTAGACACAAAATGCATTTCAAAATAGCGTTTTGCTATTTCTAAATAGCATGTCGACACTGATAGGATGCTGAATCGCACTTAAGGCCAGTGGGAACTGGTTCTGGCAGGCATCAGGTCAGGAGTTACCTTGTGTGGCTGCTGCCTGAAGCTCTCTGAGACCTGTGCTTAAAGGGACTCCCCGGACAGCTGGTTCTAAGGTTTCCCTGCTTGCTTGCCTACCTCATTGAGGGACAGCAAAGCATTTTTTTTCTCTGCGTGCTCTGTTGCCCTCACTCAGGATACCACAGCACTCTGCAGCATGGAGCTGGAGCCGCCGCTGGGCACTCTGGTGCTTCTCCTGGATGTATTGCTCCTGGACGTGTTGCTGCAAGCCTGGCAGCACGTTCTGCAGGCAGCATTGTACCAACCCCGCATTCTCCACCAAAATGTTGTACCAATAAAAGCAAGCAGGATCTTATGAGGG
>JANRFK010001605.1:21400128-21428716 GCA_030068395.1 Apalone spinifera
GAGTGGGAGGAGGAGCGGTAGCTGGGGAGGAAGCAGGGGCTGGAGCAGCAGGAGGCAGCAAGCTCTGCAGGGTCGATGACCACCTGGGGGGCACGGACTGTCCTGCCCCCCAGGATGTGCTTCATGGCATCAAAATAGGGGCAAGGGTCTAGGTCTGCCCCTGGTTGGGAGCTGCCCCCTGTGGTCCTGGCAGATGCCTGCCACAGCTCCTTTATTTTCATGCGAACCTGCTTCTGGGTTCGCATATGGCCTTTGGTGGCCAGGCTGGCAGCCATCCGCCTGTAGACGGTTGTATTCCTCCGTTTAGTGTGGAGATCATGGACATTGGAGGCATCCCCCCAAACCTGAATTAGGTCCCTGATCTCCACACTGGACCAGGCAGGCACCCACTTTTTCCAACCCCTGGCAGGCTCCTGGGAGCTGGCAGACTGGTCCTAGGGGGCGGTGGAGGGCTGGTTGGCACTGGCTGCCTGGCTTATGCTGGGGCCACTGGGTCAGGTGCAGTGCACAGGCACTGTGGTCAGAGTCTACCCTTTTAAGGGCTCTGGGGATGGGGGGAGGGAGAGGAGTTTTCTTGGTTGCGCCCAGAGTGACCACCAGGGCACCCTGGGAATGGCTGGAGGCCCCCTATTTTGAAATAAGCATCTACACAACGCTTATTTCAAAATAGCAATTTCAAAATTGGTGCTATTCCTCGTGGAATGAGGTTTACCAATTTTTAAATAAGCCCTCCGCTATTTCGATTTAATTTCAAAATAGCGGTTTGGCTGTGTAGACGCTGGTAAAGTTATTTCAAAATAACAGCTGTTATTTCGAAATAACTTTGCTGTGTAGACACCCTCTGATGCTACAAGGATAAAATTGTTGCTATTATTACTAGACGATAATATCTAGAGGCCTGAACTGCAATCAGAGCTCCACTGTGCTAGGAGATGTACAAACATATAGTAAAAGGCTGTTCCTGTCCCAAACAACTTCCAGCATAGATAAGAAAGACAAAGTCAGAAGGGGAAAAAGAGGAACACAGAAGTGAAGTGAGACCACTCAGCAGGTCAGTGGTAGAGCCAGGAATAGGCTCAGTGCAGTATCTCCATTGTCTCTAAGAGCCTCATTCTTCCTCTTCATCCTGAAAATTTCTTTTTCTTGTGAATTTGCTGCTGATAAAAGTGCCAGTCAGATAGCTCTGGAGACAATATCCTCCTACCTTTATCAGCAGAACAGAGACTCAGCGACTGCTCAGCCACTTTGTTTCACCTGACTTGGAGGATCCACCACTTTCAGGTTAGTTTCCCACCAGGCCAACTGACAGTGCGGAGGGAGGTGACAAAGGGGTAATTGTCCCAGGGCTTGGTGATTCAAAGGAGCCTGGGTTTCCTGACTGCTGCAGCTGCTACTACAGAAGTGGCGGTTGACAGAACTCTGGGCCCTTTAAATTGTAGCCAGAGTGCTCTGGGCAGCTCTTTGGACTACCTGAGGAGGTGGGGATGCTAAGTCACATGCTCCAGGCAGTGCTGAGGTTTAGGGGCTGGTGTGTGCTGTAGTCCGAATGGCACTGAGGGCTGGCTGCCCTTATCCCCATCCCTTCTGCCTGAGGCTCCATCTCACACTTTGACTGGGGGTACGCGGAGGCTGTCAGCTTCCCTATTCGCCATGCTCACTCAACAACCACACCCTCTTAGACTCTCAAAGAGGATGCCATTTCATATCAAGTGTAGTGGTAGCTCCTCTAATGTGGACACTTTTCCACTACAAAAGGGACCAAGAAGACCACTTTGTTTCACTCTGACTACCTATTTTTAGTCCTTCAGGTGGCAATGACTTTCAGTTGCTACTGACATGGAGTGGATTTAAACTGGTAAATTTGAGGTGTAATAAAAAGATAATCCTAGTTACAGTTTCAAACCTGCCTGGAGTTTCCATTTCAGACACAAATCAACACTTTTGCAAGTTCCCATAATTATTCAGCAAAACATTTAAGACAACCCTTACTACTAGAGTTTCCTAAAGGCTTATGTAACATATGGTTTCAAGTATATTCTGAAGACTGATTCATGTACTAAAACTAGGACTTTCAAGATCAGTTATAATTGATGAGCCAGAGCAGAAGTAAGCAGAAGGTACAGGATAAATGCAGATGAGAAGAGAACCAGATGGTGAAGCTTAAAAATCAACATGGTTGGTGGAAACCGAAATAGCTTCATTATGCTGACTAATTTATTGGTATAATACAAAATAATATTCTGGATAACAGATACATCTAAAGAGGATTAGATGGTTCATTTAATTGCTCATTAACTTCACACCTGGAAACATGAACAAAATTCTGTACCTTGTTCTGTTCTGAGAAAATGCATTCAGTTTTCTCCTGCTATGGTATTTTTAAGAATTAACAAATATGGTGGCGGAATGGAATGACTAATAATTAGCCTGTGTTTGCAAGAAAGACCCAAATTCTCACTCCTAATCCAGCCTGCTGCAGAAAATTGTCATTGAGAGCACTAAAGATAGTGTAATTTTATGCATCAGTAGAGCTTTATTTATTCAATGCATTATGCTAGAATTATCATAGAAATATAATAATAATAACTAAGCATACTACAAATAGATGCAGTATATTTTGTTGCTGATGTCCCTGAGGTGCGCAGTGTTAATGTGATCTTAAACAGAGTGTCAAGATGTTTCCAATGAATAGCACCAGTACACAAAGGGTCCAGTCCAAAGTCCATTAAAGTCAATGACTTCAAAGTCAGTGGAGTTTGGATCAGACCCAAGTTCCCCAGCATCAGCTTAGTGGCCTATCCAACCTTCTGTATTCATGATTATCGCAGGAAAACGTTGCAAAGAACTGTGTATTTACAAAAATAGTGTTTATAATATTTACCTGTAAAGTAAATATCTGTATTAGACAATGATTCACAGTTATGTTACCTGCTACCAGTGATCATTGTTTTTCACACTACAGTAGCACCTAGAGTCCAAATCAAGCCCAAGGGCCCATAGTGCTAGGCACAAACTCATCAGACCATTCCTGCTTTGAAGAATTCACAGTACATAGTTCATTTAAAGTCATTAGTTTAGATACAATTTGCAGCTTTTTCAGACTTCTTTCCTGACCCCAGACATCCTCTCCCTTCCCTGTTGTTCACCAAAACCTTACCCTTTCTACTAAAGACAGAACAGCATCGGTGTCTGCTGTTAAAGTTTAAATTAGCATAATAAGACACGTGTCTCTAGCTTTTCCTCTGGAACAGGGCCTGCGGCTGCATTCAGCCTTATACACTGCATTTTTACAAACACCACTGCAACCATACAGTGTGGCCACATGTTTTTATGGTCATCAATAGTTCAAAATCTTCTGTAGCAGAAATACAGCCTCTTCACATAAACTATCGGAGAATCTCCATCAACTGTAGCACTATGTAAGGTATTCAGAATGGTATCAGGACTCATCAGGGCTATTTAGAAATATATCAGAGCTCTCTAAGTCATCCATTTGATTTCACATACATGACTAATTCTGCCATTTTACCCAGTAGAGTGCAGCAATGGAAACAGCATGTACGCCTGTTAGTACAATACACAGGGAGTTGTTGGCAGAGCAAAGTGCTAATGTGATGCACTGCTATTATATGCACTGAAGTTCCCAAAGCCACTTGCCTTCTAAGGCTTTGATGTGCTGAATACTGGGGAAAATATAAGGTTATTCAGCCTCCAGCATGAAAGGAAGGATTTTTCTGGCTGCACAACTGCTAATGACTCTCTTCTTTCTCCTACTTGGGTTGAGTGGCACAATTACTCATTCTGCAGTCAGTGGCCTGGGCTGCAACTGAAGTTGTACCAACAAAGGGTGAAGTTAGGGAGAGTCAAGAGAACATATCCAGAGCCAACCCCAACAGAACAAAGTATCATGTACAGTCAGTCCCCGAGTTACGACCGTTAGTATTTATGACCAATCTCCTATACAGTCGGAATCCAAGTTATGAACAAAATCCACACTTACGAACAGCGCAGGCGTATATAAGTGAATGTAATCCGACTTACGAACAGATTGAGTTACGACCTAGTGTTTGGTACGTAACTCGTTCGTAAGTCGGGGACTGGCTGTACTATAAAAACGCTGTCTTAAGTCCTTGGTCCTGATGCAGCAGCCACTTACAGTTTGAAAAAGCACTGATGGTCAAGAGTGAACCCACTGCCATGTATATTGGCCAAACTGAAATGGACACAAATCAGCCATCAGGAAAAGTAATACACATAAACCTGTAGTAGGGGAACACTTTGACCTGCCTGGACATTCAATAAAGGATTTGAAAGTAGCCATCCTTCTACAAAAGAATTGTAAACACAGCAACCTAGAAACACAGTGCAAATTCAGCATTATCAATGTAGAATTGAATAAGGATCTTAACTGGTTAACACATTACAAAGGCAATTTCCCCTCTCTTGTTATTCACATCTCCATATCAAATGCTGTGAATGAGCCAATTCCACCCTGACTTGACTAATTTCACTAACACAAGTAACTTCTTTCTTTCGTTGTTCTTATAGACACTCCTGCCTCTGTAATTTCCGCTCCAATTCATCTGATGAAGTGGATTTTACCCATGGAAGCTTATGTCATAATACATTTGTTATTCTGAAAGGTGCCACAGGATTTCTCATTGTTTTTGCAGATACAGACTATCATGGTCACCACTCTGAGACCTTTCATTTATGTATATAGTTCAAGTAATCAGAAATCCAACTATCTTTAGTCCTGCACAGAGAAATACAGACATTCCTGAGGCTCACAAGGAATTATCACATATTTAAGCTTACTCTCTACTATCAATAACTAAGAAATTAAGTTTGATAAATGATCTCCTAGTGGTGTTTAGAATCATTTGAAATAGTGCTGTTATAGCTCTCGGATGCAGAGTAAATATCACTATGTTGCATTTGTAGAAAATAAAAAATACTTTTCCCTAGTGTGTGTCAAGATAATAGCTGCAGTTACAGAGTGTTAACTACTTCCTAGGTAATCAAAGTGGAAATTAGAGAATCTGGGATATTAACAATGTAATTAACAACTGAGACAAACTGAACAAATGTACTGGATAGTAAACACAGCAACCTAGAAACACAGTGTTCTGGTATGTTGTTGAACTACAAATGCAAATTCTTCAATTGGAAAAAATGTGCAAATAATATGACTAGTTCTTCTGCTTGATTCAGCATCTTCCTCTCATTCAATATTTGATCTACCTATCTATCTTACTTGGCATCAACATTCAACATTCAATATTAGTGAATAAGATGTCACTTTGATTGTCTAATACAAAAACATTCTTCTATTTGTTTTTTAATAATAGTACAGCAGAGCCCACTCATGCTCTGCATAGCTTGGGACTGTTATCATTTATTTGTATCTATTTATTTAAATTTTAAGTGCTTTAATGAGCTAACATTTAATAAGTGTATGTAAATAACTTTAAAGAAAGACTTAAACCAAAAATGCAGATTCATTATAAGTGTGATCAAGAGGCTTCACTGACAAAATCCACTAGACCAGTGTTTCCCAAATGGTGTTCTGTGGAACCCTGGGGTTCTGTGAAGTGAAAATAAGGGTTCCGCAAGAAAATTAAATTACAATAACATTTTATGATTTAAAAAATAATTAATATTTAAGCATTTATGAATTTTATTGAAAACAATTTTCATTTGTGTTTGCTAAGATAAGTGTCCCTGTGTAATGCCAGTTTAGCCAGAGAGTGGGGATGAGGATGTCACTACTCAGCGCTGATGTCCATATATTAGACTGTTATTAGGGGTGTGATGGGCTGATCCCAGCCCGCACTCCGGGGGAGCTGCGGCTTTAGCCCCCCCAGGGAGCTCGGGCGCCATGCCGCGGCAGAGCCCCTGCGGGGACATCGCATCCCCCGAGTCTGGCACGGGACCGAGACAGGCGGCCTTACCCGGCCGCACCAACGAGGCCGAGCACGCCGGAAGTCAGACCAGCCGGCGTGTAGCCCCGCCCCCTACATCGCCACGTAGGGAGGCCGGGCACGCCAGGGACAGGAGGAGTGCCTCAAATGCCGGCCCCGGCGGGTCATTTAAACCTCGGACCAGGACCAGAGCAGGGGGGAAGACGTCAGGCAGGCAATCTCTCCCACCCCGGATGCAGAGCAAGCCCCAGATGCCAGAGGAGGCCGACGAGGACAGATGGGCCCAGGTCACCGCGGGGAAGGTAAGCGCCCCAAGGTCGCGTCCTCACCAGGTCAGCGGGGGTAATCAAAGGAAGCAGCCCAGGGCAGGTCCATTCTGGCACCCGTGGGCTGATGAGTTACGGGGTGGGACCCCGTCAGACGGGTGAGGGCTAAAAGACCCGAACCCTTAGGGCCCCAGGCTGGGACCCGGTGGAGAGGGAGGGCCCGGGTGCCCCTAGCCCTCCATTCCCCTCCCGCACTGCCGAACGTAACCGAACGACCACACCCCGAACCAACTCATGGACGGTGGGCTCACAGGGCCGTGACCCCTCCGGGGGAGGGTCACGTGCCCGCGCCCAAACTGGGAACCATTACAAGGGGTTCCACAAAATTCTTTTGAGTTTAAAAGGATTCCGTGGCCAAATAAAATTTGGAAACACTGGGCTAGAAACACTCTTGCCACATTACTTCCTTCAGAGCCATGATAAATGCCGACTTGTCAGACACAGTTAAAAACAACCATGTTCAAATACAATTGTCCGGCTGTGGTATAGGATAGGACAGACTGGGTATAGCCGTATGTCGTGTAGTTCATACTAGACACCTAAAACTGGCACAGCTTGCAGTCTATACAAACCCTTACACTTTAAAGAGGGGTCTTACTTACAAGGCCACATGACCCAATTTTAAAATTAAACTAGATAAAGATAAAGATAACCCATGTATGCAACTGCCTGCGTACCAAAACTCAGTGCCTCCTTTGTCCCACATGTAATAGTTTCTCTTATAAAGAGATTCTCTCGGAGTTGCTTATACTATAGTTTCTCTTCCTTATCTTCAATCCCTGCCCTTTTATTTTTGCAGTATTTACCACTGCAAAAGGCCTGTTGGCAGCACTCTCTTTCCTCTATTCCTGGATTCTATATACTCAGTGTACTCAATCTCTCCTAAAATATAAAGGCCAGATTCCAAGTGTAAAATATTAACTCATTCCACTAAAAGTCATTTTGGCTTCTTTTGTCTCATACTTGGAATATCTTTTCCATATAATTTTGACCAGAACTGGGCACAATAGATGCTATTCCAGGCTGACATAAGCCGGTGTATCTCCCTACCTAATCTTCAAAATGAGATTCTTTACTGCCTTTTATCTAGTTTATAGCTGGTATGTGCAAACTATTGTGCCAAACACATGGGCGCTGTGTGAGCCCCTGCCTTGCCACCATGCCTGGATCCCCTCCCACCAACCCACTCCCATGGGAAGGGAAAATTGCACTGTCCCAGCAAACGGGGTGCCGAACATATGGGTGCTGAATGAGCCCCTGCCTGGCTCTGCTGCTAGAGCAAGACCCCCTCTTGTCTACCCACATGCTCCTGCAGGAAGGGAAAGTTGCACTGTCCCAGCAAACAAGGGATGCCAAACACATGGGCATCACATGAGCCCTTGTCCTGCCTTGCTGCCATGCTCCTGCCCACCTTCCCACAAATGGGGGGCGCTGAACACACAGCACCATGTGAGCCCCTACCCTGCTCTGCTACCACGCCACTGCAGGCTCGTGCTCTGGCCTGTCCCTTACCATGCCTGCCTCCAACTGGGTCCAGCTGCTCCACCCAGAACTCAGATGTACCTGTTTCCAAGTGGCCTTTTCAAAGCATAACATACGTAACAAATCCCTAATGTCCTTAGACAGACCTTCCTTTTATTCTCACAGATTAGGCTTTTCACTCTGCAAAGAATCTCCTGTAAAGTCTAACCTTTGCTTTTCGTTACAGCAGGAACAGCAGGGAGCCCACTGAGCACTCCATTACATCCCCCAGCTATCTGTCTGGCACAAATCTGCAGATGAAAATGGACTAGGAAGAGATGTTCAAGGAGCAAATGCAATCCGCCCACTTGGACAGGGAGTGTGTAAGCAAGTGGAAGAATATGCTGCTGGAGGAGAAGCACGTGGAGCGTGAGGAAAGGAGGGCAGTGTTGTCATCCATAGCAGGATGAGAATGTTGTCATCTATAGCAGCTGTGATGGACTGCACAGCAGCTTTCCAGGATGCTTACCTGAACAGGCTCCCCACCCCCAGCCCTTGTGGACTAAACTTCTCTCTATGCACAATATCTCCTACACTTCAAGGCTGCAGTAAAAGACACAGTTGAGCTCTTAGCTCCAGACTTGCTTATGGACAGTGATCCATTAATCCAGCCTATACAGTATGAGGACTTAAAATCCAGGATCTCTTCTCAACTCTGATCTTTTCATTTTTGGGTACCTTTCCCATCTCTGTTTTAACAATAGAAATAAAGAATCCCTTCAATCCCAACCCCCGGTGGCAGCAACCCTCCCACCCATCTGTAGCTCCAAACCCTGGCAACAGAATCTGCGTGCCACACAGGAGTGGCCCTAGACGAGCTGCCAGCAACTGGCGCCCTAGGCGAAACACGCGATCGGCACTCCTGCCTCCAAACCCCTCAATGGCTGTTTAATTTGGTGCTCTAGGCGACCGCCTAGTTTGCACCTATGGACAGACCACCACTGCTGCCACATGATTCCTCCAGCCCCAACCAGCTGGCCAGAACAGCCGCCTATCTGCCATCTGAACAGCCTCCTGCCTTCCGCAACGCTGCTACATGGTTCTGTTAGGAGGTGGACAGGGTAGAAATGTTCTCTGAGCGCATGCGCAAGTGCATAGCTCAGAGGGCATTATGGTAGCCACCCTACTGGGGTTGAGCTACTTCAAATTACATTGCACACAGCAGGGACACGAACCTTCAAATTTACAAAATTGGATGCTAAAAAATTCACCTTAATAAATTCAACCTTGTCTCTCAGTGTAGACATTACTTTGGAGAGATATAAGCCTCAATTCAGCAAAATTGATTTCCAATTCGGGATGAATTATTAGCATGTGCTTAAGTACTATGCTGAGTTGGGACCTTAATGGTTAAATAAGTTCTCCAGGTTTATACCTTATGCACAGTGTTCTGCTATTGTTCCCTATATAAAGATCATTGTCAAGATACGTCCATAAATGTAACATACATCTAAAGATCATTTGCTATATAACTGTCTCCCAAAATATCTTTCAAATTCTTTCCTTTGTCTTATTTACTCCCCTGAGAAGATTTTGTTGGCTCAATAGTTTATCAATTTTTAACAGTTCTCATTTTTAAGTGTATAATTATGTATCCCCTCAGCATTACACTCTTGCCACATGAATGATATTCCAAGTCTCAGAATCTTCAGCATTTCTCATTAAGCAAAGAAAAAAAGACTGCATTCCAGTTTGTATTGACATCTTTTACAATGAGCTAATCTCTCTCTCTAACTGTTCCTGCACTCTTGTCTACTAATCAAGTCCTTGTGTATTTGGTGGCAAGTTAGACATCTAAATTTGGTAGTAGGCCCCTTGTTCTTGTGGAGTTCTAAAGTGACACACTGGACATTTTAATTACATTAAATAGATATTTGAACAATACAATCAGGCCAATAGCCATTCTTTATTTTATTATTAAATTCAGTTAATTTTACACTGTATCTAAACGTTCAGTGTTCCTCTGGATTTTTGTTGTGATCTTGGGAGTGATGCGGGTCCAGAGCTAGAGCAAGAGTGCAGAGTAACAAGGGATAAGCTAGAAGGAGATGCCTTACTGAGGACTGAGCTAATTCTCGGGTTGATCAGCAAGAGACGCCATGGTGGTGAATCGACCTCATCACATGGACACAATATTCAAGCTGAGGCCTAATCAGTGTAGAGTAGACCAGAAGAATTACTTCTCATGTCTAACTAATACCTAACTAAAATACTGTAAAAGTTGTCTGTTGGGTGAAGCTGGAGGTTTTGGTAAATGTGCAGGGGACAGTTGGTGCTTGGGCATGTAAGAATTTTTGAGAGGTGGTTTTGGACTGTGTAAAATGATAATTTGTAAAACAGTTAGCAATGTTGATGAAAAAGTAGAATGAGGCAATATAAGTATAGTAAATTTACTTACTGATAAAATAAGAAAATAATTAAATTGCTAGCAATATTTTTCATAATTAATAAAAAGGGTATTTAAAATGTTACAATTAGTCTTCAGAGCCAATGCCTGACTGAAGTGAATGAAACAGTCACACCTCTCAGAGATATTGTTTCGTGCTATCTGCAGACTCAGGCAAATTTCACTGAAGCAGCCTCAGTTGCTTCACATTTAGGATGTTTTATTCATAATGATAAGGGGTAGAGTTATATTTTTAATGGAAGTTTAACATCTGGAGCAATCTTCTACAACTCAAGGTGGAATGTGAGACAAAATCTAGAGCTGGAAAATGATGAGGCCTTGCCTACGATTAAAAGTCAACAACAATAATGAATTTCATCCCAAATTAATTTCACCCCTCTTCTGGACAGGAAATGGAAGAAGTCCAGGTCTTGAAGAGCCCCAAAGTATCTTTAACTAATGGCTTCTCAGAAGGGGAGCAGAATTTACATGGGGTTTTGGGGCCAGATCTTTATCTTGGATAAAATAGGCTCAGCTCCATTGAAGTGTATATCAGCTTACAGGTAGCACTTCGCATAGCTAGACATCATATCACAATGCAGTGGTTCTACGACGTTCTCTCTCTGTAGAGAATCAAAGTGTTCATCCTGTCAAATGAAACCATTTCGAGGATGGAAAGACAATCCACCCACATCAAAATAATATGTTGTCTTTGCTTGCATTTTACTCCATCTGGATCTGAGTATTTGCATATACAAGTAACTTATTCAGTACTATATAGCAATATGGTATCTAATTATCTGTAATGAGAATCGGTTGCAAGACTTTGTGATTTGGTGTTGTTCAATAGTACTCTAGTTATAATTTGTTTGTTATTTTGCTGCCATTAAGATCTTTATTTTTTTAATAATGTGATGTATTTATATAGTGCCTTTGATCTGTGTCTCTCAGTACCCTTGACATCCCTGCTGATGGGTATATCTGACAATCTAGTCTCTATTTAAAGAAAATATTTCCTCCACAAGTCAATCATACAGCAATACAGAAGCGAACACACATGTATTTACATGTCAGACAACAATTTTGTGCCCCCATTGCAATAAATGCTTAATGAGCCGCAATCACTGATCTGGAATTTATCATTTATCACCTGCTCAAAATATACGAGAAATTCCATGAGTAAGTTCTTTTTTCAGTCAGCCAATTAACAACCTCATGCCTGTTTGTAAAGTGTATTATTCTCAAGACAAAAGCTCACCATCTTTGTGTGTGATTGAAAATATGCAGGCAGTACAGGGATTCAAACTGTACAGGAACGTGTCAGTTAATGTGAATGACGTTATAGCAGTTCAAAGGTTTGTTAGTTTGTTCAAAAAATCTTAGAGGAAGGACACTTTTTGACATTCCATTACAGGGCCTCTGAAGTCAACTGCAAGACTCCATCTGAGACATTACATGGCTGATCCTGTTTCCATTACAGTCAATGAGACAAAGATCATGCACATATTCTTCAACATGTCAGTAGCCAAGTATCATTGCAAAATGAGGGGCACAACAGCACAACAGAAAAAAAAATTTAACAGAGAGGCACTGTTTTATAAACATGGCAGACCCTGGTATCCCAATGGATCAACAAACCTGTACACATTACTCATGGGCTTCACTCTAGATTCTCCCTACAGATGAAGCAGAGTTCTCTGATTTAATTAAGACTACATCCCTAAGTAAAACCATCACATCCCATTGTAAAAATAACCTCAGGTAGATTATCCAGACATTCTCATGTAAACAAAAAAAAATAGTTCTGAATGAGATTTGGTTTGTTCTTGTAATGAAATCTGAAGATAACTATGATGGATTTAATTAAGAGCTATTGATTAATAGCTATGAATTATTAAAGCACTTTTTTCCAAATTCCATCCTGATATTTCCAAACCAACTCTCTTAATGGAAACTATTAATTGGTGCAATTAGTTAATTGTCAGATGCTGTGACAGCAGAACTTTTCACAGGTATAGATGGTGACCATTGGATGAGGTGTGAAAGAAACTTCACTCAGGCTACTTTACATACAAATGCAACCTAATTTGTTCCACCAAAATGGATCAGTATTTTTCTTCCTTCCTATTGGAAAAGATGTGCCACCTTATGTATTATGTCACTGAGTCTCCCAGCCATCATTATTTCCAGGAAAAGCTGCCTTTAGTGTTAACATTTAAAAGAAAAGTGAGAACTTTTCCTGTATTATGCTTCTCCACAGTGTATATTTGGTCTCATTTTTTTAATTGATTGGGAATGGACAGTTTGAATACAATGAACCTTCTTTTGATTGAGTTGAATTCATTTGTCTGTGGCTAAGAAGCTGCTGATATTGTC
Organism: Apalone spinifera; assembly: GCA_030068395.1. Classification (NCBI taxonomy): domain Eukaryota; kingdom Metazoa; phylum Chordata; order Testudines; family Trionychidae; genus Apalone; species Apalone spinifera. Next base: position 21,412,662 of record JANRFK010001605.1, read on the forward strand.
TAGTCTAAATCAGTCTGCAGTAAATTTCATCAGTAATTCTAAAAAGGGTGCAGGTTGGATTTGGGAACTTTATTTCCTTGTAATTGTTTGTGACCACTCTGACATCAGGCACCAGCATTAGAGGCATCCCTAAGAGGCCCTGTTACTCAAAGACACAGATGCTCCCTGCTTGCTTCTAGGGATGGGAGATTAGTAATTTATTACTGGCCTATACCGTGTTGATTATTGTTTCCACTCTTTTCCTCACATTGCTCAGCTACCCTGACTGGCAAGTAAGGAGTGGAGCCATGTTTTTTCTCATTCACTGCTACTCCCCATCTGCTCACTCTAGGGAAGGAGTCTGCAGGTAAGTAGCCCTGCTTTCTCTTATGCACCTAGATCTAGACCCATGGTTCAAATAACCTGCAATGGGATATGACAGGGTTTCCTACTCTTTTGGAGAAGCATGTCGTCTATGTCATAATATAGTTCTCGGGAAGGATTTCCTCACCACTGCAGCTACCATAGGAATGTGTCCCATTTCAAAATGTTGCTCAGGTAAATATTTTCTAATATAGTTATATGATAACATCATTCTTAGCATGAGGTTAATGAGACATTGGACACCAACTTCTCTAAAGAAATATAATTTGTTAAGTCAGTTTTGTCCTGAGGGAACTGTTGTAAGGCAAGCAGCTTTCTCAGCTGACATCCCAGTCTTGGTCTTGGTAAATCTCCATTTTAAAAGCCTGGGACCCAAAATCTTCTCTGCAGTGTGTAGGTCAAACTTACATCTGGCAGTGGAAATTATATATCAAATGCAGAAAATGGCCTTATGCCTGTAAAATAGTGCCAGATCACTGGTATAGTTGTAGCTTTAAGTATATTTCCAGCAGTCCATTTACTAGTGTCACTGGTTTTACAATTACTATAATGGCTCTAGTATTGCCTGGATGGCATGGACTGTGCCTGTACATTCTTTTGCAGTTTTTCATTTATCTTGTCCTTTTCCCAGCTCAATATATTTTAATCTGACAGATGTTTTACTGATCAAGATGAATTTGCATCCATGATCTAGAGGGGTCTTCTTTCTTGTACTTACAGAAACATTTACTCTACAATACAGATTTTTATTACATAAAAATTGAAGAGTCCCACTGTTTACAACATCCTATTCAGAATGTGAAAGGTTTTTTAGTGCTTGTCACTTTGGATCTAATCAGCTGATTGTTCTATGCCAATATATCTGGGTTACTGTCTATGATGGATTTGAAGCAACTCTGTAATAATTTATGAATACAGTGGATTGGCCAGGTTATTGGGATATTTACTGTATGAATGTATTGATTTAGATTAGTAGAGGGCTATAAGAAAAATCAAGTGGGAAAGAAAAGGAATAAGGCAGGATAAGCCACATTTCTACAAACCCTTAAGGATTTATTGAGAGACATTATGTCAGAGACTGGGCTGTGGATGGTCCTGCCCACTGGTTGACTCAGAGCCAGAGTCAGAGGCCAAAGTCAAAGGCGGACATCAGGAATTGGCACCAATGGTCAGAGCTGAAGCCAGAAGCCACATGCCAAAATCAAGGGTCAAAACCAGGATACATGGAGTGGGCCAAGGCAGGAAGAGGACTAGAACACACAGCGTCCACACAGCAATTGCATTATTTCGAATGAAAACCAAAATAACGGAGGGCTTTTTCCAACGTTGGTAAACCTCATTCCATGAGGAATAACACCTCTTCCAAAAAAGCTCTTTCGGAAGAGGGTGTGTGTGGATGCTCCACTGCTGCTATGTTTAAACAGCTCCTCACCAGGGCCATTCTAAGTTATTCCTCCCCAGTGTCTCCTGGGACTCTAAATCAAGATGGTGTGTCCACATTAGGGGAGCCTGCCTTGTACTAATTTTGAGGCTTCCCTGTAGTGTGGACACTCTATTTCTAAATAAGCTATTCTGGAAGATATCTTCTGGAATAGCTTTTTCCGAAATAAGCTTGCAGTGTAGACATACCCTTATGGAATTCTAGCCTATGATAGGTAAAGATATAAGGCCTAAGACCTGAGGGGTGTTATTAGAGAAATCAGAAAAGGGACAGAGGTGTAGTTAGCCCTATAAGTGTACTTCTATATAGCGACACTATTTCGGGATAATGTCCATTATCCCAAAATAGTGTTTTGTACGTCTTAACAGCACGCCTATTATTTCGAAATACATTCAAAATAACAGGTTTGTTATTCCGACTTCCTATAAACCTCATTGCATGAGGATTAAGGAAGATGCTGGAATAGCGATTTATTTTAAATTAGTACTGTGTAGAAAGCGCCACATTTTGAAATAAGTTATTTCGAAATAAGCTAAGCAATTTGTGTAGTTCAAATCACATAGCTTATTTCAAGGCATGCGCTACTGTGTAGATGTACCCTATGACATGTTTTTAGTCAAACTGTTTATTTCCTTGAGAATCATTTTTCAAGTAATTTCTCTGGAACTGAATTTTCCTTAACATATATTCTCTGTAGCCATGGCTGCATATAGACACCAAATTAAAACTTAAACCATCTGGAGAGTTACTCCATAATAAATTGGAAAGGAAGGTAATACCTAAGACATTCTTCTGACTGTCAATATTCAGAACTCTTGCCTTCTGGGATTGTATGGGTGGAAATCCTTGCAAGTCCCTATACAAATGAAATATGTTGCAGTGCTGAGAGAGAGGCTGGAGAGGACCTGTCAGTGAATGAATGACTAGGATGTCTGAAACCTGAATTCTGTCAATTATTAAAAAAAATTATACTAAACCTGCCCCTTAGTTCCACTTCAGCATTCTGAAGTTTTACAATTGCATTTTCCTATTTCCTAAAGTGTTTATCTCTTCTCTGTTGCTGTGTGAAAACCACTCACAGGCAACAGAAGAAAATTATTCAGTGTGTGTCACCAAGTGTTATCAAATGCACAAAGTAAACAAAATGAACAAACAAAAATGTTCACTATAATCTCTCTCAGGCCAGTAATCTTATATATTACTAGTTATAATTGTAGATTTACAGGTAATCTTACAAAAGTGTGATTCATCTTTTTAATAAGCACAGAAAAGATACATTTCCAAAGTAGCATTTATTTGTAGAGGAGTCATTGTAGCTTATACATTTTTTAATTTTCTCATCATGATAGATGTCTTTACTTCTAGGTACATGAGGAACATCCATTTTTATTGACCTTTCTTCTGAATTAAATATATCTTATCCAATTCATGTTTCTAAAGAATAAAGCAGAAGATAATACTATATGTATATTTTTACTTTCTTCCTCCGCTATTGTTAATGTTCGATTGTATTTTATTCACATCTAGATTAGAAGATTTTATTTGGTTGTACTAATAATTCTCTTTGTAGGAGGAGTAATGATGAAAACTGATTGTCTCTCAGGTCTGATTCTATACGCGAATCAGCAGCATACACTTAGCTCATTAATTAGGTGTTAACACTGTCCTTGTTTTGCACACTGAATTTCCTTTGACATTATCCACTTTGTCTGCCTTTCATATAATACTTATAGGACACTAATTATCGTAGTATCTAGGAACTAATGAGAGTTCTGACTGTCCTTATTACAGTAGACATACAATTATATTTATTGGTGAAATTTACACTATCTACCATAAAGAACAAGAACCAATGGTGCTATAATGAGAAGGACACTCTACAAAGAGAAACTTGGAGTATCCTTCACCTTGTGAGTTTTGTTCCTGTGTAGGGCAGTGCATAGCCATCTCTTTGTAATTGTGTTGTAAAGTGGAACAACATGGTGCTAAAGCAATATCTGGTTTGAAGAAACAATGTTTGATTTCTACTTCATTTCTAAATGATGCAGAAAGGAGTCAATTATTTGTTTGACTCAAACACCTGTATCTTTCTATGACTCATATGTATGGTGGCAGCTTCTTCCAGTTACACTGGGTTAAGCAAGACTCTGTGAAGCCTTTTACCCTACTGTGACTGCAAGCAGAATCTGACCGTGAAATTCAAGGAAGATTAAATAAGATATGCTATTACACTTTTCCCTTTTACTTTGACTGCCTTTACCATGAGAAACCCTCCCAAGGCAAGGTTTAAATCCAAGCAAATATTATGAATGAGAAGTAAACACAAATGAGTTTCTTGTATATCACACAGTTATTAAATCAGTGTAACAAACAGAAATAAACTGGAAGGACATTCTTAAAGGTGTGCAGCCAAGATAAGGCAATTCTCATACAAGCTCTTTGCTTTCACCTAGGATTCACATCATAAGCTCAGGTAGTTTCCCTATATTGATCCATCAGACCAAATTTCCCTGAGTTACTCCTGAGCTACCCTAATTAATTAATTTAATTACCATTAGGGACCTTGTCTGTAGAGGGATTTTTCTAACCTCACTATACCTAAGTTTCATCACAACAGGGACAGATCTATCTGAATTACATTGGCTGACACAACCCTATGCTTATATATGCCATGCTACAAGGTAGTTTCATGCTTATGTGCTCCATATTTAGCAGCGTGTAAGGAAACCTCTGCTTGATTCACTGTAACAGCGTTGTTCATGTCTCCTCAACCCGGACTCTGGTAGAAAGCCCTCTGTAAAGTTAAGTACTTTTAGTGGGAGAGGTGACATAGTGGGGGTAACACAGGAAGAACCAAAGGTGTGGCCAAGGGAATGAATTAATTTTGGGTAGCATTAACTTTGTTCTGCTCTCTCTGAAACTGGGAAACACATTGGCTTTAGGGGAAGTCACTGGCCCATGATGCTCCAGTTCCATTGCCCAATGGTGCCACGCTGCCCAGAAGCTAAATGATTGAGACACTGATCCCTAGAGCAAATGTAGATGCACAAGGACTCCAAGGAGATAAATCCCCATTGATCATCTGGTCTCCTGGGGGTCAGGGACAGGACCACTCTCTGGCTGGAAGAGAAGGACTGGAGATAATCTCCATCATGCTAATGGAACAATCCCAGAAAATCTCTGCAAGGAGATCGTCACACACTGCACACCTCTCTCAAAAGACCACCTCTGGGTATTCCTGCAGGAAATCAGGGTGATCTGGACTTACACAGCTGCAGGCACAAAGCCCAATTTTGCTTTCACTGATGTTGATGGTGAAACTCCCACTGACTTCAAGTGGAACCAGGACTGGGTTGTGTGTTTGTAAAAATAAGGAAATGAATGTTATGTACCAGTTCATCACAGGACCAGTTCACCCTAAAGAAAGCCAGCTGGCTTGGGTGGCATTACTCCAGGAATGAGCTTGGCCTTACACCATGAAAATAAAGAAAAGGTGGAATTCACTGTTGATTCTTCCTTTTTCGAATTGTTTTTGCTAAGAGGTGAACAAAGGCTGCTGTCACATTTCCATGAAATCACTTGGAGATGAGATACTTTACCATGTTGTCAGTATAAAAAACAAACATGTTTGTACAAAATCCCATATATCCCCAATCAATAAGGGGGTTTCTTCAAGCTAGTAAAAATATAGTTAAAACACTGTTCCTGCTAGTCATATAACACATTACATTTTGTATTTTTGGTAGCACATATAATCATTAGAACTGCTCAAAGAGCCACCTGTCTCATAGGAGATTATTCTTTCATTTAATGAAGAATTTTCTTGAAATGATTTTCTCAAACATTTTGTCCTTTATGAACTGACAAAATGTGGTTAATTAAAGTTTCATTGCTGATTCTGTAAGGCAACTAACATAATTTATTTAGGGACGTTCACTCTGTTTTTTCATACACTTTCTCCTCCAAGCATGCATTTTTCATCTTTGAATTATGAGTGAATTTATACTATAGCCTTAATCTAGTTACACAGCAGAATACTTCTCAGGGAAATGAAATGACTTTATTTAATAGCCCCAAAGGGAAATAATCAACTATGTTGCACTGCACATTTTCTACCAAAAGGGGCTTCTCCTGATGCAGATTCTAGCACCTTTGGGCTGAATATTGCTAGGTGCTGAGTTTCAGTTTGCACAGTACCTCAGGAATGATCAGAGAGGCTCAGTGCATTGCAAAGTGGGCTATTTTTTATAATTGCCTCTATATTGGCGCACACACTCAGATAAACAGTAGCTCCCATGAGATGCACACTGTAAAACACAGGAGTCAACAGCCAAACACAACACCAAAATTACATAATAGAGGTGCATAATGCCACAAGCTATTGGCAGGAATTTATTTCAAAGTGCCCTACTTGATAGGGCTACTGCATAATTTATATAAATTATATTTAATGGCTATATGAAAGTTAATGAGGAACTTTTCCACATATGACACCTGAGGCCCATAAATAACATTTCAAATAAATATTGGTGGTAAATTCACCTAAATATTAACACTGAGTTATCGTTAGTTTGTATCTGCAAAAACAATGAAAGCTTATTCCTAATAAATCTATTGGTCTCTGAGGTGTCACAGGACTCCTCGTTATTTAAGTTTAATTTACCTAACTATTCACTGTTATGCATAAAGACTTTGGAATTCAATAACTCTTTGACCCGGGAGCAATGTAACACATAAATTTCTTTGCTAAAAAATGTACTCAGTGCGGTAATAATTTGCTATTTATTTGCTGCATTAGCTTACATTGTTTTTTCTGGATAATATTCTGCATAATATCTTAGCTTTGCTCTCAAACTTCTCCTGCTTTTTTTTCAGATCATTCCTTTTGGGGGGGGGGGGGGGGGGGGGGGGGGGAGACGAGGGTTGGAGGAGGGTTGCAGTTTTTCTCACTAGCCCCTTTTTGTGGTATAAACTGAGTTGATAGAATAATAAGTTAAGGTTTCCAGTTGTGCATAAAATGTGGAGGCAGGTTACACAGTAAATTGCAACTATGGGACTCAGACTCCGACTGCTATGTTGGAGGCAGTCCAGCCATATTGCATTGGGATTGAGAGAATGTGAGAGGAAACCAGTAGCTTTATAGTCTGTTTCCACTCCCATCACAAGAATCCAAAACAGCCTCTCCATGCCAATCTGTACTATCAGGATTCTGTAGATTTATATATAAAGTTCTAAGGACCAAGAGGAACCACAAAGCAAGAGAGCAGTTGTGCAAAGTAGCATGCCTACTTCTACTAATTGCAGATTTCTGAGCAAAAATGTGTTAGAATTAGAAAAAGCTGGCATTAGAAAAAGCATTATCTCTCTGCCTTCTACCACCATCCCTGTAGCTCCTTGGGGGCATTTCTACATTAGGAAATTATTCTGAAATAACTAAATTTGAAATAATAACTCCCAAAATAACAAAATCAAAATAGTGTGTCCTCACTACGGGGGAGCCTCGAAATTAGTCCGAGACAGGTTCCATTATTGTGGACACGCTATCTCGACTTAGAGACCTGGAAAGCACTGGGAAGTAATTTATCTGAATTACTCTAGGGAGTAGTTATTTTGAAATAGCAGTAGTGGAGAGTCCACACTAACACTATTTTTAAATAACTATGTTGAAATAAGTGTTATTCCCCAAGGAAAGCAGGAGTACAACTTTTGAAATAACCAGCCTGTTATTTTGAAATAACGGGCTTCCAAGTGTGGACGCTGAACTTATTATTTCAGAATAAGGGGGGTTATTTCAAAATAACTCCCAAATGTAGACCAGGGCTTGGAGTCTACAACTGCAGGGGAAAGAGTCCTGTTGTTGGGGAGATGGTGGTTCCTGTGTGGAAAACACACAATCTGCTGGCTTGGAAACTAGCTGTTATATGCATTTTCAAGCACTCTGGCATATATAACTGTCATGCTACTGCCCCCTCTTTTAAGTAGGAAAATGGAGAGCTACTTGCATCACAGGCTTTTTACCTTGTGAGAATTTTAAGGGTTATTTACTGTACATAAGGAATATTTTGCAAAAGAGGAAGGATCAGGGCCTAATAAATACTAAAAGAGAATTCAGATAAATAAAATCATCTGCAATTGTGCCAGAAATGCAAGCACAGTTACTTGATTCTGATACTGGTCAAAGCCACGAGTCATTTATAGAAACATTCATACAACCATTGGTGGTGGAGGGCAAACCCCTCAGCCCTGCCTCTGTGCCACAAGTGGCTACTACTGGCCCCTGCCTAATCCCTCTTTCCCCATATGGATGCTAGCTCTTACTCCCAGCCCTGGGTAGCGGCCCCAGCCTGGAATAGCATGGTCCCAGCCTGGCAAGGAGCATGGCCCCAGGTATCCTGGGCCTTGCCTGCCAGCTGGACCCCTAACAAGCAAGCTCCCTCCACTCCCAGAGACGAGCCACCAGCCCCAGTGCTGGGAGGATGGGCAGCACAGGCCCCAGCCTCAGTGGCACTGCAAGAGCAGGCTGAGAAAGGAAGCTTGGGGGACACAGGTGGAGCATCGGCAGGGCCAGGTGAGGCAGTTGAAAAGGCATTGCCTTCTCCTGCCTAGGATACCCACACAGAATTTTAGGACCCCGATTGATGTCAATGAGAGTTTTGCTGTTGACTTCAGCTGGAATAGATTCCATCCTTTAGAAAAGAGAAAATTCCTCAGTGGAAGCATTGTCTTTGCTGCATTGAGAGAAAAGCTGACTTTCGTCAGAGAATTAATACAATATGAATATATGAATAGTAATAATTATAATAATAAGAGACATTAATAATCTCGAATTGGATTCATCCTTTGATGTCTGTCTTACTGCCTGTTAGAAAATAGCTGACAAAAGAGTTGACAAGTCTTTACTTGATCTGATATTGTCTACTGCAGTGGGATTATTTATTGCTGTTTTATCACCGCAAATTTGCTTTCTTGGTCTCTCTGTGTTTCTTTAAAAATTAATGTAAAGGTCTTTAAAAATAGAAACATGCTAAGAATCTTAATTACTTTCTCAGACTATTTAAAGCTTGTCTTCAGACCTTCATAAAACCAGCAGATTTGCTACTTCTGTAAAGAGATATTTAATTGCCATGCCGTTGGGTTACATCCTTTCCCACTTTTCCCAGTGGACTGGCATTGAGTAAGCAAAAACTATTTTATCTATGATATTGCTTGCAATAGATACAGTTAGTAATACTGAGTGCTTAATACCAAGTTTTTCACCCATATATTTCCAAATGCTTTACAAAGCATCATTATTCCCATTTTATAGAAAGTCACAAGAAAATTAAATGATTTGCAGGTAAGTGAGGAGCAGAACCCATGTTTGCTGGCCAGTGTTCTGCCTTCTTGACATTGCCTCATTAGTGAAGCAAGAATCTTTTGCAACATTAAATCCATTTGGTTGAGAGGATAAGGGATCCGTTCAACGTCTGGAACTTAAAACTAGTTTTTAACTTCCTTCATGCTGTGGCATTAAATGTTATTTTACCACCAATCTCTTTTCTTGTGTAAAGCTCTGATTTTCTATTCTTCTTACATTTTACCTTACTCTCAACTTTTTAGGGTCCTGATTCTTCACTGCTTTGCACCTTATATCATCATTCACTCCTGTGCAAAGTGAACATAAAATGCTACCATTCTGATTTGTTAGGGTTTTTTTTTAGATTTACTTTACATATGTATAAATTATAATATTCCTTTCCCAGTGCAGGGAGATTAATTGGATGACCCCTCAAGGTCCTTTCCAGCCCTATACTTCTAGGATACACAGAGCAAGGTTGCTCTTTGTTGCTGCATTTAGTAGCAAAACTCTTCTATGGTTCTCCAGAACTTGAACTATATGAATCACTTGCTTGAGGTAAATTATCAGTGGCAAATATACATCTAAGGCCTTGCATACATGAGAAAGTTGCATCAGTTTCATTAAAAGTATAATTTTAAATCTACCTACTCAAACTACTATAAACCTCTGTGTGGTAAGTCTTATTTCAGTTTAAACCAAGTTTATTTAATCTCAGTTTAAATCAACTAGAAATCATTTAAAATTGAAAGAAGCCATTCTGAAATAAGAGTATGTGCACACAGGTTTGCATTAGTTTACCTAAATAGGTTTTAAAACTTACATGGGGAAAACCAGTACAACTTTCTCCTGTTGACAAGGCTTAATTCTCTGTGGACCCAATCCAATATCCAAAGAAATCAATGAAAAGTGGACTGCTCCAACCAGGTTGGGCCCGCCGTGTGCAGGGCTGCTCCGGGCAGGCTGGAACGCCCCCCTCACCCACAATGCAATGGGCCAGTCCAGGACTGGAGTGCCCGCCACCCTCCAACCCAGTCGGGCCCACTGCACCTTGGGCTGCTCCAGCCAGGCTGTGGTTAATTGTTACTGGTAAATATCATTGGGCAAGGGTGATGTTTACCAGTGAATTGGTTAACCATTCATATCCCTAGTGCAAACAAGAGCAATCACAGGACTGTTTTAATTTATGCCAGCTAGCATGGATGTGCAAGCATTGTTCTGATGGCTCAGGATTATTGGTGTTCATTCCAGGCTGACTGCTTCCTGCCAATGGCACACCTCTGACATCCCCCCTATCCTGGGAAGACAGAGGAAGAATGGAGTGTTGCAGAGAGCTGGCTTTTTGCTACTGGATGATTCCCACATGATACAGAAATTTCCAGTTTTCTTGAGTGAGGGATCTGACCATGTTTTCTACCCTACCAATCTTATTCAAAGTTAAGCAAAAGATGGACTTACTGAACTATCTACTGCAGCTTACATCTGACATTGTCACCATCAAAATAAGGATAAGGCACAAATTCCTAAGGGTGCAAAAAGCAGAATATTTGTTGTTTGTTCTCATGTTAAATTCCAGCAACGCTCTCCCTTTGTAGTCTCTTGGCATGTGCTCCTGTTTGTGCTGGACAAAATTGGGGTATTACCTTTAGCCCTGCATTTGGTTCTAAACTTCATAACAATAATAAACAAAAATGTACCTGGAAAGTGTGAGACTTAATAGAATGCTGTTACTCATTCATTTCTGTATGATTATTTCATTAGATTAGCATCTTAGTATTTGCCCAGGAAATTCTATAGCCCTACTGGAGCCAATACAGTTGATTCCAAATGAAGTTGTGTGTATGCTAATGATGACCCAGAGATACATTTATGTGTTTCTAGTTCAGTGAAGCCTTTCCAAAAGTATATTACAAATATGACTTACAGAGAAAGTTGTCGCCACATTATAATTATTACTTCTCTCCATTCACAAGTTTGAATGCATTTTACATTGCATTTACATTCTTGTTGAGCACAAGAAATGCCTTAGCTGCTCCACACATGGATAGGAATGACTGCATTCCTGTTGTTCTCTCTTCAGAAATTTTCACCCACATATGAGAAAACAAGCTCAGTGCCTCATGAACTTTTTAAAAAACATGTCCTACAACAAAATTGCTTGAGACTTATATGTGAAATTCATTCAGATTGCCACACTAGGGGACAGATCCTCAAACAGTGTAAACCTGCACAGCACCAGTAAGGATCTGGCTAAAAGTGACAGTTGTAGAATAGGATTTCATATAGTGTTACACCTCATTACCCTAACAATAACGAATCTCTGACACAACCAATAAATAAGTAAATCTTTCTAATTTTGCAAATCTAGATGTATATTAGCAAAGAGTTCCTTCTCCTTTAACAGTTAAGTGGAAACTACCTGGCTTCCATTATATTACTTCCATTACATTGGCTTCCATTATTTTCAACCACATTCCTTACCCAATCAAGTGACATTAAAATAAAGGTATGTCATATTATTATTATTATTTATTTGTAGTGCAGTTATGCCTGACTCTAGAGGCACTAATTAGGGAACACGGCCCTACTGTGATAGGCACTGGAAAGACAGACAATAAAATTACCGTAATTGTCTCAGCCCTGATGAATTCATGATCTCAATTACGACAAAAAGCAGCAAACAGATGAGACGAACAAGAAACTAAGGAGGGTAACTACATATGGTTAGACTGGGCATCTGATTTGGTTAATAATAATCAATACTTCACATGTTCAAAGTGCTATATCAACATTAAAGGCTAAATTGTGGCACTGGAAAGGGTGACTCTGTTCTGACCCTCTACTACATTTTGCTTCCCACATCTTCTGGAGAGCACTTCTGCCACCATTTTCTGTGCCAAAGCGCTTGGAATCATCTCACAAAGTCAACAATAAGATTTAAAATCAATGTAAATGCCTGATTAGAAGTCAGTACTGTACAGGCACTAGAGCGGGAAAGATGTGTAATGATCATTTAGAACAGCTACTGTAAATAGCCTCTCTAAAGTGCTTTAAGCAAGTTGAAGCCTATGAACCAACAGATCAATTATTCAAATAGTAAAGCCTCATAATAGTACTCAAGGTGACTGGAGAAGAGACCAACACCTTACTATGAGATATATTCTATAATGTTCCTCGGTGATTTTTTAAAAAAGTCCTTTTTAAAGTGAGGCTAGTGTGAAGCAGTGGAGCTCCCCTGACTAGCATCTGCACATGTAAGTCAAGACATCAGGGTTCTTTTCCTCCCTGCCAGTTACTCTGCCAATGACATTCTCTGTGATTTACATTGCTATTTGGTGGGAGTCATAAGTGATCAGCAGTTCTAAAAATCATGCCAGTCATTTCTCTAAGCCTGAATGTACTGTGTGTGGAGATGCTGGAATGGTGCTAATATAGGTCTTTGAGGACTTTGGATGAAAGTTACTCCATAAATATATAGTATCATGAGCTTTCGTGGGTACAACCCATCTGAAGAAGTGTGTTGTGCCCACGAAAGCTCATGATACTATATACTGTATATATTTTAGTTAGTATGTAAGGTGCTATAGAACCATTCGGTTTTTTTAAGTTACAGACTAACATGGCTACCTCTCTGAGATCTATAAATACAAATCATCATTACTATGTGTACTACATGGTCACCATCATTCGAGATCTGGCTCTATAACAATACCAAGAGTCTAATTTTTAGAAGCAAGGAGAAGAGTACAAGTTTATTCCATGCAACAGAAGCAGTAGAATCTATTACATGTACAGGAGCCAACCAACATGATTTCAGTTTTGTTCAGTTCAGTTTTGGAAATTGTTAAGCCATTCAGTTCTGAACCTATGCCAGGGACTGCAACAAAAGCAATGCTGCAATTGAAACATCAGGAGTGTGGGAGAGTTAGATTTCACTGTCATCGGCATATGATCTATAATAACATATTCATGAAAAACTGAAACCAAAGGTAAAGTATGAACCCAGCACACAGCTCTGAGGAACACTCCAATATCTTAGAAACTTGTGCAAAGCAGAAAACTGTGGATAAAGTATATATTGCTACAAATCAAAATGTCATAATGCACAATATCAAAAAGTGGATGACAAATTTATGAGACCAGCAAATATGACCCACAACATGTCCAAGCAAATAAGTTAGTGCAGACATTGCACAAAGCATTTTCCATAGAGCCTAATCAGAACCTTTGCTAAATTGTATCATATATTTTGTCCCACAAAGAATGCACAGCTTGTAATGACTTTCTGTTCAAGGATGTTAGCCATAATCACTTATTTATGGTTAGGGTTACAGAATTATCAAGTTGTGGTGGGAACTGGCCCTGCCACTAAAAGTGTAAGGTTACTAGTATTGGAACAGTCAGGAGTCTTGATAACTTGAATAGACAGCATTTATATCTATATCTATTCCTGTCATCAGCTCTTTGGAGTGGATGTGTCAGCTGTTGCATTCTGAAAAATGTTGATTTCACTGAAGAGCACTCTTGTACTAAAGAGCTTTTATTAAGCCAATAGATACAGTACATCCTTTATTATACAATTGAATGAAGCACAGTATTTCAATACCCGCCAGCTGAACATAGGAATGAATAATGTGGATGTCTTTTGTGCCTCTCAAACATGAAGCCTTATAACATGCTGCCAATATTTGTAAAATCCCACATATTAAATCACATTTATAGACAGTGGACAACTAACATCCAAATTAGCCTTCCCCATCCCACAGCCTCCAAAACAGTAGCATCTCTGCAGTTCATTGAGCTAAGTAAGTGATCCGTTTTTCAATGAAACAACAAAGTGACTTGAGCTCCCCTGGAATGAATCCAGCCCCAGGTTCCCTGTTCATTTTTAGGGTCAGTGAAGGAAAGACCTTTGTCTTGAGCTCAGCTCAGTTCAGAAGGCAGAGGCGCTCATCAGCCTCAAAGGGCAAAATGATCACAGCAACCTTGCCCGGCCCCAAACAAAGCAGAGGCTATTACCAGGACCACACATGTGCATGCATTGCCAGAGCTAAGCATGAGGGGATCAAATCAGGTCATTACCCAGAGCTGACTGAACACAACAGCTAGCCAACAGAATGTCCCTTTAAATGGCTATTCCCCTCCTCCCTCCCCTGGTTTAAAGTGCGGGTGCAGGGAGCTGGAAATAAGCAGCAGCTCAGCGTTTTCATCTTTTGCGCTAAGAATCCAAAGCACTTACTTCTCCTCAGCCCCTCAGCTTTCCACTCGGTCTCCTCCACTGCCCCGTAACGTCTCATTGGTTTCTCTGCCTCCATGCTGGCAGAGATGGCTCTCTTTAACTCCACGCCGGAGTGCATGGCTCCTGCCTGGGCAGGCTGTGTGCCTGGGGCTCTCCTGTTTATTCCATCCTAGCCGGGGAGTCAGGGCTCCGGCTCAGCCCTTTCCTGGGCTGGACTGGAAGGCGCTGCTGAGCTCACTGCACCTTGTCGCCGAGCTGGTACCCGAGGAGGAGGAGGGGAAGGGATGCAGCGCACATGCTCAGTGCGAGGATGCTGTCTACAGAAACGCGGGATGAGAGAGCAAGGGAGAAGGGGAGGGGGAGGCAGGAAAACAACGGGGAAAAACCTGCCATGGGGGGAGAGGGGAGTCACTGCCTGGGGATTCTGCCACGGGGGGGGGGGGGGGGGGGGGGACGTGTGCTGGGAATAGCTTTTCACAGGCAGGGACGCCAAGGAAGAAGACCTTTGCCCGAATATTCCCTTCCCCCAAGAGGGTTATGGAGGAAGATGTTTCCCACCTCACAAAGAATCTTCCTCCAAAGCCCATCTCTATGGTCCTATCTCCTGACCCCTCCCCCAAACAGCTCTCAGCACCAGGCACCGGCTAGCTTCCCTCTCCCCCTCCAGCTCTATTCCTCGCCTTCATCAGTGCTATGGTGGGGTGGGGAGAGAAAGCATCACCTCCTCCCTCTGTCACCTTCTGTTCATGCCCACTTCTACTCCTGATCCTTCTGAGGGCAGCTGGGGAGGGCATTCCCCATCTTCATTCCTTCTAGAGTAGTAAGTAGCCAGATAAATGCTGCTAGGAGACACGGAGATTCTGATCTCACGTAGCTTTCCAGAACTCTGGAATCCACGTTTATGAAACCTTGCCTAGAGGTTTACCCGTCAAGGCAGGGGCTGTCTTGTTATGTCTAGAGCAGCGGTGAGCACAACATGTGCATGTTACAGCTCAACAATAACACAATGGAGAGGTAAGCTTTGCTTTCACAGCGAAACCCACTTCCCATGTACGTTTCAACCACTCTGGGAGAACTCCGCGCTTTCTAGCTTCACTTTCAGCAAAAGCCAGTGGATGGCACCCAAACAAACGATGTGGTTTTGCATTTCTCATTAACATGTGCCTACACTGTCAGTGCAGCCTCCTGGGATTTAAAAGAGAAGGAAATGACTAGGCAGGAATCCAAGTTCCAACTGTGGCGATTATTAGTTTTATTTTATAGTGGTGGTGAGTAGGTAAAATCTTCTAGTAACACTTCTCTGTACACAAGGGCTACGTCTAGACTGGCAAGTTTTTGTGCAAAAGCATCCGTGCCAATCTAGACGCTCTTTTCCACAAATGCTTTTAACGGAAAATTTTTTCCGTTAAAAGCATTTGCGGAAAATCATGCCAGTCTAGACGCAGCCTATACAGTATGTAGCAACTTTCATCCAAAGCTCCCATGACACTTTCTTGCTGTATTACCCTCACTATACACTATAACTTCCCATTTCCACTTATCAAGTCAATAACAGAGTGGGGACTACTACTTACATCTGCTGCCGCTAAGCCAAAGCTTTAATCATTGAACCACGCTGTCTCCTTTTGAACATACATACAAAAGCTAAGCAAGATCAAGTGACCCGTTTATGATAA
>JANRFK010001605.1:21435521-21445835 GCA_030068395.1 Apalone spinifera
AGTAAAGTTTGACTACATTTATTTCAGAAGCATTTTGGCTGTAAAGCAGTGATAGAGACCACACCAGCATTTTAAAAAACATCTGTTTACTCAGATTCCATTCTGATGTGTGAAAGGTCAGACTACAAAGTACAAAATACAGGAGTCCTAGAAATACAAACTGGTATTTCATATACATGGGCATATGTAGGTCCAGGCATACACAACAGAAACAGATTGACTAGAGCAGTCGGGGCTTAATAACTGAGTTTCATCTGGCATACTTGGGACCACAACAAAAGATATCTGACTTCTTATTTTTCTTAGTAAACTCATGCTACAGTCACACTTTCCTCTGACTGTAACTTTTACATCAGTACACTAAAAGTCATCATATTATTTGTACTTTGCCTTGGCTTGCAAATAATGCTGGTAATAAAGTCACTATAATATTGACATTCTTCACATCTTTTGACCCATTTCATCACCTTGTCATGTAGGTGAGCCATTATCTTGCAGACAGTGGTGGGCAAGCTGCAGCCCGTTGGGGTTCTGTGTGTGGCCCACAAGACATTTTGTTTACTGTTGCCCACATTCAGGGTGCGAGATTCTGCTGGTTTTCGTCCACATATTTTCCTATCAGTATTACTAAAGTGACATGCACGTAAAGCAGGAGCACATGAAGTGAGGTTCATGCCGATAGCACTCAGCATTGATTGTGAGAGCTATGCGCTCCCTCAGCTCTATTCAAAGCACTGCTACGGTTCAGTCGACACACCCTGCAAATTCTAGATATGCAAGTGCACTTAGCAAAACTGCCTTATCCTGGGAGACCATCTTGATTACAACAATCTTGCTGCCCACTGAAATGAAGGACCATTCATGAGGCCCACTCACTAATCCAGGTTGCCCATCACTGACGCTATGTCTAGACTACATCTCTCTTTCGACAGAGGGATGTAAATTAGACACTTCGAAATTGCAAATAAAGTGGGGATTTAAATGTCCCACACTTCATTTGCATAATCGTGTCATGGCACTCTTTCAAAAAAGTGCCATTTTGAAAGTAAAACCGCGATCTAGACGCGGTTCTTTTGAAAACGGCAGGCTTTTTCGAAAGATCCTATAAACCTCATTTTTGAGGAGTACAGGATCTTTCAAAAAAGCCTGCCATTTCTTAAATAACTATATCTAGACCGCGGTTTTACTTTCAAAATGGTGCTTTTTTGAAAGAGCGCCATTACATGATTATGCAAATGAAGCACGGGATATTTAAATCCCCGCTTCATTTGCAATTTCGAAGTGTCTAATTTACATCCTTCTCTCGAAAAAGGGATGTAGTCAAGATGCAGCCCGAAATAGTAGCTATAATCTTCAAATATCCTAATTCTGTCAAATGGCCAAATTATGTCATTTATTGACTGGGTTGAGCAGTGGACAAGATGGAGCAATACAGCCCCATGGGTCTAAGGGAGATATAATTATCTCCCTCAACAGCCCGGTGAATATGGGATTCTGTAAACTGCATCATCTGTGAGTACTGTGTAGTGCGATCCACTAAATGCAGCCACTCTCTGGGCCAGTGCAGGGCACTTTTCCATTTGAGATGCTATACACCAGGAGTGGCCAACCTGTGGCTCTTGAGCCACATGCAGCTCTGCTCACAGAAATGTGGCTCTCGGGGTTACGGCTCGTTCGGAGCCGCATGCCTCCTTTGGGCACGCACCCCAGTTCCTGGAGGGAGAAGTGCATGGTTGAGGCGGTGGCAGCTCCGGTGAGACCCAGGTATTGGATTAGAATGGAAGGGGCCCGGGGATGCCTGGCTCTGGGGGAAGGAGAGGTTGGCTACCCCTGCTATACACCATGAGAGACATGCAAAGTAGCCCCTGTACTCCCCTGAGCCAGTGAGAGCTGCAGGTGCTCCATGTCTCTCAAAGTTTTTACAAGTATCTTAAAGCCCTGATTTTAAAAAGTATTTATTTAGGCATCTACAGATGCAGAGAGGCACCTCATGGGAATTTCAAAGCTCTAAACCAGTGGTTCTCAAAGTGTGGTCTGCGACTGTCTAGCAGGTGGGCCGCAGTTTCAGAGCTCACCCACCCCTGCAGTAGGGAGCCTGCGCTGGCACTCCAGCCCCCTGCCTACTCATGTTGGTGCGCCAGTGCCAGCTTTCTGCTGCAGGGATGGGGGTGAGCCTTGTGGGCCAGATCTGGCTTGTGGGAACAGAAAGTAGCTCCGTACATTGCCACTCCTCCTGCCCCTGAGTTAGGGAATGGCAATGCAGGACACCACTTACCTGGAAGTGTTCCCCCCGTTCCCATTGGCCAGAATCATGGTCAATGGGAGCAGTGGCAGGCACAGAGCCAGGTAAGTGCCTGTCCTGCCCAGACCTTGCACTCTAACCCCACTCCAGCAGTCTCCCTCCTGCTGATACCCCATTCCTGCACTCTATCTCCTGGAGAGACCCTACATCCTCACCCCCTCCTGCAGCCATTATGTCATCATGGATGGTTGGCTGGTGATCCGTGGAAAGGTCTGCATTGAGTGGGGTGGGCTGCAGGCCAAAAAAGGTTTGAGACCATTGTCCTAGACCCCTGATTCCCACTGGGAGTTATGCAGGACTGAGTTCCCAATCCCATGGCAGTTAGGGGCAAGATACTTTCAAAAAAAAAAAAAGTAGGTGTCTATCTGCATTTTAAGTGCATGAATATATTTTAAAATCATCTCCAAGTGACTTTGGAGCATGTGTCCCATTGATTTTTCAGAATCCTGCTTACAGAGCAAGAGAAATATTGCACCGGAACAGTCCAAGTACTGCCACATAACATCAGATGTAATTACGACACTCTAGTAGTCTCTCATCACTGTGTATTGTGGCTGTTATCAATTGAGCATGTAATCAATGTCACTGACCTACTAAGGCAGCTCAGGTGCAGCTAACAATCTTGTTGTGCTTTGGATGTGAAAATAAAAATGTGATGCATGAAATGGAAGTAGCTGAATATTTTTATTAGGTAAGTAAATGTGGTGCTTATTTCAAACAGTGACATATCAATCCCATTATTATCTAGAGTATATCACATCTGAGAGTGCACTCCTAATACAGACAAACCACACATATTGAATTATATAGCAGTTTTGCCTGAGCTATGACTGTAGGATTGGACTGTTATAGTAATGGTTGGAGGAGAACACCACAAACAGTAGAGGAAGGCCAGAAAAGTATTTTTTTTCCAATCTCAGCCACTGAATGAAGGTGAGAGAAAGACTGAAAATGTGACATAAACCATACACTAGTGGAAAACATGGAAGTAGAGGGAAGAACTGGCCTGTTCAGGAAGCTGCAAGCAGGGACTTTCTTCCCAGGTCAGATCACTGTAGAGGAAATGCTCATTGTGATCCTGGAGATCCTGGCTACCACTCAATGCCACGGCTCATGAAGCCATACACTGGGAACCTTGGAAGCAGCAAGGAGTGGTTCAACAACAGGCTGAACAGATGAAGAATGACTTTGAAGTATGCTTTTGGCCATTTAAAATTGCCTGCTAGTAGTGTCTGTATGGAAAGCTAGACCTGGTTGATGACAACATCGTTATGCTTACTGCATGCTGTACCCTACAAATTTGCGAATGGAAGATAAAAACTTCACTCAGGGCTGGTCCACTGAGGCATAGCACCTGGAGGCTGAGTTTGAACAGCCTGAGACAGGGTGATTAGAGAAGCACAGTGTGGGGCCATGAGGATCAGAGAAGCCTTGAGGCTGCAATTTGATGCTGAAATCCAGTAACATTTGTTGCCAAGCACAGAAGGGCAGTGGTTGCTAGCGGGGGACTTTGGTCCCTACGATGCACTTGGTCTGTTCCTTTGCCGGGGTGTCCTTGCTTGTTTTCATGTATTGGAATAAAGAATGCTTTCAATCCTGATAACTTCATTTATTAAAACCAACAAACATAGAATACACACACAGCATGGCATCTGCAGTTTATGGGGAGAAGGGAGTGAGGTAATCCCAGTTGTTAGTTCTCCCCAGTGACCCCACCCAAGATGACTACTGGAAACAACTAAGACTGAACTGGGGGAAGAAACTGGGCCCAAGCTGGAAGGGCATGGGGCCTGTGAAGATTATTAGAACCACATTTAGGGTGGATCTTACATGTAACTAGTTTCTTTAGTTTACCTAGTTTAGATCATGTGCTTTGTATTATTTTCTTAGTAACTTGCTTTTGTTCGGTTTGCTACCTCTTTGAACACTTAAAATACACCTTAAATTATTTCTCATTTAGAATGTAACCCAGTTTATGTAATTTTTAACTGGGTGGTAAAGTGGGAAATGATGTACATACCTTCCTTCACACCAAGGAAGAAGGAGAACTTCATTTAAATGTGGGTTTGTACATCTGGGTGCTGGAGTAAATCCCTTAAACTGAGTCTTCCCAGAGCTGTTCTCTGTGGCTTGGTCCACACTAGAACCTTAGTCCAAAATACCACCATCCCAAGTTTAAATTTGTAAATGATGCATCGACACTACCAAGCCCCTTATTCCAGAATAAGGGGCTGTGGAATTTGAACTCTGTAGTCCTGCTTTTCATGAGGAATAATGCTAATTGTAAGTCTGAACTTGTAAATCTGAAATAACTTTAGTGTGGACATTCTGGTGTCGCTAATTCAAATTAATTGGCCTCTGGAGGCCTCCTGCTGCTGTCAGCTCCGACCGCTCTGGCAACACCTGGCATCTCCACTGCTCTAGTCCTCCTGCAAAGCTCTAAAAGTCCTGAAAACAGGAGACAGGCCTGTCCCAGGTAGCCAGCTTTGTAAGCCCTGTGTGAGCAACCAGCACACTACGAGTGCCCCCCAACATTCCCTTGGATACTCCGACAGCTGCCAACACTCCTGCTCCCAAAGTCTCCACTGCCCAGGGATGCAGAAGAGCTGTAGCCTGGACAATAACAGGAAACTTGGAAATGGCAGAGGTGCTTAATGGCTTCTTTATTTCGGTTTTCGTCAAGAAGATGGATGGTGACGGAATATCTAACAGAGTAAATGCTCGTGGGAAGAGGGTAGGTTTAGAAGTTAAAATACAAAAAGAACAAGTTAAAAATTATTTAGAAAAGTTAGATATCTGCAACTCACCAGGGCCTAGAATACTCAAGGCACTGATAGAGGAGGTATCTGAGCCTTTAGCTATCATCTTTGAAAAATCATGGACGTCGGGAGAGATTCCAGAAGACTGGAAAAAGGGGCAAATGTAGTGCCCATGTATAAAAAGGGAAACAAGAACAACCCAGGAAACTACAGACCACTCAGTTTAACTTCTGTGACAGGGAAGATAATGGAACAAGTAATTAAGGAATCCATCTGCAAACATCTGGAAAATAATAGGGTGATAGGTAACAGGCAGCATGGATTTGTAAAGAACAAATCATGTCAAACCAATCTGATAGCTTTCTTTGATAGGATATCAAGTTTTGTGGATAAGGGAGAAGCGGCAGACGTGGTATACCTAGACTTTAGTAAGACATTTGACATGGTCTCGCATGACCTTCTTATCAATAAACTAGGGAAATACAACCTAGATGGGGATACTATAAGGTGGGTGCATAACTGGCTGGATAACCATTCTCAGTTATTTATAACCAGTATGTGTTTATAACCATTCTTAATTATTAATGGTTCACAATCATACTGGAAGGGCATAACAAGTGCAGTTCTGCAGGGGTCTGTTTCAGAACTAGTTCAGTTCAATATCTTCATTAACAATTTAGATGATGGCATAGAAAGTACACTTACTAAGTTTGCAAATGATACCAAGCTGGGAGGCTTGGAAGTGTCAAAATTAAAAATGATCTGGACAAACTGGAGAAATGGTCTGAGGTAAACAGGATGAAGTTTAATAAGGACAAATGCAAAATACTCCACTTAGGAAGGAACAATCAGTTTCATACATACTGAATGGGAAACGACTGTGTAGTAAGGAGTACTGCAGAAAAGGATCGGGGTCATAGTGGACCACAAGTTTAACATGAGTCAACAGTGTGACACTGTTGCAAAAAAAAGCAAACATGATTTTGGGATGCATTAACAGGAGTGCTGTAAGAAAGATATGAGAAGTCATTCTTCCACTACTCTGTGCTGATTAGGTCCCAGTTGGAGTATTGTGTCCAGTTCTGGGCACCACATTTCAAGAAAGATGTGGAGAAATTGGAGACGGTCCAGTGAAGAGCAACAAAAATGATTAAAGGTCTGGCTAGTCGTTCTGCCTCAGCCCTCCACCCTGGCAGAAAAGTCTCCTCCTTGTTCTCACATAGGTTGGGGAGCACACAACAGGATGCCACCACGAAGGGGATGTTGCACTCACTGAGGTCCAGGTGTGTGAGAAGACTCCTGAACCTCTCCTTTAAAAGCCCGAATGCACATTCCAACACCATCCCACATCTGCCACAACTGATGTTGAACTGCTCCTTGCTGGGGTCCAGGCTGCCTGTGTAAGGCTTCATGAGCCGGGGAACAAGAGGTAGGCTGCATCACCCAGAATCATAATGGGCATGTCCACCTCTCTGACTCTGATTGTCTGTTGGGAGAAAAAGTGCCGGCATGCATCTTTCGGAAGAGGCAGCAGTTCTGAAAGATGGGAGCATCATGCACCTTTCCCAACCACCTGACGTTAATATTGGTGAAGCATCCCTTGTGATCCATGAGTGCCTTGCAGTTGATGAACTCTGAGGCCGGTAGTCAGGGGCCAGGATGGGGATGTGTGTCCTGTCTATGCCCCTGCCCTTTCCACTGCTGGGGAAGCCTATGTCGGTAAAGCTGTCGACAATGCTGTCCACGTTGCCCAGAGTGACAACCCTCTGTAGCAGGACATGGTTGATGGTCTTGGCTACTTGCACGAGCACAGCACCAACTGTGGATTTCCCCACCTTGTACTGGATTCCAAAGGAGTGGTAGCCATCCAGTGTGGCAAGCTTCCAGAGGCCATGCACTTCTGCACAGGGATGGCCGGTCTCAGTCGGGTGTCCTGTTACCTGAGCGCAGGGGTGAGACACTCACAGAGTTCGATGCAGGTGGCCTTGTGCATGTGGAAGTTGTGCAGTCACTGCTGATCATCCTATCACTGCATGATGATGCGGTACCACAGTTCAAGCTCATCTCCCTCTGCCAGACGTGCATTCCACTGTGTCCAGAGGATTGAGGAGCAAGCACCATAGCAGGAGCACCAAGATGTTGCTGTGGCCTCATCCTGGTCCTGACCTGTCATACCCATCACCATTTGAGCCAAACACCATATCATGGACCAAAAGTGTGAAACCTAAGGTTCAGGTCAACGTCAGTGGCTACTGCTTTCCAGAGCAGGAAAAACTCAGATCTTGTGGCTGGGCTATTTGTAGACAACAACTGACTTCCTGGCAGAATGTGATTCAGATATCAAAATAATCTAGGGCAGTACAATTTTTAAAAATTAATGTAATTGGAAAACAAACTTTCAAATTCTCATTTGGCCAAATTCAGACCCTATATAAGCTACACCACTACCCTGAATAAAACTGAATTGCTGTCATACCTAGTCAGAATTTAGCTTCTCTATCTCTTTGATCTTAGAAACAACCCCATGAAATAGAGGTATCATGTGAATACATGCTTGATAGCTGATGGCAGAAGGCTCCGTCCTTTTGCTGAGCACCAACTTGATTTCTTATACATAGATATCCTTTTTTTTGGTGACTTCTGTATAGGGTGCAATTGGCATTAAGTCTATTGTAGCTCCTCTATGTGGACTTCTGGGACCATTTATGAAACATGCACCCAGACAAGATGAGGACAAACTTACCCAGCTGCTGGTCCACAGCTTGATATTTTGGATTTTTTTTATTAATATAGTGTCACCAATGCATTGGCCCTGGTTTGCAAAGGAAGCACATACAAATGTGACATAAGTCATATTAGAGTTTCCTAATCTATAAAGTAGAAAAAAAATCATAGTATTTCCAAAAAGTAAAGGGTCAGCTGACATACATTGACAGAGTTCCAGAAACTGCAAAGGAGCTATGCCAATTTACACCAGCAAAGGATCTGGCCCAAGATAGCCACATTGTTTTGAATCTCCCACCCCTGAAATATTCCTACTAACTGCCAAATATTACTATTGCAAAGAGGTTTTGGAACAGGAAGAGATCAATGATACTTATGAAGCCTTAGCAACTTTTCAAGAAAAATGGAGGGAATAAAAGGATTACTAAAGTTCTTAAATTCACTGAAACATAAGAACTACATGCTCCAGTGCAATTACATAAAAGAGCAAAGGAACAAAGAACTACCTTTCTATATACTGGAAAGAGAAGAAACTAGGAGAAAAATCCTGAAGTCTTTACCCAGACAAAAATCCTATTTAAGCCAATTTTCTCAATAACTGGCATCAGAAATATATACAGTACTAATGCACAACTTGTGTAAACATCCAAAGCTTTAAAAATAAAAGAAGGGGATTTCACTCATGAAAATTTTACTAACAATTATAACTATATATGAATCATTGCATCCACCAGTGAATTGCAGCTACTTTAAGGATGGAATATAGCATATTGTTAACAGCACACTGCAATTTTTCTCCCAGAACTACATTCTTAACAACATTTTCATTTTGTGCATGCTAACAATGTAAAGAAACAGGGAACAGGAAATAATTAATGGTGTTGAACGTCAACTCCATTTGAGGGATTAGTAATCTGATATCAAACTGAACCTACTTTCTTATTATCTGCAATCTTGATAGCTGTCACATTTATTGGTAAAAGTTCAAAAACAATCATTAATGGAATGCTTTCCAAACTGCAGTGTATGGCAGTATACTGAAGATCACATAGGCTAAGTCTACACAGCAGCGTTATTTCGGAATAACTTCAGTCGGAATAACTTCAGTTATTCCGAAATAACAAAAAGCGTGTCAATACTGCAAGCCATTATTTTGAAATAATGGTGATCTGGAGGACTTCTTACTCCGATTCCTGTAACCCTCATTTTATGAGTAAGGGAAGTCGAAGGAAGAGTGTTCTTCCTTTGACTTCCTGCTGTGTAGACAGCACCAAAAGCTCAATTATGCTATTTTGACTTAAGCTATGCAATTGACGTAGCTCAAGTTGCATCGCTTAATTCGACGTTTGCCCTGCTGTGTAGACGTGCCCATGGAGATTGTGTATATTCTTTCTTGAAATCTTTTGTCAGTTTCCCTCCTACCTAATGTCACCTCTTATTTGCCCTGCAATGGCACTTCTCCCAAGTTCCTTTCTTCCAAATCAATGCAGTTCATTACCATACATTTAAGGCACATGCAGAAATAAAGTACAAGAATTGTCACAAAAAGCATTAATTTGAGCACATTGTTACATAATATTCAAAAAGAAATTAGAAGTGTCTCTGTCATACGTACTCCATACACTATGACTCTCACTGAAAAGGAGTACAATATCAAAATATAGTTCTGTTTTTAAAAGTACTAGCCAGAATAAATAAAGACACCTTTTAATTGCCTCATTATTGTGGCAATACACTCACAGCAATATCAATTCAACAGCTACATCAGCCTAGCAAAATTCCATTCATTCATTCCACTTGGACAACTATGCTAAATAGACAAGTACATAAAATACCATTAATTTTTCCTTGTCACTGATCATTGTAGAGGGTAGACAAGCACATTTTGTGCTTAGGCTGGTAAATTTTGAAAGGCTAAGTTACTAGCTTTGTACAGTCTCAATGCAGACAAAGGCAAGAATTTAAAAATATTTAAAAAGAATTTAAAAATCAGTTCCTATTAAAAAGAGTACTTTTTTTCATCAGAATAAATATAGACCCAAAACCACAGATTTCAATTCAGAAAAAAATACCAGTAAATGCAAAAGGATCTTGCTCTCATCATAACTGGCAAGTATAAACACTGAATACTTAATGTTCTATTCCCCTTTTATAGCAATTAAAGGTTGCTTGAAAATTTAATTACAGTTAACTAGGGGGCTGTGCCCCCTCCTTGTTATGCTCACCAACCCCCCTCTCAGCCAGGGAGGGCCTGAGGCTCAGACTGCCTCAGCCCCGGCTCTTCCCCCTGCCCCTAGCTGCCAGGGAGGGCATGGGGCCAAGGCCACTCTAGCCTTGGCTCTTCCCCTCCCAGCCGCTGGGGAGGGTCCAAGGCCACCCTATCCCCGGCTCTACCACCTCAAGAAAGCCTCCCCTCCCCCTACCCCGGCCAACCCCGATTCTTTACCCTCCCTGGCTGGCCCCAGCTCTTGGGTCCCACTACCTGCTGGGGAGGTGAGCCAGGGCAAGGTCATGCCCAGTTTTCCCCCT
>JANRFK010001605.1:21445935-21456643 GCA_030068395.1 Apalone spinifera
GTTGGGCCAAGCAAAGGCTGCAGCATGCCACCTCTCTTACCCTGGCTGGAGGCTGCCCTAGGGATGTAAGGAACTAATCAACTACCCAATAAATAAATGCTTATTTGGTAGCCAACTAGGAACTCAACTAGTTGCTTCCCCTTCCCTCCTCCCCTGCCCCCACTTGCTGCCTCTATCAGAGAGGCAGCAAGGGGGGGAGCAGGAGCCAGAGCTGGGGGGAGGTGGCTTAAAAACCAGCTCCCCTCAGCACCATTTCCGCAGGGGGCAGGGGAGCAGAGGGCAGTGGGGAAATGGCAGGAGAGGGGATTGAAACAGTCCTGCTGCGCTGGTCCGATTGCTGCTCTTCTCCCTTTGAAATGTAAGAGGTACAGAGGAGAACCTGCTGGCCCGGGTTCCTGCTGCCTCTCTCCCTTTGAAATGTACAAGAGCCACGGGCAGCTCTTGTACATTTCAAAGGGAGAGGCACAGCGGGATAGCGAGTGCCCCCCTTCCTTATCGACTAATTTAATTAGTTAATTAAACATTCCTAGGCCGCACAAATCCTGCCCCCCTGAGCACAGGGGAGGCCGCATGACTTGTGGTTCCCTGGAGCACCAGAGAGGTGGGAGGCTGCGTGGCAAGAGGGGCTGCAGGATGCAGAGTGACGCATGACATCACTCTTGTCATCCCGCAGGAAAAGATTATTTATATCTAGAGAGATTTCTCCCAGTGGTAGGCTGGCTACCATGTTGTGCAAATGCTCTTGCTTCCCCGTAATAAACAAGTGGCTAGAGTCTCCAGAGGAGACCAGTTGGCAGCTTGAAAATAATTAAACACCCATATACAATGGCCTCTTTTCTGTGAAAATAAACAAGTGCAAAACCATTGCACTGTATACATAATGACCACTGAGCTATAGGAGGAAGATTAATTTTTAAAACACAGCAAGGAGCTGGTGATGCAATTCACTGCCTTTTTAAAGCACAACTTAAACATTTAAAATACATTTTACGTTAAATAACATTCTCATTTCTCTGATGGTTCTCCATCTGCATTGACTTTCTCTCGTTGGAACCACATAAAAGCGGACTTTGCTGTGCCATCACCACTCTGTTGTGAAAAGCAAATGAAGATCGCCCAGAGAAAGCCACAGAGGCCAGTGTAAGCTGTTCTCAGGTAAACAGGGACCAGAACGAAGTTTGAAAGCTGCATTGGAAAGAGAGAGAGTTGATTTAGTGCTCCAGATGTTGTTAGAACCTGATACTACATTCCTTACGCTCAAAAATTCTACTGACTTTGATGGGCGCATTGGGTGGGCAACATGTAGGATAGGACTTTATGGCAAAGAAAGGGTTATTCTTTTAGCACTGATATTAACTTGAAACTCACCTGCACAAAAGGCCAGTACATCAGCCCAGTCTGAAACAAAAGTGATGGATAAATTACGATGAAGTATTTCAGTTACAGGGATTTATTTCAATAAGTAATTTTTATTGACAGTATATAACAATGAACAAGGAAATATCTCAGCAAAGTTAAAGAAAGGTGATCAATTTCAAATTAGGCCATTCAAATTAATAATAATAAAACTGCAAATAACCCCCATCAGCTGCTAAGAATGTCTAAGAGATTTTTCTGCCTTGGCTTATATACAAAAATCTGACCATAGTGCAAATTTCAAAATCACATAATACCTGATATATAAGCCTATGTACCAGATGAGTAAACAAATATTTAAATGAGTGAATGTTTATTTCAGCTGTGAATGAAAAATGCCACTGAACTTTCTATTGATTTCATACTTATACTGCTCCTTCTACTTGCTAATATACTGTAACCTCCTTTCTTATTAGAGCTGACCTGGTTATTTAATTTATTCAGCGTAAGTGAGATCAGTAAAAGGATACTGTTAAACCAGATGTTCTTAAAAAGATATAATTGGCCCTAGTTAAAAGAACACCCGTCATGGTGACAAAAATGCCCTTTTATCCTCACAGTGAAATAGTTCCATGATGAGAGGTGAAATGAATACTATGTTGCAATGTTTATATTATTTTTTTCCACAACATATTTTTTCCAAGGCCTGGAAAATCTTGAAAATCCCTGATCTGCTTGGTTTTAGGATTTGTGATAGGTGACACTAACAAGCATGGGTTAAAACCTATCTACTAATTTTACTAACATAGAGAAATTAATAGAAATTGGACATCAGTATGTTCTTAAAAGAAGGGAAAACTGTCAGTGAAAAATACAGGGTGAAACTGATAACTAAAAATGATGTTCTCATAACAAATGTTATTAACAGGTGTTCATGAAAGTGGTGCCAACTGTATTACTAAATATACACCCAGCGTGTGGCTCTTTCTCTGTAGAACTGAAGAATGAAATTGCCCTTTTAATGAATTATATCTACCAATGTGGCGTTATGTAAACCATATTGTAACTGAAACCACATTTTAAACTGTTAATGCATTGTAATTAAAGTGACTCCATATTATAACTAATATCCCATTTTAAACTTTGTATTGCCTTAACTCTATTTAAAGTTAGGTGTGTGTCTATGTAATCTCATTTAAAGTGTGTGTTTGTTTGTGTATGTGTCTGTCTGTAATGGGATCAGTCCCCGATGCCAGCCAATCTCAGTGACCAGATGCCTGCACCACCATGATGGCTAAAGAACAATGTAGGCGAACCCTGGAAAAATACCCACCCAAGAAAGAGACAAAATCCCCATCAAGAAAAAGATCAAAGTCGCATCTTCTGTTAATTGATGTTCATGATGATACAGTGTTCTGGGGCAGTGGGACAGGGTAGAATCTATGAACTAAAACATATAAAAAGATGGGTGCAAAACTATAGGATTGGGCCTTTCAGTTCCTCCAGGAGCATTGGTGAGCAACCACAGGGCCCAGCTGCCCTCCCATTGTCTATTTGGCCAGTAGACTAGCATGAGCAACTGAGTATGGCAGTAATCCCCAACCTTTTTAAGCACGATATCACTTTTTTGAATTTAAGTGCAATCCACAATCTATCTCAAACCCAAATACCCTTGCCCCACCTCCTTCGTGCCCCTTCCTAGAGGCCCCGCCCCTATTCACTCCATTCTCCCCATCCTTCCTCCCTTTCACTAGTCTGGGGCAGAGGGTTGGGGCGCAAGCTCTGGTCTTAGGTTAAGGGATTTGGAGTGTGAGGGGCTCTGAGCTGAACCTGGGGCAGGGAGTTTAGGGGGCAGCAGTGTATTCAGGGTACAGGCTCTGTAAGGGAATTTGGATTTTGGGGGGGCTCGGGACTAGGGCAGGGCCTTAGGATGCAGGAGGGGGGTTTATGACTGGGCCAGAGGTTCAGGCTCTAGCTGGACACTGGTTACCACAGGTGGTGCAGTGGGGATAAGGCAGACTCACCCCTGCCCTGTCCCTGCACCACTCTCAAAAGCAGCCAGTAAACTCCCTCCCAAGTCCTGTTGTGTCCCGCTCCGTTCTGTGGAGATAGACCACAGGATGGGAGAGGGAGCACCCTGACATTAGTGCCTACTTCTCTTCCTTCCCTGCCCTGCCCAGCAAGCTGGGGATGGAGGGGAGGGGAGGGACCTCTCCAAGGCAAAGGGCAAGAGATGCACAGCGGTGGGGGGAGGGACAGCAGAAATGCCAGCATTTGATTGCCTCTTGGCCAAACCAGTCAAGATCACCTGCCAGAGGCTCCAAGATCTACCAGTAGACCCCAATATACTGGTTGGTGACCACTGGAGTACAGTAATTATATCCCATCCATAGAACTGTGTGTGTAATAGCTAGGGACAGTAAATGAATTCTGCATTCACAATAAATACAGTGTAATGCCTGAACAAGATTCTGCTAGTTCTATTTCTCCAAGTGCAACATTTCAACAAAAATGATATTGCAGCCCTTGAGCATAATTATCTTTGTTACACTGTGACTATTGCCATTGACATGGATTCACGTGCTTTTGTAAACAAATATGCTGTACAATGTAAGGATGGACCAGTTTGCACAACTAGAGATGACAGAGATACTTTGTTACCCATAATTTCAGTATAACTGCAGCTCTGCATGGAGCCTCCTGCACAGAATCCGAAATAAAGAAATTAGAGGAAGAAAAAGTAAAAAATATAATGTTACAGGCTAGCATCCTATTTTCATCTAATTGTAGCATTCAGTAACATTGTTTTGCTTAAAAGTGAGATTAACCAACGATTTGCCTCACCTTATATGTATTCCAGAATTTCTTTTTACAGTCAGAGAAAATGTTCTCTTTCTCCTGAAGTATACTCATGCCTGCTAACAAAAATTTAGGACAATCAGAAAGAATGAAAAAAGAGCCAACATTTATTGCATCAGAATTTTCACATTTTGTCACAAAGTTACAAGTCACTTTGAAAGAAAAGCTAGAGTGATACTAAAGAAGAGCAAATGCTCTGCATGACTGCCCTATCCTGCAACTTCGTATCTCTTGGTATACTGATTCTCTTAATCTTCACTGGTGACACCAAACAGGTGAGCCAAACTAGATCTACTATACTGCATCTACTGTGACAAAAATGGGATTGATAATTCATCAATGATAGCAGCAGCAGAAACTATGGAGTAGATAAGAGTTTAGTATTTTGCTTGGGATTAGATGACTAAGTGGCTAAAATACTATTTTTGGTCACTATAGACAACATCTTTGATTAACTTCAAAGTCTACATCTGAAAAGTAGAGCAGTTCTAAAATGTACTTGTTTAATATACAGGTTGAACCTCCCTGATTTGGCACCCCCAAGACATGATTGGTGCCAAATGAGGAAATTTGCCCCTGCCACCAGCTCCCAGCACACCAACCCTCCCCACCACTGGCTCCACTTGTGGCCCAGCTGACGCCCGTGCCTCTGACCTGACTAGCCCCTACCATTTGCCCTGGCCACGGCTGCCATGAGTTCTTGGGCCTGCTGCCGCAGGCTGCTGAACATCACCTGGACTGCCCCAGGCTGGTCAGTGGTCGTGGGCTGTTGGCCCCAGCAGCCGTGGTCTGTCATGGGCTCCCAGCCCCACTGCTGTGGGCTGCTGGACACTGGCCAAGAGAGTTGTGGGCTCCCCGCCCTGGCCAGGACTGCCAGATGCCTATGGTCTCCTGGCCACAGGGCTCACTGGTCCAGGAACATCTGTGGTCCTGCCAGTTTAGGGAGGGTACAACTCGTACTGTAGACAGCAATTTGAAATGCATACACACACTAGCTGATCTACTGCCCATTAGGCTCCTAGGAATATACATGTGGAAGTTATATTATTACACAAAAGGAGCCTGATCCAGAAGAGAGCTGGGCACCTGCAATGATGATTGGAAGTTAGACAAATTCAAACTGGAAATAAGATGCAAATATTAAATGGTAAAGAGAATTTATCCTTGGAACAAATTGCTATGAATGGAGTTTGGGAGTGTTGGATGTCTTTCTGAAAGTTAAGGTCTGCATTTTTCAGGAGGTTAAATTATATGATTGCATGGTAGAAGCTCAGAGATAAACACCTTGGGAATGGAGGTTGTCCATAACTCTGAAATTTTCCATAACTCTGAAGAAAAGGCTACAAACTTCAACCATTTAGAGAGTTAGGGCTGCAGCAGCAGGACTTGTTGAGGTTCAGAGCTCCCTGCAGGAGCACCAGACTCAGCACTTTAGTCTTGGGGGAGCATTGGAGTCAGGGCTTCAGCCCTGCAGTGCCACTCCCAGTTTCAGCCTTGTGGGGGGTATTGGGGCTCAGGGCTTCTCACAGTTCTGCTTCTTGCTTCAGCAGGGAGGTGCCAATGGGAGGGGCATTAGCTATGGGGAAACTCTGGGGCGGAAGCCTATGGCTACCCTCTTAACTAAAGACCTGAGGGGTGGGGCCACTCTGAGCACAAGACTTGGTGGTGCTGCAGAACCTCACACACCCATACTTCCCATGCCTATGGAGACCCACTGGCACTCTGCACTGACCTCCCCTGGTTTGGAAACTTCTCTAATTCGACATAGGTCAGGCCCCAAGGGTGCCAGACTAGAGAGGATCAATCTGCATTACACAATATTTCAACTCTCCTATTACAGTGTATAGCTAACCCTACAGTACAATATCCAAGGATTTCAATGTTATCTGTATAGTTTACTTGATCCTTAAAAACAAGTCATTTTGTGTGTTTATCTGTTCACAATGGTGACCAGGCAGACAGAACTTGATAAGTCAAAATTTGTACTAGCTATGGGCTTCTTTCCTCCCTTCATTTCCCACCAATTATACCCTGAATTATCACTTTGTCTGACCATAAAATGAGAATCTCATGATACTTACAATGCTAAAAGAGTCTAAACACCTAAGAGCTTGTCTACAGGGAGAAAACCTCAAAATTGCAATTGCACACAAGTGGGTACTGTGTATACTCTTACTCTGCACTAAGAAGGCATGTCTACACTAGGAAATTATTCAAAATAATAACTCCCGAAATAACTATTTTGAAATAGGGCGTCCACGCTATAGGGAAGTCTCAAGGCAGGTTCCCTTAATGTGGATGTGCCACCTCAACTTAGAGCACCAGGAAGCACTGGGGAGTAATTAATTTGAATGACAGTGGGAAGTAGTTATTTGGAAATCTACGCTACTGCTATTTCGAAATAACTATTGCAAAATAAAGTGTTATTCTTCCCATTACACATACTGATGCCTGCTGAAGTACTTCAAGACTTTTTGTACTGTAAAACAGTTGTAACGAGATATTGTTTTGTTTTGCACACCCTGAAAACTAAGGCTGGCCAAAAATTTGGCCCTTACTGCTAGCACACAGTGAGACTAGGCCTTGTTTTTTAAAGGTTTGTTTGAAAGACTCAAGATGCAGTAAAACCCATAGAATGTAACTATCCCACCTGGGAAAACTGAAGAAACTTGGATAAATCTGAGGACAAAGGTCACATTGGTACATGGTGCAGGGGGCACAACCACTGTTTGTTGCTGGGGTTGGATAGGGACTCAACCAACCCCTTCTGGAGCTGAGGACAGTGATTTGAAACACGGGATAAGGATGCAGGGGGGCTCTAACATGGTGTTGAGGTGCAGGATTTCAGGCATGGATAGGGGTTTGAGGGCCCATCAGTGAAAAGGTGTGAGGAGGGTGCAGGAAGTTCAACCACAGGGAGAGACTGAAAAATGTTCAACTATGATGAGGGAGCATAGGAGGGGCTGTATCATGGGGACAGGGCACAATAGGAGGGGACAGACCATGGAGAGGCAGTGTTGAAAGTTCAGCCACAGGGAGGGAGCATGGGGAGCTGGATTATGGGGAGGAACCCTGGCGGGTGATGGGGTAGGGGGACTGGACGATGGGAAGGCGGTGTTGGGAGGTTGGCCATGTTGAAGGGGTGCAGGGCACTCTGGCTGGGGAGCAGGCTCAGCTATTGGGAGGGACAGTGGGGAGCTGGACTATGGAGACGGGACATGGGGGGGGGCTCAGCCACAGGGGGCTGGTTCAACCACGAGGAGCAGGCTCAGCCATTGGGAGGGAGTGTGGGGGGCTGGAACACGAGGGGGAGGGTGCTGGGGGACTGAGGCTGGGGGCGGGGCTGGACCCCAGGGAATGGACACGGGGAGCTCGGCCCTGCCCCCGGCCGCACTCACCCGTGTAGAAGGCCAGGATGGCGATGGGCGCCCCCACCAGCTGGTCGCACAGCACCTTGGCCAGCACCACGCCGGGCGCGCGGCCGGGCAGCGCCCGCTCCAGCCCCCGCAGCCACACGTAGTTGAAGTTGCCATGGAAGCTGAGGGCCACCAGCCCCACGTGCCGGGTCTGCGCCCAGTCGGGCTCCTGCCCCGGGCGTCGCCGCAGCAGCTGCTGAGCCGCGTCCCCGGCCGAGAAGAGGCTGCCGTAGAGCAGCACGTTGCAGAGCCAGGGGAACCGGCGCACCCCGCGCTGGAGCAGCGGCCCGGCCATAGCCTCCCCCACCGCCGGGCCGCCACCAGCACGGCGTTAAGACGCCGGTTAGCGCTGCCTCTTCCGCCCCGCCTCCCGCCTGCCGGAGCCGCCCGCCCCAAGCTCTGGCCCGGCCCCTCGTGTCCCGGAACTGCCCCGCCTTTCCCCATCCTTGTCGTCCCCAGTCAAAAACGCCTCTGCTGCCTTGCCCCTCCCACCTCAGGCGGCCTGCCCGTCCCTCCGCTAGAGCAGAGCCTGTCATTACCCCCCGCTGCACGAACCACCCTCTGCCTCGGCTCTGCTCCGCCGCCTGTGAAATCGCCCCACAGCGGCCGTGCTGGAACAATGTGTATAGTGGGGATGCTGAGAGCCATTGAATCAAACTAAATCCTCTACACAATGGGAAACACTTCAAGGTGCCGCAGCATCCCCCACTCCTAGTTCCAGCACTTATGTTTCAAAGAGCCTCCCCCTCCCATTTCTCCTGATCCCTCACATCTGCTCCTCAATAGGCCCTTCCCCAGTTCTTACAACCTACTTCCCATTTCTTTCAAATGTCCTGGACCCCATTAATACAGGACAGCCATACTGGATCAAACCATGTAGTCCAGTGTCCTGTCTCAGCAGGAGTAAGAGCCCTTCTCAGTAGAGCAGACAAACTCCCCAAGTCCCTGGGCAATCTGTGTCGAAGGAGGAGGGTGCTCCATGCTACCTGAAGGAGTGGGGCCAAGGGCAGCTGCCCCTCAGTTCTGCCCAGAGCACAGCATGCTTCCAACCCAGCTCTTAGCACAGCTCGGAGTGCAGGGCCTTGTGCTCTGGCAGCAATTTAAAGGGATCAGAGTGCTGGCCTCTGCTGCCACTGGATTGCCATTCCCGCTACACCCGTCCTCCGCCCCCCCTCCCCCCCCACACACACACTCTTGGTGAGCCTGACCCTGCTGTA
Source organism: Apalone spinifera (assembly GCA_030068395.1). Taxonomy (NCBI): domain Eukaryota; kingdom Metazoa; phylum Chordata; order Testudines; family Trionychidae; genus Apalone; species Apalone spinifera. The sequence continues at coordinate 21,454,784 of JANRFK010001605.1, forward strand.
GGTCTACATGACGGCAGGTCTTTCCACAGACATCTCATCCTCATTTCTCATACTTGAAGACTTGAGACACAAAGTTTAATATCCCATCCAAATGTTTTATTGCTATTAAGCTTTCCTTTATTAAACTCCCTTCATCCCAAGTTTTTCTTGAGCAAAGGTAAATTCTATTTGTACAACAGACTCCTATGCACTTCTGTATTGAAACTGTGCACAGAGATTTGACTCCAAAAATAATTTTAGATCCATATTATTAATCTAGTGCTGGGGAAAGGTGCTGAATTGACAGAGCAGGGAACTATTTTCAGCAGGGAGTGGCAGTTCAATCCCTTGGCAGCTCTACTAACAGTCGTGGTGGTAGGTTTTGCAACGTGAACACTGACTTGGCCAAAGAGAAGGACTAAGAACTCCAAACTCCTTTCACAAAGGCCACAATTCCACTGAAATAAGTATGATTTAATGTTAAATAATCCAGCATGTGGTCAAATCATTTCAAAGGAAATTCCAATAAAGATAATACCTCTGAAACATGCACATTACCTGATGTAAGTTAAGAGTCTGACAAATCTATTGAAAAGGACACCTGTTACCCAGCAAATTAAATATATTTTAGAATTATAAAAGCTGGAAAAAAATGTGTTTGTCCTTTAAAGTATGGCTCACTATTTAAATCTGCAATCTCTGCAGCCGATGGACTGACAAGTTCTAGGTGCTGAGAAAATATCTGTAGATCTCAACTGCAGATTGTTTTGGATCCTACTGGAAGGAGACAAATGTGATTGTCTTTTCTGAAAGAATTACAGAATTAGTGCGTGAAGGGGAAGTAGTACATCCACATGGCATATCCTTGGATATTATTAATACATTTTAGACTCTATAAAAAAATCACTAGAAAAAAAAGAATTTGAGTTGGCTTGGGAAACTTTGTAGACCAAAATCTGCTAAAAGCTCTATATAAAGAAAATAAAGACAGCAGTGCAATGCAATGCACGTGCAGCAGAGTGGGGGCTATCCTGTTTATTGCATCGAGTGTAACACGTATGATTACCTGCCCTGTGGGCGGGTGGCGTATGTGTGCACCCATTGCAAGGAGCTCCTGACCCTCAGAGACCGAGTTCGGGCTTTGGAGGCCAGAGTGGCTGAACTGGAGGAGCTAAGGGAGGTAGAGAGATATGTTGATGAGACTTTCCAGGACACTGTAGTACTGTCCCACCTCCAGTTTGAGAGCCCAGTGCTCTTAAAGAGGATGAAAGTCTCAAGGGAACAGAGCATTCAATGGGAACAGAGGGAAACTATCCCGTAGTTGGGACCCTCCTTCCAGAGGATGTTGCGATATCCTCTCGCACTGAGGATACCTCTGAGGGGGAGGGAATGCCAGTTGTTAGGAAGAGGCAGGAGTTAGTAGTGGGTGATTTGATCATTAGAAACATAGATAGTTGGGTTTGTGATGACTGGGAGAACCGTATGGTCACTTGCCTGCCTGGTGCGAAGGTTGTGGATCTCTCGAGGCATCTAGATAGACTTATGTGTAGTGCTGGGGAGGAGCTGGTGGTCGTGGTACATGCAGGTACCAGTGACGTAGGGAAGGGCAGGAGAAATGTTCTGGAGGCCAAATTTAGGTTGCTAGGAAAGAGACTGAAATCCAGGACCTCTATGGTGGCATTCTTGGAAATGCTTCCAGTTCCATGTGCAGGGCCAGGTAGGCAGGCAAAGCTTCTCAATGCATGGATGAGACGATGGTGTAGGGAAGAGGGGTTTGAATTTATTAGGAACTGGGGACACTTTTGGGAGAGGGGAAGCCTATTCGGAAAGGATGGGCTCCATCTAAACCAGGGTGGAACCAGACTGCTGGCACTAAACATT
>JANRFK010001605.1:21456743-21500192 GCA_030068395.1 Apalone spinifera
TAATATAATAACATTTAACATTCTTGTGGTGGGAAGAACACCTCAGCAGTCCAGGACTCTGGCATTTATTTCAAAAAGCGGAATTATACAAAAATGAGGAGGTTAGTTAAACAGAAATTAAAAGGCACAATGACTAGAGTCAAATCTCTGCAAGCTGCATGGAAACTTTTTAAAGACAGCATAATAGAGGCCCAACTTAAATGTATACCCCAAATTAAAAAACATAGCAAGAGACCTAAAAAAGAGTCACCGTGGCTTAACCACCATGTAAAAGAAGCAGTTAGGGACAAAAAGGCATCTTTTAAGAAGTGGAAGTCCAATCCTAGTGAGATAAATAGAAAGGAACATAAACACTGTCAAATCAAGTGTAAAAATGTACTAAGAAAAGCAAAAAAAGATTTTGAGGAACAGCTAGCCAAAAACTCACGAGAGCCCCTGCAGCCCTTCGTACTGTTAGGGGCACTGCCACCTTCCCTGAATGAGATTCGAACCCGTAAACGCACGTGGTGCTTTGTCTGCGCTGGCCCAGCATCACCTAGGCTACTCGCAGAAGCATTGCATAGGCTGAGATAGCCTCTCTCAGGTGCCGCTTGCCGATGGAATGTTCCATTGGGTTAAATGCGGGGGAGGGGGGGAAGAGAGAAGCAAAAGTGAAGAGATTTGAAGTCCGAGGTCAGTTCCCGTTTCTAGTATGCAGTCAGCGCAGCTTGTTTCCGGGTCCGTTGAAACTCAACTGCCCGATCTGGCTGTTGTCTCATTCCATCCTCTCCTAAATTGGTACATCCCACTTCTGTGTCACAGCCGACTACGGATGCTTGGAAGGCCCTGTATTCTCCGTCCCGTCGGCGGCACGTCCCCTCCCTTCTCCCTCAGCTCAGCTGGCTTCGTCAGCGCTGCCAGCGTGGAGCTGGCAGGCCGGCTGGCCGAGAAGGCGGAAGTGCCGTGAGGGGAGGAGTCGTGCTAGCAAGCCCGCGCCTGGCCATGGAGAGTTCCCTGGAGAAGGTCTGTGGGTGCGGGAGGGCTGGGGTGCCCGGCACAAGGGAGCGCCGAGGGGGAGAAGCGTTGAGGGTGTGTCTAGTCTGAGGGGGCAAAGGGGGGCCTGAATCGGAGCAGGAGACTGGGGGTGGCCTGGTACGGGGTGGGGGAACGGAAAGGGGGGGGGGACGGTGCAAGGGGAGCGAGGCAGCCGGGGGGGAGGAGGGACGGTGTGATACAAGGGGGGCTGGAGAAGGGAGGCGGGTGGTAGTGGTTTGTTGTTCCTGGCCGGGGGGGTGAGAGATGGGGCCCTGCTGGGAGGCACTCAGTGAGTAGTAGAAGAGCCTGGTAGATAAGGGGAAAGTGCTACCGTTTGTAGAGTTTTATCTTGCAAGCCACAGAAAAAACATCCTGGGTTACCAGGCTTATGGTGAATGAGGGGAAGGTAGAGTGAGGATCCCCAACTCTCATCTCCTGCAATTAAATATAAAACAAATAATGTATTTACAAGCAAAGAAGCAAGCCAGGGATCATCTTTCATTCTCCCTTCAACAACGTATACTTGAAAAGAGGGGATTAACTTGGTGACTGTGGTTGTTCAGTGTTTCCTTGTTCTGGGTGTCAGGTGGTCTGATGTCACAGGATCCTTTATGGTGTCTCGGAGCTACCTAGCCCTTCTCAGTGGAGAAAGGGTGTGGGATATGTGTCTGAGCATACTTAAGAACAGTGGTTGTAATCTTTTCAAACTACTGTATCCCTTTCAGGAATCTGATTTGTCTCATGTACTCCAGGTTTAACCTCATTCTGAATACTTGCTTATTAAATCAAAAATATTAAAAAAGTGTCACAGCACACTACTACTGAAAAATTACTTACTTTCTCATTTTGATTATATGATTATAAATCAATTTAAATATAGTACAGGCATTTCAACATGTCTGTGGGTGTGTGTGTGTGTGTGGCTACACACACACACAAGCAGCAGGTGAGGCGGTCGTTGACTGGGCAAAGTCATTTTGCGTAGATTACACTTATGGGAAAGTTCAAGGAATTAAATATGTGCAATAAATTTTTTTATTAATGTGCTTGCAAAAGCGAAGTGAAAGAACAGTGTTAAATTTGTAGGATTTCAACTTCAAACATTATTAATTTTATTGAATAATTACCATACATAGTACATTTGAATCAGAAACTCGTAAAGCTCCCATTGCTCTTTCCATAACTAATTTGAATTATTTTGTGATTTGTAACAGAAAAGTTTCTTTGCACTAAAATGATGGTTAAATAGGTGATTCAATTTTAATTTTGTTAGCAAATATTTTTATGAACTAATCATAATAGTCATGACTTTTTTTCCAATGAAAAATAAAAATAATTATTTAAACCTTTCACCCCGCATATTCTGGTGTAAAAAGTAGTGCATTCAACTAATTTAAGTGGCAGGATTGTTTTATGCAAAATTTGGTATCTGTAAGTAATCGCGAAGTATGACTATTTTGCACTAACAAATCCACAAAAATACTCTTCAAAATGTATAATTTATATATATAATGTGCACACACACACATGCGTCTACATAAAATCAGTATAAACAAGTCATACTCTGTATGAAATTTTAGTTTGTACTTCATTTGCTAGTCTTTTTATGTAGTCTGTTGTAATACAAGACAAATATCTAGATGAGTTAATGTACCCTTTAAAAGACCTTTGCACATTTCTATGGGTACGGGTACCCTGGGTTGAGGATCACTGCTTTAGAAGGGACCACCTCAAACAAGAAATCATCACATACTCCCACAAACTGATGGAAAATATTAGGAAACATACCTGAAGATAATGTAAGAAACACTAAACAACACTTGTCTCTCTCCTGAGTCTAATGCCTTTGCAAACAACGTTAGAATGAACGGTCTGTTCACGTCACAAAGCACTTAGTCACAGACAAAACAAAACAGTTTCCAGCCATGATTCTGAGAGTTCAAAACACTTGTGAATCTGCTTATGTTTTGAGATACTTTTCAGTGTTCCCCCTTTGGGAAAAGAACCTGTGCAGTTAAAAAGAAGTGGCGCTTTTTTCCAGAGAATGTTGATCTTGAACAGGATAGTGGTGAGAATGTTAATCTCTTTATCCTTATGCACTTGATTTTTTTCCTTTTCATACTTCCTGTTCTTTTGAACAAACAAGTGTAAACCCTATAAAGCCCACAAGTCACTAGTAGAAAATCCTGTGGCCTTGACCACAGTCTTTAAGTGAGTCCCTAAAGCAGTGTTTCTCAACCAGGAGTCCAGGGCTTCCTGAGGAAGAAGACATGAGCAGGTTTCAGGGGGTCAGCCAAAATAAACCATAAAGCAGCTCAGGGCAGAAAGCTAGGGCTGAGGCCAAGCTTAGCTTTGTGGAACTGTGAGCTCTCTGTTGTGTGGGACCACAGGCAATTGCTCTCTTTGTTACCTCAAAATGTCAGCTTTGGTTTTATCTACTGGATATGAAGAAAAAACAGTTATTGTGGTAGAGGTGTGCCATGGAAGTTTTTGTAGAATGTGTGGGGGGCTCAGATATAAAAAAGGTTAAGAATTCCTGTTCTAGACAACTAGTGTAGAGTTGATGCTCATGGTACATGAAACACCATTGAAATACAGCAGGTGCTGGAATGGAGGAGGAGACCTGTTCTACAAGTCACAAGGGAGTAATTGTATTACAAGTTTAACCAGATGTCTTCATACCATTTATTGATATTTATCATAAGTTTTTACATATCTTTATTAAGAATATTATATATTTTACATGCAGTTATGAAAAGCATAGGCAGTTTTGTACATTATATATTTACACAACACTGTCAGTGTGATATTTCAGTTTTATAGCTAGGTGAGTAAGGTGGTGAAAGCCAAAACATATCTTAGTACTGTTTGCTAAGTGTTCATTTCCCACAGTTTGACTAGATTTTAAAATCTGTTGAGGAGAGTATTATCATGATGAAGGGTATGTAATAGGACCAGAGAGTTCAATGTATTTATTCAATAGTGCCAATAAAAATTACAGTAGTTGATCCTGGTTCTAAGGAATTTAAATTGCTTGAATGACATTTAATTACAGCTACTAGTTTATAATGCCATTTACTTTCTGCCTGAGACTAGTTATTTAAAAAATGTGACACATTATAACAGGAGTTTTCTTCACTTTTTGTAAATTCATTACTACACTACTTCCAAACTAATGGAAAACTTTTTTAATCTTATTTTATTATGCTACTGCAGTAGAACCATAGAAAGCACAGTTTGAAGGTTAAATGTTGAAAGCTGCCCTAAGAAAAAGGTTAGTGTTTTTTCTGTGTTTGTTTTACATACACTGAGAGAAAGCACCATGTTATAAAAGGTACAGTAATTAACTCCTCATGGAGGACCCTAAAATTAGCTAGGACCAGCTAGTTCATTTTTAAACATAACCATCCATACCTACATTATGGTCAGAATCGTGTTTAATATTGTATTACCACAATGTGTTGGGGCTTTTTTCCAGAATAAACCTGGTTTAGGAAACTAATGCTCAGATCCTATAAAGAATTATGCTTATGCTTAATTATGTACAAGCATATTTCCAAACCCTTCTGAAATTTTTCCATTATACAGTACATGAAAAAAATAGATAGATATGGAGTGTCCTACTCCAGGCTTCTTCCTCTTTTGCATGAGTTGGTATTTTTTAAGGTGAAAGCCCTGCACTCTTACATGAAAAACTCTTGTATTCCCTGACGTAAAACTTGCTGCCCATTTTAGGAAAACTTCCCAATGTCCACATAGCTAGAGAAGTCAAAAAATGGTGAATGAACAAGCTGTATGTGCATCTCTTTGGATGTAATGATAAATAGTTGTTAAAAACATTAGAGTTGATAAGAACGGCCATACTGGATCAGACCAAAGGTCCGTCTAACCCAGTATCCTGTTTGCCGACAGTGGCCAATAGCAGATGTCCCAGAGGGAGGGATTACAACAGGTAATCCTCACGTGATCCCTCCCTTGTCACCCACCTCCAGAGAAACAGAGGTTGGGGATACCATTCCTACCCATCCTGATTTAAAAAAAAACAAAACAAAAAAACAACCAACCTTTGTTTTTTTTAATGAAAGATACACTTTCTGCAGTAAACTTTCACCAAAAAATATTCCATTTTGTGATCATCACTCACATAGATAATATGGTAGTGCTTACATGCTCCAGTCTTATTTGTGAAAGGCAATGTACAAATACAGTTGAATCTCAAAGGCCAGATGAACAAACTTTAAGAAATAAGTATACAGAAATTCTACCTTATCCATGTATGGGAGATCAATACAGACTAGAATATCAGACATAACATACAGTATCAGATAAATACACTTTGGGGATGCGCTTTAATTCCTCAAAAGACTGGAGGGAATTCTCTTACATTTATCATAAGGCATGTGGTGTAATTTGTATTAATGTTAACTAAGAGCCACATTTCCCGAAACATTTGCTGTTTGGAACCTCCCAAGAAGTTGAGGTTAAACTTGGAAACCTGCAGTGGGTTTCAAAAATTGTCCAACACAAATTTGTAACTTTTTTCCAACGCTGTCCTCAAAATTAACCTTGCTTTAGCTTCAGTTGTGACAGGTAGTTCTTATGGGATTTTCACCTTCCTCTGTATCTTGGTCAGTGTAGAGTAGATTGCTCAGTGATCTGTAAATATGTAACAACTTCTGTTTAGAATTGCTCACTGTTTCCCTAAACATAGAAAATCTGTTTCGTTTCATGTCCATCCTGTGACTTTTGGTGCTTATTTAGTTGCTGTTATTACTAAAACATCTTGCTAACTTTTGCTGAAAACTTCTTATCACAGAACATAAGAAGAAAATAGGGACCAAAAACTCCAAAATACACATAAGTAAAAGCAAAAAAGGTATGAATGAGCTCTAATTATGAAGTAAATACAATGTTCTCGTTTCCCCCTCTTCGACCCCCATTTCCTTGTAAGCAGTTTTTCATGTACTTGCTTTGGTGACCAACTTGACTTGGTCTAGGGAACAAACCTTCAGGATAATGTGAAACAGATCAGTGTGAAGAACAAAGCATCATATATCATTGATGCTAAAACAGAGGGTAATATTTTTTTCTAAATTTTCAAACAAGGCATTTCTTAAGAGAACATAACATTCTTTAATTAAAGTATATACAAATACACTGCGTGTGTCAAAAATGATGCTGAGTGAAATTTTATTTTTTTCCTTTGTTTGAAGCATTTTCAACACTACAACTTGTTCACACAAACTATTTTTTTATGAATATAGAAGTTATGAATTGCATTGAGCAGTTTCTGGGATGAATGTCTGGCCTGTCTAAAACAGAGTGAAAGTATATCAGTGCACTAGAAATGTAACATGAAAAAAGTGAACAAAAAATGCAAGATTGGCTTGACACACAGTGATTGTTTTTTCACGAGACTTCAGTCTCATAAGATTTTACACTGTTGCCAAAAGTCTGAGGCACTAGCTACAAAGCTGGACACAGTGGAAAGTTCCAAAGCAGGATGCAGGAAATGCAGAAATAAAAACCGGATTACTGAAGCAGATAATGGCATGCCGCATGATTATTAGCTGAAGGAAACAAATAGGTTATGACTTATTTGTATTTTGTTGGACTGAAGGAGGTAGGAGGCTCCAAGCCATTACAATTTTTGATGAGAGAAATGGTACTAAGTTGTATGCTTTTGAGATTCAGTTCTGTTTTTTATAACCCAAACTGTTAGAGGGACATGGACGTAGTATGATCAGAGTAAATGCCTCTGATTCAAGGGCAAGGAATTTTGGCTGAAAATTACAGGATCTTCAGGTGTGTGATCTGAAAGGGGAATCCCATTCTGACTTTTACCCCTAATAGCCATGATGAGGCATAGATGTGATCTCATTTTGTGTACATTCCATCATGTTTTTGTGACCTAAGAATAGCCATACTGGTCCATCTAGACCAATAGTGGTCAGTGCTAAGTGCTACTCTTCCAATAGTGGCTAATTCTAGATGCTGTAGTGGGAATGAACAAAACAGGCAATCATCAAATGATCCAAACTCTGTTGTCCAGTCCCAGTTTCTGGCAGTCGGAGAATTAGGGACATCCAGAGCATGGAGTTGTGTCCCTTACCAACTTGGCTAATAGCTATTGATTGACCTATTCTTTCCTCCGTGAACTTTTTTTTGGAACTTGGTTATACTTCTGGCCTTCACAATATCACCTGGCAATGAGTGCCACAGGTTTCCTATATTGTGTGTAGTGCTTCCTTTTGTTCATTTCAAATCTGCTGCTATTACTTTCAATGCATCTTGTGTTATGTGAAGGCCAGAAGTATAACTGGGTTTAAAAAATCATGGAGTGACTTATTACTGTTTTATTTTTTCCAAAACCACTTCTGTTCAAATCAATCTGGGATCGTTCTCAATATCTATCACCTAAAAATAGCTCCTTATAGGGGTCCCTTCCACATTCTCTGCAGTGAAGATCACTGCAAAGAATTTAATTCGTTTCTCCACAATGGCCTTGTTTTCCTTGAGTGCTCCTTTAACATCTCAATTGTCTAAACAAGCTCTGCTGTTTGCTTGTTAGGCTTTCAGCTTCTGATGTACTTAAAAAAGTATTAGTTTTACGTGTCCATAGCTAAGTGCTCTTTACCTTTTTCTTGGCCTGCTTTTATACTTCTATACTTGGCATACAGAAACTTATGCTCTTTTCTGTTTTCCTCAGTAGGATTTGACTTCCAACTTGAAAAGGATGCCTTTTTGTTAACTGCTTCTTTTGCTCTGCTGTTTAGCCAAGATGGTATTTTTGTCCTCTTACTCTTATTTGGGGTATACATTTAGTTTAAGCCTTTCTTATTGTGCTTTTAGATAGTCTCCATGCAGCTTTGTGGTATCCAGGACATGCTGCTCCAAGAATCAGTTATTTATATCTAGAATTTTATTTCTGCAACCCTTCCTGAGGTGACATTTACCCAGTCAATATGAGAATAATTGAAATCCCTTGTTGTTGTTTTTTCTGCCTTTGAAGCCTCTCTCTGATCTTCTTGAACATTTCATGGTAACTAGCATCATCCTGGTCAGATTGTAGTGTAAATTTTACTGCTTGTACTCATGGAATTTCTATCCATAGAGATTGTATGGTACAGTTTAAGGATGTTAAAATGCGATTATCTGGCTAATCTTATACGATTAGTCGATAAGTGCTTGTGCAGAGCCACAGCGGGAGTAGCTCCAGGAGATGACTCGAGCCGAGACTGAGCAGTCCTGGCTCGTGCTGGCTCTGGAGCCACCGGCGCTACATTTTAAATGTAGTAAGAGCCATTGGCCTCTTACCGCATTTATAATGCAGAGGTGCAGTGATCGGCCTGAGCCCAGACTGCTCACCCGGCTCCAGCTTAATCCAACAGCCCCTATTCGTGGCAGACAGCCCTGTCCACTGCGAACAGGGGCTGATGCTGGAGCAGCCTCTGCTCGCCCTGGCCAGGGCTGGCTGTGGACAGGGGCAGCTCCAGCACTAGCCCCTGTTCATGGTAGGGCTGGCCACGGACAGAGGCTGCTGCCTGAGCAGCACCTCCCTGTGGCTAACCCTTGCCACCGCAAACAGGAGTTGCTTAGCGGCAACAGCCCCTGTCTGAGGGGGCCTCAGCTCCCCGCTGGGACCTCTGTGGACAGAGGCTGGTTTGCAGCAGCATCACTCATGCCTCCCTGCTGCCTCTAATAGAGGCAGCGGTGGCGGGGCAGGTGGCACTCCAGAAATGGTGCTGGGGGGAACCGGCTTTTAAACCGGCTCCTCCCAGCATCAGCTCCTGTCCCTCTCTTGCTGCTTCGCATAGAGGCAGCAAGGTGGGGAGGGTGCCGCAGAGAGCACGGGGTGAGCAGAGACTTCTTGAGTCCCTGCTTGTCCTGTGCCCCCTACAGCACTTCTGCTTTGAAATGTACAAGATTCCCACAGGACTCTTGTACATTTCAGAAGTGGAAGTGCCTGCAGTGAGAACCGGCACAAGCAGTCCCCTCTTGTGCCATTTCCCATTGTGCCTCTGCCTCCCCTGCCCCCCACAGAGATGGTGCTGGGGGGAACTGGCTTTAGAGGTAGCAAGTGGGGGAGAGAGACCAGTCGAGTCACTACCTGACTATTTGATAAACATTTGCTTATCGGATAGTCAACTAGTTGCTTGCATCCCTGATACAGTTTGATCCATTTAAGATTTTTACTTTATTTCTTTCACATGTAGTGCCTCTCCCTCACCAGTGTTGTCTACTCTGTTCATTTCTATGTATTTTGTTCTCTGGTATTACCACATCCAATTTATCCTCATTCCACCAAGTTTCTGGGATGACTATTATATAAATATCCTCATTTAATGCCAGGCCTGTAGATATCTAGCATTTGTATATAATTAAGATCCCCGTGAGAGAGTAGTAGTATACCCATTTTATGGGTGGGGCAACTGAGGAAGAGTAGTGTTCTGCACAAGGTCACACATGAAATCAGGGGAAAGAGACTCTGAGTTCATGGGACTTTGAGGGAAGCCTGTAGTCAGTCTCTCTGTGTCAGACTAAAGAAAAAAGTCCATTCTGGATTTACTTTCAATACGGTTTTCTGTTAGAACACATGCTCTCTCATGTTGGAGAATGGGGTTAAGGAGCGTTACTGGATGTTGTTTTTGTGTCACTGGTGGGAATTATGCTTGGTTTTTTAAAAAATCATAATTGATCAACTTTTTAAATTTTAATCTAAGTGTTGCATTGTTAAAATCGCTTACCATAAATGTCCTTTGAAAAGCTAAGAAAATAAAATATTTTTATCCAAGTAGGAATCAAAATAAGCAATCGGGTTTAGTTGACAATGAAGTCCACTTCAAAAATGAAAGGTGTTTTGGATTTTGACATCTCATATAATTTAGAATAACTTCTGGTTTCATGATGGCAAAAGAATAGCTGCAACAAACATAAGACTTCACTGGTTACATAAGCCCATCAGATGTGTTGGCAAAAGGTTGGCACAAATGATAGCAAGAGTGGAGAAAAGACAATAATAATGTGTGTATGTGGAAAGGTAAACATAAGTACGTTTTTACTTATCACCTAATTGCACCAGAGAAACTGTGAGCTGTTTTGTTTGTTCATGGCTCAATATCACAATGGCTGTTGCAGATTATTCCACATGTCTCCATTCAAGCAGATCTGTTGAAGTATTTTCATGCAATGCCCGAAAAAGATTTCTAATGTTAACACAAATTTCCTTCTAGCAAAGTATTTTTTCATGTTTTGTGAATGCCACTCAGACTATCATGACTCAAATATATAGGCTACTATATTCAAAAACATTCTTTAGTCTGGATAAATATTGACTTATTGATTTGGAGATATTTATTTAAGGAAGCAAGATCTCTGCAAAAGTTTTTTAGATTTGGTGCAAGGTATGCTATGAAAACGTCAATGGACATTTTATTAGTAAATAAAAAATAGCATAACTAGATTCATTTTTTTGTTTCTCTGTGGTGACTCTGACATTCTCGTTCATTAATATCACCTTAAAAATTTGACTTCAAATCCAACGCTCAAAGGTTTTGAGTGTCATTCTGTAATAATGTGTCAGTTACTATTTCCATGATAAAACTTTTGGAAATTTCATTTCATTTTTATAACTGTACAGTTTTCTACCCACTTCACCACTACTACTCTCACCTCCCATCCCCAACTACATGGGTTAAATACATCTCTAAATATTGTCATAAAAGTAGTCTTTAAAATGAGAACCAGTTCTTGAGGTGGAAATGGCATACAATGTTAACAAATTAATATTCCATCTGTCTTTTGCAGAAATAAATGTGCCTGTGTTCTGTTTTCCTTCCCCCCACCTCAATCCCAGTATGACAGTATCAGTAATGACAGCAGGCATATACAGGCCACTGGGGGGTATTTTTTCTCAGTTACTGTAGCAAAACAATAAGAGTCAGTATATCCCTACAACACTACTAGTATAAGGTGTGTGTAAATGTTAAATTTTTAAAAACATCTCTAATTTAAAAACAGTGAACAAAAATGTCGAAGATTAAACTGCTTTGGTGGATGCTTTAGGTTCAGGACCAGTTGTGTGAAAGTGGACTATATCTCAGTTTTTAGTGTTAGTGTGTAGTCATTAACACAATTAACCAATTGTGTAAATTGTATCAGAGGCAGCAGGGGGACGGGGAGCTGAGAGCTGGTGCCCATGGGGAGCCAGCTCCCTGCACAGGCCAGCTCCCATGGAGCTCCCCCCACCCATTGCCTCCCACAGAGTCAGCAGCGTGGGGGGGCAAGCGGGAGCTGGTGCTCAGGAGTAGCTGCCTTAAAAGCACCAGCTCCTGCCTGCCCCTCCCCCGCGTGTAAACATGTAACTGCTGAAAAATCCAGCAGTTACACGTTTACACACATACATCTTCATTAACACCCCTAGTTTTTAGATGATGCAACTTTACTTGTTTTTGGGAGAGTGGAGGTGAGGGGATTAATGCCTTTGGTCTGCAGAGGAAAGAAGAGAGCACCTGTAATAGGATCTCCCAAGTTTGGCATAAAAATCTGTCTTTGCCTCATTTTCCCAGCTCATATAATTTGGCTGGATGCTTCAGTGAAGCTTCCACCAGTATCGATGTTTTATTCCCTTTTCCCAGAGTTGCATTTATGGTTCAAAAAGAAACAGAGTTTGCATCAATAAAAACAGTTTCTGCTACCTGCCAGTCCTTGCGCCTCTGTCTCAGAAGGTTTCTGCTGCTGCTAACTCAGGGAGTGGGCAATAATTTTTAATGGGAGGGGACACTCAAAGATTTTGGTAAGTGCTCAAGGGCCGCACTTCTGTGGCAATGGTGCAGGGCCTGGGACAGCGGGTGTGGTGCAGAAGAGAGTTTGGGATAGAGGACTCGGATGCAGGAGAGGGTGTGGGCTCTGAGAGGGAGTTTGAGTGAAGGAGGGGGTTATGATCTGGTGCAGGATCCAGGAGTGGGTATGCATGCACAATTGGATTCTAGCCTAGTGTAGGAGGGCATACAGGATCTGGGAGGGAGTTGTAACCTGAAGGATATGGGGAGAGGGGATACAGAGGGTTTGGGTGGTGACCTGTGGCAGGTAGTTGCGAGGAGTGCAGGGTGGTGGCAGAGTCAGGCTGTGGCTGGGAGACGCTTACCTAGGCAGCTCCCAGCCAGCCGCTCTGCAGAAACTGAAGACAGGCTCCATTACTGTCTGCTGGACAGGCTGTTCTACATAGCTCTGCTCCAACACTGGGAGGGGAGAAGGAAAGGAGGGAAGGAGGGAGGAGGCTTTGTTCTGCCCCTGCCGTCAGTAAAATTTCTCAATTCCTATTGGCTGGAAACTGGCCAATGGGGGCTGAGGGATTTTGCTGGGAGCAGGGTCAGCACACAAATTCTCCCATCCCTCCCCAACTTGCAGAGCAATTAGCAGACAGCTGTTTAAAACAGGGTTAGCTGCTCTGTTGTAAGGGTGCTGTTGAGGTGACTGCTGGTGAGGTGCCGGTGAGGTGTGCCAGATCCAGTGGCTTGGTGGGCTGGATCCAGCCCATTAGCTGCCTCTTGCACATCCCTGTGCTAATTGGTATGGGAAGTCCTCTTTCAGGATCTTTCGGACTCATAATCTCCTGCAAGCGTTTCCCTATCCCATCCTTAATTGAGTTGGTTGCTGGCCTTCTATCTCATCAGGCAGGAGGCAACTGACTAGTAATAGGTAGGGACTATAATCCAAGGAATCTGGGCTATGTTTACACTGCAGCTGGCATAAAGCCTCACAGCCCAGATAAACAGATTTGTGCTAGTTTGGGCACATGCTGGTACACTAAAAAATAGCTGTGTGGATTTTGCCACACCAGTGGAACTTACCTGGCTAGCCCAAGTCTCCACTGGTGTGCTCATGTCCACAAAGCTATTTTTGTCATGCTAATGCAAGTCTGGTTAGGTTGGGAAGGGCACTCACAGTTGCAGGGTATATGTACCTTTAAAGGACCTTTCCATCCTGTGACAAGCCCTTCCACAAACATCTGTTGTAGACTATTTCATGAAGCAATTTCAAGTATTTTTAGAAATTATTTTCTTGTTCTGATGAAAGGAAAAGAGTAATTACAGCTATTGGAGGATGGGGTCACTCTGACAATACTTCTAGTTTTGGTTGGCCCAGATTAAGGTGTAACAAGTTCTTAACCTTTGTCAATTGGAAGGAGAAAATCTGCATAAATCAGGTTAACTGTACATCATATTAAAAAATTCAGTGAGGGTATGTCTACACTAACCCCCTAGTTCAAACTAGGGAGGCTAATGAGGGCGACCAAAATTGCAAATGAAGCGCAGGATTTAAATATCCCGTGCTTCATTAGCATGTTCCCAGGCGGTTGCCATTTTGGAAATTGACTAGCCCGGAATAACTGCCTGCGTCTACATGCGGCAGTGAAACAGGAGTTTGAAGTAAAGCCCTAACTCAAATTAGCTGTTATTCCTCCTGGAATGAGGTTTAACAGCTAATGTGAATAATAGCTACAGATCTGAATTGCAGATACAAACTGTACATAGTGGGTCTAAACTGAACACCATTAACTTCCCTGAAGTTTTCAGTCTGGCTTTCAAACCATCCCTCTCCTTCTGCAGCCTCCTCCTGCTCCACTCCTTCCTCTTCACCCCAGAAAATACACACACTGCAAATTTAAGTGTGTTTGGAATGAATTTTGTTTTTCTTGTTAGAGAGAGATTTGAATATCGAGGAACTCTGGATCTGTCTGTAATAAAATCTATGTTGCTATCCAGTACAATTTTTTTCTTCAACGCACAAATATTACAGTATATTTAAATTGAAGATGCAATACTTGATATTTATGATGTAACTTTGAAAATCTGAATTTCTTCTGAATGATAAAATCAATAATTATACTCGTAAAGTAGTTAGTAAGAGTGTCATTTGGGACTACCTTTTTTTCTCCCTCCACTAACAGATGGTTGACCCTACCTTAGCAGAAATGGGAAAGAATCTTAATGAGGCCATGAAGATGTTAGAAGACCCTGAAAGGTATCTACAAAAATAATGGCTGCAAAAACTGCAGATGTGTTACACATTTAAATATTGATGCCAGTGTCTTTTAAGCAAATGGGATTTTTTTCCCTATAATTCTAGGACATTGTTACCTGCTGTTTATATTTAATTTCTGCCATGTTAAAATCAAGAATGTTTCTTGATTAAGGGTGGTGTTAATGAATATTTGTGAGACCAGTCCAATATATATTTTGTAGAATTCAGCCTAAATCCAACCAAGACACATTTTCTAAAGATTTTGACTTGCTCTTTGCATGTGAACCATGGCTCCACAAGTAACTTTTACTTTCATTTTACATGATATACTGACAGGTTTTCAACAGAATTCTAATGCATGATCTTCAAGTTTTTTCTTCTTAAAGGAAAGTTAAATCAATTCTTTTTAAGGCCATCGTTAATTAAATCTTATGTTAGTCTTGTCGGTCCATTCAAACTACATTCAGTGATCTTTGTCACTTGTGAACATGCCAATGTACTTATGAGCATCTAACTGCACTAGGAATTTGGTGCTATGCAACAACAACAGCAACAACAACAAAAAGTAACTCTTTTTCTTGTATTTTTAAATTAGAAAAATGGAGGAAGAAAATGAAAACAAATATGCAAGGAAGGATATTCCTGGACCACTCCAAGGCAGGTAGGTGACAATGTGCATTCAGCATACAGACTGATAAATAAAATTCATTTGTATTAATTTTGAAAGGAATTTATAATATTTACCTGTTGTGATAACAAAAGGTGACCTACATTTCATAACTGTTGTTTTTCAAGATGTGTTGCTCAGTTCCATTCCAATATGTACGTGCACACGCTGTGTGCGTAGCCATCAGAAGATTTTTTTTTCCTAGCAGTACCCATTGGTTGGCTGTAAAGCCCCCTAGAGTGGTGCTTCAGTGGCGGTGTATATAGATCCCTGCCAGTTCGGCACCTGTTCTGGAATGGACATGAGCAACACATCTCGAAGCAGAATTATAAAGGATAGGTAACTGGTTTTTCTTCTTCAAGTGACTGCTAATATGCCTTCCAGTGTGTGAATTACCAGCAGTTGGAATGGAGGAGGGATCAGACATCAACAAGTTGATTGTTATACTGCCCTGCCAAATGCAGCATCATCACATGCTTGCTGGATAATGGCATAATGTGCCATAAAGGTGTGCACAGAGGACCATGTTGCTGCCCTGCAGGTGTCCTGAAATCAGAGTTGTGCCAAAAATGCCGCAAAGAATGCCTGTGCCCTGGTTGAGTCTGCTGTCAAAGATGGAGCCAGCAATTTGGCTAGGTTGTAACAAATTTTAATACATGAAATGATCCAGGATGAGAGATACTAGGATGTAATTGGAAATCTTTCAATCTCTCAGCTATAGCAACAAAGAGCTACACCGATATGCGGATGGCTAGGTACACTCAGTATAAAAGGCCAAGGCATGCCTTGCATCCAAAGAGTGTAGCACCCTCTCCCTGTCAGTAGCATGGGACTTTGGGAAGAAATTGGTAAGAAAAATGTCCAGATTGCATGAAAGGAGGACACAACCTTTGGCAGGAACATGGAGTGTAGGTGCAGCTGCACTTTATCTTTATAAAAGATAATATGCAAGGACTCAGGTAAGTTCCCTCAACTCTGACACCTGTCTAGCGGAGGTGATAGCCACCAGGAAGGCCATTTTATATGAGAGGTACAACAGCAAGGAAGGTAGCCAGAAGCTCAAATGGAGGCACCATGAGCCAGGAAAGGACGGGATTACAGTCCCATTGCAGTATCGAGTACCATGCCTGCAAGTAGAGTCGGTCCAAACCCCTGAGAAAGCGACCCAAAGAAACCTTCATTCCCCCCCTCTCCCCAAGCCTGGGTGGAATGCTGAAATTGCTGCCAGATGAACTTTAATCGAAGACACAACCAGGCCCTAGGGTTTCAGGTAAAGGAGATTAGTTCAGGAGCAGGGGAATGGTAACTTAATGGGGGGGGGTATGTCCTTTCGTAGGGACCAAAGGGAGAACCTCTTCCCTTTTGTGAGGTAGGTAACGCAAGTGGAAGGCTTACAGCTGCCCATTAACACCTTCCTGACTGAGTCCAAATACTGCATCTTGGGGCACTTCAGTCATGGACTTTCATGCTGTAAAGTGGAGCACCTCCAGGATCAGGTGCTGTAGATGGCTAGAGTCCTGCATTATGAGGTCCAGAAGTAGTGGAGAATCATTGGCCTGTCTACTGATACAGACAGCAGTGTAATGAACCAGTATTGCCTGGCTCCTGATGCTAAGAGTATGACTGCTGCCTTTTCCCACCGAATCTTGAGTAGGACCCTTTGGCTCATGGGAATGTAGAGATCGTATATGGGTCTATCCATGAGAGATGAAAAGTGTCCACTATGGAGCCAGGGCTATGGCTCTGCAATGTTTAGCACCTACTGCACCTCTCTTATGGCAATTCACAAACAAATCTACCTGAACATGACCCCACTTCTGGAAAATGATGAGGGCAACCTCTGCATTGGAGATCACTCATGGGAACTGAACAAATGGCTGAGGTGATCTGAAAGGCTGCACTGTGCTCTTGGGAGATCTGAGTCTTGCAGCTGTATGTGGTGGTGAATGCAGAAGTCCCGTAAGCTGAGGGCTTCCTGACAAAGAGTAGAGGAGCGAGCACTACCCTGTTGATTGATATAGAATATCTCTTCAGTGTTGTCCATCAGGGCCAGGGTGCAATTGTCCTGCAGATGGGGCAGAAACACCTGGCAAGCCAGGTGGACTGTCCTGAGCTCCCTGACATTGATAGGCAGCAATAGTTCTATTTGGGACCGTAGCCCCTGGGTCTAAAGGTAATTCAAGTGTGCTCCCCACTCTGTATCTGATGCGTCTGTGAGAGTGATCACTGGTTGGTGCTTGGTAAAGGGGACCCCTGCTCATTCCACTCGAGGCTGGATCCATGAGACAAGAGATTCTAGGATCTCTGGGGGCAGGATGACTAGCTGATCTAGAGAATCCCGAGAGAGCTTGAACACCAATGCCAGCCACACTTGAAACAGGCAAAGGTGTAGCTGGGCATGATGTAGAAACATGGGTGCAAGAAGACATGTTCCCTAGGAGCTTCATACAGTTGCGATCCATGGTTGTAGGGCTTTCATGAAGACTGTAGGTGATGTTCGCCATGATCTGGAAGTGTGCCTGTGTAGAATTGAGAAGTGTCAATGAACTCGATTCCTTGAGTAGCAGTAAGTGTGGACTTGGTTACATTTTTAGGATAAGACCGAGGTGGAAAAATTTGGGTCTTACCAGCTATTCATGGCTCAGCACCTGCTCTCTGGACTCACCCTTGATGAGCCAGTTGCCTAAATAGGGGAAGACTTGCACTCCGTTCCTGTGCAGGAATGTGACAACCACTGCCATGCATTTTGTAAAAACGGAAAGTGCAATGGCCAGGCTAAAGGGAATTGGTAACGTTAAAAAAAAAAAAATAATGGAGATTGCCTATCTCCTAGAACTGGAAGGGACCTTGAAGGTCATCTAGTCCAGTCCCCTGCCTTCACAGCAGGACCAAGTACCACCCCTGACAAATTTTTGCCCCAATCCCTAAATGGCCTCCACAAGGATTGAACTCACAACCCTGGATTTAGCAGGCCAATGCTCAAACCACTGAGCTATCCCTCCCCTCACCCATCACCACAAAGCTGAGGAATTGTCTGTGGGCCAGAATGATGGAAGTGTAAAAATATACACCCTTAAGGTCGAGGGCACTGTACCAGTCCTCTGGATCTACGGAAAAAATTATGAAAGCCTGAGCTTCCTTATGACCACATTTAAGTTCTGGAGGTCTGGATTGGGGCACAGACACACACACCCTGGCTTTGGGTTTAAGGAAGTATTGGGAGTAAAACTTCTTGCCTCTGAACTCATGTGGAGCCTCTATCCCACCCAGGGCATGTCCATGCTGGGAAATTATTTCAAAATAACTAAATTTGAAATAACTCCCCAAATAACTATTTTGAAATAGGCTTATTCCCCAAGGAAAGCAGCAGTATAGAGTTCAAAATAACCAGCCCATTATTTCGAAATAACACCCTAGTGTAGACCAGGGCCCAGAGTGAGAAGCAATTGCACCTACTGGATAAGGAGTTGCTTGTGAGAAGGGTCCCTGAAGAGGGACAGGGAAGAGGAGAGAGGGGAAGGTACAGAATTGGGTAGCATATCCCATTCACACTGTACTGAAGACCCAGTGGTTTGAGGTGAACTTGGCCCAGGCATGGTAGACGTGGTTGATAGTTCACAAAAGGTGGGGAAGGATCTGGGATGGGAATTGGTGCTTTGCCTTTGAGTGCACTCTCAAAAGTGAAGCTTTGAGCCCAGAGTTTGCTTGAAAGACCCTGAGCAAACAAGGGCCAAGGCAGGCCCCTTCTGTTGTTTCATTTACCCCTTTGGCAGGTATGGTCCTGCCTGGGCAGTGCGGAATAAAATGTAAAGGCAGTTGAACTAGGACTGTAAAAAATCATTTAAAAAGGTAACCATGTAACTGCTAAAAATCCAAGCAGTTATACACACTGGGGGCTTTGCAGTATCATTTTTATACTGCAGAACCTGCAGTGCGGGCTGACAGCTGGCTCCCCAGGAGCGTGCTCCCAGGGAACCAGCTTTGCTTTATCATCTGCAGTATAAAAGTAATACTACAGGGCCTGCAGCAAAGCCACCTCTCTAAGAGCCGGCATGTAACTGTAATGGAAACCGATAAGCTGATGCTTATTGATTCAGTGTTTAAACGGTTACCCTTTTACATCTGTAGTCTGAACAGACATTACTGAGGGGCCGTTGTATGAATCCCCAAGAATTTCAAGGTGGCTTTGGAGTCATTTAGACTGTGCAGGTGCAAGTCATTTTTATTGGTGAATAGCCTGCTCCATTAAGGGGCAGGCCCTGGGTCATGTGTTGGACTTTTGTCAGGAGCCCTGACACGTGTCCCCAGGAGCTATGGTGCATGGTGATAGCGGTGGCCATGATCTGAGTCAGTGAGTTAATGCCACTTGCAGGGCTGTAACTCCTGCCTGGCATCAGAGAGAAGGAACTCCTGGAACTTGGAGAGTGTGTTCCATGAGTTGAAGACATATTGGCTTAGGACTACCTGCTGTTTTGAGTTGAGTATATCTTATGACCAGTGTTCCCTCTCAGATTTTTCCATCCATGAGTACAGTGAGTTTTGTCTTGTGCACCAATATTGAAGTCATGAGTGCTTGTTTGGATGTGTGCCACCGTGGCACCCAAGTTATAAACCTCTTCCTTTTCCCCTCAGCTGCTGTGTCTCTGACCCTCCCCTCGCCCCATTTGCTCCCCTGGTGCTGGCTGCTGCCCCCCCACTCCTCACCCTCCTCTGTTGTCCTGGCTCAGAGAGCCCAGGGCTGTTGCTACACTTCAAAGGCGAAAGTGCTGCGAGGAACATGGGGCCAGCAGGGGACTTGAGCAGTGCTCCCCACGGCATTTCAAAGCAGCAGCACCACATGGAGCCCGGGCTCAACTGGGGACTTATAGCAATTACTTATTGGATAGTTGACTAGTTAACATCCCTAGTTTGGATATCTCTTGGTCTTCATGTACAGTCTAGCACTCCCAGGGCTGAATGATTGTTTAGTCAAGTTTGTCAGCCCAAATTTTCAGATTTCCGGGAAGTCTCTATGTGGGCCAGTTCCTTAGGCCCATTAAAATGTCCCATGCATAAATCAGGAGATACTCATTGATGCAGCAGCCTTCCCACTATGATCCCACTGTATCAGGAAGATGGATAGGAGACTCCTCTATTGACATCCTTTTCCCCACCACGCCAAACAGGGATGTTAAAATGTGTTTAAGCAACTGTGTAATCTCTGAAAATTTTAGCAATTACATGTAAGGTGGCAGTTGGCTCCCTGGAAGCCAGTGTGTGAGGGAAGCTGGCTTTTAAGCCATCTTCCTCCGCTTACTGGCTCCCACCTGCCGCTAATACTGAGGCAGCAGCTCAGGACAAGGGAGGATTGACAGCTCCCCAGGAGCTAGTGCTCGCTATGTGTACCGGAAGCCTGCATGTAACCAACATTCTTCAGAGCAAACCCTTTGTGGCTTGTAGCTAACCTGTTGTAAGTGGCCTTTTCATTAGGATCTTTATGCTGAGGCACTAGAGTTGCTCATCTGTTTACTCTTTTTCCTTCCCTAGTGGGCAAGATATGGTGAGCATTCTCCAATTAGTACAGAACCTCATGCATGAAGAGGAAGAAGAAGAATCATCGCAGTCTTACCGGTAATACTAATTTGCTTTGCTCTATTTGGGAAATTATACTTGATAACTATTTGCAGTGATCATTTTTGAAGCTACAAATTTTACATTTAAAATATTTTTATAAATTTTAAATTTGTAACAGCATAAGCTTTTTTTAACTATAACTTTGTTACATTATACATTGAACCAGGAGAAAAAGTAAAATGTGGAACTTGTCTAATAGGAATTCTTGTAATAATCCTGATATCAAATACTGAGTTAAAATTCTGTTGCTACCAATGATTTGGTGTTAATGTTTTCCTCAAAATAGCCATACTCTTTACTGCAGTGAATTATTAAAAGCAGTTGCGTATATAAGGAAATTATTCCTGGCCTGACTCAATTTCTTTAAATTGGCCTCAATGTCATGAGCATTGCTTATGTTGGCTGCATTCCGTCAAAGCTATTTTTTTTTATTTCAGAACTTTTAGTTGCATCAAATATAATATATTTGTAAATTACAAGTTGCATAGTATCTCTGTGTATGGATTTTTTTTAAACTGGGGTAAGATGAGCCCAGGAATATGAGCCACTGAATTCTAATCCTTTCTCTGGGCTTATTTGTCACATTGGCAATACATTTAATCTCTCTCCTTCCATTTCTCCATAAAATGGTGATAATACTTGATAGGGATGTAATAGTATAGTCAGTTAACCGATTAACTGATAAGGGAAAGCTTATAGGTTAATGGTATAGACTACATGTGTTCTCTCCCCTGCCCCCCCTCCTCCCAGTTAATTTTTTAGCAGGCTGGCCAGCAGCCCGGCTCAGTCCTGGCTTGCGCCGGGTCTGGGACCTCCACCCGCTATGGCTCTGCATTTAAAGTGTATTAGGAACCAGGTGGGCAGGCAGCCTGGCTCAGTCCAGGCTTGCACCAGGTCCGGGAGCTGAGCCTCCACCCTGGACAAGGGCTGATGCCACTCCACCCTGCTGCCTCTTTGTCAGAGGCAGCAGCACAGGGCAACAGGCAGTTGGTCCGTGAGGGGAGCTGGGTTTTAAACTGGCTCCCCTTGTGGACCAGCTCTCACCTAGTACCCAATGGTGCTCCCTCTGATACAGAGGCAGCAGCATAGAGTGGCAGGGGGCTTCTCAGGAGCGGGGGCAGGAGCGCACTGGCTGCCAGCTCCACCCTCAGGGACTATAAACTAGTTGAATAACCATTACAAATTCATGAGGTTAATCAACTTATTCAGTTAACTGATATTTAACATCCCTAATACTAGACATCCTACCTGCACAGGAGTGTGGAAGATCAATATTTGCAAAACAGTGTGAAGATATAAAATATTATGTAAATAATAATTATGAGGAAAGGTATAGTCGCAACTTTCAAATTTCATAGTGTCAACTTTCTTCTTTTGTGGATACAAAGCCTAAGAGGGCCCATTAAAATCCTGTTGTAGAAGTGGTAGTTATGGCTTTAATATGTTACTGGGTTGAGATAAACTCTAAAGTCCTTTTAAGGTTTATCTCAAGCTGCTAAAAGGTGTTAAAAGTGCAGCTTCCATCTCTACACTGATTTTTAACATGTTAACTAATGTGTTTAAAAAGTCACCTTTTCTCCCATTGTAGACATGGCTTATTTGTGAATCATTCTTATATATATTTGAAGAAAATATTGCATGTTAACCACTTCAGTGACAATCTGGATATATCCAGTAAAAGTAAAAAACATAAACCCATTATAATATGCACAATATGTAATCAATTTGACAGTTATTATGATATGATGATTCTGCTTTACAGAGTTCAGAATGTTGGAGAACAGGGTCACATGGCTTTATTGGGACATAGTCTGGCAGCTTATATTTCAGTACTGAACAGGGAAAGGCTAAGAAAACTTACAACTAGAATCCTTTCAGACACCACTCTGTGGCTTTGCAGACTCTTCAGGTAAGTCATGAATTGCTTATTTATAATGTACAGTTACAGTAGAAAATGGTTTTAAAATCTGAAATATGATTTGTTATCTTGATAGCCTTATGTCTTAAATGATACTGTGAAAGGTCTTAAATATCACATACTTGTTTACAGGATTATGTTCTTGAAAGCCAAGAACTTGTCAATAATATACTAATCATAAAAACGTTTATATAAGGAATTTACAATGCAGCTACGGGCCAAAGTACAATGGGGAGTAGAGAGATAATTGAATATCCATTTATATAAGCATATATATGCTGCTGAACCTTGTAACTCTTTTTAAAGAAGGACTCACAGCTAACCTCTCATTGGTTCTGCCTTAGATTTCAATTAGTCTTATGTAAAGAACAGCTGAGGAATTTTCAGTATAGTGAGTATATTTTCTGAAGGTCTACTTGAACTTGTAATTTAGATCCGTGAGTGGAGAGGAAAGAAAAGTATAAGAAATACTTTCAGGTGAAAAGAAACTTGGTCAAACAGCTAGGTGATTTCCTTGACTGGCTTAATTTCATGTAAGATTATTACTCAGTGTCTTTGTCTTGAGATGCGAAAACAACGTGTATGTGAAAACAACGTATTTCTGGTGCCAGAGCAGCTGACTTATAGATTTAAAATGGAAAACTGCTGCTGCTAATGTAGGAAATATTTTCTATTTGGTAAAGGAATAACTTTTGTGTAAGATAAATTTTCTGATATATCTCCTTTAGTGGTAATCTAGAGGTATTCCCTATCTCCACAGTTCTTGAAACCTGGGTTAAATGATCAGTCTTTCTTGATCCCTGGACTAACATAGTTTGGACATGATGTAAAAACAGTATATTAATTTGCAGACATCAAGAAGGATAATAGGGATACCTCATGGTGTTCAGTAGGACCTTTGACAGAAAACTATTGACTGTCTCCAAAGAAAATAGTTTGTGCCATTCCTCTGTATTGAAGTACTGTATATGGCTATTATATGTAGTATGCAGTGGATGATCAGTGACAGATAACTGGTCTCTGTCCTGAAGGGATTATAGTGTAGAGCACTGACAAAGACAAATGGTGCAACAAAGCAGACATTCTCAGAGGTGTGATTAGCCATGAATGTCTGCAAACTGAGTTTTAAAGTATTTGGGACTATAACTTGCCCTTCCCTTGCTGTGTTGGCTTATAACGATATTCGGTGCTTTGATATGAACAAACCCCAAGAATCTGAAGGAAACTAAGAAAATTTAGTCAGGAACTATTTCACTTTAGTATTACAACATTTCTTTAGGTTTTGGCAGCTCCTAATGAGGTGCTTAGGCCAAGTCTACAGTGGCACTTTACAGCATTGTAACTGTCTGGCTCAAAGGTGTGAAAAATCACCCTTCCTTCCGTTCTACGGCATGTTATAGTGCTGTAAAGTGCCAGTGTGAAATAGGCTATTGTCCGCATATTGTGGCAACACTTTCAGTTGATAGTGCTGCTACAGCTGCACTTTAAACTGTTAAGTGTAGACAAAGCTTTAGTCTTCTGTGAAAAGGATATACTGTCCATTAGATGTCTGAATATCAAAGCATTTGAACCTTCATGTAGGAAGAAAAAATGGGGTGATTTTCTGTAAATTAACTGCTGAAGTGATAAAGGAAATAACTAAAACTGACCCAACTGTAGCTGGGTTACAAATTATCCCCCGCTATAGATAATAAATGAAGGCTTGTTTTAGCTGCATACAGTGACAAATAAAACTTCTGTAGAGCCAATATAATCAGCATTCTCTAGCTGATAAAACAACAGATGAATGAATATCTGTATTTAAGTACTTAGTAAACTCAATTTTTTTTACCTTTCATGGATATGAGGCTAAATTGTGACTCAAAAGATGAGAGATAGTTGGGTTAAGGAGAAATCCATTTATTTGACAGTTTATGTATTGATGATCCTAATACTCAGTCTTAGAGGAGCAGTTGGTTCCATTCTGACACTTAGTATACACTGCAGCAGTGATTTCACATCAGGCATGAACATCTGCTGGAACAGGTGTGCAGGGTAAGGTGAGTGGTATATTTGGGTTTATACCTGAATTTATATGGTGTATCCCAAAGAGTCTGTGAATAATTTTTAAAATGTCTCTAAAAATATGTTTAACTTATCTTTATAGTTCAGCTCCAACAAGGTGTTATGGCTACCATAAAGAATGAAGGAATGTCACTCATTAGGAGTCATTTGGGTAATTTATGGTGAGGCTAGATGTCACAGGACTCTACGTGTGTGACATATATGGACATAAATGATGTAGCAAAAATCCAACTTTCAGGCCATTTAATAAATCCAGACCTATACTATTTTTCCTCCTGTTGTCCCTTTGTTTTAGTTAGGTGACTATTTTTTTTTATACTTGAACTATCATACCTTTATCAGATGTCAGATTCCAATGTCTCTCTTTGGGCATTAGTGTGCATAGCATTAGTGCATAGCATTAAGCATTAGTGTGCATAGCACTGCTGAAGCTGAAATCCTTAGTTCAGAGAGAAAAAAAACAATTAACTGCTAGTACAGATTAGGGATGTAGGAGACTAGTTGACTATCCAATAAGCAGAAGCGTGTTGGATAGTCGACTAGTGATACGACTAGTTGCTTCCCTCCCTTGCTGCCTCTATTAAAGAGAGGCAGCAAGGTGGAGGACCAGCATCCGGTGCTGGGGGGAACCGACTTAAAAGCTGGTTTTCCCCCCCAGCACCATCTCCATGGGCGGTAGGGGAGGTAAAGGCACAGCGGAAATGGCACGAGCTTGTGCCGCTTCTGCTGCAATTCTGCTTTTGAAATGTACCCATCAGGGCTCTTCTACATTGCACAGGCTCAGGTGCTCCAAGCATCTTGGGACCAGTGGGTGAGTCCCCTGCTGGCCCTGCACTCACTTCTGCTTTTGAAATGTACAAGAGCCCTAATGGGGCTCTTGCTACAGTTCAAAGGTGGAGGCCCGCTTATAGACTAATCTATTTGATTCGTTAATTAATTTAAATTTAACATCCCTAGTGCAGATTTGTAGTCCAGCTTTCTAGGCAGTAGGCATAATAGTGTACTAAATAAACTGCACTAAATGGTAGTCTGTTTTTGTTTCAAGGAGTGTTAAAATAGGCAGGGCTCGACAAACTGCTGATTCTACTCACCCATGGCGAGTAGATTTCAGCTGGTCACTCCGTGTGTCCCATTCACCGGCGCTGCGCGCATGCGTAGTGCCAGTCTGGCGCATGCGCGGTGCGGGGCTGGTGGGTAGCTCTCGCTGCGGTTTGTCAAGCCCTGAAAATAGGACATGAGTAACCTTGGGTATAATAGATTTACTTGGTAGTGTCTTCATACTAAAGTTTGTAAGATCCTAACCATATTTCACTCTACTTTAAAAGAAGTCTTTTTCATTCTCATTTTACAAGATTGTTATAAGACTGCATTATATTGCATCTTTCTTACTGATTTTTACAGATGTGAGCCACGCCCATTTGTGGGTTTTTTATAATGGATTTTTTTAAGTGAAAAATCTTTCCTGTTCCTCAAATGTTTCCATCTTCATTTTATTATCTGGTTGCTGTACTCAATGCACATAAGTCTGAGAAAATATCTTTGCAAATTTTGAGGATTTTAAAGAGAGGTTTTCTTCTCAAGTCCCTTCATCTATTTTGTTGTTGCTGTAAATAGAAATGAAATGTAAACTAGGCTTCTATAGCTTTTGGTCTGTGCCAACTTAGTTTACTGTGTTTACATAGTTTATTCTTAGTAAATACATTTTTTTCTTTGCTTTTCTTTTTCTTTGTCTCCAAAGTCCACTTCCACTGTTTGTGTTAGAACCATGATCCACTGAATCTTCTTCTTCTTCATAATATTCATCTTCTGGAGTCACAAACTTTTGTGATATAACATGTGCCTGGACTGGATGGGGGATATTAAATTAAAACCTTATAAAACTAGAATTAAAGATTTGTCATTCATCTGATTTCATTTCTTAGCTTAGTTTTATTTGTAATGATTTGGGATTGGATAGAGCTGCCAATTTAATGAGGAGCCATAACATACAGTATAACAGCGCTTAAGTACTTTTGTTTCAGATGCTATTTAAATCAATAAATGTAATATAGCAGGGACAAAGCAGAAGATTTGAAGCAAGGAATTCCCGAAGTCTAAATCTTGGCTCTGGTCTCGGGCAAATCACTTAGCCTTTCTGTGCCTCAGTTCTGTGTCCGATGATTAGTGATATAACTCTTCATAATGTATCTGAGATAGAAAGCACTTTTTTAACTGCTCAGTATTTCCACACAGTAACTGAACTGGGACTGTGTCTGTTGGTTTGTCTTACAGGTATGAAAATGGGTCCGCTTATTACCATGAAGATGATCGTGAAGGTCTCTTAAAAGTCTGTAGACTTGTTATTCACTCTTGCTATGAAGACTATACAGTAGAAGGATTCAATGTGTTATATAATAAGCAGCCTGTTATATACATTAGTTTTGCATCCAGAACAGGCTTGGGTCAAACTCTCTGCAATCAGGTAAGTAATGGTTTAAGTATAAAGTTTTGAGTCTTTGTTGCATATAGAATGTTGCAGGAATCATCATGCCTATTGGCAGCTCAGATTTTGAGCATGGATCTAGAGTCTCACAGGTATGTTGCAGTAGCAGAAAGTTTTTGTGTGGGTTGTTGGGGGTGCATGGAGGAGCATCTACTGCTACGTTGTCAGAGGTGTTTTACTCAGTTTACTAGTGAGATACTCTGTCAACCAGAGAGAATCTTTTTGAATAAAGTGAGATTCTCTGACTCCCAGACAGCTGGGCATGCTGTGTCTCAGCAGTCCTATTTGTGCATTCTCATGGCCCTCAACCATCCTAGTGTCTGGGCTTCTTTCAGGTCATTAAATAACAGAAAGACCCTTCTCTCTCTCTCTTCCTTCCCAGCCTGTGGAAGAAATAGTATTTTTAGGTGAGTGTGAGTTATACGCACTCCAAACTTAAGTTTTTTTGTACTGTTGTAATGATCCAGTTTTTTTAGTTGTTTTTTGACTTGACATTTCTAAATTTTATCTTTTAACCAAAGATAGTATCAACTGATGTATAAATAAACAATGAAAATTAAAAATAAGATTGTCTTTAAACCAGCCAAAGGAAGGAGGAGAAATCATGCCCCGGAGCCAGCCAAAAAAATCGGCAAAACCAATAACCTAATGTAAAGCTTGTAAAACTATTTTATTAATTCTAGGCTTTCAAAGCAATTCCAAAACATAAAGAAGAACATAAACATATTGGGAATAAACTAAAATAGCCCAGAATGGAGCTATAATCTTCTAGTTTACAATGTTCATCTGGACAGCAAGATGATGATCTTATATATTCCAGCAGTGATGATGCAAGAGCTGTAGAGAGACATTTTCTGAACTTTTCATATGAAAACAATTGCATCTGATACCTTTTTTAAGGATGATTGTTCCTGGTTTATGTAGACATTTCAGTATAATATTTATTTCCTTTTGCATTACAATCTTCTTGTTTGAAATTGTGTTGTCACTAAAGCATTTCTAAAAGATGGTTCAATTTGCTGCTGAACTTTACTTGGTCCTACGAAAATTTTTCTGCCTCCAAGATCTTTGAAAAAATGAATTTTACAGAATTTCTACTTGGAATAGTGAACTTGTAAATGGGGCCTGAATAAGAGAAATGTGTGGAGGTTTTTAAATTTAATCTTTAAAAAATGGCCCACATTATATACAATATTCTGTGATAAAAATACATGGAAGATGTAGCATACTTTATATGAAAATTTCTTGTTTTAGCTATTGTACAAAGATAATTTTGCATAAGTGAATATATTTATACCATCAACACTACTCATGTGCTTCAGTGTTTGCTGGATTAAGGCCGAAATGCTCTGCTCTGCTCTGCTCAGGATTGAGCCCATTGTTCAAAAAAGATTAGTGTTTTATCTTTTTCACTGAGTGACACTTGTAGAAAACCTCTGCAGATAATATACACATTCTGAAAAATGTGTAGATTTGTTTTCCTCCCCTTACTTAAGTTACAGGCTGTAATTTTATAACTGTTTTGTAACTTTACAGTGGTCTCCTTTTCTTCTTTTTTTTCCCACTCTTAGTGTATCAGAAAACTCATTTTTAAAATGCAAGAAAAATCACTAGTAGCAGAGCATCTGTTTCTTTGTTTGCTTCATTCAGTGGCTTTTTTTATTCCTTCTTGAATTTCTGTGAGCAGTTTAAATAAGTAACATAAATCACAGGTGAGCTGCTGAAATTCCATCCTCCTCATTGCAGCTTGGGTTGCCGCTTTCATGCTTGTGCCGTGTGCCTTGTAACACCATGTTTGGATCCCAGCATCAAATGGTAAGTTTTTTAGGTGCTGTCCTTTTATATTGGACTTTTCCTTTTGCTTTGCAGAACACTTAGTAAAGATTGAAAATGTAGTTAAGAAAAAGTGGTGAATGTTTGACTTTTTCATCCTCTGAGCTTTTGTGATGTAGATGTAATAGAATAGTGGCTATGAATTAGCCTTAGCAGCTTAAAAGTAATCAAATCAGAAATACAGCGTAGCACTAGTATCGTGAACTCTGTATTTATTATCTGCAGCATTTTAGTTGCAGTCACTAAGGGCTTTTTAGTTTTGAGAGGGGCAAATTTTTAAAGAAGTTTAGGCTTGAACATTAAGCTTTTTGTTGCTCTGTATGACACTGGTGATTAAACGTTTCCTTTTGTTTTAATTGATTCCCCCAATTAAAGTCCTTTAAAGTTTGTGTTACAAAAGCCTGATTTTAGAGTTGAAAGATGAACACTTAAATATATTAGGACTCAATAAATTCCCAAGACAGTCTTAGCTTGTGGCATTGGGAAGTACAGGTTGGACCTCTCTGGTCTAGCACCTTTGGGACCTGACTGGTCTTGGATAAGGGAGTTTTCTGGACCAGAGGAGGTGGGGCGGGGGGAGATAGGAACACCAGCCTCCCTTATGGACTCCCCTCCACCACTTCCCCTGGTTGCAGCAGCCCCACTGGCCTAGCAAGCTTCCGCAGCCCCCACCAGCTTCCCTGCCCCGCAAGCTGTGAGTTCTGGTGCTCCATTGGCCCTACCAGCCAGCTCGGCTGCTAGCCACCAGCAACCTCTGCTGCTGGAGTGCTCTGGTCCAGCAACATTAGTGATCCTGCCAGACCACAGATGTTGCCAGAGCAGAGAGTCCTGGACCACAGAGATTCAACCTGTCCTGTTGAGTCCTTGCTTCTTAAGAGGAGTATAAATCACATAGGTTTCTTCAGAGTTTTGAATTTTCACTAGACATAATTCTGCCAAATTCACAAAGTACCTACATTGTATCTGTGTATGGTGCTTTTGACTTTTTTAGTAATTGGGGTCATGTGGGAATGGGGACATTGCAAACTCAGACAATAAAGTATCAATCATTTAATCAGTGGATCAGCTTTTAAATGCCAGGTTACTATCCTATGCTACTTTTAGAAACCCCAATTTTCCAGTTCAAAGAAACATCCTATGTGTCTAATGTAGTGTTTATTTTTTCTTATTTCTGACAGGATGTAGCTTTATTAGACAGATTGATTAAAGATGATATTGAATCTGGAAAGCTGCCACTATTATTAGTGGCAAATGCTGGTAAGTATCCTGAGCAGATAGTAATAAAATTGTTTCCTAGGAAAAATATTTACTTTTTAGAATTTGGAATTGTAGGTAATATTGATGAGTTGTGTTAGAGTAGATCATGATTTTCTTTTCTGTGTCAGAGGCAGCAAGTGGGGGAACAGGAGTCAACTTAAAAGCCAGTTGTCCCCTCTCCCTCTTCCTCTCCTTCTCCAGCACCATCTCCGGGAAGGGAAGGGGAGGGGGTGGGGCAGGGCAGGGGAGGCAGAGGTGTGGGTGGTGGGAACGGCACAAAGAAGACTGCTTTAGTCCCTGCTCACTCTGGGTTCCCTGCTGCACCTCTGCCTTTTAAATGCAGTAAGAGCTGTGGTGGCTCTTACTACATTTAAAAAGCAGAGGCGCAGCAGGGATAGTGAGCGCCCCACCTCCCCTTATCGACTAATCAAGTAGTAAATGGAAATTCCATCGACTATTCGATTAGCTGATTAATTGAAATTTAACATCTCTAGTGCTCTGCATGACTCAGAGCTCCACTGTTTGTTCCTTAGTGAGCACAAACTAGCTCAACAATTCTGAAGTTGACCAAGTTTTCTCTGGGGTACATGCCATTAACTTGAAAAATTCACTTTCTCTGAATGAATAATTGAACAAAAATATAAATTCCTGTTTAGTAAGGAAAGATCTATTTATTCCGTTATTTTTGTAAGTGGAGATGGAAAGTATGTGCTTGCTTTTTTCCTTTAGAAATAATAAGGGTATCAGATTTGGATTTCTTCATTTCAGCAGAGGTCAGTTTTTGAATTAGGTGTATTTTAGAAATGTTTGTATTTTGAATGATTATGACTTCTAGTCTTCTAAGTAGTTTTAATTAAATCGATTAAAAAAAACACAGAGCCTGAGTACTATGAATACAAAACCACATTCCCAGTCAATCAAGTTGAACTTCCAGGATATCGAATGTCCTGATTGCATTGGCTTACTCTCCAGTTCTTAATGAGTCCATCAAGAAGACAAGACTTAAATTTCTAATAAAAAAGAAATACACCAACCTTTTTTGGGGGGGTGACATCCCCGGGGGTGCTCCACTATTGGTGACAGGTCATCAGAGCTGCAGATCCAAGCTTTTTGGAGCAATTGTCAGCGAACCGCACATGCATGAAGAGTGCCTCCCCCTGCTTCCATTTTGGTGCCTCTCACGTGCAGCCTGCCCCCCTTTTAGGTCCTCACTTACCGCTCCTCGGTTACAGACAGAGCTCTTTGTTCTCCTCAGACTTTCATGCTTCTCACAGAGATAGTTCAAGTTATATTTACCTTTTCCTCAGTTTTTTTCTTGTTAACTGTTTGTCTTTTAGTTCTTGGTTTAAAAAAAAAAAATTCTATCCGCTCCGAACGTAGTTGCCAGCAGTGCTGGCATCCCTCCCCTTGTTTAAAAAGAAAGGAAGGGGGCAAAAGAAGATAAAAGGAAGTGGAGAGTGACAATCGCGGCAATTGAGATTTTAACAATGCTTGAGCCTTTCATAGACTCCATAATGCTGGGCTCGCCAGGCTTTAAGAAATGTGAGACATACCAGAAGCCAATGCCTGTATCGGACAAACATTCAGATTTGAACTTCTTTCTAGACTGTCACATGAGACCTCCCTTTGAGCATATGGCGACTTGTCCACTCCCGTTCCTTCTAATGAAGGTGGTATTCTTGACAGCTATTACCTCAGCAAGGAGAGTTAGTGAGATAGGACCGCTGATGGTTGGACCACAATATACAATTTTCATCAAGGACAAAGTGAACTTGTGACTGCACCCAACATTTCTACCCAAGGTCAGCACGGCATTCCATGTCAATGAACCCATAGAATTACCAGCATTTTTTCCTAAACCTCATGCATCCCCCAGGGACACTATGCTCCATACCCTGGACATTTGCAGAACTCGGGCTTTTTATATAGATAGGATGCAATCATTCTGGAAGTCCCCACGCCTCTTCATATCCATCGCAGCACATTCGAAGGGCACACCAATTTCCATTCAACGTATCTCCAAATGGATATCATCACGTATACTGCAGTGCCATTCCCTCCACAACAAACCATTGACAGTGCCACGAAGGACACATTCCATCTGTGCTACTTCAACCTCCATGACTTTCCTAAGTAATGTGGCTCTTAAGGATATTTACTAAGCAGCCACTTGGTCATTGGACCAGACCTTTGCCATTCCTCTATAATGACTCAACTGGCAACAGATACGGCAGTGGCTACAGTGGTCCTATCTTCAGCCACCAACCAGTGACTGATTCCCACGATCCACGTTGAGTACTGCTTTGTAGTCACCAACAGGGACATCACTTGAAGAAGGGAAGGAAGATACATCTGTGCAGTAATGACTGTTCTTCGAGATGTGTGCCCCCTGTGTGTGCTGCACGACCCTGCCTTCTTCCCCTCTACTCAGGAAAAACTCGGGTCATCTGAAGAAGTGGGCTTTGCCCACAAAAGCTCATGTTACCATCTACATATTTTGTTAGTCTATAAAGTGCTGCCAGACCATTTGTTGTTTTTTAAGTTTATCTTTGGAATCTTAGTTACTTGGGCGTAGGCGAGGAACTGAAGTGGGGATCAGACCGCATGCAAGGTACTCTCTGTGCATGTGCAGCCCACTGACAACTACTCAAAAAAGCTCTGATCTTCAGCTCCAGGGTGACCCGTCCCCAATAATGGAGCACACATGGGGAGAGACACCTCGAAGAACAGTCATTATTGCAGTGTGAGTGACTTCCTTTTCCCCTTGCCAATGACCTTTCAAACAGTATTTGGGGTTGTATTCTCATGTAGCACTAGCATTGAAGGTTTGCACAGTCAAAATTTGTTTGCAAACTGACACATCTAATATTTAGAATGACTTTTCTTTCCTTTCAATTCAGGCACACCGGGAGCAGGTCATACAGACAAGCTTGGGCGATTGAAAGAACTTTGTGAGCAGTATAACATGTGGCTACATGTAGAAGGGTACAAAACTTGCAACTTCTTTCTGTGTAATCATGTTCATCAGTGAAACTTCTGATAAATGATGCACCTGAAATTCCATAGCTAACATACTCTGATGTCCACAGCTGACTCTGAATGTTTGCCATTATTAAATGCTTTATGTGCCATCATAAGTATGCCTCACTACAAAATGTAGAGACCTGTAGATGGCACTTTTGGTTGCAAAAGATAATTCCTATATATGTAATTACCCAGCATGGAGTCAGTATATGGATGAGTAACCTGCCCCCTCATGTGCTTTGAAGTGCTTGGAACTTAAATGAGACAAGACACAAAGTAACGGCTCATAGGGATTATTGAAGAAGTGAAGGGAGGGTGGAGTACTTGAAGAGATGAAATTTAGAGGAGTAGAGCATGTGTGGAGGCTAAGAAAATAGTGCAATGGGCAGCATGATTGAGAACAGGAGTAACAGCATAAGTAGTGTGCATAGTATAGCATGGTAAGGAGCCCCTGCTTTTACATGATGAGTCCCTTGGAGCAGACCAGACTCTGTTACCTGTTTGTCCCTGAGTTACTACTGTACACAGCTATGTACCATCATTTATGGCATGCTATGAATTATTGACAGAATGCTACTAATGAAGTATGATAAATCAAGGATGGATTAATATCTCCAAAATAAAATTTTAGTTGGTCTGAATTCTGGATTATTAAATTGCGGTATCTACTGTATGTGAAATTAAAAAAAAAATACCTAAACAAAAATGACCTTTTATACAACTGCATGAAATATTTAAAATGAAGATTAAAACAACATCTTTTTAGTTGAAGAAAAGATATAAATAATTAATTTTTGCTAAAATTATTTTTCTTTACAGAGTGAATTTGGCAACTTTGGCTTTAGGTTATGTCTCCTCTTCAGTACTGGTATGTACTGGTGTTTTGTAAGTATAATATTCTAAACTTTAAATTGTTTTACATAATCAAAATATATGTGGCCCATAGTAAACTTAAATGTTTCCTCTTTAGGCTGCAACAAAATGTGACAGCATGACTCTTACTCTGGGTTCCTGGTTGGGACTCCCAGCAGTACCTGCAGTGACACTCTACAGACATGAGGATCCTTCTTTGGTAGCTTTCACTTTTTTTTATGAACATTTAGATACTGAAGACTTTAAAACTGCAATTGTGACATGATCCTTCATTCCTAATAGATGCCTAAATAATCAATAATTTTCAAAAGATCCTTCCATTAATGTTTTGATATGTTTTGTGCTTCCAAAGTGTTAGAATGAATCAGGTGGTATTGAAAATAGTTATTCGGTGATAGAATTCTTTCTTGTCTTTAGTCCTTAGCTGCAGGCCTGACATCCAGTCAGCCAGTAGAGAAACTCCGTGCCCTGCCCTTGTGGCTATCCTTGCAGTATCTGGGACATGATGGGATTGTTGAGAGAATAAAGCATGCATCTCAGCTGGTAAGGAGTAATTTGTCTTCAAATGACATGCTAACTTTTGCTTCTCTGAATGTAAGCAGGAGGATCTTTCTGCCATCTTAATTGAATAACTTCATTTTTTATACAGAAAGTTAGTTTACATGTCAGTGTGGGGGCATCAGTAGCACTATGTAATGGTTCACTTCTTTATTTAAGACCACTTTGATAACTGTTTTTAATAAATCTCTTAATATGGTGAAGCATCTGAAAAGCAAGTGCAGCAAAATCCGAAATACGGTGAAAATTGTTACCAGATTTCTGAAGGTGACATATTAGTGCATACTATGCTAAAGCCAGCCAAGTTGACAGCTAAAGTAATGGCACTTCTTTTTAAGCTATGTCTTCTTTTGCAGGGAGGGAGTAAGTTAGGAATTGCAAAATCCTAGTGCAGGGGTTGGCAACCAACAGCACATGAGCCATAAGTGGCACATGAGCCAGTTTTGAGTGTCATGCATGGCAGGAGCTGTTTGGAATTTATAGCTCTTCAGTGGAAACAGATTCACAGCGATGTGTGGTAAATACTGTACATGCAAGAGAGCATTTGACCATAACCAATAGATTATTATAATTATTCTTTCTGTATTCTTCACAGAGATGCTAATTCTTCTCAGGTGTCTGTTGAAGTTAATACATGCACCCAAAGGCTGGCTGTAGTACATAGGAGCTAGTCTCTCCCAGTAGTATGCAGAAGCTTATACATCCACAGTTTTTTGAACAGACTAAATAAAATGTAAATTTTATCTATAAACCTTATATGTATACATATGTGCACATGCTTTGAGCCCTACAATAAACCATTTTCCTAAATAACATGCTGTTGAAATTGTACGGTATTGGTAATATTAATTAGACAAAGATTCTTATTTATAGCATTGTAAATTTAAACTTTGTAAATTTAAGCTCACACTTATGGATGCTGAGTTAGTGTTGTCGATACCTGTGAATAGTACATTTAAACAAAAAATATCTTTGTTTTCTTCTTTAGAGTCAGAGGTTGCTGGAAAACTTGAAGAACATGGATTTCATTAAAACTTCGGTACAACCTGCCTTTAATGCTTGGAGTAGCTTAGCAACTGATGGCTAATAATTTGTTTTTCAAATTTTTATATTTATCTAAAAAGAATGTGATCTGCCCACAGCTATACTGGTAGTGGTATCATTGGGTATGTCTAGACTACTACGAGGTTTACAGGAGCGGTCGACAAAGGCTTCCCTTGTTGACCGATCCGCGTCTAGACTGCCGCACTGTGCCGCATCAGCTGATTGTCGGCACAGTGCAGCGGCCATTTTTATTTTAGTGAAGTGGGGATTATTTAAATCCCTGCTTCATTGACTATGTCGGGTAAACTAGTTTACATGGCTCCATCGATGGAGCCATGTAGTCTAGACATACCTATTCTGATTACTTAAAGTTATGCCTTCAAGTGTCAGTGGAATTGTGTACATTTAGTTACATATAGCAGGACTTGGTCCCTAGATTGTATTCCTTGTCCAACTGCTATTTCTTTCTACACACACTCAAGTTACAGTTATAATGTCCAGAGATTGCCTCTGTTGCTGAGTAGCACTTAACATATTCAAACTTATTTACTATTCTTCTGTGGTGCATTTTATTGTATTTGAAAGTCATTCTTGACTATAGATTTCCCAGCCCCCTGGACAGATGTTAATATGATGTGTATATTCTTACCTCTGTAGACAAAGTAATCATCTTGCTGTGAGGGTGTTATGATATAGGAGAGTGGTGTTTGTTTAAAAAAAAAAAGTCAGTGCTAGCTTTTCAAAGCATTCTAGTTCTTCTTTGAATGCTTGCTCAAATCTATTCCAATTAGATGTGTGTGCACCGCACACATGGCTATCAAAAAGTTTTACCCCAGCTGTTACCTGGGGGGTCAGCTGCCAAGCCCTCTAGAGTGGTGCTGGCACAACACTTTATATGTGACCCTGCTGACCCAACCACCTCTCACTTTCTTTTTGATGGCTACTCTGACGGTGGGGAAGGAGGAGGGGCGCAGAATAGATATGAGCAACACATCTCTTAGAACAAAGGTAAAAAACTGTTTTTAAAAAAATTAGTTGTATAATGCAGCTGCTTCTAATCCGGGTTCAGTTGACAGGATGCCCTATTAAACCTATATTTTTATAGATCTGTTTGTTTATGTATTAGAATACTGTATTTAGACTAGTTTTCTGGGAAAATGAATGACCACATGTTGCTGTGAATGATAGTCATTTCAGTTCTAAAAATAATCTTTTAGAATTTACCATTTATGGAGTTCCACTATAGCCAATACGCCTTCCCTCGTACATGTTCTGAATAGCTTCTATTCAGGTCCTTGAACAGCTCAACTATATGTTCAAAGAATTTCTGCAAGAAACATCACTCCCAAAACACCAAGGAAAAGTTAAAGCTTTTTTTTTTTTAAATGCCTGAGTGACTGTATTTACATTTTTCACTTTATAGTGCCCAAAGTTCAGTTGTGGGTAACTGAACTTGAATAAAATCCCTTTTTATGTTCAGGGGCAATTTACTTTGCTATGTTTGTCTATATGTTGAGAATATGAGAGTGGCCATTCCAGGTCAGATAATAGTCCAACTAGTCCAGTAACCTGTCTTCTAACAGTGCTAGATGCGTTCAGAGGCAAAGAACAGAACAGGGCAATTATCAAGTGATCCGCCATCCAATTTCAGCCATCCAATTATCAAGTGATCCGTCATCCAATTTCAGCACCTGCCAGGTTTAGGGACATCCAGAGCTTGAGGGTTGCATCCCTGACCATCTTGTATAATAGCCATTAATAGATCTGTACTTCATGAACTTATCCAGTTGATTAGTAGAACCTTTTTGGGTTTCACAATGTCCCCTGGCAATGAGTGCCACAGGTTGACTGTATTGTGTGGAATACCCCCTTTTGTTTGTTTTTAAACCTGCTGCCTATTAATTTAATTGGTTCTTGTGTTTATGTAAAGGAGTAGATAACACTTTCATTTTCTCCACACCATTTATGATTTTACAGATCTCTATTATATCCCCCCCTTAGTCAACTCTTACAAAATGAATAGTTTGTCCTTTTTAATCTCTCCTTATATGGAAGATGTTCCATACTCCTAAACATTTTGTTGCCATTCTCTGTACCATTTCATTTCTAATCCATAGATTTTTTTTTGAGGCAATCAGAACTGCACGGAGTACTCAAGGCATAGGTGAACCATGCATTTATACAGTGGCATTATATTTTCTGTCTTTTTATTATTTATCCTTTTTCTAATGGATCCTAACATTGTTAGCTTTTTTGAATGCTGCTGTACATTCAGCAGAGGTTTTCTAAGAACTATCCAGAACTTCTTCATGATCTTTCTTGAACTAATTCAGACTCCATCATTTTGTATGTATAGTTAAATTGCACTTATCAACATTGAATTCCATTTGCCCACTTACCCAGTTTTGTGAGATCCTTTTGTAACTCTTTGCAGTTTACTTCAAACTTAACTATCTTGAGTAATTCTGTATGGTCTGCAGACGTCGTCATCTCATATTTATCCCCCTTTCCAGATCATTTACACAAAGTTTTATCATGAACTAATTTTTTGTTAGTACTGAGTCAAAACAATACAGTAACTAGAATATTGTTAATACTGACAAAAGCAAATGATGTAGTGGTCTCTGTGTCATATTTTGTATGTGCAAAATTAAGACTGTTCAAGTGTTTTCATAACAACATGGATTTCTTAATTCCATTTTTAAGGTTGAAGATGAATTTAGCTCTCCTGTAGTGGTATTCAAGTTTTCCCCGGAACTTCCAAATATAGGTGTGTTATTTATAGATAAAATGTAATGGTTTCAGATCTCTTAATTCAGTAAACTTGTTTTATTAGGTGCATTGATTGTGCACTTTTTCTAATTAGTCTGAACATAAAAAAAAGTCTGTAGTGGTTTGAACCATCTCATAAATGGTACTCCTGTTGCAAAGCTCCATTGCATTAAGACAATTGAAAGTGATTATAAATTGTTGGAATTAATACATTTCAATGCTGTAATCTTTTTGGATGACATCTTTTTAATTCCCATGTTTGCCCTTTGAGGTCAAATATAGTTTAATTTTTCTAGATTTCATAAAAATGTTTAGAAAATTAGTGAATCGCCTTTTGCTTTAGTTTAAATAAATAAAACTCTGTCTCTGATTCTTCTCTTTGGGTTCAGATCAGATACAACATGCTGGATCAACATCTATAATTCAACACCCTATAACCAGCAATGAGAGACAGATTTGTGACACCTTCAATCAATGGGTAAGATTGGATGTTGATTTCTCTTAAGAGTTAAAATGGATGTTCTGTAAAACAGAGGAGGATTGTCTGGCACAGAGAATTGATCATGTATTATATAAGGTAGAAACAACTAGGTCAGTAGTGGCTGATAATAGTTGCCACCAAATGGCTATTTAATATCCTATGCAAAATTAGCATGGAGAGTTTTGGGGATTAAAAAAAATAGTTTTGAACTGAAGCACTGGCAAGCTGATGTCTTTCATGTATTTTAAGGTACAAAATAATGATGCTTAATTTTAAACTATCATAGAACACTAGAACTGGAAGGGACCTCGAGAGGTCATCGAGTCCAGTCCCTGGGCCTCATGGCAGGACCCAGTACCGTCTAGACCATCCCTGATAGATGTCTATTTTATATGCTCTTAAATATCTCCAGAGATGGAGATTCCACAGCCTCCCTAGGCAATTTATTCCAGTGTTTAACCACCCTGACAGTTTAGGAAAAACTTCCTTAATGTCCAGCGTAAACCTCCCTTGCTGCAGTTTAAGCCCATTGCTTCTTGTCCTATCCTCAGAAGCTAAGGAAACAATTTTTCTCCCTCCTCCCTGTGACACCCTTTTAGATACCTGAAAACTGCTATCATGTCACCTCTCAGTCTTCTCCTTTCCAAACTAAACAAACCCAATTCTTTCAGTCTTCCTTCATAGGTCATGTTCCCTAGACCTTTAATCATTCTTGTTGCTCT
Source organism: Apalone spinifera (assembly GCA_030068395.1). Lineage (NCBI taxonomy): Eukaryota > Metazoa > Chordata > Testudines > Trionychidae > Apalone > Apalone spinifera. Next base: position 21,496,092 of record JANRFK010001605.1, read on the forward strand.
TCTCTGAACCTTCTCCAATTTCTCCACATCTTTCTTAAAATGTCGTGCCCAGAACTGGACACAATACTGCAACTGAGGCCTAATCAGCGCAGAGTAGAGCGGAAGAATGACTTCTCCTGTCTTGCTCATAGCACGCCTGTTAATGCATCCCAGAATCACGTTTCCTTTTTTTGCAACAGCGTCACACTGTTGACTCATATTTAGCTTGTGATCCACTATGACCCCTAGATCCCTTTCTGCAGTACTCCACTAGACAGTCACTTCCTATTCTGTATGTGTGAGACTGATTGATTGTTCCTTCCTAAGTGGAGTACTTTGCATTTGTCCTTATTAAATTTCGTCCTTTTTACCTCAGACCATTTTTCCAGTTTGTCCAGATCATTTTGAATTATAACCCTATCCTCCAAAGCAGTTGCAACCCCTCCCAGCTTCATATCATCTGCAGATTTAATAAGTGTGCTCTCTATGCCAATATCTAAATCGTTGATGAAGACATTGAACAGAACTGGTCCCAAAACAGACCCCTGCAGAACCCCATTTGTTATGCCTTTCCAGCAGAATTGTGAACCATTAATAACTACTCTCTGAGAATGGTTATCCAGCCAGTTATGCTATGATGAAAACACTGATTCTTTGAACTTTTTCCCAGCTCAAGAGGTGTGTGGTTTTTAGGCTACTGAGATTAAATACATTTAGTTTTTCCTCGGGTATTTAAAAAACAACCAGACCTGACTGTTATGTTGCTTTCACTTTGCAACAGATATGTCTCCATTTTAAGTTGGTACTTTTGTGAGAAGAGGGATGTATTAAGGAGCCTTGTATCTGAGGAGGGGAGTGTTTTTGTGGCAAGATGAAGGAAACTTGCTTACAAGGCTTGTATTGGCTGAATTACTTTGCAAACCAATTGAAATGTCAGTTTCCACTCAATCTTTGGAACTTTGTATTTATCTCCCTACTCTAATCTAGGCTTATGAGTCTTTTTTACTATACCCGCACTGGAGAGAGGAAAAGCAAGACTATCAATGTATCAGAACTCTCTCTCCCATACCCAAAACAGCTTCCTTATTCATACCTTGCCATGTGTGAAATCATGCGTGCCTCTTCTTTTTTCCCTCACACTCACAATTGGAACAAGGGTTGCATTATGTGTTAAGAAAATGCACCTCACCAATTACATACAGTTAGTGTAATAATTTGAGCTGTTGTGAATTCCCAACCTGTTTGTGACACCAACAACAAGAGCAGCCCTAAATTTTGTTCGTGATCCTATGCAAGGGAACACATGTCAGGCGACTTCATTCAGGAACCTGTCAATCTGTTACTTGGCCCTTCCATCTCTCTGTACTCATGACCTCTTTTGATTACTGCCTATCTTCAGTTGTTTCCCTAGCCATTTTGAGGCTTTAAATCACCTGGAAATCTAGTTGAACTGGAAGGTCGAGAGGCAGAGGTAAAAAACAGCTTTCCAAAATGGGAAACATGATAACTGAGAAACAAGACAGCAAGAAGGAGAAATTACACAGTGTGTTGCTGTCATGATTTCCTGTGTCATGTAATCCCACTGATTGATAGCAGCATGTAGATTAGCATTTGTGTGGATTGAACAGGATCTGGCTTTTTTAATTTTTCATAACTCATTTATATTGAGGGTCAAGAATACCATGAAATTCAAGTTAGAGATCTTTGGCAAACACAATGTGTTCAGCATAAAAATAATAGAAAGTAACCTCTCACATGAAATGGCAGAGATTTTGTGGCTTTGTAACTGTTTTTTATTAGAAGGATTTGGATATCTTCAGGAAGAGAACTTGTTGCGATTATAAATAAAGTGGCTCTTAGTTGTATTAACAGGACACTGACGACTTAAAAAGTATGCTGTTTTACCTACTATTGTCACAAATAAGACCAAAAGATGAGGACAGTTAGCTCTACTTGATGCATTTATTTAAGCAGCCTATTATGTGTTATCACTTTCCCTTGTTTTTGTAAAATTTTCACAGACAGCAATGTAAGAGAAACATTTTTTTAAAAGTGATGGTAAAATAGGGATGTGAAAGTGTAACCATTTAAATGGTTAACCAAAAAGCCTGGGCTGACTGGTTACAATTTACAGTTATACGCAGGCTTCTGCCCCACTGCTAGGGAGCTGGCTGTCACCCTGCACTGTTGGCTCTGTATCAGAGGCAGCAGCACGGGGCAGCAGCCAGCTCACCAGGAGCTAGTGAGTGTTGGGAGCCAGCTGCCACCCCACACTGCTGCCTGTGATACAGAGGCATCTGCTAGGGGCAGCAGCCAGTGCACCCTGGGAGCATCTTAAAAACCAGTTGGTAGTGCACACCAGCTCCCAGGGAGCTGGTTGCTGCCCCTGTATTGGAGGCAACAGCTCAGGGCAGCAGCTGGTTTCCCAGGGAACAGGGCCAGCAGGCGGGAACTGGTACGCACCAGAAGCTAGCTTAAAAGCTGGCTCCCAGTGATCACTGGCTCCTGGGGAAATTGCTGTGTGTAATTTTCAGTGGTTACACAGTTACCCAATTACCTGCTTTTTAACAACCTTATTATAAAACCATAAAAATTGGCAGGGAGACTTAAATATCTGAAATTAGTTTTAATTTTTTTAATTGAGTATAGATTTCTGATAGATTGCAATTTCAGTACTTTTCTCCAGCTGCTAATAGTAGAACTCCTTCTAAAATGTACTTTTAAACAATCAAGTGCATGCTTTTGTTTTTAAACTCTTTCTGTTGGAAGTAAACATATTCCTACTTTATAGGAGAAGAGATAACCATCTTACAATAGCCACTGATTAAATGACATATCGTATGGTTTGCTTAGAAATTACGGAGTAGGTTTTCAGTTTGAGTGTGCAACTTCTTAATTTATTTTATAGATGGCATTGTGAGCTTGTTCACAGCTAAATTATTACTCCACTTCAGGGAATAATGAATAGATAACTTTTAAGAAGTAAAGAGAGAAATCTTTCTAGGGACTTAACAGACAAATGGTTCGTGGAAACTCCTGGAACAGTCTAATACACGTTGGCAATAATAAGAAATTAATGCTCAATAAATTCCACATATTTTGTCTTGTTTCTTCAGCTAGGTGAACAGTTGGGACAGTTAGTGCCTGCCAGTGGAGTTGATGTGGTTGAATTAGAAGATGAAGGCACATGTGTACGTTTTAGCCCATTAATGACTTCTGCAGGTAAATAAGTCACTTAATTTTAGCTGCTTGCATAGCTTTTTCATTCTGAGGTGAAAAAAATGGAAATTAGCTATTTAGAATTGTAAATATACTGCAGGTGTAAAAAATGTGTATGTTTAAATCTGTTCTCCTTGGAATTGCATTTTTTTCTTATGTTTATGTTGAGAGGATGTTTTAATACTACAAAAATAGCTTCAGTGTCCTGAATTCTCAGTAGCTTTGTCATCTTGTATAGCCATAATGTCCAACATGCTAGCCACTAGCCACATGTGGCTGTTGGCTGGTTGATTCCAGCAGAACTGGTTGGACACTACGGTTCTATAGCATTATGTTGTGTCACATCTGTAAAATCTTTTACTTATACTGTCTACACTTACTAGTAGGAACAATGTACAAAGCTGAATAATGTTCCTATCTAAAATTGCCAGATTACAGAAACTTTGGAGATGAAATATCCTTTCTTGCCCCCTCTCATCTGCTTAGAGAATGAAGAAATAATTTAGTCTACTTATTCAGGTGGTTAGACAAAGGACCTGAGCGCATGTTTGTAGGTACAGGTTGGATCTCCTTTGTCTGGCACCCTCGGGACCTAACTGGTCCCAAACAAAGGGTGTGTCTAGACTACAGGGTTTTGTCAACAAAAGTGGACTTTTGTCGACAAAACTATACCTGCAGCTACACTGCCACTGAGTTCTGTTGACATAACATCTACAGAACTCGGCAGTTTTGTTGACGGCGGTAAACCTCATTCTACGAGGAATAATGCCTTTTGTCGACAGAGTTCTGTCGACAGAAGGCATTATTGCATCTACACAGTCCTTTGTGTCTACACTGTCATGTCGACAGAGCAGCTTGCTTTGTCGACAGAACTGGATGTAGTCTAGACGCTCTTTGTTGACA
>JANRFK010001605.1:21500292-21533739 GCA_030068395.1 Apalone spinifera
TTGTGTCGACAAAAGCCTGTAGTCTAGACGTACCCAAAGGGATTTGCCGTACAGGGGAAGTCCTCCTCTCCTGGCCCGTGCTAAACTGCTGCCCCCAGGCTAGAGCTCCAGTTTGCCCCGCTGCTGCCTGGCCAGCTGTTGTTCCCTGGGCCAGAGCTCTCCAGCCCCCGCTGGCACCAGTACTGCCCGAGCCGCAGCTTTCTGGCTGTTGCCAGGGTTGGAGCTTTTTGGCTGTCACTGCCAGCCCCCTGCTACTGCCCAGCTGCTGGGGCCAGATCTCCCTGCTGCGCCATCCATCGTCCTCCTCCCCCCTGAAATGGGACTCCCGGCTGAGTCATGCTCCTGCCCCATGGCCAGATTCCCTTTATCTGAACACTGTGGTCCAGGAACATCTGTGGTCCTGCCAGACCATGGATGTTGCCAGATCAGAGATTCCCGGTTAAGGGAGATGCAACCTGTAGTTATTGGGAAGAACTTTTAAATTAGAAACTAAAGGACAGAACAAGGGATTCCAGTTTAACAAGTAATCTTAGTTGGTTTTACTGAACTTTGTAATTAAAACTGAAGCTGATCTTTTTTGTAACCTTTTGACTCCCAAGTAGATACCCTGTTGCTAACTACTATTATTACTTTATAGTATCAGAACATCCATTTTTGGTATTACAATTAGCTTGTTCTTTTTATCTTAATGTATGGCTACAGCCATGTTAATATGTTGAGTGTCTCTAGAGAATGGCAAGCTAAAGAAAACAGCTTTCAGCATATAGATTAAGATAATTCAGTAATGTTGAAAAATCATAATTGGGTTTGGCTTGTAAAGTGGGTTATCTATTAATATAGATAACCATGCCATCTAGCTTACTATATCTAAAATACTCTCTCAATTCAGTAATTCACTTGCTAATTTATTAGCTCTTCAGTTTTAGGAACTGAAGTACAAGATGTAGATCAGTTGGTGGACTGCTTAAAAATGAAGATACCAATACTGACATGCACACTGCAGCTAAGAGAAGAATTTGAGCAAGAAGTGAAAAGAACAGTAGGCTTGTCATATATTGAAGATTTCAGCTGGCCAGGACTAGGTGTTGTAAGGTAAGTGTTTAGGCATCTCCAAGAATGGCACTGGACCTTAGTTTAAGAGATATTTGGCTAGATAGTACATTCAGCAGAGAGAATAAGTGTTCTGTTCACTAGTGATCCTTTGGATCAGCAAAATTTGACTTATGGCACAGAGAGTTTTCTTAACTGACTTGTGAATAAACTACACTTTCTTAAGAGGATGTCTGAACTTTATTAAATTATTTAGGCGTTTGGAACTTCTTAGAAGCTAAAGACGTGGTTTGCCAAAATAATTGTGTTAACTAGAATTTAAGCAGCCTTTTGGATCATCTGTAGTAAAAATTAATATACCTGTATATTTTATATATTTAGCCTACCATTGCAGTCAGTTTACTTTTAAACATTAGTAAATTCATTTGTCTTTTTTGGCAAATACTGTGCTGCTCAAGTGTTGGATATAATTATTATTAAAGTTCCTATGTAATCAGAAAGAGCTGAGCCATTATCAGTACAATACTTTCAAAAACTATTTTAAGAAATTTGGCTGTATCCAAAGAGGCTTTTCCTTCAATCACAAAAGTTACCCAATTTTCTCCAACAAGTCTGATTGCTATTACTATTTAAACTTCCCTCAGTATACCAGTTTACAGTAGAGTTGTAGGCCTGTTGTGGGCAGAGGGCTGCTCTAACCTCGGCAGCCAGCCCCACACGGCTAGCACCTGGGGTAGGAAGTCACCCGAGCCAGCCCCAGCGCATGGGCTGGAAGTGGGAGCCTCGCAGGTTAGGGGGCTGAAGCAGCGAGATTCTGCTTAGTTGGTTAACCGGTTAAACATTAGGAATGTTAAAATTAGATTAATCAACTAATCAATGGGATTTCCATCAACTATTTGATTAGTTGATAAGGGCGCTTCTGCTTTGAAATGTAGCAAGAGCTGCCTGGTGTTCCACCTTTGAAATGTACAAGAGCCCCAGCAGAGGCTCTTATGCATTTCAAAGATTGAAACACAGCATGGAACCCGGGGCAAAAGCTTATTGGATAGTCAACACACTGATTGCTTACATCCCTATTAAACATTAAGCTAAATTAACATGTAACCGGTTAACTAATTAACCGGGATTTTACTTCCCTAGTGCATAGGTACATGTAGGTAAATTGCTGAAAGATGTTAGAAGTGCAGATTTATTCTGTTTTGTTTGTACTGTTAAATAAAATGGCTTGCTGTCCCATGGCTTGTTTTTAAAGGTATGAGTATAAAAGCGATGGGAAGAATGATGACAAACAAGAGAAAGAAGTAGAGAAAATTAACACTGGACTTTTGAAAAAACTAAATGAACTGGAATCAGATCTCTCTTTTTCTTTGGGTAATTATCACTATTTGCAGAACAAATTTCATTACAGGCCATATCCATGTATCATTAAAATGCTCTGTCTGCTTCTACAATTAAAAAGTAGATGTGTTTCTTTCTACAAATATTATTTTTCTGATCTTGCTTCCTTCCCCACTGCTTGTTTGTTCAGGGACCTATTACAAAGCAAGTAGTGCTGCTTGTCAGCAACAGCTTTAGCAAGATGAAATACATCCTTTGTTCCCAGAATACTCACCAAACCTCAAGCATGATTGTACTACACTGAGAAGTTTTCACCCTAAAAAACACATTCTATTGCTTGTGTTGACAAAGTTTTGACTTACATTTTGTTTTTAAGTGGATGGAGGAGAAATGTTTTCATTGTGGGAAAATTCAAAAATTTGCAAAGAACATTTTTTAATGTAGTGCTGACTGGAGGCCCCCAAATATATCCCTGATTCTGATTTTTAGAGAGGTGGTATATACTAGACAAGCATTCAGTCATAAACATGTTGAACTTAGTGCTCATTAATACCTTTACTGCATTCTTGTCTATAGGGTTGTTGTGCAAGTGAATTACCTAACACTGTGCATGTTATAATATGTGCCAAATTGGAGGGTTGTCTGCCTCAGTATTGTAACTAGTGAAGTAAGATATTATTGTCAAACTGGCTGCTCACTGAAGTCTATGACTAGGTTAGATGTCTTAGATGGCTCTGGCTATAATACATAACTGAAATACTCAGTTACACTTTAACCACTGTACTGGTGAGTAAATGGATGTTCTGTAGTATGTTTTGATTGTCCTGGAAACTGTAGGAATGCTAACGTGTTGCATTTTGATACATTAGTGCAGGGGTGGCCAACCCATTCTGGGAAAAGAGCCAAAATATCAGTGGATCCAGCGCAAAGAGCTGGGGCAAAGTTGTTGAGGGGGGGAGAGGGGGGGAAGCTCTTCCCCTTTTAGAAAACACATTTAAACGTGTTTAGAGGCTTTTTGGCCACATTAGGCTCCTGTCGGCTGACACCATCTTTAATTCTGCATCTTTCATGGCCGCATCGGCTGGCTCCCCTGTCCAGGTCAGCACAGAGAGCCGGGAGGAGAGGGCCATTTATGGAGGTGCGGGGGCGGCTTACAAGCCACAAGTGCGGAGGGAGAAGAGCCGCATGTGGCTCCCGAGCCTCAGGTTGGCCACGGCTGCATTAGTGCTTTCCAGTCTTACTGTAGCCAGACATTAAAGTCAGACTCACTTGTAATCTTTAAAAAGCAAATGGCCTAGATGTCATATGTGAGTGTGCTTAACAAAACAGTTGTCTAGCATCCCATTAGAGTGATATAAAGTCAGTGAACCATGACATTCTGCTTAAGCTTATTTGAATGGCCTCTGTTGTGTACACACATGGAATTTCCAGGTGAACCTTGTCTAGTTTTCCCAGTGTCACTTCTTCTTTAAAATGACTAGCCACAGCACTCAGGAACATACCTACAACTGCTGCATTTGAGCTTTCCCTCAAAAGTGAGATGGGAACATTAAAAACATAGCAAGTGAATATTTCAAATGGTTTTGCCATGAGTTAGTAATGATGATACTAGTACTGAGGCCAAATCTCAAGTGGTGTTGATCAACAGGTGTCTACTCCTGTTGATTTTAGTAGGTGTTGAGGATGATCCATACATTGCAGGAGATGCTCACCACTTCATAGGAACATGCCCTTAGATGAGTTTTATTTTTCCAAAAACTATGTAAATATTATTCAGTATCCTCCCTTAAGGTTAGGGTTATCTCTAGGAGGTGATATTTTAATCTCCATCATATTGATGAAGGGACTGATTCAAGACAAGAATATGTATCTTTCAGATCTTTGACAGTTTTAAACGTCCTCAATCCTTTGGCAAATTTTTTTATACTGTTAATTAGGGATATATATATGGAGATATACCTATCTCATAGAGCTGGAAGGGACCTTGAGAGGTCATTGAGTCCAGTCCCCTGCCCTCACGGCAGGCCCAAGTACCATCCCTGACTGATTTGCCCCAGATCCCTAAATGGCCCCTGCAAGAATTGAACTCATAGCCCTGGGTTTAGTAGGCTAATGCTCAAACCACTGAACTATCCCTCCCTAAATAGCCATGTGTAGTTTACTATACAATTACCCGATAAGCCTAGGCTTATCAGTTACTCGTGTCAACTGCATGAATTCCCTACCGCCCCTCTCCCCCTTGATGCCTCTCTATCAGAGCAAGGGAGGCAGCAGGGAGCAGCAAGGGTACACCTTCCTTTCTCCAGCTGCTGCCTGCATCAGCATCCCATGGAGCCTGGGCCTGCTGTGGACTGAGGTTGCTTTATGGCAGCAGCCCTTGTCCATGGGGGGGCCCGAGTGTCCTGTGGACAGAGGCTGCTCCGCACCCTCTGTCCATGGAGAACTTGGGCGCCTCACAGACAGAGGCAGCAGCGCAGGGCAACAGGCAATTGATCCATGAGGGGAGGTAGTTTTTTAACTGGCTCCCCTTGTGGACCGCTTCCGCCTGTCACCCTGCACTGCTGCCTCTAATGCAGAGGCAGCAGCGTGGGTTGGCAGGGGGCTCCCCGGGAATGGGGCCGGGAGCGCACTGGCTGCTGGTCCTGCCCCTGGGGATTATTGAATAGTTGTGTAACTGCTAATATTTCATGTGCTTACACAACTGTTCAATTACATGATTATCTAACATCCCTGATGTTAATGTTGCCTTTGGCCTTGTGGCAGCCACTTAACCTACATAGAATTGATTTTTTTTCCTATCCTATCCAATCTACTGCACAAGTGTTGTAAAGCTCAGTGGTTATAGGCTGCTTTGAAGATGAACACCAGTAAATGTCACAGTTTTTTAAACCTCTACTGATGACCATGTAAATACAGCATTAATTTTCTATACAACAATGGTTCTCTGATTGTGGGTTGAGAACCCAGAGAGGAGCATTTTAATGGCGTTGTCAAGGCTGGTGTTAGACTTGCTGGGGCCCAGAGCCCCAGGGCTTCAGCCCTGAGAGGCGGGGCTCAACTTACAAGCTCCCTGCCTAGGGTTGGAGCCCTTTGGCCTCGGGCAGTGGGACTCGGGTTTAATCTGTTCCCTTCTCCTCAGGTTTAGGCTTCATTCATCCGCACCCGGGGTTGTTGAATATTTTTTTGTTGTCAGAAGGGGGTTGCTATGCAATGACGTTTGAGACCTCCTTTATTAGAGAGTTCTAATCTTCCATATTCATCTTTAAGAATACATTTAAATGTGTCAGTTATGGATCCATGCTGTTGACAGATGTCCCAGAATAATGTCTCTCTTGCAAAAGGTATAATGTGCTTTTTAAATGTGTATATACAGTGCTAGTTGTAAAAATGCCTCTCCGATGATTTTATGTTCAAGAGTAGGAGGAACATATTCTTCCGAACACCACAGCTTTCACAGTAGAAATTCAGCTGCTTTAAATGCTGTTCATAAGCACATAGTTATATAAAATATCTTCCTGTTTAAAATTGGTTGTTTTTCCTCTTTGAAGAAGTGCAGTGCCAAATAGTGCAGTTTCAGTGATTTGGGCATATGCGATTATTATTCTTAAGCACTGGAACAGAAATATGGTTGGGTTCCCTGGTGCATAAGTGAGAGTAGAGTGTCAGTTGTAAGGCTGTCTTCTTCTGTGAAGCTAAATATTTGTCTCTTTTTACTAAATACACAATCTATTATATTTTGTAATTTTAAACCTTGTTAAAAAGGCTCTTAAATTTTGCTGCAAAAATGTAAAAAACATGGAATCTCCCTTTTTTATTAACAGGGCCAGAATTTGGAGGGGAGAAGAACTGTGTATATATTGGCATGGTAACTGAAGATCTGGATGTGTCTGAACTGGTAGAAACTATTGCAGCAACAGGCAGGGAAATTGAAGAAAATTCTCGAGTATGTACTGACATTTTATGTGTTTTCAGAATTACAATGTTTAGCATCCAAACTGGTTTCAGAGCAACTTCTTATTCTTTCCTGTGAAAGGAAAATTGCACATGTTTAACTGTATAGTGATTTGCACTTACATGGTGAGAGAATTCCCAGTATGACAATTCTCATATTATATCTTGGTTTAGGGCTACATTTTTGTGTTTCTAACTCCCACCATTCTATCTGCTAGTATTGGTACTCCTTTCTGGTGCTGAAATAGCCTAACTGACTGACTATACCGTTTCCATAATGGTTTAAAAAATCCTTTCTGGGGCAGATCATCAGCTGTTTACAATCATAAATTGTCCCACTGAATTCAGTGGAATCATGGCAACACACCAGCTTGAGAATCTGTCACTTAACTTTTTCCCATTCATTTAGTCGTTACATCAGCAACTACAAAACTGGATTTACAGTGTCTTTGTTGGTAGTAAAAACATTGGTGCTTACACAGGATTACCTGAGAAGCTTTGGTTACTGTCTCTAATATCTGGCCTATTGAAGTTGTTTTAACAAAGCCTTCAGTAAAAAGGAAAGCGGTGGTTATTTGAACAACACTGCATCCACCAAATAAATCCTTGTTCAACTCTACTCTGTTTGCCCTCCCTCTTGGGATGTGCTGATTACATAGCCGTGCCTGTGGAACTAGTGAGAGCTAGTGCACCCCTCCTGTTCTTTGCCTGTTTCTGAACACTGAGGGTGAGACTATAATAGAGGCATTAGCACTCTAGCTCCTCAGTTCCTTCCAACTACTGCAGGAGATGGATCAGGATCTGCATTTGGACTCTTCACCCTTGCTTAAATAGTCCCCATTTAGCTTAGTGTTCAGGTGTAAATAGTTGGGCATTTTAAGAGTTCGAAATTTTTTTAAAAGGAAATACTATTAGCATCTGATGGTGAATATGAAGAGACCAGCTATTAAGAGGTGCATCTTTTGCCCTGCGTTTGCTCAAATGAGATGCCTCTCAGGGAAGCTCACTGTCCGCCAGGCTGTTTGTTCTGAAGTGCTTTCACCCTCAGAGTATGTGAAGAAGGGCAGAACAGACTGCAAATGTCCTGTTAGCTTGCTAGTGCTAAGCTGAGATTAGGCAGTATCCCAGTTTGTCTAATGAAGCAGACAGCTCTCGTTGCTGGTGCACTGGATTCAGTTTTCAACTTCCTCAGTAATTGACCATGACAGTGGATTGCCTGTGGATCGACAAGCTCACCTTAGGTCAGGCCTGGGCAAAATACAATCTACAGGCTGCATCCGGCCTACCAAGCTACCAGATCTGGCCCATGGACACTGTGGGGAGCCCCAGACAGGCTCCCCCACTTGCCTCGTCCCACCTACATGTCGTTCAGGAACACAGCTGCAGGGTGGTTTTTCTTTTAAAAATTGAGAGCCCAGAGGGGAGGGGGGACGTTTTAGGAGCTCCTCCCACCCCCAGCACAATCCCATTGGCTGGTTTCTGGCCAGAAACTGACCATTGGGAACTGCTTGTTTCAATAACAGGCAGCCACGAAGCACAAGGGGCTCTAGAGCACCTGGCTGCTGATTATGTGGGGATGGGGCAGGCAGCAGTGTTCCCTCTAAACTGTGTTGCAGGACAGCTTAGAGGAAACACTGGCAGGCAGGGAGGCTGATTCAGGAACAGCTGCTGGCTAGTAAGTCTCCTGGCCTGAGCCTGCTTCTGGCACCCCAGTTCCTCACTTCCTCAACCGTCTGCCCCCTACTCCAGCCCCTTACTCCACATACACAAATCCTCTACACCCCTCCCCCTCCTAGATCCAGCACCCTGATCTCCAGTCCCAGATCACAGTACCCTCCTGCCCTAGCTCACAACTGAAATCCCTGTACCCCCTCTTGTACCTAATTCCCTGTCTGTCCTAGGGTCACAACTGCCTCCTTCACCCAAACTCCCTCCCTTACCCTAAGCTCCCTTCTGCACCCAACCTCCATCCCAGACCCCACCCCTCCTCCATTAATATGGAAGAGTGCAGTCCTAGACCACTTCACAAATTCTTGGAGTGGTCTCCCATCAAAAATTATTGCCCACTCCTGCCTTAGGTCAAATCTGAATGGGAGCAATAAGGACTCTTAAAAGGAAAGCTTCTTCAGATCCCCATATTACTGTGCCTTTGACCTGTACTAGACCTGAGAAAATTCAGCTCCTTTATCAGTTCTGATTCTATACCTTTGAACTGACATCTGTAGTACCTTCCCTCTCTGTGCAAGGTTAGTTTGCTGTTCTCAGTTTGAAGCATATTTCAATCAGATCATTGTACCACAAGTATCTTTGCTTCCTAGTAGAAGAGAATTATTATCAAATCAGAGTCCTTCCCTTCAGCTGTTCTACTGCCCTGGGAGTTTTACTAAGTGCCTTGGGGCAGTGGCAGTACATTGTGTGGAGACAAGAGAGCCACGTGTACCTGTACTTGGATGACTGGTAAATCAAAATGTGGAGTTAGGAGAGGGTGCAAAAGCGCTCCAACGGGCACTGCAGTCAAAAATTTCTACCAACACAGCTGCATTATTGGCACATTCATGAGTGCGAGTATCCAGAGGACATTCAGAAAACTCTGGCTGGAGGGGAGTAGCCTACATGTAAGCAGGAGAAATTCATATTGTTGCAATTAAATGTGACATTCTGTTTTCAAGGTCCATGTCAAAACCCTATTCTCAGTCTGCAGTTACCTATTTATAATATGAAATAAATGCATTAGTCAGCTGCTGACCTAATGCAGAAAAATACACAAATGTCCCCATTTCAATTTTAATGTTTAATGTGAAAGACTAAAAATCCAGTGTAAGGGAGTCATGCATGCTGTTCCATTTTTAATTAGCTGCTGGAAAATATGACTGAAGTCGTTAGAAAGGGGATACAGGAAGCGCAGGTTCAGCTGCAGAAAGCGAATGAAGAAAGACTTCTTGAAGAGGTGAGACTACCAAAACACTATCTCCATCGCATAACTTAGTAACACTTAACGTGGCTCAATCACTAGAATGATCTCTTGATGGCATGTTTTACAGGGGCTGCTAAGGCAGATTCCTGTAGTTGGCTCTGTGCTGAACTGGTTTTCTCCATTTCATGCCTCACCAAAAGGAAGAACATTTAACTTAACAGCAGGTAAGAATAAATACTTCCGCAGCAATCACTCGGAAAGGGACAGTCCTGTGTTTAAGCTCTCCTGCCAGTGGCCGATGACGGGGCGAGTGTGCAAGGCTGGTGGAGGGACAAAGCTGCAGCACGTAGGGCCAGGCTGCTCCCCCTGCTGATCCATCAGCACAGCCCCCACAGCATGTCAACTCTCAGTCAGCAGGGCCCTCTTCCCATCCCATTTCTGGACAGCACAGCTGCTGCAAGCCGAGGTGGCTGGTGAATGTAGACAGGCACCAGATGGCATCTGGTTTCATGTCACCTCTGCTACCCACCTGTCAGTCCTTTACATGCGCCCCTTCTTGCTGTCCTCTCCGTGCTTTGTCTTTTCAACCCCACTTACCTCCACTGCTGCTCCATACCCTCCCAGAGGGGCACATCCCACTTTCCATCAGCTGTGCAGAGAACCAGCTGATGGTAGCCTAGGCAGCAGGCTTCTTCCTCCCCCATTGCCTCTGTCTGAGGCTATGTCTACACTACAGGGTTTTTCCGGGATCCCTCTGGTGGAAAAACTCCTCCGTGTCCAGGGAACGAGTCTGCTCTTCCACCACAAAAAAAAAAAAAGAAGAGCAGATGTGCTCTTTCAGAAGCCCTGTCTTCCTCCTTTCACAAGGAAGAAAGGCTCTTCCAAAAGAGGAGGCTTTTCCAAAATTTGGCCCAATATAGATGGGCCAAATTTTGGAAAAGCCTCTTTAGAAAAAACTATCAGAAAAAGGTACATAAATTGTGGAGTGCAATTTGTGTACCTTTTTCCGATAGAGCACTGTAGCGTAGACATAACCTGAGCCTGCACTCCAGGAAACCCCACAACCATCTGGCCAGGAGGAGCCAAGCTCTGTATGTGCCAAAGCCTTGCACACCACTTGCATGGGGAAGCCTCTACATCTGTCTGCTAAGCTGTAGAGCCAGGGTGAGCAACCTTTCCGAAGTGGCGTGCCAAGATTTAACCCTCCTGCTCTGAGCTGCGCCGCTGTTCCGGGAGGAGGGGAAGGGCTCTCTCCAACGTGCACCCCACTTGGTCTTCTGCCCTGTGCTCTGCTCTGGTTTTTCCTGTGGGGAGGGGAGGAGCAGTGCGTGCACATGCTTCCCTGGAAGCTGGATGGAGCGTGGATCCTCCTCCCCCGCAGGAAGCCAGAACTGGCTCCAGTCTTTTGGGGAACACGATGCTGGATCACCAGCATGGGCTGGGCTTAGGGTGGCTCAGGGAGGGTTCAGGGAAATGGGTAAAGCAGGGGCGGGTGGGTGACCCTGGGGTGTCCAGCCCTGCTGGGGGCAGGGTCTCATGGGATTCCGGTCCATGGCACCTTCGCCTTCCTGCCAGGGATCTCCCATGTGTTTTCCTCTCCCCTCAGCCTCCCACAGAGCTGACCAGCCCCGGAGCCACAGCCCAGGCAGCACACACCCTCCAGCGCAGTGGTTCTCAAACTTTTTGGTCCATGCAAACCTTGGTCCTGGCTCAATGCAAACCTTTCTGCAGACCACCAGTTGCTAATGAAAACTCACTGTTAATTACATAATTACATCTGAGCCATTTTGCTAGTGCTGCAGCTAAGGAGAGTGGTTTAATTTAAATTATTAAACAGACTAAGCACTTTAACTTTCTCATGTTAGTTTATCAAACTTCATTTTAAATTAAGTAAAATATTAATTTATGTCCAACCAAAAAGGTTTCAATATTTTCTTTATTTATGGCCGGTATGGAGGACTTTTTTGGGGTCGGAGGCCACTGACTCTCAGAAAAATCAGTTGGGGACCACACAAGTGAGAAGCCAAAAAAAAAAAAACCTCCTCCAAAAACCCTCACTGATGCGGTCCCTAAGACACCTCACTCCTGTGGCGTTCCAGCCCCATGAGGTGAGGGGGAAGGGACAGGATGGATTGCCAGCGAGTGGGATAGGGATGGGGATGTAGGATCTGGGTGGGAGGTGGGGTACAGGATGGTGTGAGGTCTGGGTGCAAGGTAGGGTACAGAAGTAGGCTGGGAGTAGGGTGTCTGGCCAAGGAGAAAGGAACAAGAGCAAAGGAGGGTGCAGGAGCAAGGGAAGCTGTAGGAGCAAGCGGGGGATGGGGTCTTGGCAGGGGGAGGGGAGTGAGTGAGAGGGATTGGGTGCGGGGGGCTCTGGTCATGAGGAGGGATGCTTACCAGGCTTCATGCCCCCTTTCAGTGGGGAAGGCCTCCAGACAGTGCGTCACTGCACTGCCATTCCCCCAGGGCGAGGGGGAGGGGCTGCTGGACCCGGCGCAAACCGGGACCGAGCAGTCCTGGATTGCACCAGTTCAGGACCACTGTGCCTCTGCATTTTAAATGTAGTAAGAGCCACCGGACAGGGGTCACATGGAGCACTGCAGCACTGCACTGGTTCAGAGCCAGGACTCCTCAGTCTCAGCTCAAGCTGGCTCCAGAAGCTACCCCCGCTGCAGCTCTATAGTTGATACAAATTGTTGACTACACAGTTAGCCAAATAACTGCTCGTGAACATCCGTAACTGAAATTAAAGCATTTGCTGTTTTTGACTGTTTTCCCTTTATTATATTGGTAAGTACAGCTTCAGGAATGGGGGTCCCAGATTCTCAAAGGGCATCAGCATCCAAATCTCTTTTGATCTGGGCTTTAATACTTGCTTCAGGACATGCAGGAAAATGAGAAAGAGAGAGAACAGAAAAGTTGAACATGTGAACTTAACATGTAACTGGTTTCATTATTTAGCAGCATCAGTATAGTTCAACTTTGTCTCTTTTTTCCTTTCCTCCCTCCTTTTCCCCCCCTCATTGGCAGGCTCTCTGGAGTCCACAGAACACACATATGTATCAAAAGCGCAGGGGACTGGGACCACTCCACCCCCCACTCCTACTCCTATTAAACAAAGACTTCCTGGTAAGTTTGCCCATGATTAATTGTAATAAATGTGCAGTTTGACACTCGAGAACACACTGCTTTGTTAAAAAGCAGTATAACAATGAGTTGTATTGCCTAATCAGAGTCTGAGTTTTGCTTTATTATTTCCATGTACATTACTTTCCTGGCCATGTCAAACTAGAGCACTAATCTTGTTTGCAATTGTTCCAATTCTCCTGCTGATTTTAAATGATCAGTGCAGCAATCCCAAAGATCCAGAATGAAGCTAAACGTTCCCTGGAGCACCATTCAGATTAATCTTTTCTCATCCCCATTGTGTTCTGATGGGGATTGTAGAGGAGATCGTTATTCTTCTCGCCTCTGATCACAGGGCTTTTTCCTCTGGAAAATAGTGTAGAATTGTAAGTTCTATAGTTCCCCTTGACTAGGAGATGTATTAAGGGCTACTCGCCTTGACAGATTAGCCAGAAAAACAAACCAACAGCTGCAAAATACCCAGGACAATGTGGTTCAATTATTTGGCCATTGCGGTTTGGGGAGGGGGAGGGGGAGGGAGGGAGGGAGGTTGTGTTGTTTTTTACTACACAAACATCGTATCTTCTGGAAGCAGTAAAATCTTAGTATGAAATCAATCACACAACAAGAAGATGTTAAATCAGCTCAGGAGAGGCAATTTTTTTTCTTTTCACCGTGTAAACGAGTTGGTTAACCAAGTATAGACTGACAAAGCTATATTGACAATCTTGTCCTTTCATCATGGTCAGCTTTAGGTTTGCATTTAGTTTGGACTGTCAGCTTCTCCTGTTGATCATTAATCCTCTGGAAATCCCTTTGGGACACAGTGACCCTTTTGAAGTATTTTACCTACCCAAAAGAGTCTTATCTAGTAATGTGACCCTCAGTTTGTTGTTTTTACTGCAAGAACTGACAATTTTAGCTAACCAAACCTTAATGTGGCTATTGTTTACATAGGAAAAAACAACTACTAGTGCAGATTATAGCAGTTACACATCTGTGTTTGTGAGTCTAAATGAACTTTAAATGGTAATGCAAAACTGCATGTAGAGCTTTTAAAATCAGAGGTCAGATTTTAAAAAAATGTGGATTTCTATATGAAAATGTACACTACTTTGTGTAGATTAATCTGTGCATTTACTGCCTTTTAATGTTTTATTCGGCAAATATTTCCACAGGTCAAAAGCTTTTCAAAAGGTCTTTAAGAAGCTCTGATGGATTTAGTGAGACAAGTTCAGTTAGTCATACTGATGACTTGGAAAAGATGGAGCAACGGTCCCATTCTGTGTCTACTGAACAAGAGCAAGGGACTGTGGAGACAGAGAAAGCAGAGCAACAGAAATACCTAGCACAAGAAACAAATGAAGCTACTGAAGATCTGCAAAGTGACAATTCACAGAAATTGGAAAATGACTGCACTAAAGTAGAGGAACAAGAAAATCTAAGATAAAATCCAGATTTTGTGAATTAAGACTTTGTATAATAATCACATACCCTGTATGGCAGGGAAAGTTTATGATGTATTCAAAATGTGAACAGTGCCACAAGTTTGTACAGTAACTACTACTATAATTCACAATTAACAGGGATTTTGCACAAAAACAAAGCTTTTTTCCCTAGGGGATGTGAACTTGTTTTATTGTACACTTATTACAATTGTTTTAATCCTATATACATTAATATCTCCAAAGATGCCTGATTTATTTTAATGGCTTATAAACAGTTGCCCAAAGGATTGTTTTTGGCAAAGAAGTGAGTTATTGTGTGAATCCAGGTGGCATTATAGTGCTTACTGAGTTCATCAGACATTTGAGTTAAGATTAAGCATGCACCTGGTGATATTTGTAAAGTGATCCTAATTTAAAAATATTCAATAAACCTGCCATTACTCACCTTCATATTTTAAATCAGCTTAGTTTTTACAAAAAAAAAAAAAGCACAACAATCCAGGTAGTCATGCTGTCTGTGCTGCACTTCATCTCATTGCTTTTTTTTAAATCTCTGGTATTCATTAGAAATCCATTGCTTTTAACTAAAAGGGTCATCAAGCAGTTGTGATGCAATGAGTGACAGAGAGGTACCTGTGTGTATAATATGAAAATGTACATACTGCTTTGCTAATCATTTTTTCTTGCTGTTAAATGAATTAGTCCACTCAGTTAAACTTCTTAATCTTACAGGGCTTGCATTCACCCTTTTAGAAAGCAATAGTGCCTCTGCATGACTGTCATTTCTTGCCTCTATAACTGGCAAGAAGCTTTGATAACGATCCATCCTTGTTTACTGCTACACTCCCTCTATAACCAGCTCCTATGAACACAACTGGAATCTTTTTGGTTATGTGTTTTTAGATACTTATTTAGTAAACCTTGAAAATTTTGTTGATGGTTTCTACACTGTTCTGATTTTTGAGTATCAACTTTTAGTAATATTGCGTATGCTTGACGAAATTATATAGGTTACATACACTACAGCACATAGTTCCATTATAATCTATTAACTTGCGATATTAGAAGTTTAATGTTCAGAAGCATATTCTCCACTACATTACCTGCAGAAACTGACCTTACTGTGTATAAGCAAAACAAATGCACTAAAAAAACGGATCCAGCCCCACAATACTGACTTGCTAACACTGTCACCAATATTCTCTTTATAATTAGTAGGGCTCGACAAACCGCTGTTTCTACTCGCCTGTGGCAAGGAGATTTCAGTCGGTCATTCTGTGCGCCCCATTCACTGACGCTGCGCATGCGCAGTGCCGGCGCTGCGCATGCACGGTGCAGGGCTGGCGAGTACCTCTTGCTGCAGTTTCTCGAGCCCTGATAATTAGTATGTACATAAATTACTACCTTGTGTAGCTCATCATGAAGGCTCTAGTGGTAACAAGATTGGATAGCATTGTGATATTTTGTTTATGGATCTTTCATTTATTTTTATGTACAGTCAACTTTTCGCTTTTTATTCTTCAGGGCTGGGGAGCTGTAGTTAAAGTCTAAGCTTCTGTTTATTTCAGATATTTAGGTACTTCTCAGATAAGAGTGCAATTTTTAAGTACAAAAACAATTAAGCATACTAGTCTTCCTTATTAGTTTATTTGGTAATGAAGTATGTTAACGGGATATTTGTGGGGGGCAAAATTATCAAATTAAGTTAATATTTTTATATTAAATTGCTAAACTAGTAGTTTTGTTGGACTAGAGCTACACACTTTAGCTATTACCTGAATGTTTCAATAAAAGATTCTTCAAATTATTACATGTGAAATTCTATTACATTTGAATCGGACTAAAATCTGTGCTGTAGTTTGTGAAAACAGATGTTTGAACTATGAGGGTGGTTGTCCCAGGTACCACTTGAGAACGTAAGCCTCTATTACAGTCTTTATTTATATATTACACAGACTGTGTTTCAACTATTATTGTTACTTCATCTCTCAAGGCTCAGACAAGTACAAGACTCTAGGAAGGTAGCCTGAGAATCAGCAGCACTATGGAAGAACAGAGCTGGGGAGGACCCTGGCTGTTTAAAAGTTCCAGCCTATGCAAGGACAGGAGTTGCTTTTGAGTTGAGTGGAACAAAAAAGGAGCAAAAGGCAGGCTCCTGGCTAGTGTTGTGTGGGATATTAATACTCCAGCCTAAGGCTATTTAGCCTTAAGGCTGTGTCTACACTACAAGAGTAAGTCGAATTTACTAAGGTCAATTTTTTTAGCGCCTGATCTTGTAAAATGGAAGGTGCATATCCCCACTGTATGCAAGAGTTTGATGTAAAGCGTGCCCCATAGGGTGGCTACTGTTGACTTAGACAATAGTGCTCTGTAGGTAGCTATGCCACACTTACTGCTGCCCCTTTGCATGCTAGATTAGGCTCCCAGTGCCTGATGGGACAAAAGCAGTGCAGCAGGTGGTTCTGGGTTCATCTCAGCATCCCATCAAGCACTAAAATTCTCTCTCCCTCTTTCCTGAAAGCAATGACAGACCATTTTTGTGCCTTTTTTTCCCCTGGTTGTCCGTGTGGGTGTCATAGCAGAGCAAACATGGACCCCATTCAGCTGCAAACTGCTACAGTAATCATTGCCAATACCTCACACCTTATGCTGTGATATGGCCAGAGCTTATCCAGGGCCTGCCAGAGAGGGGAAGAATGTGAGGAGGCCATGTACACAGACATATACGAAACCCTTAAGTGGAGCAAACAGCAGACACTCATGGCAGCTGCTCCTTTTGATACAGGAGAATGCCAGTTCAGGTGCCATGAGACAAGCACTGCCAGCTGGGCTCACATCATTATGCAGCTCTGGGACGATCAGCAGTGGCTGCAAAACTTTTGCATGAGTAAAGTCACTTTCATTGTTTTCCCCTGTCCTGAAGTGCAGCAAAACAAGACCCACTCTGACAGTTGAGAAGTGAGTGGCAACAGCTTTGTGGAAGCTTACACCACCAGTTAACAGTGAGATGAGAATCAATTCGGAATGAGAAACTGCAGTAGGGGCTGCTGGGATCAAAGTAACCGAGGTAATCCGTACCCTTCTGATCCAAAGGATAGTACTTCGGGAAACACGGATACCTTGGTGGAGAGCTTTGCCCTAATGGTGTTCCCTAACTGCAGTGGAACACACAGCCCCTTCTGGGCACCCAGCCACCTTTCCAAAGAACACAAACAATACAGGGTACTTCTCAGTGGTATTGCAGCTGGATCACAAGGACCATTTCACCAACATCAAGCTGGATGGTCCAAAAAGGTGCATGATACATACATTCTTAGGACTCTGATTGCTTCAGGAAGATGCAAGCTGGAACTTTCTTCCCACACCAGAAAATTACCATTGGAGGCATTGAAATGCCAATAGTGAAGTTCGTAGACACAGCCTACCTTTTGCTTCTATGGTTCATGGCCAGATACAGGTCACCTGAGCAGGTGCAGAATGGTGGTAGAATGTGCTTTTGGCCATTTAAAGGGAATATTTCACAGTTTAAGTAGGTTAGACCTCAGCAAAACCAACATTCCCATTATTGTGCAGCCTGCTGTGTCCTCCGTAATATCTATGGGAGGAGGATTTTATGCCAGGGTTGGGGTTTGAGGCAGATCATCTAGCCACTAATAATGAGAAACCAGACCTCTGGGCAATAAGGAGATCACATCAAGGGACAGAGTCAGACACACTTTCCAAAACAGCTTTGTGAATGACCAGGTAGCATGCATGTTTCTCTTAACGAGGTGAGCTCTGTACTGTGTGCTGGCCTGTAAAACCTCCCTCCCCTGCTCCAACTCAAGTAAAGACACTGTTGTTGGCTTTTTATGTCATTGGGATGTAGAACAACATAAAAAGTCAAACACCAGCTACTTAAGAGTACTTTAAACCACTCAATCAGCTTCATTTAGCATAGTCACTAAAATTGACTATTCTTTTCCCACTTTTTTTTCCCCTCCTTTCCCTCCCCATCTCCTCTTCCTCTGCTAGCTATTTGGAACCTGGACCCCTTA
This sequence comes from Apalone spinifera, assembly GCA_030068395.1. NCBI lineage: Eukaryota > Metazoa > Chordata > Testudines > Trionychidae > Apalone > Apalone spinifera. The sequence continues at coordinate 21,518,157 of JANRFK010001605.1, forward strand.
AACTCCATTCATCTGAAGAAGTGGGTTGTGCCTACAAAAGCATGTGATACCATCTATATTTTTTGTTACTCTTTAAGATGCTGCAGGCTCTTTGAAAAAAAACTTAAACAACAATTACAGACCAACACAACTACACCTCTAAAACTTTTGAAAATGTAAGGTCAAATTTACTGTTGTTCGTTGTGAAAAGCAGGAGTACTGAAATAGACTTAACAGTCCTTAAAGTTGATGAAACAGGCTTGTAGATAGGGACTTGTTTAGAAAATCTACCTAATGCACCTAAGTTCAACCTAAACTTACAGTGTGGTGTGAACCAGGTCAAAGGGAAGATACTTTGAAACAGACCAAGCCAGAGGACCAAGTAACAAGAGAAGAAATCACTCCAGGGCTCAACCACAGGGCACTCAATGACAGGCGCTATGTCATAGCACAAGCAGTGAATCCACCATTCTTTCTGGACCTGGAACTACAGGCCTCATCCATTCTCTCAATGTCTTAGTGAAGTAGAGATTGCCCTGACTGAGATGACTATGCCAGGAAACACTTGGATATACAAAGAAAATTTAACAGTGTTCGACTGATGAAGGAAACTATATATAATTAACCCGAAATCTATAACTTGCTGTATGACATGCATCTGACGAAGTGGGTCTTTGCCCACGAAAGCTTATGCTCCAACACTTCGGTTAGTCTATAAGGTGCCACAGGACTCCTCGCCGCTTTTGCAGATTCAGACTAATACGGCTACCCCTCTGATACTTGCTGTATTTTGTGACCCTTTACCTATGGGGGTTAGTTCTGTTAAACAAGATTATCTACAACACTGAAAACTTATATTAGGGCTTTTAAAGCAAAAGATTTGCAATACAGTAAGTATCTAACAGTTCAAGTTGTAAAAGGAATTAATTATAGCTAATCAAAATACATTTACTTATTCTGAAAATGTAGCATTGTTAAGTAAATTGTCAAGATTTCAAAGTGAAAGTATGTATGTAACCACAAAATACAGGAGACAACAACCCCCTCTTTGCCCTACCCCGCCAAGTATTTTAACATCTTCCATGTGGTTTAATATAAAAAGTATCAGTATCAGACTCTGGTAAGTTTTAAAGAGGTGGGCTATTTTTATTTTAAATAATCTGCGTAGCAGAAATATTTCCATAAGTAGCCTCAAACTCCACCCAACGTATGTGAATTTACATCATTTCCTGTATTTTCTACAACCTAAACAATGTAGCAGTGAGCATCTTTGCCTATTTTATCTTCATTGTCCAAGCTTCAGTAAGCAACCACCCTGTGATGGGATGCATCAACCCCACACTGAAGGTGATGGAGTTACAGTGGCAGAGAGAGCCCAACTCCCACAGCCCTGCTGGACATACTCCCACTGGAGACTGATTATAAAAGCCTCTGCAGCAGCTCAGTTAAGGCCGGCTGCTGAAGAGGAAGGAGGTGCTGAGGGGGCTCCAAGGGAGGAAGTGCAGCTGGACCAAGGAGCAGAAGCCAGGCTAACAGAGAAGCCATAAAATAAGAGCACACAGAGAAGCCATCTATAAGGTACTGGTAGGAAGTAGCCCAAGGCAGGGAAATTGCTCCCTGAGCACTCAGCATGTTGTGGCAGGATTCCCTGCTGAGCAAGCAATGGACCATGCCACTGCCAACAAGGTAGGCCTGGGTCCCCCATCCACTCCTTACATACCCCCATGTGGGGGCAGCTTTACCACTGCTGCAATGACTAAGGCCACAGGGTCGCAATGTTCTGAGTAGAGGGACTTCTGTATGGACCTAGGTAGCAGGGCTGCAGTACCCTGACTAGAAGGGCTTCCACCTGAACTAAGGCCACTGGGCCCTATTATCTCTGATACAGGGGCACATATGACGACTGGTCACTGGTCTGTAATACCCTGAATACAGGGACACATATATTGACTGAGGCCATTGGGACATACTGTAAACAGACTTGGTGGTTTGTGAAGTCACTCACCCCAGAGAAAAAAGTTGACCACTCCCCAAGGGCCTGCCACCCCCCTCAACAAACCCAAATGGTGAATAGCTGAGCTTGTTGCTAGGCATCTTACAAGTAAAACAAACGTTAAAAGTTAGTGACATCTCCAATTTATTAGTAAATGAAGATTCTTTATTTATTGTAGATATTTTTAGAACTGGAAAGCTGTATTGAATCATACAATATTTGGTAAAAAGCATGGGCCTATTTAACAATTATGCTTTTTAGGTTCAGCTTGGCAATTATTCCTGCAGGATTAATGATTATACCTGTCAGTGCAGAAATGTTCCCAATCAACTAGAGAAAAATCTCATTTGTAGTCACCACACTTAGGAGTTTATTATTTATTTAAAAACAACGTTTGGGTGCTTAAAAAGAAATCTCTCTTGAAAAACCCAATTAGCAATAAGATTGTAGACATGTTATACTTTAAATTAGAGCTTACACTTAAGAGGACACTTAGTCCCAACTCTAAAAAGCACTCTTGAAAGGCCAAGTGCATAATAAATCGCTCTCCAGATAGATTTTTGCCAAAGGCCTTAATATACATCTAATTAGCACCAAAAGTAAAAGAGGATGCAGAAACAATTTGTAAGGACCATCTGAAAACAAGAAAATACTGATTTTAGTAAACATTCACTCTCTTGTATAAGTAAATGTGCAAACAAATGCACCTCTGCCAAAATATTCCTTTAAAAAGCATTTAACAAGGCTAATCTGATCTCAGGGACAGCAGGAGATTTGACCAACATGGACTCGGAACAATGTTCTTTGCAGCCAAATGGCCATACTTTTGGAGAGGCTCTGCTTTCCCAAAGAGTGTGTGGTAAGAGCTTGCCTGAACATTAAATTGTTTCCAAACAGATTCTCTCCCACAAACCATCTTCACTCTTTTTGTAAAGTCGAGGTTTCCTGTTCGGAAACAGGGAGAGATCTGGAAATGGATGTTCTTTTAAAAACATCAATGTAGATCGAATGTGGGAAACAAAGTGCGGTGGTTCAGCCAGAGGTGACGTGGAAAGATTCTGAAAAAGAAATAGCTCATGACGCTGTTGTCTAACACAATAGATAAGAATACTGCATAGCTACTGGGTGTCTAGTTTTAATGCACCCCCTTTTCAGTACTGCATAGAACAGCCTTTGGGGCTAACAAGGCTGCATACAATTCCCAAACACAGTTCTGTTACGTCAGGTACCTGTAATATCTGTTTATCATCCTGCTCCAACCAGAAATCCACATGTGGAAAAGGCATCCAGAAGAAAGGTCCAATGTGGAGTTGCTCTGTCTTTGCATCATAAATATTAGTCATCTGCAATGGAGAACAGACTTTCATAGGGTTTCCCTACTGAAACTGAGCACCATGAACTGAAGCCTCCATCACATTGAGCCACCCACATGGGGAAGGGGAATGAGCTTAGAGCTGGCTCCAAGGCTACTTCCCCCACCCTCTGAGATGCAGCATCTGTCCTAGGCCTACAGACTATTCTTCAGTGTCTCCCTGCTCCTGTCCTTTTTGCCATCTACCTCCCCTCCTTGCTTGCCTGGTTTCAGCTCCCTCGTCCACCCTGCTATGCAGGATCTCCACTCTTGCTGCTACACACTCAACCCTTCCGCCCAACACTGGCCTGGATTAACCCAACAATCAGACAAAACACCTGCTTTGCACTTACCCATCCAAGGTTTGCCAAGACTTAAGGTCTTGAACCCCAAATTCTGGCACAAAAGGCTATTTGACCCATTTGTGTATTTCAATTGCTTCTAGGTCATAATACTGGGAACAGTACAGCATGTTCCCCTCTTATGGGTTAATAGACATGGATCAAGATCCTGCAAATACTTCCTCCTGTGTGTTTTTCTTACTGGAGTCCTCATCCTTTGGGTAAAAGCAATGTCTTTTATGTAGTACACCTGCTTCTGAAGAGATCATCTGGACCAAAGAGCACTGGGGTCAATTCCCAACTCTGCCACAGGCTTCCTAAGTGACTTGAGCAGGTCATTTAGTCTCAATTCCAGGCCTGTAAAACTGGATTAACACCAATACCCTTCTCTCACTCTTCATCTGCCAGGGACTGACTGTTGAGCATCCAGCACAACGGTACTCTAATCTCAGCTGAGGCCTCCCAGAGCTACTGTAATACAAATAATGAACTCTAGCCTTGTTTCCAAATGGAAAATGGTGACAAGTATTCTATCAGATAGCTGATGTAGTACAGCTGGTAAGTCTAATGTTTATACATTACTCTTCTTCTTAAACCCTTGTTCTCCGAGTGGAGCATAGGTCATCTACAAGTCTCCTCCACTTCACTCTCTCTGTCTTGAGACAAAACTTCTAGTTAACTCTAGGAGTACCCCACTTGTTGTTCTTGAATCTCAGTATATCTTCTCCACATTGTCCAAGGTCTTGCTCTTTTGCGTTTTCCTTGCAGGTTCCATGTGAAAGCTTGACGGACTATGCTGGATGATGGTTTTCTGAGTCTGGGGCCTAGCCATCCCCACTTTCTTTTCTTGATTTTAACATCAAGTGGTTCTTGTCCTTCTCTTTTCCAAAGCTCCTCATTTGTGACAGACTTGCCATTTGATGTACAGGATGTACCTCAGGCATCTGTTTATGAATGTCTGTAGGTTGTGACTTGAAGACTTCTTAGTATGCCAGGTCTCGCATCCATACAAGAGCACACTCTTCACATTTGTGTTGAAGATTCACAGTTTCATCTTTGCAGATATTATTTGTGAACTCCATACAGGGACAGAGTCTTAAATGCAGCTGTTGCTTTCCCTATCCTAGCACTGGTATCCTTGTCTTTTCCTCTGTCTCTGCCCATAATATTTCATTACTCATCACACAACCATAAATTGGCAGTATTAGATCATAATTACAGTAATTTCTCCTTAAAGGGTAATTATTTGTTTATTACCCTGTCAAAATATTCAGAGTATTTCTCTCAAGAATTGTTCCCTCACCACCAAAATATATACATTTGTTTTCACTCACTGTTGCTCCTGTTAATGTACTGGCTGAACGCAAATCCTCATCTGGTCCCCTATCTGGAAAAGTTGCATGGAATATCTCTGCTGTTTTAACATTCACAGCTGGGGAGAAAATTGTAAATAAAAGGACAGTTAACCAGTTAGGGCATGTCTACATTAGGAAATTATTTCAAAATAACTTATTTCAAAACAACAACTCCTGAAATAACAAAATTGAAATAGCATGTCCACACTACAGGGAAGCCTCAAAATTAGTCTGAGGCAGGCTCCTTTAACGTGGATGAGCTACCTCGACTTAGATCACCAGGAAACACTGGGGAGTAATTATTTCCTCCCCCCTTCCCCTGCTTCCCCACCCGAAGAGAGCATTCTGAAACAGCAACACTCTTTGGCTCAATAAAAGTGAATTTCGGAGTCTGCCAGACACTGCTCTCATAGACTATGACAGAGAAACATCTGGTAAGTTTCACTTTCTGGTTAACATGTATTTTCACAGTGCTATTTGGTTGGGTTTCTAACAGTCCAGAGGAAAGTTTAAAGAAATATGGTCAATTTGAGGATAGAATTAGTCCCAAAATGTTGCTCCTACAGTGGTATAAAGATTACTGAAACTGAAAGCAGAGGGGAAAAAAAAAAAAAAAAAAAAAAAAAAAAAAAAAAAAAAAAAAAAAAAAAAGAGACGAGTACAAAGTCCACAAAACACATCAAAAAAGAAGGTTGGACTCCAAACAGACAAGACAGATGAATGAGCAGTCTAATTCACTGTAGGCCAACAGTTCAGCTGAAAGGCATAAAATAACCCTTCAGCTCTATGATCTCACAAACAAAACAAAACAAAAAAACAAAAAAACACACACCACATCCAACACATACCCACGCTCCTAAGATGACCTTTTCCAAACGTATTTCCCAAGCAAGAGTACATCTTCAGCATCTAGTAAAGCCAGTCTTAGTGATATGACGCTGTCCGACCAAAGTTAGTGTCAGAGCTACACTCGTCTGTGCACCACAGTATTTTGTATCTCCTACATTGGGGTGGGGAACCTTTTTTGGGACAGGGGCTGCTGATCCACAGAAAAAATCAGTTGGGAGTGGGGGCTACAGCAGGAATGGGGGAGAGGAGAGGACAGGAGTGCCAGCATAAGCTCCCCAATGCTGGGGGAGGCCCTAAGCCTCAGGGACAAGATCCAGGCAACCCAGCGGTGCATCCGGCCCCCAGGCCTTAGCTTCCCCACCCCGTACTACATTAATCTTGGTTGGAAAATGTGTTACCTTTACAAATCTGAACAGCAACCAGCAACTAAGACAGTACACAAAGATGCACTGTACTCACCTATTCCATAAATGATTGGGAAATGATTATCCTTTTCCTCTCTATCATTTAATTCTGTTTCAAAGAACAAATAGGTCAAATAAACATGCTAACAATGGCTGGGCTATTTCCAAGCAGCATTAGTTTAAGTCATGGAGGTACATAGGTCTTATCAAACAGCCCCCAAACAAAAACAAAAAGTGGGATGTGCAACAAAGCCGCCACAAGGGAACTGAAGACTTAGCTTATAACCAGTGTCCCTTCTATGCTGCATGGCAGCACAACTTCACAGGGAATTAATCAGCCCTGCCCAGTCAGCAGCTCAGGCTCAAGGAGCTGACTGACTGAGTGGGCTAATTAATCACCTGTGAAGCTGAGCTGCCCTGCAGCTTAGAGGGAACACTGCTTATAACCTTGTTTAACCCACAAGAAATGAGTATCCATTTATGCTTTTCTGCCAATTATCCTGGTATACAGGACAAATTCAGACCCAGTCAGGGCAGTTCCATCTCAGAAGAATGGCAACTGCTTATGCCAGATCTGGATTAACTCTTTTCTTTGGTGGACATGTTCCACAGCACAGAACCAGACTGTAAAAAATCATCACATCACAGAACTCGTTCCCATCCTACCAGATCTAGGACTGAAACAGTCGCTCAGGACTAAAATGCATTGGCAAGGGCAGTATGGGAAAGGTGTAAGTCATCTGTCCATACCAGAACTGGCTCAGACCAAGGCTATTCGTGCCTCAGTTTCACATAGAACAAAAAACCCACACCGCTTTAATGATGCCATATTTCAAAGGTTTAAGCTACAGCCAGGGTGACAATACAACGCTTGTTCTCACAGATATTTTTTATGTATCCTCATTTTCAGACTTGAATTGGCTAGGATGGAGGGAAAAGGAAATCAAAGAAAGGGGCCAGAGGGAAAGGATAATAAAAGAACAGTAATTTAGGGGAATGTGTTCTCTAGAGTTATTCGCTTCGCTCATCTGGCTGCTGCAATACTGACTAAACAAACATTAAATGCAGGAGGCAGGTCTAGTGTTGTCAACTGATCCTAGAGAGGTTTAATCGATTTCCTTCCCAATCACTTATCAGGGACCCCACAGAAACACAAACTTCTTCAGTCTGAGTGCTCTATGGACCATATGAGTGAAGCATGTCAGCTATTTCCACCGGCCCTATTAGCAACTTCAAGTTATGATAGCACCCCTGGGAAGAGAAGCTCTAACCTAGCCATTGCCCTACCCGCTGTGGTAAATCACTACTTCCAGAATACCAACTACAGCAGGGTGGGCAAATCCCAGCCTGCAGGCCTGGTCCTGTTCCCCAATGTTAGCCCCTGATGGTACAGCACTGCTATATTTACCTGCACTTCCACAGGTACAGGTGATTGCAACTCCCGTTGGCCACAGATTCCATTTCCAGCCAATGGGAGCTGCAGAAAGTGGTGTCCCAGTCAGCACTACTTCCTGCATCTCCCATTGGGAATGGTGATCCACAGCCAACAGGAGCTACAATTGCCCATATCTGCAGAAGCATAGGTATATATAGCAGTGGGAGCCCGCCAGTGACTAACCCTGGCAAGCCACTGCTGTTTTATTGTCCACTCCGATCCAACTAATATGGACAGATCAGGACGTGACAGCAAAAACACTGTAAGAACTAAGCCCTCTTGTGCCTTGGGCTCACAGACTGATGTACATTACACATCAGATGTTTCTCCTAAAATGAAGAGCCTCACATTTATTTCAAAGAGGGGAAAACATGAAAACTCTTACCTGTCACACAGAAAGTCACTAAATGGACATCATCTTGCTGGAGATCAAATGCTCCTACAGCAACCACAGTAGCAGAAAGGTATAAAACTGATTCATGTCAAAGCATTCGCTGCACATAAATTATGGAGTATATCAATGCTAAGCACTGCAGATTAGATGTGAGACTCTCATTACCAGCAGGCTCCACTCCAGAACCCACCCCACCTCCCTCCCTACAGAGGTCCTTTTATCCTGCCTTCCTAATACGGGAGCCAGCTCCATTCCTGGGGCAGCCTATGTTGGCTATCCAGCCACTCCCAGGGTGGGTGGGGGAGGGGGCTGGACTTGAACCCACAATCCTGGAGATCCCACTCTACCTCCCTACCTTCAGAGAATCCCTTATCCTGCTTTCCTAATGCGGGAAGTCCCACTCTGCTGTTCTTGATACAGATAATGGACCAGTGTGCAATTTCCAGATGTCTCTCAATATCTTGCTCTTTATTTTATAAGAGAAACTTACTCGCCATGATATGAGGAGTCTTGTGGCACCTTAGAGATTAGCAGATTTATTACAGCATATGCTTTCCTGGGTAAAACTCACTTCATATGATGAAATGGGTTTTACCCAGGAAAGCGTATTCCCTAATAAATATGTTAGGATGCGTCTACACTGCACCCAAACTTGAAATAAGATACTCAATTTGCGCTATGCAAATTGCATATCTTATTTCAATTCTATTTCAGAATAGGTTATTTTGAAATTTGGCGCATCTACACAGCACGTTATTTTGAAATTTGGCGTTATTTCAACTTAGGGGTGCTGAAATAGCACACCCGTTATTTTGAAAAATATTTCAAAATAATGGTGGTTTGAGTAAATGCAGGGTGACTATTTTGGGATACCTCCGGTATTCTGAAATAGATGTCTCCTTAGTCTCTAAGGTGCCACAGGACTCTTCACTGTTTTTGCAGATACAGACTAACAGGGCTACCACTCAGACTATATAACAGTAATTTACACAACTGGTCATTGTCAAGGGCAGAAAGATGTTAACAAGAGCCTTGTGCTATCAATATTTTACTCCTTTTACAAGCATTTGGTTATTAAGGTAGGTGTGGTATCGGGATCTCTGGGTTAGTTACAAATTTAGCATGGTACATTTCATTAGTAAGACCCATTTTATACGTGGATAAATATAGGTATGAAAAGAGAAGAGATTTGCCCAAGATCATACAGAACGTTAGTGGCAGTATTCCTCAGTACCCCCTCTTTAACAGACAGATCAGGAACAAATTGCTATTAAAAAGTCTCTCTTTACATGTGGCAAAAATCTCACAGCATCACCCCCATGTATGCACTTCAAATTTCCAAATGGAGAAAAATTCAAATCCAAAAGTTTTTCTACTGTATAATTGAGGATTGAGATTACACACACTTAGACCAAATCCAGCCAGAATTCTAGTTTTTGGACATGAGAATGGAAAAAATGTGAACTTACTAAGAAGCTGATTAGTAAGTTTTTGTGATAACTGCCTATCATCTTTGAAACCTCCAACTAGGTGAACTTCCAGCCTAACAAATAGAGATGGAATAACAGGAAACAGCAATTAAAAAGGCATCCCAAAGTGAATAGCTTTTCAATACAATCCCCAGTCCCCACTGTACAGTGATCATTTATTACAGTCACCCCAAAGTGAATAGCTTTTCAATACAATCCTCAGTCCCCACTGTACAGTGATCATTTATTACAGTCACATGTGCCAATTGACTATGTATTACCTCGGGACCTAATATGAGTAACTCCTTTGTTCTGGACATTATAGTGACTATCAAATGAGCAGCACAGACTAAGGACTTGAATCAGAGAGGCACTGAACATGTGCAGCTACCATTGAACTTGATGGGATTTATAGGTGCTCAACTCCTATTGGTCCTGCCTTGGGCAAGGGGCTGGACTTGATGACCTCCTGAAGTCTCTTTCAGCTCTATGATCCTTGCAGGACTGGATCTTAAAATTACAAAGCTATGTTTGAAGCTTTTCAACAAAGATTAATTAAGTGTGCTCCAATGATTCTCTTGGAACTCACTCACACCTTAATATAGGAGTGTGAGATATGCATGTTATAATTATAACTCCTCTTTCACTCTGTATGTCTGTTCTCTGTGGCCAAGGTTTTTAAAACTGACAAGTGATTTTCAAGTATCCAATTTCAGACACCATTAAGGGATCCAATTCTTATAAAGTTCGGAGTATCCCCCAGCTGAAAATCAGGCCTCTAAGGTATTTCAAGTAAGATTTTCAAAAGCCACAACTTGCTTGGAAGTCTTCAAACAGGGTGTATTCGGTATTGTATCTGCCAATTTTACCAAGTTTTGCCTCTCCAAGTCAAAAAAGGGGAAACAAGCAAAAGGAATTGAGCTGAATTCTTTTCTGACTCCCAGAATAGCTAGAATTGATAACTAAATTTGATTCAGAATCTTTAATTGTTTTCTGTGCTAGCCAGAAACTTCCAGACTAATTCAGATTCCAGGATGAGTTTACAGGATCAACAGGTTTTTTTAAAGCAAAAATCCATTTACGAAGCACATTTTGACGGAAGTCACTGACACACAAATATAGAAACTCACAGTGGCACTTTCACAGAGCAACTATTTGAAAAACCATACTTTAAATTAAATCACTGCCTAGAGAACTACAAAAAATAACAAACTTCGGTGGTAAAACAAACAACGAAAGCTACTCATCCTGTAACAATGCCAATAGGCAAAATGAAAAATCATTGCAAAAACAGCACCTTATTGAGATCTATTTTACTAGCCTGGCTCAGCAAACACTAAACTAGAATTCAGAATTTCCCACCTTACATACAACAATGACCCTTGTGAAATACCATACACAAGACATGATATAGATTAGATGAGATGAGATGAGCTGACCTTCCACATTCTGTGTCATCAGAGAGAGATTTTACTGCATTCATAATCAGTGACACCTCAGCTTGGGTGTCTGATCCATCACAGTGTGTCAAGCAGGTAGCCCCACTCCCTGAAAGGCAAGGAAGAAAAAAAATAATTTAGCTGATCACCAGGGCTGGATTAAGGGGGGGGCTAGCCAGTCAGCTACCCGGGGTGCCAACCTATGGGGGGGGCACCTGATGGCAGCTGTAAGGCGCTTAGAGCTGCCATCAGGCGCTGTGTGCCTGGGGGCCGTGCAGTGCCCCTTAGAGCTGCAATCAGGCGCCGCGCGCCTGACTGCAGCTGTAAGGTGCGCAGCGCATCGGAGTGGGGCTGCGCATGCGCCGTGCGTCCGGGGGTGGAGCTGCGCATGAGTCACACGTGCCCGCTGCCCGGGGCACAAGAATGGCTAGAGCCAAACCTGCTGATCACAGCACTAGGCAACAACAAAAACTGTGTCATTCTGTAAAGCGTGTTATACAAATGGATACACCACATCCAGATTTTACAGGAAGAGAAACCAAAAGGAACTGAGTGACTTGTCTGATATCACACAAATTCAGTGGTAGTAAGCAACAGAATCTCACTCTCCTGATTCCCAATATCCTGCTGAAACCACTAGTTCTCCTGTGCTGTCTCCATAAGAACAAGGGACTGGGTTGTCTGCTCTAAGGGCTTGTCTACTCTAAAAATGTGAGTGGTTAACTGGTAAGCATCACCCTTAACAGGTGATGATTACCAGGTAACAATTAACCCTTATCTGGGAGCAGCCGCCCGCTTCTGGGGATGTGTGTGTGTGTGTGGGGGGCGGGGGGAGTCAAAAGCAGCAGTGGGGACAGGGGACTTGCTAGGCTAGAGCACATGGCCAGATGTATGGGGTCAGAAGCAGCAGCGGGGCCCAGCATGGGGTTGGAAGCAGCTGAGCTAGAGCAGCCCCTGCCTGCTGCACAGGGGCCCCTCCAGCTTGGCACAGTATAACTAGTTAATTAAATGGGATTTTACATCCCTAATTTACACTTGAAATATGACTATAGCTGCGCTGCTGCAGCACTTCAGTGTAGAAACTACCTATGCCAACAGAAGCAGTTCTTCCATCAGCATAGCTAACGCACCTCCCCGGGAGGCGGTAGCTGTGTCAATGAAAGAATTCTTCTGGCGACATCACGCTCTGGGACACAGGGACTCTGCTCTGCATAACTTCATTGCTCAGAGCAGATTTTAAAATCAAAATTTTTTGGTGTACACAGGCCCTGAGTCATTGTATGATACTGGAAAAGTCACTTACTAAGTCAACAAACCAGGTTCCTGTGGTCTAAGGGTTAGAGTGAACAGACAGTTCTAGTTTATGCTGTTGAAGGTAATGCAGGCTGAATAGTAGGATCTGTTTCTTAAACATGACCCATGCAGATTAGAAATCATGAATTAGAATACCCAATGCAAGCTCAATACATCAAATATGCAAATTCCACATGAAATAACCATTATTACAGAGCCATTATTCGAGAACCATACATCTAATGGCCTAGGTTTCCTTTATGTTACCTGTGTGTCTGAGCACCACCAAGTGGCAGGTTGTTGCATCATCAGACCCAAGAATTGAAACAGAAGCTGTTTTAAAGAAGAAAAATGCAGTAAGAGTTTTGCCATCATGCCTGTTGCTTCAACAGCTAACATTATTGCATCCCCACGTACCATCTTTAGGGGTGGTCACTGCAAACTCTCTTTGCTGGATGTATAAAAGTCCTTTGGGTCCCACTATTTGAGCAGGTTGGCCTCTTAGAACTCTTGCTTTCTCCTGTAAATAAATGGCACACAGACTAAAATGGCTAAAAAGAGAAGGTACCACAAGTACAATGGGCACTGACCAGTGTTCCCTGTAAAGTGAGACCTTGGGCAGCCACCCAGGAGCGGTTCAAATGCTGCCTACCTGATTAGCAGAGCACCCACAGCCATCATTATGTTTTTCTACTGGTGGTGCACCTCTGCATACACCTTGGTGCATAAAACAAAATGTATTCCACACAGTGATGGAAAAAATTAGAGGGAACACTGGCACTGATCCAGCCAGGCCTATGAAAAACAAAGGGAGCCAGGTGGCAGTTCAGGGAGTGCTGAGGTAGACCATAAATATTTATATTTCATGGTATTCTACACCTTCAGTAAGCAAAAGAGAGGCCAAAGATTTGGAACATGGGTTGGATATCAGCAGAACAAGTGTGACTAGTTTCCACAACAGTCAAGTATACAATCATGAGTTTTGGAAGAAGGCTATAAAAGTAATTGACGCCAAGGAGGGGCGTGACAAGAAAGAAGAATGTTTTACATCTTTGAAGCTCTTTTCCAAACATTAATCAGTTAATTGTCAGATTACCCTGGACACAAAGACACTGACACCTCCACTTTAAAAATGGAGACAAAAGGACTTGAGCAGGGCCACATAATTATCAAGGGCTGAAGTCAGCAGTTTCTGGCTCCTAGCACTGTGCTCAGTCTAGACCAGTTAAATTTAATATTTACTAGCTTCCCTATAGATATCATCTTGGATGCTTTTAAGATAAATTCACAAAGGATAATTTTTGAAGGCTTGACTGATAACCTTACACACATACACCAAATAGTATGATACAACATGAATAGTCCTGCTAAAGTCAAAAGTACTCTTTGGGGGGGGGGGAAGGTCCTGTTCAGGATGGGTAAGATAATCACAATCCAGAGCGAAAATATCAGAATATATGAACAAAATAATCTACATGATTATCTGTAAGTTGTTTTTGATGAGTTCATTCACTATAAATCTTTATTATATTAATACTAGAGAATTACTATACATAAACCTCCTATTTGGAGAATGAGCAAGAGTCTATTGTACCAGAAGCCCTGGATTAATCAAATAGCTCTGGGTCTCCATATTAGTAACTGTCTTTGAAGTAGGAGCACAAAAACTACCTTTTCCCCCCTTTAACTGGTAAGAAATTGCTCCTGCTGGTTTAAATGCTGTAGAGGACTAAATGGTATTTGTTCATCTGTCTTCCACAAAGTATTATGTAACCTTCTTTTCTGTAAGCCAAATTGTTACTGTTAGTGGATACTCTGTTTCCTGAAGCGGAACACACACATCATTCTACACTGATTTACTTTAATATTCAAATCACAAACTTGAGTCTGTTTTATTCTAGCAATGTCTAAGACTAGCTATACATAACCAGATTTGGGAGCTGCAGGGGCTCAGTACCTGAAATAATCTAGCCAAAAACTTAATAATATTGTTAACTGGACTTAATGATTCAACAGGTCTTTTCCATTTCTAGTGGCTACAACAACGATACCATTTCCTAGTATTGGAAGAGGAGAAGTTAAACCCGGGCTTTTTTGTTTTGTTTGTTTCTTGATAACGCACGAGGACCCTCATGCCAGAGCACCCTGATTCAGGGCTGCCAAGACCAAAACATGCCAGGATATCCATGCTCCCAACCCATAGGCACCACATCAGGGCCGGCCTCCGCCCTCCCATCCATGGCCCGACGCAGAAGCGGCCCTGCCTCCAACACCAGAGGGGCAGGGTGTGGCTCACGAGCTGGTCTCTCACCAGCAGAAGTCGGGCCAGTAAAATACGTTACCTCTCCCGCCTTGTGTCTCCGGCCCCCCCGCCACAGCACACACCACGCGCTGCACCGCGCATTTAGCCGGCGCAGAGGCGGGCAGGGCCCCCCCCAGCAGCTGCCTGCGGCATTCGGAAGCGCCCCGTCCCCTCCTAGCCTGCAGGTCACTGGTGAAGAGGGGCACGCAGCCCACTCACTGCCCCGCCCCTCCACCTGGCCAGACTCGCTGGCCGGGCTCCCTGGGTTTGTCCTGCAACCCGGCCGGAGCAGCCCCGCCCCCTACCTCCAGGTGCGGGTAGACGCGGATCATCTCCCCCGGGGGCTGGGCCAGGTCGATCCGCGCCCCGTTAATCAGCAAAGGCATCCTCGGGGCTGCGGGACGGACTTCCGATAGCAGCCACCTGGGAGGGAAGGCGGCGGCGCTGTGCTGGTGTCGCAAGGGCTTCTGGGAGGTGCAGTCCGCTGGAGAAACCCGGCTGAGTAATTCAGGGGAAGCAGCGCGAGTGCCTGACGCACCAGCCTGCAGCCCTGGCTTCAGCGAAGGGCGGGGAAAGCACTGGCGCACGTAAGACCACGTGACCGCCTCCCTCCCCCCTCCGAGAGCAGCATCCTCGCTTCTCTTAAAACGAAACATGCAACCCCAGAACAGATCGAAGAACGTTGTGGGTCAGAGCTAGGGAACCGCACAGCGCTGGGACCTGCCTCCTGCGGGACAGGCCCTACTCAACTCCAGCAGGGCTGTCAAATCAAACTCATAGAAACTATGGGGGGATTTTAGGCCAGCAGAATATAATACACGGTCTTGGAATCCACCCATGACAGTGGCTTTAGTTTGCTCATGCAGAATTCCATTCTACACCCCAGCAGGACACAAATATTAATCAGATCCAATTTTCTACAGGCCAGTAAAAAAGTAAGTTGCCAGCTCGTTTAACCAAAAATACCAAAACCCCTTCT
>JANRFK010001605.1:21542455-21557095 GCA_030068395.1 Apalone spinifera
GCTTCACCCAGGACTTCCGTCCACCCAGTGGGAAGCCGGCACTACACTAGAGGTAGGTAGTGGGGCTTCTCAGGGGCGGGGGTGCCCGAACGCCTCGCGATCGACCAGTTGGTGACCACGGGTCCACAGGGTGTACACTAACTCCAGTTCTCCAGCTTCTGACATTCTCAGTCCTATTAAAACAACTTAGGCAGAACTAGAGTGTTTTGACTTATAATACAATGATGTATTTTAGAAGAGAGGAACAGTCACTGTAAGTATGTGTTTTCAAATTTCTTTTATGCAAGGCAGAAATTAGTTTATTTGCATTTGAAAGCTGTACCTTTTGAGAATGTAAGGATCAAAGGGGAAAAAACTGTCAAGAGGATTAGTGCAAGTCTGTACAGAATCACCCCCACTGCTGCTTCTGATGATTGGTAAAAATTGCCTGTTGTTTTTTTCAATAATGGTGTAGCAGAACACCAACTGGTATTTCCTTAAACAAACAAAAACACAGATAAGTGTAGGCCTCTCTAACTACAAGTGAAAGCAAATAATTTCAGAAGATATTAAAGTAGATTAAAATGTATTACATAAATATCTAAATTCTAGCACAAATGTCCATTTTATGACTGACAGCAGGAGTTAACAATACAATCAGAATAAATGGAGTTTATAAATGAAGTCTTTCTAATCCATGTATTTACTCATCATCAGAGTATATATATATATATATACACACACACACACGCACACACACATACACTGTAAACAGTATAGCAATCTATAGTATCACAAAGCAATGAAACATCTCTACTTAACTACAGGATTTAATTGTATCTGTGTTAGCTATAAACTGGTCCCACTCAGTATATAGGTAATATGCCAACACTGTAGGGGATACTGTATATTATACTATTGTCTATAGTAATTACACAAACATACACACTCACAAAAAAAGTTAAGTCTTTGAAATACTACATTATGATTATACATCCAGATTGATATATTCCACATAAAATTTAAACTGAAAAAATAAACAAACAGATACCTGGTGATGGCAGCAAACAAGTTAACAATGGAGGGTAAGCAAATCTTCAGAGGATTTAGCTGACACATAACTATGCGTTCAAAATTTAAGTTCTGCAGGTATGCTAAACCTTCAAAATAAGGATGGTATACAAATAAATACTTAGGGTTTATACAATGTTTTTCCATATTCAAAACATAGTAGATTTAGCTTAGTCTCACACTCCCAGGAAAGTAGTTGACAAATCACCCCAACTTTACAGATAAGGAAAAGTCACTACTTTTTGTTTCCCTAACGCCTCACAGCAAGTCAGTAGCGCAGAGTTCATTAGAACTCTCCCAACCTTATGTAAGTTTCTTATTATTACTTTAGTGCAATGTCATGTTTCTCCCGGTTCAGATAATACCTGGAAATAAAGTGCAGATCTTGGTACAAAGTGTGGGAATTTGAGAGTGACTTTTTAAAATTATTCTGCATTAAGATTTTTCAGAATAAATATTAAAAGATCACAGTTTTGGCTGCATCGAGCAACATATAATTTGGGTAGACAGTTGGGGATGTTAACTTGTCAAGCAACTGCATGTATAGAAGGAAGCTCTTGCAGAACATTTAAAGAAGGAAGGTAGAGAGAAAAAAATTTAACAAGGATGTTCCCTGGTCAGGCCATTCCATTTTATGAGTCTTTACTAATATTTTAAGATAAATGCAAGAAAATTGTGGTGAGTGCAAAAGTCTGTACAGAGCAAGTAACAGAATTCTGCAAGTAGAAAACACAAATAGCATGTGATATATAACAGGATTCCATATTTAATATGCTGTTTCAAATACGTCAGATACTTAATTATGACCATTCTATCAAGAAATCAATTTAAAAAGCCACCTAACTCTAACATAGAACTATTCATCAGTAAAACTTCAAGTTCTGGACCAGCCCCCCATGTAAGTTAGAATAGCAGCAGGTTGTTCTAATTTATACTCCACTGCTCAGTCTTACATGATCCTTCCATCAGCCAGGATCATCAGGGCAGGACACTCCAGCCACACTCCAGGCATCAGTGACTGAAGGGGTGGCACAGACCCTCTAAATCAGCTCTGTGCCACAAGGGGAATCCTCCACCAAATTAAATTCACTTGCACTGGTAAAACAACTCAGAGCACCCACTAGTGGGGCCATAAGTCTGGCTGAGTGACTTGATCTGCACTGATTCTTACTAGCTAACAAGCAAGTTATTTAGCTTTGTATTCCAATACAAATTAGGGATGTTAAATATCGGACTATTTAATATAAATAATCGAGTAACCTCATGATTTTTATCGATTAGTCGACTATTCTATGGTCCCCAGGGACGGGGCTGGCAGCCAGTGCGCTCCTGGCCCCACTCCCGAGGAGCCCCTTGCCCGGGGGGGGGGGGGGGGGGGGGGGGGGGGGGGGAGGAGCTAGTCTGCGAGGGGAGCCAGTTTAAAAACCAGCTCCCCTTGCAGACCAGCTGCCTGTTGCCCCATGCTTCTGCCTTTGATACAGAGGCAGCAGCAGGTGGGACTAGCCCCAGTCTAGGGAGGATCTGAGTTCCCAGACCCGATGTGAGCTACAACTGAGCCGGACTTCCTTTCCACCTAGTGCCTAATACACTTTAAATGCAGAGCTGCAGTAGGGGTAGGTCCTGTAGCCATCGCAAGGCAGGACTGAATCAAGCTGCTGGCCAGCCTGCTAAAAAATTTATTGGCAAGGGTTGCGGGAGGGAAATGTGTGTAGTCTCTAGCATTAACCGATAAGCTTTTGCTTATCAGATAATCAGTTAATCGATTATTATCATTATTATTATTATTATTATTATTAATCAATGACTATTACATCCCTATTACAAATACAAAGTCTTATGCATTTTGTTTAAAATACAGTAAGTTAACCTTCCCATAATTTAGTAATCAAGATGACCATTACAAAATTAATATTTTTAGAGCTTGCACATGAATTCTGCTTTACACTTTGAACACACTCACCTTTCCTTAAGTTTCCATCCAAAAGTTGCTTGTGGCGAAAAATTAAAGCATAAAACACAGCCTGGCATGTGGAGTAAAAAGGTCCATGAAGAGCAACATCACAGTAAGCTTTTGTCCCCGCATCCTGATTGTCAATGTATATGTGCAGCCAGTTAACCAACAGATCCATGCATGCTTTCACTGTACTATAATGGAGGAACAGGGTCTATGAGAACACCATTTGAACTCACGTATGAAAGATATTTTAAAATATTTAAGGAATGTAGTGTTTACTGTATATGCAAATAAGCACAGAAATAATTTCGTAAAGAAGTAGATTACACTGTTAGCCTTGTCCTCTGTGCCAGCAGTTACTGAACTGTTTAGAACAATACTGAGAACCCCAAGCATCAGGAAGATTAAAGTATTGAGAGGAATAATGAGCCCATGAGAGGACACTTACAAACTGGCCCACCAAATAACATGTTGGGAAATCTTGTCTAAGCTGTGAGGCACAAACAACAAGAGAAATCTTCTGATTCCAATGCCAAGTTAGGTTCATCATTAAGGCCACATCTTCTTTGCCTGGAAGATTGACGCTGCAGCAGTCGATCTTCTGAAGTTCGATTTAGTGGGTCTAGTAAAGACCCACTACATTGAATGCTGAGGGTTCCCCCATCAATGTTGGTACTCCTTGAATTGCAAGGAATAAAGGAAGTTGATGGGAGTGTTTGCTCCTGTTGATCTCCTGCTGTGGAGACAGCGCCAAAGTTCAAATTAAGGTACATCTAATCCAGTTACACAATTAATGTAGCTCAGGGGACTCGCCGCATGCGGCCCGCGGCTCGTCTGTTTGTGGCTACGGTGCGGTTTGGGTTTCTGCAGCCTGCAGGTGGGAGCCAAAACAAAAAAGTAGTCTTCTGTTGATATGCACTTTAGTAGTTAAATTCCTGGACTGTCATTGCTCATTAAAAGTACTGTCATATGGGTGGAAATTGGGTAAATTATGTATTTTATTAATATCAGCAGAACTGACTTAAATAGCGCCCGTGTGTTGTGTAGTCTTGCCTTAATCTTTATATTCATGCCCATCAGAGTGACAGAAGTTATTTGCATATATTTGCATGTATCTGCAACCACATTTAAGTTGCAGCCCTCGGCATGTGCTGTGAGTATCACTGTGGCCCCCGGAGCTTCCAAAGTTGAGTAGCCCTGACAAAGCTGGAGTTGCATATCTTAATTCGAACTTCTGTGTAAATATAGATGTGGCTTTAGTCCACTGCTTTTAACAATAGTGTCAGAAATCCTGAAGACAGGGTAACATTAACACACACACACAAGCTACTCATCTACCTACTGAGCACTTATAATACAGACACTAATCTAGGAAATGAATAGTAATATTTGCCCAGAGGCTTAGTGCAATGCCTACCACACTTGAAGATGTATATTCAAAAACAAGTTTAGGGGCTGAACATCAGCACCTGCAGTTCCAACAAAGTCAATGAGAACTACAGGTTCGCAGTATCTCTGATAGATCTGGTGTTTGGTTACCTCACTCTCACCCAGCAGATATTAATCTACATCCCATAAAAACACCACACACTTGTTGGAAAACTCCCAAAAGGCAAACAATAAGGACGTTTTAGCTCAGAGTTATGGCTCTCTGGCAGAGTTGGGGGAAGGAAACTGGCACATAATCTTTCCATACTTAAATCTAATACATGCCATAAACCCTTCATTTTTGCCATACACAAAGTATAAATTATTTAAAATGATCTCTCAACATTACTTACACAATTGGAATAAATTTAGCCCTTGCCAAGAAGCTGCCAATGTAACTTCCAGAAGTCTGTCTGATCAATGCAGGAGTATTTGGATTCTGCAATTTTTTCCAAAGGTGGTCTAAGAATGCTTCTGCAAACCCCTGCAAAACAAGACAAATACATATTCAAATTATTAACCCTAGTGCTGATGCCATCTGTAAACATAGACTCTTAAACCAGTGCATTTATTACTGGTATTAAAAACAAAACAAAACAAAAACCACACACCTTTCAGTACCAAAATGTTATTATAAAATGTATAACTACAAGAGAGAATACAAAATATATTCCTACAAATGTTAAAAGGGATCTCCTTTGAGAATTTGCATACTTTGTTTTTTAACATTGTGCTAGCAAAGTCTGAACTTTGTTATGTGCAGGAAATCTGCCAGCAGATTCAGCAGCGTATTGCACAAGAAACATCTGAGGAGATGGAGTGGAACAGATTAAATGTAATTCAAATCCTGCTCAAAATTAGGGATGTGAAGGTTTATCTGGTTAATCAGTAAGCTTCAGCCTTAATGGATTGGGGCTTGCCATGGACAGGAGATGCTCTGGCACATCTGGAGTGCCCCCTGCCCTACCTTTAATCAGTTAAATGTTTTTATCTGGTTAGCCAATTAAACTGGATTTTACATCCCTCCTCAAAATGAGAGGCTGAATATATTCACAATCTTGATGACATTTTTTGATACATGGAAAAGAAGCTGTATTGCACTCTCTCTCAGATTCAAAGATCTAGCTGGTTCTCAAACAGTGAATGTATTTCTTGTGTCACTTTGAATAGATTCCAGTAATTTGTGGTTTAAGACAGTATTGAATAAGCAACTTGAGAGAGAATTTGTAGTGAAGATTGGGAAGGAGAAAAAAAGTAAAGAGAACAGGGATAAAAAAAATGCCTTTCCAGCCAGATCTGGAGTGACTGGGATATCAGTTAAACAACTTTTTTGGCTAGGAGAACAAAATAAAAACATGCAACAGATATAATAGAAGAGGTGCACTTTAAGAAGACTATGCTTGTACTTACCAATTTAAAGCTACAGATGTAAAACATGAAATACTGTACATGACATGAAGCATGGGTTGGCAAAATGAGCTTGTCAAAGACAGTAACCAGATCCCGATATAAGTCCTTTGTATTGTTAACATCAAGCTTTCCTACACAAAAAAGAAGGAGGGAAGGGGAGTTTCTCCAGTCATAAGGGCACTTGAATTGTTCACAAAGTTGAAGTGAATATTTTAAAAGAACACTACTAGACAAACTGTATTCCAAATACTAGCATCCATAAACCCGGCATTACGATAAATGCATCCTAATATGAATTTCAGTGACTTTTTTTTAGGTTTAGATTTAAACATTCCCCAGAACTCTCATATATCCAAATACTGCAGTATTGTGCTATGCAGAATAGCCAGATTATGGAACTAAGTCACTCAGTAAGGATGTTAGATATCGGTTAATTGAATAGTCGATTAACCTCGTGAATTCTTTTTGGTTAGTCGACTAGTCTATAGTCCTTGCAGGTGGGGCCGGTAGCCAGTGCATTCCAGCCCCACTCCCGAGAAGCCCCCTGTCACTCCACGGTGCTGCCTCTGATACAGAGGCAGCAGCGCGGGGTGCCAAGCAGGAGCTGGTCTGTGAGGGGAGCTGGTTTTTAAAAACCAGCTCCCCTTGCAGACTGGCTGCCTGTCGCCCCATGCTGCTGCCTGTGATACAGAGGCAGCAGCGCAGGGTAGCAGCAGCCCTTGACCAGGGTGGGGGCTGAGCTCACAGACCTTTCATGAGCTGGAACTGAGCTGGGCTGCCTGCCTGGCTGGCTCCCAATACACTTTTAAGTGCAAAGTGGGGGTAGGTCCTGGATCTGGCATGAGCCAGGACTGAGTCAGGCTCCTGGCTAGCCTGCTAAAAATTTATTGGTGGCAGTGGGTGGGGAGAATGCATGTAGTCTATAGCATTAACCTATAAGCTTTTGCATACTGGTTAATTGACTGCTCTCTTACATCCTTATCACACAGTATCCCTGTTTAAGACTAGAAAAATACAAAAAGTAAATCTTATTTTTAAATATTCTTTCTTGCTCAATAATTTAGAGATTTAGCACCATAGCTTTCTTCTTTCCAATGTCCCTTTCAGATATTTGTTCTTATAAATTTCAAGAGGAAAAAATGCAACTATTTTTCTTCTGCATTTCTCATTATTTGAACTGAGTGGCTGGTTGCAGGATATCTATATAAAATAATCTATCACTCTAATGATCAAAATAATCATTAAGTAAAAGCAAGGAGGCACTGAGGATATTACAGAAATTTTATAGCACCAAGATGCCACAGAAATCCAAGGTAGGGCAGGAAAAAACAACACATAGGGCCAACTGAGTAAAAACAAAAAAAAGCTCAGACAGGAAAAAGAGAAAGGGGCTCAAATCAACAGATTAAGGACCAGATTCTCTTCACTGTTCTTTCCCTTTGTGCCAGTCTGGCAGCACAAAGTTGTTGAAATGGTTCTCCACATCTAAGGAATCACCAGATTCCTCAGACCACACAGTTGGCTCCTATACTCCATCTCATTTTGTCCCCAAAACGGGAGACATGTCAGATTGGAAACAGGATGGTGGAGTAGTCAGAACACTGTTGCTACTGCACTTCAACTATTCTCAGGTGGTGTATAGCAAGTTGCCACACTTTAGAGTATAACTAATGAGACTGCCTCCTCCCCCAGTTCTGGTTTACTGCTGCTGGGAACACTTTTATACCGGCTTCAGTTTACTTTCAAGCAGTTTCCTCATTGTCCAAATATAGCTATGCCAACCAGATATTTGTTAAAGTTTGAAAAAAAAAATCAAGCCTATGTCAGTTTGCTAGGAGAAGAATTTTACAGCTAGAAAAATCAAATCCAAGATGACCTGCATTAGCAGAACATTTACAGTTATATTTAATTACTAACAAAACAAAAGGCTCAGGCACATTACCATCTACATGGCAGATATCTTTAATATAAGAAAACAGAATGTTCATCAAAATATCCAAGCGCTCTGCTAGTGGGTGGGCCATCCTGTCAATCCTAAAAACATCTTTGTCCTCTTTTGTTTCTTCATCCTCCTCCTGTCAGATAAAACACAGTTAAAGAGCTCTAATGTACTATACAAAGATGGTAACAATAAATAAAACATACCTTCTCTGTTCAAAGTCATATGGTTAGCACTACCAACATAATTTAAAATAATCACATCAACTATGTAATTAATTCTTGTGTGACTTAGTTATAAGAGTTAGAAGCAAATATATACAAATATTTCTATATTGTACTAATGATGGCCTTTAGTCAATTACTTACTATTCTGTAATCGGTTCTAAATGTAGTTGTGCATATTTTTGGAGTAAGCCCCATTCCACTTTGGGTGTAAATAAATCTCTGACAGTGAGAATAAGTTAATAATTATCAACTGTCCTAGAATATTTATTCTTTATGTTAAGCTGTTGATGGTACATCACAAACTAGTCATAACTTTTTAACAGGAGTAAAACTCACATGAATTATCAACAGCACACAATTTTAACTTTGACTGTAAACTTTCCTAGGGTTTGTTTCCAGATGTTCAGTGTTGTTTTAACAAAAGCTAGAACTTTTCCTTCCAATTCTACAGCATATCATTAGGGGAACTGTATCTGCTGAAGGTACCAACTTTCAACAAGTCTAAGACAAAGCTGAGGCCCTATGTTCCTTAATGTTCTCTCATGTAGGGGTCCAACCTTAACTAGAACTGGATGGAAAATTGTATAGTAAAAGCTCTGTAATCCAGCACTCAATTAACCAGAAAACTCAATCAGCATTTCTGATATCTCCCAATACACATTCAATTTAGTAACCAGGACTAGTATACTGCTCAGCAGGTTATGAAATGGCACATTTTGCACTTTAATTTTATACAAAAGATGCAGAAGACAAGTGAGATGAAATCAGCAATTTATTCAAAAAGCAGCTTCCAGGGTATGTCATAGGGTCATTATAGATTCAACCCAATCTCCTACACCTTCTACATCTACAATGATAGTTGATGTTGATAACGATTACTTTACAGCAATACAAGATCCTAAGAGACTTCTGAATCAAAAAACACAAACGATAATTAACGTAATTTAATTTAAGTCTACTTTTAGTGATCTGTGCGTACAACACATACTGCCCATAGTCATATGACGTGTCGTAAGATAATGTACTATACAGCAAACTCTTATCTGTAAACACCTAAGTGTTTCAAGAAACCAACCACCCTGCAATACAGTACTATTACTGGATTGGTGAGTATCTATCAGCGCCATCCCAAGGGAAGTGCCGGGCCTAGGAACCTCTTTCTCAAATCTGCACCATGCCCTGCCCCCACTTCACTCCTTCCCCTAAGCCCTGCCCCTGCTCCACCCCTTCCCTCTCCTGCTCCACCTCTTCCTCTTACCTCAAGCCTCTGCCCCTGTTCCACCCCCTTCATCTCTTGCCCTAAGCCTTGCCCCACTCCACCCCTTCACTCCCCTGGTTTCACCCCATCCCTTCCCCCAAGGCCCTGTTCTGCCCCAAAGCATGGAGCCAGAGGCGGCTGCTCTATTATCATCCAATGGAATGGTATCTGTATACTATTTTATACTTGATTCATTTGATCATATTCTAATTCTTTGAAAATTCATATTCCATTGGTAAAGTGCAAATCTCAGTTAACCAGACTATTTAGTTAACTGGCACCCCCACTTACCCCCAATGTGCCAGATAAAAGAGTTTTTACTATAATTCCATTTTGCAAAGGATTTTGAAATTGTTTCTTTGGAACAAAAACACTTTTCAAAATTTTCCATGAAAGAACTGCTAGAAGTCTTGACAGGCAACCAGGTGGACAGTTTGGAAGCTCTTACTCCAGGACAGCCTGCTTGGGAGATTGCTCCGTAGTCAAGGACCCTGGAAATCCCAGTACCATGACAGCTGGCTTAGTAGACTGCTGTGGAGCTAGGGAACTGAATACTTTAAGATCTCAGGATGCTAAGATCACAGTTCTATCAGTCATCTAAGGGGCTGCCAATGAGTCAGGAGCCTGGGCTGTTTAACAGTGAGACAAACAAGCTGTCTGGTTTTCAGTGGGATTTTGTCAAAAATCAACATGGTCCTTGTAGATGATAAAGTTGCAAATTCTGACAAAATGTTTCATGTAATTGTTTCCAATCAGCTTTATTGTTAACCCATGTGCTAGGATCCTGGCCAAATTCCATTTGAGTCATTACTTTCCACTTACTAAAATATTGCAAGGCTAACATCCCCAAATTGACTGAAGATTTGGACATTTCTTTGGACATTTACAACCTAGTTATAACGAAGCAAGTTTGTACCTCATTGCCACTTTACACGAGTCATTAATTTTGTTTGTAATTTTAATTTTTTAAAATATAAAAACATTCATTTTTATAATTATTAGATGGCCAACCATGTCAAAGAGTCCTTCCTCTGTGGTTTTTTCTTTGCTCTCAGAATTATTAGCAGTTTCTTCAGCATCCTCAATATCTTGTCGGGGGGCACTTACCTGTAGTTAGAATTAAGAGAAAAAAAAAATCAGGTTTTTTTAAATGAAACCTTTGGTGCAAGAACATTTAACCACACTGTTTTCTTTAAGTCAGATATCTATGTCATCATTAACAGAGTTTAGGAATGTATGCTTTAAAAAAAAAACTGACTATATTAACACACAGTATAAACTTTTTAAAACTTCCAGGAACTATATTTTCCTAATTTTCAAAGGGTTGGGGTAGCAAAAGGACTTCAGGCATGATCTGGTGGCTACGTACATAAAACTGACACTCTAACTCAATTTCCTGGTTGCAAAAAAGGAGATCTAGTATCAGGTCATGTGGTCAATAATTATTACTGTAGAAATTCTAAAGGTTCTATTTTTGAATGGTCTCTGAATCCCTGACCAAACAGGAATTGGGAATATTTACAGGAGAAAGTAGGATAATCCACAGATCATTAACAACCTGACAGACTGATCTATACTGAGGTGCTGTAAAATGGAGACCTGTGAATTCTTACATCAAAATACTTTAATGCACAAAAACGTTCTACATTAAAGAACACAGATGGATGATCAATACATGAAAAGTAGAATAATATAAAGATGGATTCTTGAGCCCAGATTCTAATCTTCAGGATGTGGATGCAACACTACATAATTCAATAAGTCTCTAGTGATGTGTGCCACTCACTCAATCCTGTAATCCACATCTTATTTTGGCATGTTCAAGACTATGCTATAGAATTTCCATGCAAGGGATAATGTTGTATACCACATATGCTGCCACATCTGAGAACAACTGTACACTTTTAGGGCAGAGCTTCAGGTCTTCGGTTTCAATTGATCTGCTTGTGTAGTTTAAGATCGTGAACCCTATCTGAGCGTAATTTCTGTTGAGTTCTAATATTAAAAGAATCGTGTCACTGCTAGCACTTGAGACAGCAAGTTTTTTAAAAGTTAGTAAGTTCCATACTTACATCTAACTTTAATAGCTTTTCAACAATAAGTTCCAGAATTTCAAGCCTCAATGTTGGAAGATACACGGTAATTCGCAACAGGTTATGAACATAACATTCCTGTAACACAACAGCATCATGAATATGAATTTTTCTCTTGAATTTTAAATGACAGTCATTTCTTTCAAGGATTCTAGAAGTATAGCTACAAAAATGCAGAACCACAAAATACCACTTATCTAAAGATTTGAAACAGATGTGTATGTTGAACAACTTACAGTTATGTCCTAACTTCTAAAGAGTTGCTAAAACAAGCTAATACATAATTCAAACAATGTTCTTATACAAGAAGATGAGGGCATCAGTAAATTGCCAATTTTTTCATAACTATTTTTCCAAGTGTATCTCAACAGCACATGTTCAAAAGTGAAATCTACTTAAAGTGAACTGAAATAATGAAATTGTCTCTCTGCAATTCCTACATTATGAACAAACTGAAAAAATAGTCAATCTATGAGAATGAAGTGTTGTGAAGTGTAAAAATATAATTAGGAAAGCCCAAAAAGAATTTGAAGAACAGCTACCAAAACCTCAAAAAATAGCAATATTTTTAAGTACATCAAAAGCAGGAATCTTGCTAAAAAACAAGTGGGGCCACTAGATAATTGAGATACTAAAGAAGCACTCCAGGACCATAATATCATTACAGAGAAATTAAATGAATTCTTTGCATCAGTCTTCAAGGGTGAGGACATGAGGGAGATTCTCAAAGCGAAGCTGTTCTTTTTAGGTGACAAACTGAGGAACTGTCCCAGATTGAGATATCATTAGGGCAGCATTTGGAACAAACTGATAAACTAAATAGCAATAAGTCACCAAGACCAGATGGCATTCACCCAAAAGTTCTGAAAGAACACAAATATGAAATTGCAGAACTAACAACTGTGGTTTGTATCCTTTAAATCACCTTCTGTACCAAAAGACTAGAGGAGAGCTAATATGATGCCAATTTTTAAAAAGGACTCTAGAGGTGATCCTGGAAATTACAGACTAGTAAATCTAACTTCAGTACCAGACAAATAGGTTGAAACTATAGAAAGAACAGAATTGTCAGACACACAGATGAATGTAATTTGTGGGGGAGAAGTCATGCCTCATCAATCTACTAGAATTCTTTAAGGGGGTAAATAAGAATGGACAAGAGGGATCCAGTGGATATATTTGTACTTAGATTGCCATAAAGCCTTTGACAAGGTCCCTCACCAAAGGCTTTTAAGCAAAATAAACTGTCATGGGATAAGAGGAGTGCTCCTCTCATTGACTGATAAGTGGTTAAAAGATAGAAAACAAACAGTAGGAATAAATGGTCAGTTTTCGGAATGGAGAGAGGTGATGTCCCAGAGGGGTCTGTACTGGGATCAATCCTATTCAACATATTCATAAATTCACTGGAGAAAGGGATAAACAGATGGCAAAATTTAAAGAGGATACAAAACTGCTCAAAATAATTAAGTCCAAAGCAGACTATGAAGACCTTCAAAAGGATGTCACAAAACCAGTGAATGGGCAACAAAATGGCAATTGAATTTTAATGTTGATAAATAAACAGTAATGCAGGGTGGTATTATGTTTTCCAACTATACACATAAAATGATGGGAATTAAATTAGCTGTTACCACTCAAAAGGGAGAGATTGAAGTAATTGTGGATAGTTCTCTGGAAACATCCACTCAATGTGCAGCAGCAGTTAAAAAAAGCAAACAACGTTAGGAATAGTTAAGAAAGGGACAGAAAGTAAGACAGACAATATCTTATTTCTTCTATAAAAATCCATGGTACACTCACAACTAAAAATATTGCATTGAGATGTGGTCACCTCATCTCTAAAAAGATTTTGGCACTGAAAAAAGTTCAGAAAAGGGCAACAAAAATATTAGGGGTATAGAATGGCTGCCATATGAGGAGACATCAATAAGTCTGGGACTTTTCAGCTTTGAAGAGAGACAACTAAGGGGGGAATATGACAGAAGTCTATAAAATTATGGCTGGTGTAGAAAAAGTGAATTTAAAAAAAGTTATTTACTCCTTCCCATGACACAAGAACTAAGGGTCACTACGTGAAATAACAGGTAATAGGTTTAAAACAAACAAAAGGAAATACTTCTTCACACAATGCACACAACCTGTAGAACTCCTTGCCAGAGGATGTTGTAAAGTCCAAGACTATAACAGGGTTCAAAAAAGATCTAGATAAATTCATGGGTGATAGGTCCATCAATGGCTATTAACCAGAATAGGCAGGAACGGTGAACCTAGCCTCTGTATGTCAGAAGCAGGACTGGATGGCAAGGAATGGATCACTTGATGATTACCTGTTCTGTTTATTTCCTCTAGGGCACCTTGTATTGGCCACTGTTGGAGGACCGGATACTGGGCTAGATGGAACTTTGGTCCAATCCAGCATGGTCATTCTTTTGAAATATGAGTTCAGTGTCCCCTGCTGTTTTTAACCCCCACTTGGTAAGAGTCAAATACATGTATTTTGCACACAAAAACTACATTAAAAGAAAATTTTTAAGATTGCAAAGTCAAGCACCAAAAAATTAGGAAACACTAGAACACTATTGTCCATATGCTTTATGATTCAGTCTTTACTTACATGGCCACATCCATTTTCCCAAAAATTCCAGCCTCATTCAGTGCACATAATGTTCATTTATAAGCAGCTATTCAATACAGGTTGAACCTCTCTAGTCAAGCACTCTCAGGACCTGACTGGTGCCAAACCAGAGAATTTGCCAAACCACAGGAGGTCAATATTTTCTAGCAGCATTATATTGAGAGCCAGGATTGGTGGCTGTAAAACTTTATGGGACTGCAGAAAACTTGGCCACACTCATGATAAGTGGACATCCGGCCAACTAAAATCATGCTGGACCACGGATGTTGACAAATCAGAGTGTGCCAGACTAGAGAGGTTCAACCTGTATTTAGTTTTTCCACTTATGGTTTAATGTGTAAATCCCACATATTGGTCACTGGGTGATATTAAAGCCCTGCTCTGAAGACAGAATTATTAATTTATTTAAGGGTTGTTCTTTAGTACACTAGTCACTATAGTATCTATAATGTAACAATTAATTTTCATAACACCTCTGTGAAATAAGAGGGGTATTATCACCATTTTACAGATGGAGAAGGTACAGAAAGATTAAGATAAAAAGTTTCCATTAATTTTGGGTATCTAACATGAGAGCACATATCACTTTATATGATAAAAGCATCTCAGGGATGGGCAATAATATTTGATGGGGGGGGGGGGG
>JANRFK010001605.1:21558600-21569328 GCA_030068395.1 Apalone spinifera
GTGGGGACTTCCAGAATGATTGCATCCTATCTATATAAAAAGCCCGAGTTCTGCGAATGTCCAGGGTTTGGAGCATAGTGTTCCTGGGGGATGCATGAGGTTTAGGAAAAAATGCTGGTAATTCTGTGGGCTCATTGACATGGAATTCCGTGCTGACCTTGGGTAGAAATGTTGGGTGCAGTCACAAGGTCACTTTGTCCTTGATGAAAATTGTATATGGTGGTCTAACCATCAGGGGTCCTATCTCTTTAAACCCTCCTTGCTGAGGTAATAGCTGTCAAGAATAGCACCTTCATTAGAAGGAACGGGAGTGGACAAGTCGCCATGTGCTCAATAGGAGGTCTCATGTGACAGTCTAGAAAGAAGTTTAAGTCCAAATGTTTGTCTGATAAAGGCATTGGCTTGCGGTATGTCTGTCTCACATTTCTTAAAACCTGGCATTATGGAGTCTGTGGAAGGCTCGAGCATTGTTAAGAATCTCAATTGCTGAGATTGTCACTCTCCACTTCCTTTTATCTTCTTTTGCCCCCTCCCCTTTATTTTATTTTTTTAAACAAGGGGAGGGATGCCAGCACTGCTGGCAACTACATTCAGAACTGATAGTTCTTGTAAAAAAAGAAAAAAAAATCTAAAAGACAAACAGTTAATAAGAAAAAACCTGAGGAAAAGGTAAATATAACTTATAACTTAAATATAAATATATCTCTGTGAGGAGAATGAAAGTCTGAGGAGAACAAAGAGCTCTGTCCGTAACCGAGTGCAGTAAGTGAGGAACTGAATGGGGAGGGGAGAGGGTCAGGCTGCGCCCGAGAGGCACCGAAGCTGGAGCTGCGGGAGGCACTCTTCATGCGTGTCAAACTGGGGCTGGGACACACCTATCTCTTGACCATGGCAGATCCTGCTGGGGCTGGGCCAGTACAGAAGTTGCAGGTCCAGGGAGGAGAGGCATCACTACTTGCTGCAGCTGTGCAGCTACACAACTTAAAGGGATTTTAGGATGGCAAGCACCAGAACCCTGATAAAAAGTTAGCTCTCAACCCCCAACAACTCAGGTCAAGGCCTTGCTCCAAAGAATAGGGATGATAGAAGTTTTCAAAGAACCAGGAGATTTTAACATGGGCAAAACAACTTATTTTTCCCCACACCTCATTCTCAGAAACAACTGAACTATTTTGGCTGAAATTTTCAAGAATTACAAAAAGAGAGACAGAGACACAAAGATTACTCTGAGGCGGGCACCCAGAAAGAAAATTTCAGGCCAAATGGTTAAAGTTTTAAGCAACTGAAAACAAGATCTTGTAAAGTATTGGGATACTACTGGATTCTCCTCTCAGTGTCAATAAAGCATCTACAGAAAAAGTATTGCTTTTGTTGCAATTACTTAATGGTATTAAAATAACATTATTTGGTACAGTGAGCAGTAAAGCACCTATATTAGACTATGCAATGTATCAACATGCCAAACTATAGTATTTTCTACTACTTATACATTTTAAAGAGATACATAGTCTGACTGTTCTTACCAGCGTTCTTTCTGATTTATTAATGAAAGGAAAGTTTCCCACAAGTATCGGCATGAGAAACTGTGGTGTTCTGTAATAAGGAAAATACAGAAAGCTTTTCAACAAAACAGAAGGAACAGTAAGTGCACGAATTGACTCTTTCTACGAGTGAAGTTTGGAACAAGCCTTTTTCAAGAGAATGTTATTTTCACAACTGTAGAATAACAAATTGTACAAGCTGTTTGCATAGGACATTAATGTATTCTATAACCTTCCACAAAAAAGTGTTATTTTTGTATAGAATCAAAAGTTCCCCACCATTATCTTGAGGGCAAGAGTGGGGGAAAAAAAAGTTAGAGAGCACACACTTCCATTGCTTAATTCCACAGAAGCTCCTCCAGTATTAACATTAAGCTGTCAGAATCTGTTATTTGAAGGGAGATGTTGGAGAGCAACTGCTCTGTGCAACCTGGCCTCCCTGTTTATCCAGTAGACTTCCATGTGGAAACCCAACTGAGATAAGCAGGGAGGCCAGGCTGCACAGAGTTGCTCTCCAACATCTCCCTTTTGAATAAGCTCTGCTTCCAAGTGGTGATGGCTCAAGGACCAAAGTTTCACAAACTACGATTACACACAACTGCAACCTTCTACTAAAAAAAGTAAAATTGGTGTGTTGCAGTTGCAATGATATTCTGAAGCACTTTTCCCACATTAGGGGAACATTTAACCTTTTATACTTATCTGACATATGTTGAAAGAATATATCATGGCTTTACTTTCCTGATTTGGGGTTCTAGTTCGTTTTGAGGACACAGATGCCTGAACCTGGATTGCAGCACGCACACATGGACCCCTGCACCACTGCAGAGCAACTGAAGCAAATGGGTCTGCATGAAGATGAAGAAGCCACATGCAATGCACTGCGGGATCAGGACCCTGATTTTTACCTGATTTGTCTGTACCTGAAGTACAGACAAATCATGATTCAGATAATAAGGATTTCACCAGATCACAGCAAAGAACTGCTACACCAAAAACAAAAAGTTGAAGGCTGACTGCACAGCAAACCTTCAATATGTTCAGAACAATTCACACCACTAACAACTTTTGAACTGCTCAATGAATATATTTTGATTTTTACTAGAATTTCTACTTTCCAGTTTTGATATGGAATACTTTTGTTAACTACAAAAGTATTATTATGTGTTACAGGTTTTCTTGAATAAATTCTGCTATAAGCCTGCTTGACCTAACTGTATCAAAGTTTTTATAATTAGGGATATCATTAAATTAATGGAGATTGCCTATCTCCTAGAACTGGAAGGGACCTTGAAAGGTCATCAAGTCCAGTCCCCTGCCTTCACAGCAGGACCAAGTACCATCCCTGACAAATTTTTGCCCAAATCCCTAGAGCAGCCTCCACAAGGATTGAACTCTCAACCCTGGGTTTAGCAGGCCAATGCTCAAGCCACTGAGCTATCCCTCTCCATCATACTCTTTACAATTTCTATAGGCTGAGAGCCTAGCATACACCAGGGGGATCACTGCATTCCTGTGTTCTCCATCATGAGCTCCCAGTGTGCCACCCTCTCAATGCCCCTCCATTTCAGGGATTCCCTACAACTCACTCTACCCTGTCTCTAATGTGCAGCTGTGTCCCACATTCATCTATCAACTACATGCCAGGGGCTCAATGTACTCCCTCCCTCCCATATCATTGGCCCTCATCCTTTCCCTGCCAAGGGTGGGGGGAAAGATGGGGGCCAATGTGTCCACCTCAATACTCTCATCCTTCATGCCATGGACTCAGTGTGCATTCCCATTCCCCCACCATGTCCAGGGCGCTCTATGCCCCATATTCTCTTCTCCATCACATTCTAGGCGAACTGTATGCACCCCCCAATCTATTCTCATGGCAGGGTTTCTGTTCTCCCCAGTAGTCTTTTCAGGACCCTGCTTTCCCCTTCCCTTTTCCACTCCCCCCACTAGCAGTCCCTGCTTCCACACCTGCCCACTCATACAGTTCCCATGTTAGGCCCTTACTTCCCTCATCACCATCACTTGCCAACCCCCAATTTCTTGTTCTGTTCTCCACCCACCTCCCTAAGCCTGTTTTTCCCCAATCCTCAAGTCCAATTCCCAACCAATGCTCCCCTTAGGGTCTCTGTTTCTCCCATTACCATCCTCTTTAACTCCTCACACTTCTTGATTCCCCAAGCACTTCTACACCCTCATCTAGTGCCTGCTGCTTTTCTTCCCCACACTTTCACGTTTGCCCTTTCCATCTCTGGGTCCCCATTTCTCACATCACTCCACCACTCTCTTCCTACAACCCCTCCCTGAAAGGCTCTTATTTCTATTAAGAATCTAGACTACAGACAGACAATGAGACAGACAGTCACCTTATGCGGGCAGTTAAGATGCTGCCTCTCATATGTTTAGGCATCAGAGAGATTCTTCTGCCTGCAGCACTAGGCAGTTTGGGAGCCATGATATTCCTCTGATCCAGGCTTTTCTAGTGTTGTGATATGCATCAAACACAATAAGGTTTGTGGCTACTGATGCCTAGAGCAGTCCATGAAACACAGGAATTGATCGGATATAGCATTCTCAAGTTACTGTGTTACAGACAACCATAAAGTTGCAAGTTAAACCTTGCTTTGCTCAGTCAACTAGTTTACATTCACCGATTGGTGAAACAAAGCTTTGTATTGGCAAAAAGAACATACAAAACTGGATTGATATACTTACGAAGGAACATATTTGGCTACAGTTTGCAGTGCTCTATGACATGTGTTAAAATTTCCAGAAAGAGCTATAAAAATAAAAAAAGAGTCGTAATGAATTATTTCTTTTATCAAGTTACATGCAAGGGGCAACTCTACAAGTCAGCATAAATACATTCTGTTAGCTACCCAAGCTTTATAGTTCAATGAGGAAATTACATTTACAAGTTAGCTTTTGGAGTCTATTTACTTCCAATGTTACTATCCACATGTAAATACAGTGAATACTAAACCATGTTCAACACTAAATAACTATCAGTAAAGCAAGGTATTATTACAACCCCTACATCACTGATCTCCCTAGAGATCAGAGTTTGAGTATAAGCTGAGAAGGTGCATATTTCATGCACAAAATTTCAAATTTTCACCTTTTTAAAAAACTTGCTAAGGGCTGGAACCAATTAAAGTATATAGAAAGATAAACATTAACTGCCACAGGAATTATACAGGCCTTAAAAGGTAAGATTATACTTTTCTAAAGATGTGCAATGTTTGGACGAAAAACCCCATAAAAGGTTCACATCACTCCTATAAGAAAACTAAAGCTCTAGTAACACATCCACCAGCAGAATTTATGCAGGAGAGTCATTTTAGACAGAGTTAATGCCTGTTCTTGAGTGAGTGAGTGAACGGGAGGGAGAAGGAAAGAAAATCCATATTTTACAAATATTTATGTTTTCTGTAGAAATCCAATCAGTTAAAAGAAAGAGCAAAGGTTTTTAAGTCCCCTCAATTGTGACTTGGTTTTATTTTCTTTACCAAAATCAAATGAAAATGAACATAAATACCCAAGTTAGCTTGTTTTTATAGCAATACTGTTCTAAGCCTTTGAAATATATTTCTATTTCCTAAGCACCGATCTCAATACCACAACAACTGTACCAGTCATAATGCTCTAAAAGGGCCACATTATGATGCTGGGAGACATGTGCATTCAAGGGCAGGAGATGCGAACATTTTGTACTTTTTCTACACAGGTTTTCAATAATACATATCTCCATTAAAGCTACAGTAACACAAGTCTGCAAAAAAAACCATTTAGACGCACTTAGAAACATTTTTGCTAAAAGAATTAATAGAGCATACTTAAACCATGCTGCATTAGTACTCACTCTCCTCATCATCATCAGAATCAGAAATATCCACATCATCCTCCTTTATGGTTACTCGGGCTGATAGGAAAGAGGATGATTATTACATAACCATATAAAATGTAAAGATGATGATCTCCACTACACACAGATCAAAGTATCATTAGAAGATTGATCTCTTTTGAACTACAGCCCCAAAGTTATCTACATTACAACAAAAACATAAAATAATCACAGGGTTTTTTTCCCCATTTTGAGAGCTGGGAAGATTTTCCACATGACATTGTAATAATAGCTTCACTTTAGAATTGTGTTTATTAAAATTAGCATAATTTTGTCTAAGCTATTTTAGGAAAAAGACTTATCATCAATTTTAAATCAATTTTCTAAAAATTCAGGACTTTACAGTTAATATAAATTCTCTATTGCAGGGGTGGCCAACCCATTCCAGACAAAGAGCCAATATATCAGTGGATCCAGCGCGAAGAGCCGGGGCAAAATTGTTGGGGGCGGGGGGAAAGGAAGAGGAAAAAAAGGACTGCCCCTTTAAGAAATGCATTTAGAGGCTTTTTGGCCACATCACGCTCCCACTGGCCAACGCCATCTTGAGGACGCCATTTTTAATGACTGTGCTGGATGGCACCCTTTCCCCAGTGAGCACAGGGAACTGGGAGGCAAGGGCCATTTTCAGGGGCGGCTTTACAAACCGGGGCGGGGAAGGGGGGGGAGAACCGCACGTTGGCCACGGCTGCTCTATTGCATATCAGTTCAAATAAATGTACAAAATACAATAAAAAATGTAAAGTGATAATTACAGTAAAGCATTCTAATTTTGCATTATGGATGTTAATAGATAACCAGTTAACTGGTTACCCAGCAAGCATCATCCTTAACAGGTGATACTTACCGGGTGGGTAACGGTAACCAGTATCCAGGGACCAGCCCCCCTGCTCCCAGCTCACACGGGACCCGGAGCAGCTGAGCTGAAGTAGCCCATGCCTGCAGTGCAGGCAAGGCAGTGGGGAGAAGACTGATCCAGCCCACCCCCATTTAATCAGTTAACCAGTTAAATTTAACCGGTTAACCAAACAAACAGGATTTTACATTTCTATTATGCATGCATGCTAAGCTAATGTTTGGATAGTGAATAAAAGATTACTAAAAAACTTACGGGGTGTAAAATGTGAAACAATCATGCGGAGACATGATCTAAGGTACACAGTTTGTGCTGACACTAGATTACCAAGAAAACCCAAATATTCTTCCACCACTTCTTGACTTCTGCTCAACCATGGCAGCTTCTGTAGGATTGCATATAACATGTTGTTAGAAACAATAATGTGAAATACAAAGACATTTTGAGAATTCAACCACTAATCTCAAGATGTATTATTTGGATGCTATACTTACTAACAATATGCTGACTAGGTGCTCAAAGTCTTTGGTCAAGTATGCAACAGAAGCCCGAAATTCCTGCAGCCAATTAATGATCTGGGCATCCTTAAAATAATGAGACAAGATAGTTATAACAAATTCAATAATATGTCCTTACAAGCTAATACATTCTAATTTCAGAATCTTCAAAACCAAATCAAACATGATAACTGTGTGGCTTTTTCCTCATCTACATATCATGAATTTTTATAACTTCTATTACTGTTACTTAGATCACTGGGCGAACAGAAAATTGAGCTCGAATCTACTTGTGTTTTAAGAATAAAAACAGTGGCACAATAGATGAACACAATCTTACATCTAAATACATGGGTTGAAATTTCAGTCTTACTAAGCAAATCCATATTGTTAAACTACCATAGAAAGTAAAAACAGAATTCAAAAGTCTGGGTGCCTGCTTTTCCCCTCAGAATCCATTTGAGGGGATGATATTCCTCATGCAGGCATTACCACTCCTGCAAGCCAGGGACTATCTGCTTCCCTGCACACACCCTTCTCTTGTCCCTGTACAATGGTTTCTGAAGTGCTGAAAAGTGCAAGTGTATAAGGGGTTAGTAGACACTATGAACACTCCAGACAAAGCATATTGTCTCCCCATTAATCCTGAGGGAGTCTGCCAATATAACCTCATGCTATGTTAACTCCTAAACAGAACCCCCTCTGTGGAGAGAAATCACCTATTTAAGCAGTGGACAGAAAACTCCCTAGCAGCATAGCTTCAAAGGACCTGGGGAGAGCAGCTTTGGACTCTGGGGCCAGTATAGGAGCAGAAGGTTTTTGCATGGAAAGTCCTGTAACCTCTGACAGATCTCAGAGGACCCACAGATTCTGAGAGAAAAAAAAAACCACACACTATTCTTTCACAGATGCAAAATATCACCCTCTCCCCTCACCTCTCCTCTCTCCACACTACAGGATCAACAGAGGAAATTTCACACAGAGAACCTTAAGTCTTTCTTCACTGGGCCTCAGGTAGGTGTTTTGGGTTTTTTTGCAATAAGAGGCAATTGGACCTTGGAATAGTAGAGATGCTGTAAATTAGCATTTGAATAAAATAGCAGAACTGAGAGGAAATTTGCATGTCAGTGCCCCCTCATCAAATTTAACCCCCATCAATGGATTGTATATATAATTTGCTGGTTTTGAGAGGCAAAATCACAATAATAGCATTAGGCAAACTACAAAGTAATGTAAATTTGCAGTATATCTTTAAAAAATACTTTTATCTTCACAAGTTAACTAAAAAGCAAATATAGTCAGGTTAGATAAAAAGCACTGCCCTAAACTTAACCCACTAGCAATAAATCTTAACAATTCATATACTTCATATTAAGCAAATACAATTTGCCCCACAATTACATTCAGTCTCAGAGGAAAAGCCAATTATCTCTGTCCATTTATTTTACCTTTATTTCTGGATCTAACAGCTGATGCTTTAACAACTCAAAGTCAGTAGTTTCACCCTGGTAAAATAAATACAAACTGAGTTGTATGATATGGCAGAAAACAACAGTTTGAAATACAAGCTTATCCTCTACACTTAATAATGATAGGTATAAAGACAACGGATAAACCCTAGAAATCCCCTGAGAAACACAGTTGTAGTATTCACAAATTGGTTCTCAATTTTAGCTAACGCTGTTTTCTAGGAAATAACTTATTTTTGAAAACAGACACTTGTACAGTTACTATTTTATAAAATGTGATGATCCCTTTGCAACCTTAGAGTACAGGCCATCCACACTATAAAGTCCAAGATACGTTCCAAAAAACATGGACTTAAGTGAAACAACTTAGAAGCATGGCATTTTTTTTCCCCGCAGCTGACTTCCATTTGCACAAATTGGATTTTTTTTGTGCAACTTAAGAGCGGGAAATGGGAGGACTTATATCAGTATCAATGACTTTAGTGTGGAATGGATGTATATCAAGGCGACTTATAGCGGGGACACCCTGTAAGCTGCTTGGCGGGAGGTGGGGGGCCATCTAATTCTCCTCTTACTGATATTAGGGAGTCACATGCTTTGTAGCTTTTATAGGCAGAGCTTACTGAACACACCAGGGACTCCTTGTATTCCTTCTTTCCACCATACAAGGACCGTGTGTGGCAACCTATCATTCCCCTTTATATTAGGGACTTCCTAAAACTCCCCATGCCCCTATTTCATGCCTGAGGGCCTGTGTCCCTCCCCATACTCCATTACCTCATATGCCTCAATCTCCTTTATCCAGGGTTCTGTACATCCCCCATACCTCCTTTCTCTCACATCAGGATCCCCCATTCTTCCCCCCACATACCCACAACTCTGTGTGCTCTATATCCACACCTTAATCTCTATGCCAGGGATCCTTTTTTGTGTATACCATTTCCTCCAGGATCTCTGTGCCCAGTTCCCACTATCTCCTGCTACTAAGATCCCTAGTTTGCCCCTATGCCAAGGGTTCTGCCTTCCATTCCCACCTTCCCTACCCCCATGCTAGGGATTCTGTGTATAATCCTTTCTAGGGTTTCTACAGTTTCTTATAATAAACAAGAGTATAGTCACCTTTTGGTATTTTAGTAAGACATCTATCAACATCCCAGCTTACTAGGGATATTAACATATACTCATGTACATGGTTAACCAATTAACCTGGGCTCATAGGTTAACTTGCACAGTAGGGATGCAACAGTGTAGTTGATTAACCTATAAGCAAAGGCATATAGGTTAATGCTATAGACTACATGCATTTCCCTCTCTCTCCTCCCCTTGCCAGTAAATTTTTAGCAGGCTGGCCAGCAGCCCAGCTCAGTCCTGGCTTACCATGGGTCCAGGACCTACCTCTGCTGCGACTCTGCACTTAGTGCATTAGGAACTGGGCAGGCAAGCAGCCTGGCTCAGTTCCGGCTCACACCAGGTCGGGGAGCTCAGACTCCTTCCCCAGAGGGGGCTGCTTCCACCCTGCGCTGCTGCCTCTTTGTCACAGGCAGCATCACTGGGCGACAGGCAGCCAGTCCATGGGGGGAGCTGTTTTTTAAACTGCCTGCCTTAGCAGAACAGCTCCTGCCTGGCACCCTGCACTGCTGCTTCTGATACAGAGACAGCAGCACGGAGTGGTGGTGGGGCTCCCCGGGTATGGGGCAGGAGCGCACTAGCTGCCTACCCTGCCCTTCGGGACTATTGAATAGTCGACTAACCAATAAGGATTCATGAGATTACTCTACTCCACATCCCTACTGCACAGTTACATGTACTCCTTCCCCTGCTGCCTCTGTATGAGATGCGGAGTGCAAAGGGGAGTGGGAGCCGGTGCATGAGGGAAGCCAGCTTTTAAGCCAGCTCCCCATGCATGTCAGCTCCCGCAGAGCTGCCTGCCACCTCCCTCCATGGGAGGGGGGCAGGAAGGAGCCAGTATACATGCGAAACCAGCTTCCAAGCCATGAGAGCTGTATGGAACCACCTGCCCTGCAGAAGGGCAGGGGGAAGAGTCGGCAGGCAGAAACTGAGCACCAGCTCCCACTTGCCCCCCTGCGTGTAAACATGTAACCACTGAAAAATTGTGCAATTACATGTTTATAAAAATAAACATTTGTTAACATCCCTTCA
Organism: Apalone spinifera; assembly: GCA_030068395.1. Classification (NCBI taxonomy): domain Eukaryota; kingdom Metazoa; phylum Chordata; order Testudines; family Trionychidae; genus Apalone; species Apalone spinifera. Next base: position 21,569,022 of record JANRFK010001605.1, read on the forward strand.
ACATACCAGGAACCCGTATTCTCTCCCCATATCAGGGACTGTGCACAAGTTCCCATTCAATACTCCACCACCATTTTTTTTTTTAGTCTGGAAGATAAATTATACTATGCTGGAAAGCATTAATGGGTACCATCTATCAGCTGCTTAAAACTATAGCAGTGGTCTCCAACCGTTTTACACCCAAGATCACTTTTTAAATGACAGAACAAGCCAAGATCTTCCTTGAAGCCCCACCCTCTGTATTCTCCTCCTCTCCATCACTCCTCCACTCCATCACTTGCTAACCCTTATACTGCTGCTTCCCCCC
>JANRFK010001605.1:21591616-21602391 GCA_030068395.1 Apalone spinifera
CACATAAAGAAACACATTGCAGGTATAATTCTCACCCCTGCGTTCCAGACTTGGTGTGGCCAGCGTTTTTCTCTCAATTCCTCGGGAAGAAGTAGGGCGAGGTTGGGCGTCCCACAGACCTAGGGAGACAATCAATACCTGCCAGCAGGTGTAGGTGATTGGAGCTCAAAGGGGTGGGCTGCTAAACCCCTCTTTATACCCCTTGGGTCATGTTGGCTTCTTCCTGGTCTCAAGTGGCCAATTAGGAAAAATGGCTTTGAATGCCAAGTTTCCCACGAAGGGTGCAAAGCATAATTCACACCTGGGGAAAATACAGACAGTGGGCACCTCTAGTATGTGATGGGCGAAGATTCCTCTCCTGGGATGGTGCAGGCGTGTCAATTACTGGTACTAGCCATCAGGGTGGCGGGAGGCCCCCGGTCGTCAGCTAGCCCATTTACTGTCTAGTTTCTGTTTATGGTAGAGTCTGAGACAGGCAGCACACCTGCGTTCCCAGGGCATCAAAGGCTGACTGCCTTTCTCTTGCTCTCTGGGAGGGGGGAAACAAGATGGGGTTCATGTCTGGCTACATTAGGGTTAGTTATTAACAATAATAAACCAGTTTACTAGCACGATATATTGTATGAGAAGGTGTAATAGAATCTTGCAAAGAAAAAATAAATCACAAAAACAAGTGTCCAAATAGTGAGAAGGCTGGTATAAAACAGTAGTTAAAATACCCCGTATTTTAACTGTATAGTCCAGCATCCTTTTTTTTAATTAAGATAATTCTGAATAAGCAGTACTCAGTCAATTTCTTGATATGCTTAAAAGCAAGTGGTTCAGTCAGAAGATGTGATTTTCTGTAGGGTTAACAGCATACCTCTCTCTTCTTTCAGTACAGCACGCATAGGTCACACCGGAATGAAGGCTAATGAATTATTAGAAAATGTCACTGTTGCTGTTGAGGTGATTTCCAATAAATTACCAAAGGTATTGTCTCACGATTAAATTGAAATGTGAAGTGGACTTGATTTAAACATTTCTTTTTTTATAATTACTTTTTAAATTATTGCAGAATTGGAAAAATATTAAAGTTCTTCATCTGAAAACACTCAAATCTGTTGCTCTTCCAATCTTCAATTCTTACATCCACAATTTAGATGAGCTTGACAAGCAGCCATCTGTGAATCAAAAGGGAGGACAGGTAAAAACTTCTTATTAACTTCTTACTACAGGTTGAACCTCTCTAATCCAGAACACTCTTATCCAGAAACATCCGTCTTCCCAAATGATTTGAGGTAGCCGGATGTCCACTTTTCATGGGTGAGCCCAAGTTTCCCGTGGTCCCATAAAGTTTGTTTACAGCACTAGTTGGAGCTCTCAGTGTTCTGTGCTGTTATTTACCTCTGAAAGCATAGTAAGCAGTGGAAGTGTTGGTAATGCTGCTAGACAATGTTGACCTGCCGTTGTCCAAAAAACTCTGTCAGAACCAGTCAGGTCCTAAGGCTTCTGGACTTGAGAGATTCAACTTGTAGCTTACAAAATAACTTTCCACAGGGTGGTGCTATAGCCATTGACTATTTGGTTGCCTCTATGGAAAAAATGTTTAGGTTTAATATATTGGCATTGAGGATGCCAGCCACGTGGATGCAATGCACAGATAGCAATGCACATAAGTGATGGGTGAGCTGTTGTCACCTAACACTTGTTGGCATGAGTGCATGCTTTTACAACAGTACATGGTAATGGGGAAACCACTGTTTCTACTTGAAGGAATGTCAAATTGAAAACATAATCTTTATAGTGTTGCCAGTTTCCCCCCTTAACCTGGTAAAGGATGGGAACAGATTCCTCCATTTCTTTATATCCTTATTTCTACTTCGAGGTCTGGTCTTCATGGACTAGCCAAGCAGGCCTAATGACAGGCTGGTGTGGGGAGGGGCAGGCAAAGGGGACAATTACTCTGGGGTTCCTGGCTACCGCTACTTTAAATCACTGCCAGAGCCCAACATGGAGCAGTGTACTGGGGGGGGAAGAGGGGTGTGCGTGTGCGGTTCAGGCAGCCCTGAGGGCCAGCTGTCCTAGCCCTGCCCCTTTCAGGAGCACAGAGTGCCCCCAATCCCAGACATACACACCTTGCCCATGGGCCCAGAGAACCTGTCAGCTCGCCTGTAGCCAGCATACACTGCTTCTCTTATTTTCATAAGTAAAATGCAACAGATCACAATAAATTCTTAATCATACTAATTGAAACAGTAGTCTTTTACTTAATTGCTCATAGCTGTAAATTCATCCCTCTGCACTTTGTGAACTTGTCAATATTGATGTCAGAGAATAATTTCTGTACAGGAAGGAGGGGAGATTTCTTAAAATGCAGAACTAATGCACTAATCTGCTAACCATGTAATTTGACATATATTTTGTTAATATATATATTCATACATTATTACTATACCTTTAGCAAGCGCTCAAAGTAAAACTCAGCTTTGTTTCCTCCTTGGTTGTTGCCAAATCTGAACTGCTGAATAGTTAGCTGCATGATAACGTTGCATATAAAATCGCTGTCACTGAAGAATGGCAATTAGTGTAGGTTTAGAAATTAACACTCTCTTAAGATCTTCAATTTCGGAAGTTTTGCAATAGCGGGTTGATCATTCTTGCCTTTGTAATACAATGAATCACTGTATTTGTAATAAATAAGGGTCATACTGGGAGGGTGGGTGGGGGAGGTGATGTATAACTGACAATGTTTTGATTTTTTTTTTCTGTTAGAAAAAGAAAGGGAAAAAAAGGAAGCAGAAGGCAGCCACAGAACAGACTTCAACTAAAGCTAAAGTGACAACTGAAAAGAATAATGCAAATGCTGCTACCAGAGACCTTGAGACGGTACAGAAAGGAAAAGATGAAACTTTGACAATAACAGAACCAGACGAGGATGATGGAGAAATTCCACAACTAGTTCCTATTCAGACAGACACCAGCATTGCTGGGCAAGAGGTAATTCTATTTAACAATAAGTTTGTAAAATTTAAAGTTTAGCTTTAACTGTGTGAAGCTTTTAAATGTCGATGAAATATACTTTTAGAAAGAAAAAATCTTGAGGCTAATGGAAATAGTGAAACCATTAGTATGCCTAACCTAATGCTTGCATGCTTGTGTGTTTTAATACACTTGAAGCATAATAGGTATTATTGGGAATATCAGAAGAGCAAGGGATTCTTGTGATTTTATTTATTTATTTATTTATTTTTAAACAAGCCTCTTGCGGACAGAGGAAGCTATTTTTTTAAAAGAAAAACTGGCCAATAGCAATTCATTTTTTGAAAACCATATCACTAGCACAAGTAACAGATCCTCTCTTACATAAAATTTTGTTCCAGAAGCCATTGCTTTATCTGCTATTTGCACTCCAGATGTCCAAAATCTTAGGTTGGTCAACTCACTTTCCACTTATTTGCCATTTGGAAAGAAAAAACTGTGCACTCTGTAAATTGATATTCTGCCAATTTATTTTATTGTATGGTTTCATCAAATTACTTGACATCAGTAACAGACTGGTTATCATAGATAATCTTAGCTGCCAGGTAACAATTCATTCCCTTATTCTGACTTGGAAATTAAACAGGTTTGAGGCATGTTTTGAATCCAATAAATCTCTTTAAGTGTGCCATCTTCTGCCTAAATTGAGATTACTTCTCCCCAGAATGGTAATGTCAAATCTTTTGTGGACTAGTACATATAATTTACACTTTTAATAGCAATAAAATAGTAGGGCTTCAGAGCATTAGTGGGCTCTTTATACCAGTCCAGTTATTCCTGGGAAATGGAGATAGTTTTGAATAAATTTTAATTATATGATTGTGACTATCAGGTTAACTTTGGAAGATATTGTATTCACATTTCTAACTATGCTCAGTGTGCAGATTTGCTGGGTATACCTATCTTGAATATCAAATGGAGAAAAAATAAATGAATAATATAAGTTACAAAATTGGTCTAAAATTCAAAATAGCCATCTTGGATTTTTTATTTTAAGCACACAGCCTTTAGAAATACTCAGTATGTTCTACTTACCTGTGTTCCCTTTCTGTACAGTATCAGTCAAAATATAACACATCTGAAATAGGAAAGAATAAGTTAGGGCAGAGAATATTCTCTTTAGCAGATAGCACTGATCTTTAGTGCTAGCGTTTTTATTAATCTTGTACGGTAAAACAATTACAATGTTTCCTTCATTGTAAGATGATGTTTTTTCCTATCTTTTAAATACAGGAGATGAAACCAAATCAAACTTCAGGACAAGGTGTAAACATGAGCAAGAAATCTAAGACCCCTCTTGGTAAGAGAAAGATGACGACATTGACTCAGGAGACTCCACAAACAAAACTTAAATTGGCTGCAGCTCAGGCAGATTTGCCAACACCAGCTCAACAGAAACAACCCAAGAAGCCCAGGACCCCAAAGGAAGCAGTAAAGGAAAAGAAGCTGAAAAAGACTCCCACAAAAACAGAAGCAAAATCCTCTGACACTCCTAAGGGGAGCAAGCTTGTAAAATCAGCCAAGAAAGCTCCCAAAACACCAAAACCTATGGCCAAGAAAATGAAAGTCCCACAATCAGCTTGAACACTTGTCAGTTATGTTACTGCTGTATCCTATAAAGAGTTAAATGTATTTGCTTTGCTAAAAAAGTCACTATAAATTAGAGAACAACTTGATTACAAGAAAACCTGAGTATAGAGAGCTGTGTTCACTAAGATTTGTAATTGCTTATCAGTGTTTCCTTGCAGCAGTGGGGCTGCAAGACATGTAAATCAACCTTTTCTAATTAGATCGTTTCTACTTTTGTGTCGTCAAACAGGCTGTATTATTTCCTGTGCTGCTTATTAAAAATATACTTCAGTACTTTATTTAGGTAAGTGGATGCTCTAAACAAGACTTGTCTTGTTTTTAACAACACAAAAGGGAGAAGAGAGAGAGGATAGTAAAGATGAGGGAGAAATACAGCTTTTGTTGACTTTATAAGAATGGCCATACTGAGTCAGGCCAGTGCTCTATTTAGCCCAGTATCCTGTCTTCAGACAAAGGCCAATGCCAGATGCCCCCAGAGGAAACGAGCAGAACAAATCATCAAGTGATCCCTCTCCTGTCAACCATTTCCAGCCTCTGATAAACAGGCTAGGAACACCATTCCTACCCATCCTGGCTAATAAGCGTTGATGGACCTATCCTCCATGAATTTATCTAGTTCTTTTTTGAACCCTGTTAAAGTCCTGGTCTTCACAACCTCCTCTGGCAAGGAGTTCTGCAGGTTGACTCTGTGCTGCGTGAAGAAAAACTTTTTTGTTTGTTTTAAACCAGCTACCTATTAAATTTCATTAGGTAACTCCTAGTTCTTATGGGAAAAAGTAAATAAGTTTTCCTTATTCACTTTCTCCATGTTCTTAGGATACTGGGAGGCTGGTCATTCATAAACATACTTTAGGTTGGCCACAGATCGAAGCTCACCTCTCTGGTCTGGCAAAACATCTGCTTCATCTGGTCAGATCTCTCTCCTCACCTCCTCATTCTCAAGTTTGAGCAGAGCTGGATAGACAGTCTCCTTTTTCTGTGCTGGTGCTTCAGAAGAAGAGACAGCAAGATCTCAAGTGTAAAGCTGGGGCTTTCTGATGCAGCAATAATGGTCAAACATCCATTAGGTTATCTGGATTGGTGCTACAGCAATAACTCTTACTGCAGTGACCATAAAAAATGGTATTTTTCCCCTACGGTGTTTTCTAAGGGCTACAAAAAAAGCAACCGAATTGCACCCTAAAAGGCTTAATTTCCAAACCCCGTATTTTGGTCCATTTATTTTTTTGTCTTTATTTACCAGTCATAATCTTACAGTTCTTTGATTAGTTCCAATAAGCCCTTTCTGTGAATTCAGTCTGTCTCCTCGCAACTGTTTTATATAATAGGTAATTCTGACAATTCACGAGCAGTTGAGTTCACTGTTAAGGTAAATTTGTAGGCCCTATTACAACTATCCTCATCCTTGACCTCTTAGCTGCCTTCAAAGTCATCATCTGTGTTCTTGAAATGATGTTCTCCCTTGGCCTCTACTTCAGTGTGCTTCCTTGGTTTCCTTGTCTCTCTCTGATGTTTCAGCATGTCCTCTGGAGACTCCTTCAACGTTCTGTGGAAGTTCAAGGGGGCTCTTTTTGATTCCCTTCTCTTGCCCGGCTGCACCTTATCTCTAGGTAATTTCATCCGCAAACATGTATTCATTCAACTACTATCTCTTTGTGGATCACTTACAGATCTTCCCCTCTGCTGTCTCCTTTGCAAACTAAAATGTCATCTGGTTTTTCTGACACTTCTTTGGATGGCTAGCCATCAGCTCATGCTCAAGATGATTAAAACAGTTTTTAATATTTCCCAACCCCCCGAACACTTTTCTTGATGCTTGTGGATTACCTCACCTCTGCGTGTCAGACCAGCAAAAAGTATCATCTTTGATTCTGAATTGTTTTAAAGCTCTAACATCTAAACTACATCTAAATCTTGCTGATATTTTTCTGCCTAACGTATCTTAAGATACAGCCTTTCCTGTCTATGCATGCATCTAAAACTCTCATCCAAGCTTTCATGTCTTGATTACTTCAACTTTTTCCTCTGGCCTTGAAATGCAATCTTGACCTCATATTCATTCAGAATGCTACTGCAAAGATCATTCTTCTGGCACTTTGAATCTCTCTTCTGTCTCTCCATTGTTAAACAAGCTATTTCTCTTACTTTTCAAGGTCCTTCATAGTAATAAGGCTTTGGTATACCTCTTTGCCAGCTACAACGCTGACTGGTTACTATGTTTATAAAAGACAAAGTTCTGAAACTAACCAGTGATCAAGGAAAATGTCACACTTTCAATAGAGGATCCTGATTCTAAGCTATGAAGCAACATGATAGGATAAGTCTTGTGGATAAGGGAGAAGCAGTGGACATGGTATACCTAGACTTTAGTAAGGCATTTAATACAGTCTCGCATGATATTCTTATCAATAAACTAGGTAAATAGATGTGGCTACTATAAGGTGGGTGCATAACTGGCTGGATAACTTCTCAGAGAGTAGTTTTTAACAGCTGCTGGAAAGGCATAACAAGTAGTGTTCCGCAGGGGTCTGTTTTGGGACCTGTTCTGTTCAATATCTTGATCAACAATTTAGATATTGGCAGAGAAAGTACGCTTATTAAATTTGCAGATGATACGGAGCTGGGAGGGGTTGCAACTGTTTTGGAGGATATGGTCATAATTCAAAATGATCTGGACAAACTGGAAAAATAGTCTGAGGTAAATAGGATGAAGATTAATAAGGACAAATGCAAAGTACTGCATTAGGAAGGAACAATCAGTCTCACACATATAGAATGGAAAGCGACTGTCTAGGTAGGAGTACTGCAGAAAGGGATCTAGAGATCATAGTAGACCACAAGCTAAATATTAGTTTGGAAAGGAGAAGACTGAGAGGGGACATGATAGCAATTTTCAGGTATCTAAAAGGGTGTCACAGGGAGGAGGGAGAAAAATTGTTCTCCTTAGCTTGTGAGGCTAGGACAAGAAGCAATGGGCTTAAACTGCAGCAAGAGAGGTTTAGGTTGGATATTAGGAAAAACTTTCTGTCAAGTGGTTAAACATAAGAATAAGTTGCTTAGGGAGGTTGTGGAATCTCCATCTCTGGAGATATTTAAGAGCAGATAGACATCTATCAGGGATGGTCTAGAAGATGGTACAGACCTCTTGAGGTCCCTTCCAGTTCTAGTGTTTTATGATTCTGAGCCATTCTGTACTATATAGATCTTTTGGCTTCTTCCTCTTTTTATTCAACTACTCAACAAATTTTTCAAGGAGAGTGATAAGTAAAATGTCCACAGGAAATGATGTTTATCAAATATTAAGCTAAAAACCCAAAATTCAGTCCTGTGAATTATAGAACAAATTTAACTTAACCCTGTGCTTGTTCTAATACCTCAGTCTGCTGTTTTCATTTTCTGAAGTGATTTCAAGTTAAAGGTAGAATGGGTGCTAGTAGTACAGAATCTAATAGGTTTGTTAGCAAGTGTGCTTTCACTTACTAGTGAGATGTTCCACAATTACAATTCTCAGCCTAAACGATATCTAGTTGTTATATGTTAGGACGGTGCTAAACTGCTGTAACCATACCAAATTAATGTGAACATAACTTGATATGATTAGTCATGGCCGAAGAAAGTATTTTCTGGGAGCAGGTCCTCTAAGCAGAAGTGAACTGAAGTAAACTTGAGTCAAGGATTGCAGACTAGACTGCATGCATGATCAATACTGGACCTTTTGGGATGTAAATATGGGCCCATGTAAAAGTAAATGTTACTATATATTTTTTAAGTGTGCATCTGTGTTCAAGATCTTCTAAATGGTAGGAGCTAGGACCACCAAATTTGATATACAACTTCCTCCTATTGTAACAAAGTAAGGTGAAGGTTTGGTTCTACCAGGACGGGGCGGGGCTGGGCTGGGAGTTCGATTGGTTCTCATAAAATGGGAAGTGAAGGATGTCAGCAGGGATGGTTATATTATATAATGACCACGAGGGCAGCAAGGGGCTAGAGATCGGGACCAGGCAGTTATAATCCCATTGTTCCAGCAAAGGGCAGTGGCGAAGAAAGGGATAGCTCTCACTATATATTTGAAAGCTTCAGGGGATAGCCGAGTCATCTGCCGGTCATCTGAAGAAGTGGGCTGTGCCCCCGAAAGCTCTTGATACCATCTACATGTTTTGTTAGTCTATGAAGTGCTCCCAGACCATTTGTTGTTTTTTACTATATATTTCAATTTGTGTCCTGTCTGTCTGTTCCCTAGCTGTGCCCGCTGCAGCGGTCCTGGACAGGTGCTTCTCTCCTGACCCAAGCTACTGCAGGGTGAAAGGGTTGGGGTTGTCCTCTCTCCTTGGGACAGCCTGCTAACTGAACCCCTCATTCCCACTCCAGAGCAATGATTTAAATGAAGAAAATAATTATTTAAGGATCCAAGCAACACTGGGTAAATCCTCTAGTATCATATAAATGAAGTTCCAGCATGGAGCACAAGCTGACTTCACCATCATAACCTAACATTAGAAGGTGATGCAAAAGTGAGAATGATCAATGAGTGAGTAAAAGTGGGGTGGGTTTTAGGTACCACCCTCCTAGCCCCTTCTAAAATACTAAAGTTAAAGAAAAAAACCTAACCATGTGCCTATTGGACAGGCTTTTAAGACATAGAACTCATTTGGTGAAAGAGTATAAGAAGCAAAGTAAAATACTGATGGTGGGAGATTCTTAATTTGAGCACCTGAAGAAGGCAGTGATGCTTCACTATGGATGATGGGCATTCAAGGCAACCATGGTCTTGCCTTGGGAAACAGTAAAAAACTGAGAACGAACAAGGAGAAAAGGAGCTGTCTACAGATTAGTAATCACTTTTCCTGTTTGCCAGACTGGTGCTGTGACGGGCCAGCACAGAAACTGTGTATGTTTGTGGGAGAGAACCTCACTTAAGGGAATGTATAGTTTCCAATGTATTGCTATGTTTAAAATAGGGTACTTGATGTAACCCTTTAGTGCTGTTCTAAGTTCTTCTCAACTTGCACAGGCATGAGTAAATTCTCTGGTTTGACCTGACAGCAAACAAATCGGCTCCGCAGGGAGCCATTATAGATCCAGAAGGGACAGGAGTGTGGGGAATAGAGAAAGAGAGGGATAGGTGTATTCTGGTGTTTCTCAAAATAGTCTGGACCCACTCTGAGAGAGCTGCTATCAGGCCACTCCGGTTTGTTTACTTACTGGCTCTAAGGCTATGGAGCCTTGTGGGTCCCATTGGCTTCAGTTTGCCGTTTGCAGCCAAGGGGAGCTATGGAAAGCACTAGTGTACTCTAATCCCCCTGACTGTCAAACATTATATACCACAGAGGGGTAGCCGAGTTAGCCTGTAACTGGAAAGACTTAAACAACAAATAGTCTTACAGCACCTTAGGGTATGTCTACATTGCATTCCACTTTCCAGAGAGGAATGCAAATGCAGCTGAACAAAATTGCAAAAGAATCGCAGATTTGAATTTCTGCTCCAGGTGCTAATGGACCCAGGCCTGCTCACACCCAAATTAGTCATTATCAGACCAATTCTAGTAATGATCCTATTGATATCCAAAATACTGAAACTGCCTAGTTGCATGGTGAGCTCATTCAAGGAATATCGTCCATAACCAAGGGTGATTAGTCTCTATTGTCTCTCCTTTGTTTACTCATAAACAAATCCAGTGTTCTCTTTGAACTATTGTCCTATCCCTATAAAACTCCTACCCTTGCCCAAGAAAACCCGTTCTGATACCTGGATTTAAACTGCATCAGTTCCATTGAGACTTCATCATCTCCTGTCTGATCGTGCTGGGGGCTCTGCTCTTCTCTGCTCATCTCCTGCCCTCTGGACCTCCAGCTCCCATCACCATCTGGGAATCCTGATCAGTGCAAGCTCCACAGAGTGGTGAGATTTCTTTCTCTCTCTTTCCATGCCCCCACCTCTCTAAGCATAGCCTCCTAACCCTGCCCTATATAAACTGTTATAACATTTGTAATCCGTTTCAATTTAGATTTAGTATTGTAACTGTTTTCACTGCTCAGAAATAAATAACTTTCATTGTTAAGCTGGTTGCTTCTCTTTCTTTCTCTTTCGCTCACTCTTCCTCAAGAGCTGTCTACACTCGCGGCTTCTTGCGCAAGTATGGCCATTCTTGCGCAAGAATCCG
>JANRFK010001605.1:21618745-21636302 GCA_030068395.1 Apalone spinifera
GCCAGTCTAGACACAGCCCCACAGTATGAACAATAGCTATTTCCCAATTAGGTTTCACTTCCAAGGCACTCTTTCCCCCAAAAGAGACCATTCTTACTTCTGCAATAATACGCCATCATTACTGTAACTGCTAATAATTAATCTTATTTCTGGAGTAGTCCATAGTTTTCTCTAAACAAGCAGTACAAGCAAGATATGAATTTGTAATATTAAAGTATGTTAGGAAAATTATTTCAGGTCTTTATACACCATGCTAAAGTCAGAGTTTTTTCTCTACATGACACTCTGGAGAACAGATTCAGATTCTACTACAGCAGTCAACATGTGTAAGTAATTCAGTGCAACTCAATGAACCAACCAGAACATTTGGAAGAACAAATATCTAGAAAAGGAGTAGTGGTGGATGTGGAAGGTTTTCTGTCCTACCCCCTATTCTGTGGAGTTATGTTACCCAGGGAACAGAACTACAAGCACTCTGTAGGCAGGCAGTGGTCATCTGAACAGTCTGCATTACTCACACAAAACAGGCAAGACACAACATTTATTCAGACTTTTGGTGACACCTCTTACGAAGACTACATTTCTCAGAATGGCATAGTATTGAGTGAGTTGGTAGCAGAGATTATTCATTAAGCAATCTCCACGGGGCATCTTGTACCATTGGGGGGAAAAAAAAAAAATCTGTAGAGTGGCCTCAAGTCATGTCACCAGCAAAAATCCTTGTGGAATAAACTCCATAAAGCATCTTGTTTTCCAAATAACTATCCCCAGTAGATGGCTAGGACCACTAAATCAATTATGAGTATAAGTATACATCAGGAAACCGGTGTCAGCAAATGTTTAACAGTTTCTGCCTATCTGCAAATATCACCAAAAGAATATTGTATACTCTCAATTAGGTGGATGATTAGCATGCCTATGGCACTATTTTATGTGATGTTTGTTTCCTCATAACTAGAGAGAAAGAATGAACTGTCATTTTTCATATTACAGAATAATCAGGACTCTGCTACTACATGTAAAGTTTTTTTGCATTTAATCATTACATATATCAAGGCTTCCAAGTTCAAGAACAAAAGATCTTAATGTAAGGTCTGTATAGTATTTTTATCTGCTGATAAATTAACTCATTTTCTTACACAGTTCAACTTTGTGTCTTAGTTCACATTATCTTTTCCTCTTATGGCTGGATAAATCCTTTATTTCTTTCATCTTCAAAGTAGCAAGCTACATGTTTTGAGAAAAAGTAATAAGAATTCAAAAATGACAACTGTTTAAAAAAGTTTATTACACTGAGGAACTTATTAGCAAGTAGTACTTATTTAAAAACAAAGCAGCTGCACCATTCCTTTTTCCTTAATGATCTAAATTTAGCCCATCAATTCTAGTAAAACTGCACTAACAACAGTAATGTGGTATGAAGATTTAAATGTTCATTAAATGTATGCAATTTGAGTAAGATTTTAAAAAAAAATCAATGGTCAAAAGATAAAGGTATAGATATATTTAGCTCATATCTAAAAATGAAGCCAATTGCCCTGTACTTTCGCTTTGCATTTTGCAGTTAATATGCTTAAAGGTTGTATAAGATTCAAACAGAAAACCTTACAACCTTATCGGAAATTTGTATTGCTTTAACAAGAGCTACAACCTATGATTCAACATATTGTTAATGCACTTCAATCTTAATTCAGTTTCCCTTAACATACAAGGCAGTTTTAATTGCGTTTATGTAAATAGGATTCAAATGTACAAGATTTATGATGGAATATATCTCAGAAATCCTTCACAGTTCCATGAATCTGTTAAATTTCCATCCATCAGTTGATTTTCATGTTTCAGTGATGAATCTGTTTTCAATCCATGATCAAATCAATCAATTTAAATCCTCTCCGTAAATTTGCTCAAAAGTGATAATTTAAGTATTTAGTGCTTTAGCTGCATTTCAATGCTTTTTTAAAGCATATCTTTACAGTAAGTCTTTCCTGAAGTGTCACTCCCCAAAGACAGTTTTAATAGAGAAAATTTCTAAAGCAAACATTTTGGGAGCCAATTTTATGAACTAGAGAATATTTAGTCAATCCCAAAAAACAAAGAGCTTTGCAAGAATTTCCTTGACTAATTTTTATAATGGTTTAAGATCCAGTGCCCGTGCTTTGCTTTTGTTCATTTAGTTGGGAAAAAAGATGTTTGCTTATATTTTATCTAAAGCTCTCAGATTTTCCCAGAAAAATAAAAAGCTCAGAGATTTTCAGACTTAATAAAATTTATTTAAATTTCATGCATTACGGTAGCTACAAGTGTAATCATATGAAACTGAAGGACAATAACTTGCGCTGTCCATACAATGTAGCCTTAAGTGAAATGAATGGGAATTCCACAAATTACAAAAACAAAAAAGGATAAAACTGTTTATAATTTTGAGTTCTGTAAACTGAAACAGTCATGTGACTGTCAGCTTCTGGGGAGCTGCCAACTCACCACTATTTAATTTTACAATTGCAAAATGTTTAGTTTAAGAAAAAGTATTCTGAGGAAACTCTGAAATTAACCCTTTAATCTAGTAATGGGGATTTTCATTAATACTTTCTAGGTCTCACATTTCCCATTCATCCTCTTTCTCACTGTTCGAACCAGGATGGCAACAGGAGATAATTAACTTTTACCTGCAACTAGGTACGGTTTTAATATGTAGCTCTTTCAAGTTGTACTAAGGAAGTTTAATTTTAAACTGGTTATGGTTTTAATCTCTCAAGAAAGCTCTTCACCGTCTACACAAACTTAAATTGGTTTGATATGCAAAAATTTACAGACTGTACTTGGTTCTGCACCTCCTAAATTTCAGTATGTGCATGTAGGGTCTTAAATAGTCTCACTCCCTCAATTCAGACAGATGTTTAAAAAAAGCAAGGATTATCCAGCCTTCTAAATTAATGACAGAATGAACTAAGTAACTTGCAGAACTGGCACCTATTCAACTGGCCCAGTTTTCAGAAAAAAAAAATCTATCACTTATAAATACCATTATAGACATTATTGCCACAATTACCATGTTTTTGCAACTTCCATTGATTTACTGGTTGTTAGCATTTTCTGAAGGTTAAGAATTTGATTATGTCGTACTTTTTATAACGACACAGTATATAGTTCTATCGTTCAACCCAACTTACTGTGTCTAAGAAATTAAGTCAACCAAGATGTGCTGTAGATATAAACCAATGGAAAGCTAATAAAATAGTGTCAATATTTTCATAAAGGTATTTAAACAATGCATGAAAATACCCAATAGAATGGGGCAAAAATTCATTTTATACAAACTTTGTCAATTGTCTAATTGCCTCATTTAAAATGCGGGGAGGGGAAGCAGTGGTGAGGAGTTTCGAAAACTCCAAGTAATTGAATATTTAGAAACTTGGAAAGTTAAAAAGCTAATGCAACAGTGAAACATCTGGATAAAAAACATTATTCAAAAGCAATTCCAATACCAAAAGGATTTCAAATTGTTTATTAACATGGTAGTTGTCTTTGTAACATGTGCACGCACACTCACACGCTGAGTGATTTGCCTGGAAAAAAGATGTCTTAATATGCCAGGGGAAATTAAACATTAAAAATCCTTTAGATTTTCATAATTATAGGCAATTATGTCCACATCACTTACAAAGCTATTGCCAAATCTTTGCAAGGAAGCAAATTTGGGAGAAAAAAACCCTCTTTTTGGGAAATTCAACAGTGGCATAGCAGAGCTCTCAATATGAGAAAGCTGACATAATGTGGACCTTTGCTGTGAAATTTGTCTTTGCAAAATATGGGGAGAAGTTACCAATGGGCAGAAAATAAGAAGGCGGTGTGAAGTAGGCTTTTGCAGAGTCAATTTTCCTCACAGTATTGTGCAGGGTCATCGAGAAAAGTACTTAGTCCTTCTCCGGAACCAGCTTCAGAACTTTTCCAATTGCAATGGTCTTACCTAAACCAAGAAAGATAGATGCCTGTATTAGGTCTTTATCGGTAAATAACGTACATACCTCTAGAAGCATGAAAGCTTCTAAAACATATAGATTCCTCATGGTGTCCGAGATAATTCTATAGAATAGTGGAAATTATTTTTCACGACAAGTATACAAATGTATGTTAATGGGAGCAAAAGTGCTACTCTGTCAGAAGATAAATCAACGAAGTTCCAAGAGTGAAATTGTTCTATATTTGTCTGAATTTTTGCTTTCTAAGAGAGGCTTCATTGTAAGTGCTTTATTTATGCTAGTTAAACTTGTACAGGTTGAAGACACCATTTCTGCAAGGTACATTCCAGGACAAGGGCATACATGGAAGAATTTAAGTAATCAATAAGGGACAACACTTAAGGATCAAAAGCATGTTATTTCAGAAAGTAATACCATACATTTTGTTATGGATGCATATAGCCAGAAGTCTAGAACGAATGGCAACACACAAACTGCCTCAAGAGGCAACATTTTGTGACAATAAGGCAGGTTTTGTCAGGTAAGTGAAAAGTTATTTGTGAATACCACATGTTCCTTCTTCCTTAAAGTTCAGAATATCAGTGAGCTCCTGCACTAAACTTCTTTACTGAAAACATCTACTTCAAGCTAAATGGACTAATGTTATTTTAAGTCATTTTTACTTGAAGGAGAGGCCTTGGGAAATTTTTTGTGCAGTTGTGCAATACCCATTTATTGACACAGAAAAACTGGGGTGGGAGAAAAGTGGAACTATTTTTCAGTGTCTGATTCCAGAAAAGCTTCCCAGAATATTATGCCTCACTTAAAAGACCCAGTATTCATGTGTCTCAGTTTGATTCTAATAGTCAAGAGAATAAAGTTGTTAACTTGGGTAACTCATCATGAAATTATAGACTGCAAAGGACAGATCTGATACAGAGATATAAAATCCTGGTTATAATCAGTTAATCGGTTAAATCCTAGGTTTAACTGGTTAACCAATTAAGTGGGATCCGCTAGCAGCCCCAACCACAGGGGGGAGCTGTTGCTATCCCCCCATGCTTTGGGCTGCCGCTGCCCCTTCCCTCCCACCCCTCGGTGTTTGGGGCTGCCAGCAGCCCCAAGTGCAGGTAGAAGAAGCCGGGCTCCTTCACACTTGGGACTGCTAGAAGCAGGAGCCAGCCTCAGGTGCAGAGGGGTGGGCTTCAGCACCCAGCCCACCTCATGTGGGAGCTAGTTCTTGACCCCTGTGGGGCTGCAGCAGCCCGTTGCCCACAATGGGCTGCTGATGTGTGTGAGGGCTGTTCCTGGGTACCAGTTAACACATCCCTAGTCTGATGTCTTAGTTATTGTAGAGGAAAAAAATTGGAGACTAAAAGTCAATCAGAATCATGCTGAACAGGTTAGTGAACAGTAGGGATTTGGCATAACCCAAAGATGAAGCTACAGACAGTACATGACTACTTTTTCAACAGTTTGGGAAGCTGGTAAAAGCTCAGAATTCCAGTATGAAAAAAAGGTTACTCGTGTAACTTATTCTTCAAGATGTGTTGCTCAGACCTATTCCAATTAAGGTGTACGCACACCACATGCACGGCTGCCAGAAAGATTTACTCTTGCTGCTACCTGTAGGGTTTGCTGTGGGGCCCCCTGGAGTGGCACTAATGCAACACCCTGCTGACCCAAGAGCCCCTCAGTTCCTTCTTGCTGGCTACTCCGATAAAGGGGAAGGAGGGTGGGTATGGAATAGATACGAGCAACATAAATCAAAGAACAATTACAAAGGTGAGTAACTATTTTTCTTCGAGTGCTTGCTCACATGTATTCCACTTGAGGTGAGTCACAAGCCTTACTCAGGAGGAGGGATCAGAGTCAGAGTGGGGCAGACTCAAAGCCCATGGAGCTATAGGCTGCATCCTGTCGTGATTGTTGCACAATACATAGTGCGACATGAAGGTATGCACTGAGGACCAAGTGACGGCTCTGCAGTTTTCCTGGAGGGGCACTTGAGCCAAGAAAGCTGCTGAAGAAGCCTGCGCTTGTGTAGGGTGCATTGTGAGAAGTGGTGTACAGACTTTAGCCAGATCATAATACACACGGATACATGCAGCAATCGAAGATGAGATGCTTTGTGAAGAGATAGATAATCCTGTTATACGATCCGCCACTGCCACAAATAGGTGCCCTGAGTTCAGCAAGGATGATGTGGAGCTACTGTTCACCACGTAGGTGATGTGGATGGCGGATGAGGGCCCCGAGGTGAACCCCTAAACCCAAAGCGAACATGTCTATGGTAAGTAAGAGTGTGGATTGCAGGGTGAGAAATTGTACGCCAGCCATCACCGAATGAGGATCCAACCACCAGCAAAGGATGAAGATCACGTGATGGGGCATCGTGACCAGCATGTTATGCCCCAGCCAATACATGGATGCAAGCCAAAATGGGCAGGGACAGACGCAGAGTCTTGCAAACTGGACTATGTATGTAGATACTGCTATGTGGCACATGTCTGGGCCATGGTCACTGGGAAGTTGGCAAGCTGGGTCAGCGCCTCAACCCATTGGTCTGGGAGAAACACCTGAGCCTTGGTGGCATCGAGCACCACTCCTATGAACTTGATCTGCTGCATGGGCACAAGAGTCAACTTGTTGGGTTTGAAGAGCAAGCCTAGTCTGAGCAGAGTGTCCTGAGAGAAAGCCAACATGAGCTTTTACCTACTGATGAGAGTGGCCCCGCAAGAGCCAGTCATCCAGGTAAGGGTATACTTGAATACTACAGCACCTGAAGAAGGCTGCTACCACAGTCATACAATTGGTGAATACCCACGGTGTTGCAGCAAGCCAAAGGGGAGGGCAGTAAACTGAAAGTGGTGTTTGCCCACTAGGAAAAACTGAGGTAGCACCTATGAGTTGGTTTGATTGTTACATAGAAGTAAGCATCCTTTACGTCGAGGGTGGTGTACCAATCTCCCGGACCCAGGGAGACCATATGAAACTTGTAAGCATCTATAAACCTATTGAACTCTCTAAGGCCCAGGATGAGCTGGAGACCTCCCTCCCTCTTTGCCTTCAGAACAAGAAAGTAATGGGAATAAAAACCCCTGCTCCTGAAGTCTGCTGGCACCTTCTTTACTGCCCCAAGGTCCAGGATCTTGCACATCTCCATGCTCATGAGAGGGGTCCCTGAAGAGGGACAAGTGGGGGGGAGCTAGCGAGCAAATGGAATGGAATGGAGTTACCAGTTTTCACCATCCAGAGGACCCAATAGTTTGAGGTGATGGCCATCCAGGGCTAAAAGAAGTAGGAAAGTTTATCCTGGAAGGGAAGGGATCTGGTGCGACTGGTACTCTGTTGTCGGGCATACCTTCAGAAGGCCTGCTTAGACCCTGAAGGAGGCTTGGACTGACGTGGACTTGTTACTGGATCATGGCTGGGACAGATTACGTCATGGGTATCTAGGACGGCTTTTTGAGTAGTCAGCCCTGGAACAAGGAAGGAATGGCCACTGCAAGGACTGAAGCTTGAAGGTCTTCCACTATGTCAAGGGAACACAGTATTGCGAGAGTCCTTAAGACTATCAAGATGGGAGTTAGTCTACTCAAAGAGTTCTTCGCCAAAGGAGAGGTTGTGCAGAGTTTGCTGAATGTCAGAGAGAAGGCCTTATGGCTGGAGCTAGGCAGCCCAGCGCATGATTATGTGTGAGATGACTCGTGCCTCCAAGTCCCTGGTGTCCAGACAGACAAGGGAGACTGCCTTGCATCCTGGACCAAGGCAGCGAACTTGTCCCAAGTCTCCTAAGGCTCAAAGTCCTTGAATTTAATCAAAGAGTCCCAGGAGTTATAACAGTGAATCAATAAGCTATCCTGAGCCACTATCTGGAGTAGCAGACTCTCCCTCCCCCCCCGCAATCCACCGGCGAGTAGATGGATCTTCTGACTGAGTAAGTTGAGGTGTTTGGTGTCCTTTGACTTAAGTGCGAGGGCCTGGTGACCTTGGCACTCTCCTGTTTACCGCCTCCACTACCAGGGAACAAGGGGGCAGGGGAAGGTAGTATAAACAAATATTCAAACTCCTGACTGGGACAAAGTATTTTCTCTCAGCCCCCTTCACTGTTGGTGGAACAGAGGCAGGGGTTTGTCATGAAGTCTTGGCCATGGACAAGATGGTCTTACTGAGGGGAAGCATCAGCCTGGACAGTCCTTCAGGGGCTAGAATGTTGACTATTGGATCATCCTATTCCAGGACCTCCTCTACCTAGAGGTTAAGGCTGAGGACTACCCTGCAGAGCAGGTCCTATAGTCTAGGGCAGGTGGGCCTGTGATGGAGGTGCCCACCATTGCCTCATCCAGCGAAGAGAACAAAGACATCGCTGGAGGAGTCCATGTCTTGGCCATCCTCAGGTTGGTCCTGGGCTTCCATGATTGGACTGGGCTGGGTCTCAGGTGGTAGTGTGGCTGGAGGCGCTAGCCGAATGACAGTGGCCTCCAGGACCTGGAATCTCGACATTGCCCACTAAGCCCCCCATGAACTATATGCCCTAGCCTGATGGAACACCCACCGTGTTCAATATTGCCACTGTGGTGGCTCCTGGGTTCCAGCTTGGACCCTGTAGGGACAAGGACCCACCCATGTTGATCTATCCAAAGCCACCACGGGTTCCCTCAGAACAGAGGCTGGCAAACCCAAGTGAGAAGGCCAAGACAGCATTGAAACAATCACCACTAAGGGGGCAGTTGGTGCTGAGTTTCATTGCCATCAAGGTGAATGACTATAGGAATACCACGCGTGAGAAGAGACCATATATGGCACCTACAGGCTGCACGGTGGTGACCTTTGTTGGGAGCACGACCGATGGTGGGAACAAGACCAACATGAAGAGCTGGACAAGAGAGGAGAGTTGTGCCCAGATTGGTGCCAAGATGGAGGCTAGTGCCAAGGCAGGCTCCCCTGCAACATGGAGTAGTGACAAAGAGGGGCTGCTGCACATTCCAAGGAAGATCCACGTTCCTGACATCGGTGCTGAGACAATTGAGATGCCCAACTGCAGTGCCAAGAGCATCTTTGATGCCGGACGGTATGGGAATGGCAGGAGCTAGACAACTTCGAGCCTCACCAAGATCCGCTCGTAATGGAGGCTCAAGTGGGAATGGCTTTTAGAGGGCCAGCTCTGAGTCAGACCAATGGTGCTCAGCCGAGTGGTGCCGGGATTCCAAGCGACAGGACATGGAGGCTTGAGCGAGAGGGCCAAGCATGGCCAGCTTTCCCCATGAAGTTTGATGGGGAGCAGGAACCTGTCTTTGGCCACTGACACACATGAAGAGGGCGTGGCCACCTTTGAAGGCGAGGCTGGAAAGTAGGATTGGTGCTGGGAGGTCTTATGAGACAGACTGTGCCAGGAGTCCTTTTTCGGTGCTGGACACTGAAGCATTCAGACTGCACAAGGCGGACTTCATTAGAAGCTGCTTGAGACAAAAGTCCCACTCCTTTCTAGTCCAAGGTTTGAAGGCCTTGCAGATCTTACATATATCTTAGTGAGCTTACCCCAAGCACTGAAGATAGGAATCATGGAGGGGTTGCTCAATGGTATAGACATCTGGCAAGAGCTACAGGGCTTGAATCCCTGGAGCTCTGTCATGCCCCAGGTCCCAGAAGGAACACAGGTGGAAAAGAGAACCCTCCTCCCCCTTGTATCTGTTTTACTACAACACTAACTGTTATTAACATTGTTAAACTAAATTAGGGATGGATGGCACTTCCAATGCAGAAGAGCCAAAGTTCCAATAGCCATCATTGGCAGTAAGAAGGAACTGAGGGGCAGTTAGGTCAGTAGCTAAGTTCTCAAACTGCATGACCACACAGTCCTTTAATGAGCCCTGTGCACAGGCTCACAGCTCCCGCATAGGCAAGGAGCTCAGCTGACTGGCAGGGGCATCACGCTGACCAGCATCTTCAAACAGACCTGCCTGTATCAATCAGAGGAGCTCCAAGAGCAGGTAAAGAGGGGAGATGAGGGAATAAGTGGCATGGGGGAGAGTTGTAGAGTAGAAGAGTTTGGGGGGAGGAGGAAGGAGGGAGGGAGAATCCCATCTATGTAAGGAGAGAGGCAGAAACCCAGCACTTTCCTCAAGCCTCCAGGGCTGGGGAAGGGGGAGGGAGGTATTCAGGGGGAGAGAGTGGCACTGGGGGTGAGGTGGAAGTGGAGAGTGAGTTTGTGCTGTTTATCCCAGGGTGAGGTGGAGGAGGGGTGGAGAATTTGTGCTGTGTCCTGACTCTCAGCTAGACTTCTGGTGCCTGCAAGTTTGAGAAGCAGGGTTTTATCCCAGCCACCAGCTGGGTTGGGGGGGGAGCAGACTGCATAAGGTAGGTGGGGGGTAGGGGGTGAGTGGGTGCTGGCATCTGTGTAGTGAGATGGAGCCAGGAGGAATTTGTTTGGGATGTCCTGACATTTGCTGCAGTCCAGATTGCAGTCCTCTCTGGCTGGTTGAGTTGGAGGAAGGGGTGGCGGCTGCATGGGGTGTGTGTGTGATTTGCATGATTACATTTCAAACATTTTACATGGGTGTTAATGGCTTAAGGTAAGAAAGAAAGACTGTTTTAACAGAAATTTTTTGGAGTGTTGCAGATACCTAAAACTCTGATCTTAATGGTTTTTTAAAATCCTGTGTTACTAATTAATACATGTTATATTGTATTACATTAAGGCCAGATCTTTGCTATGTAGTAGAGTTCTGGCAAGTACTAGGTGTGATGCTAGTTGTTTTGTAGGATGAATCTTTATTTGCAAGCTCTTTGAAACACACATCTGTCTACAAACCCTGAAGCCATCTGTTAATTTGTTCTGGGGCTTCTACTCTGAATTGGTGACACACACAAGGTGCGAGTTTCAGACAGGAGAACTTGTATCTGTTTTTACAGGTCTCTGTT
This sequence comes from Apalone spinifera, assembly GCA_030068395.1. NCBI lineage: Eukaryota > Metazoa > Chordata > Testudines > Trionychidae > Apalone > Apalone spinifera. The sequence continues at coordinate 21,629,629 of JANRFK010001605.1, forward strand.
TCACTTGTCCTTGCATAGCAAAGATCCTAAACATTCCCAAGAAACTGCATAAGCCTGAGCGAATGCCTTTTACTTTCCTTTCCAGTGTCAGTAAATACTGTATTAATATTTGCGAGGAGAGCATGACTGATTCTAGTTGACTCAGATTTGTTTAGCATCTGAAAGTTGAGCTGTGTGTGGATAACATGCATTTTAATGTGTTTTGCTTGAATAAAAAGGGATGATGATACATGTACTCCAAGGGTAGTGTTAATTTTCTTTATTTGATTTCATATTAAATATCATAAGCATTGCTCCTTGTAAACGATCTCCTGTTTCAATATATTTTCTTCCATACTAGTGGACAGTTTAAAAATTGTTTATTTATATATACGTGTCTGTCTCTCTGGTACACATCCACACACTACTTCAATATTGATACTGCGCATAAATTTCAACCTGCCCAAGAATAGAAAAAGTCAGAGGAAACACTGGTTGGCAGGGTCTTATATAGGACATTGCAACAGTGCCATTTCAGGGGGCTCCACAGCCGACCCAACAGGTAGCACCTAGGGTAAAAATTTTCTGGCAGCTGTGCACGCAGTGTGCGCACACCTTAGTTAGAATACATATAAGCAAGCACTTGAAGAAGAACCTGCACTTTTGACTCAGTGGTGATGAAATACAATTGAAATCATGCTTGCAAGTCCATGTTTTGAAGCGACTCCAACCATTAACATTTAAAATCATTCTGATTTTAAAACAGTCCATTTACTTTCTCAACTCAGAAAAATATGTCAAAGATGGGAGAAACTCTCAGGAAAACATTTACTTTCAACTTAGCTGCAGTAATCTCCCGATAAGGGCATAACTCCAGGAAAAGCTAATATATCCAGAAATGCTGGCATTTTAAGAGGTCACATTTTACTGCATATTTTTACATTTCTGAAGTGGCTACTTTTATCACAAGCTGAGAAACAGCATATTCAGCCAGTCTGATGAGGAAACAAGTAAATAGAAAGAATGGGGATCTTTATATGTCCATAAGAACCTTAGAAACATACAGAAAATGGATAGACCCTTTTGTGCTGCACACTTCCTTTTCTCAACTTGAAAAATTCAGACTTACAGACTCAAAAGGGGCAACACCCACAACCATCCCTCACTTGTTTCCACGTAATCTCTACCTCAGAAACTTAAAGTGGACATATAATCATCTACAGTTACTAGGTAAATTACATTTCTGGGGCCACTGGTCAATTCCTGGGAGACTGACTAGTTCGTAGACTTGACTCCTTAAAAGTGTTGTTACTAGTAAAGAATATAGGACTTCTCAAGATCTGAGGCCCAATTTTGGAGACTAATATTGTGAAAGAAACGAAGTAAGGCATCAGCCTTGCATATCTCAATGATGGACACATTTCTAAAGCACACTGTAGAAGCTGTTACAGACCTACTACATATATCCTACAACTTTTGGTTATGAAAAGGTAATTGTTTGAGCCCCTGGCCACTGAAGATATATAGGAAGTCCTATAGATACATAACCCACAAACCTGGTATGATTACAACCATACCCTGGAGGATCCGTTGAGCTTTACAAAACAAAACACTAGTACCCTGTTAATTTAAAAAGGACTACTATAGCAATATCATACATAAAACTATTGCAAATACATTGTTTTACAACTCAAAGATTGTATGTCTTGAGCATACTAGTCAGGATGCATGATTGAAGAAATGAGTACTGATTTATTTTATATTCAGCTTCCTGTTTTATAATGCACCCTTTCACTTTAATTTGCAATAAATGTGAATGCATTTCTATTATTAGCAGTGGCCATCTAGTCTCTTTTCTATTGTACAATGGTATTACTGTTTTGCAGCAGGAATAAGGAACATTTTTCTACAGAAAATTTTCTACTAAGTACCACAGTTAAAAAAGGGACAGCCAGTAGTTCCATTTCCATGTTTTCATTTCAGTTTCAGTGTTTGGGATTCTTATTCTATATGTAATAAGATGGTGCATATGTACAGAAACAAATTTTAATAGTTGCACAAATACTCTTACCCTCATCTCTTAAAGTAAAACGACCCATCTGAGGGAACTCTTTGAATGTCTCAAGACAGATGGTTCCTGCTGTCCTTAAACGGGCAATGCATACTTGATCTTGTTTCACAAAACGCGGTCGTGTCTTACTTTTTTCTCCTGATTTTTTGTCTACCAAGCAGATTAAGGCCTGCACATGAATGAGAAGTTTTAATTGTTAGTAAAACAGTTCACTGAAGTTTTATTTTCCCCTCAGAAACAAAGCACCAGTATTCTTCAAGCCTATTTAAAAAGTACTATCTACTTGAAATGTAGTATATTTTGAAAAAGTTAACAGTTGACTTACATAACACTTGCTCATGAGACTCACCAACACCCTATCACCAATTTTGGAGATTTTATAAGTTTTTTTTCTGCAAATGCCCCTCTCCCTTGTTACTGCGGGGAAAAAAATCCACAAAAATAAGAGGAAATGGACTGTATCTGGAATACAGTGAAACTGACATACAAAATGCTGTCAATTGCACAAGTAAACAAATTTTAAAAGGTAGAAAGATAGCCCTGCACTCTTTTGGTAGTTTTAGGTACGAAGATACTCAGACGGAAGTGTGACTATAAACAATATTCTTTTATGATTTCAAGTTTGAACAAATAGTAGTATTCAGAAATCTAAGTGTTCAAAGGGTTTATACCAATATTTACACAAGACACTTATTTGTTGCGTTGTGTTAGTACATAAGGGTCCAAACCAGATTGGAGACCTGTCATACTATTTTCTTTACAAACAAATGAAAAACAAAGTTCCTAGTCTGAAGAGCATGCGGTCTTTAAAATTAAAGAATTAATATAAACTCACTGTTATTTCAACTTCTTCAATACAGGTATGAATGTGCAGCACTGCATTATAACCAGGGCAGATGATGGATTTGTGCTCAATTATCACTATCTGTAAAGTAATACAAAAAGTTTAATATAACTGCATTCCACACATACTATATCCTAAAGAGGCAGAGACTAATCAGTTAAGGGCTAGCTCTCTATCACACAACTTTATCTAGAATTTTATACATGTAGCATGTAACATCACTGAATACAACTTTTCAGAAACAATGAGTTTATGCTACACTCTTGTCACAGGACAAATAAAACGACCGAATGTCTTATAATACAAATGTATGCCTACTGAAAAACAGCTGGTGTGTAAGTAGGAAAATAGAGTTTTGCTTTAAGATTAGCGATTTCTGAAACTAAGTAGAATATTCATATTAAGAGTACATTTGTTCCAAGAATAAAACATGTAATTCACTTATGAGAAATGATTTTAGATCTTGGATTAAGATTTATTAAATCATACAGTGGTCTTACACCATAGTATCTGTGAAAATTCTATATTTAATATACTATAGTTTAGTTAGTGTCATTCACTGTTAGTAGATACAAGATACAAGGAATTACAGAACTATATTTCTTTTAGTGTACCTGGGCATCAAACGTACGTCCAGAATGACACAAGTTATTAGGATCACAAAGTATAAATCCTGGAAGGATCTCCTCCTCTTCTATTCCTTTAAGTCTAATCTTCAGGTTTTCACCGGGGGCTACAGAATCAGTTTCTACATCATCAGAAAGGATTCCAAGAACTTCCACGTTGTGCTTAAAGAAAGCAAGATTCAGGTTTTCTGATATATGCATTCAATAAAACACGTCATTATTGCAAAAAAAAAAATCACTTTAATATAAAATGTGTATAAGACCTACACAGTTTGTCAGCTACATCTCTGCATTTGCGTCTTCAGTTTAAATGTGTGTTACACTAAACATATTATAAATTTCATAATTATATGAAAAATGTGAACATGGAAGGAAATTTCCTGCTATCACTCAGTTATTAAAATATCATATAGCACATTTGTTCTGTTCAATATTCTAATTCATACAATATTGTGAGAGAATGTATTTTAGATCTTAGTCTTCTACAGCAAGTATCAGAAGGCTTCCATTGCAGCAAAGACATCACCACTCCTATGTATCCAATAAGCATTTACAGAGAAAAGTCACACACAAGGGATAAGTCTTGTCTACTTTGGCGATATGTTGTGGGGTTATAAGAACTAAAACAGTATTCAAAACAGTAAAGTTTTAAATTTCTCAAGAGCTTGATGTTCAACCAAAGATGAAAAACTATCTGCCAAGGTAATGTTTTCTAAAATGTACTTTTTCAGCACTGATAAAATGACCCATGTGTCATAATGAATGAAGTGACTAACTGCAGATCATATGAGAAGATTCTGTAGAGCTTCCTAAATTAGGATGCAGGTTTATGAATATTCTCAAACAAAACATCATATAATCTAATTGGTTGACATTCCTTTATACAAGGGTTTCCCAAACTTTGTCTGTGGAGCCCAAAAGTCCCTCTAAGCTGGGCAGTAGCACGGCCTAGCATCTGCTTCATGAGCCACGCCCAGCCAGGGGCTCAGGGCTTCAGCAGAAAATTTCCTGGCTGGAGAGGGGCCCTTCTCCCCCTGCTACAGCAGCAGCTCCTTGTTGAGGACAGAGCAGCGAGTCTCTCCCAGCCAACCTCACAAGGGGACAGGAGAGCACCATGGGGTTGGAGCATCAGTGCTAGCTTCCAGCTGCGGGAGAGGGAGGTAGCAGGGTCCACTTGCAAGATGGAGAGAACTAATCTAATCACATTGGGCTTGCAGCTCCTGTGCAACTTCCTATGCATTACTGCAGCGTGCTGTTATCTATGTTAGCTGTAGGCTCGATGTTTTGCGGAGCTATGCATAGGTTTATATACCCCCCCACCTCCATTTCATGTTGCAATATTAAGCTTATTTATTGAATGTTGCCACAATAATTCTCAGTATAGTAGGTCATTTATAAAATCAGTTCTCAATTATTTTTTTAATTAAAAAAAAATCACTCCATACAACTGTTAATATTTTTCTTGCAGAGCTCCTGAACCCATCACCCAGAGCTCCCCAGCTGATCCCGGGTTCCACGCAGTGCTGCCACTTTGAAATGCCGCAAAGAGCCTGATACTGGGTTCCCCACGGCATTCAAAGAGGCAGCGCTGCACAGAGCAGCTAACCCTGGGCTCCGTGCGGCTCTACCACTTTCAAGTACCCTCCTCTTCTCCCCCCCTTGCTGCCTCTATCTGAGGGGGGAGCGACTAGTCGACTATCCTGTCGACTATCCAATAAGCAAACTAGTCCTTCACATCCTAAGCTCCATGGAGCACACTTTGGGAAACCCTGTTTTATACCATAGCCTGTTTGGTCTCATGCCTTCATTCACCAGTAAGGACCAGTGATGAACAATTAGATTAATATGAAGCAGCATGTAAGCAAAAGAATAAAAAAAATCATCCTGCCCTGCAAAAAAGTTCACTACTGTTCACTTTTGTAAAGTTTTAGCTCACTACTGCCACTAACAGGAGTCCATGTCATATGACGTATATAAGAACATAAAATGTGTGTACATCAGTAATAGTAATTTGCTAAAGGCATTTGCAACTTCTCAGTCTCTCCATACTAATTTGCCTACTGAGTTACAATTACTAATGATAAACACTGATATATCAGTTTTATCATGAAAAGGGAATAAATATTTAAAGTACTTTAAGCCAAGTTTCAAGCTCATCTGAGAATTACATCTCAAATCAGTTCTTTAAATTGTTGAGTCTTCTACCTCACCCCGCCCCCCGGCCAGGAAATAATTGCTCAAGTTCCACAGAAGATGTATTTTAAAACAAATCTTTTCTTAATCACTTGCAAATAAGAAGTGCCAGGTAGAAGTATTCAGAGAAACACTCAATTTTCACTAAAATAGGCAAAGTAAGTTTTAACAAGAAAAATATGGTTACAAACGGATTTGACCCTTATGGAACGATTACATTTTGATAAACTTGTGTTTTACTCAAATTTCAGGAGTAATTATTTTATTCAGTGCTGTGATGACTGATTTCTTTAGTCACCTACACAAGTAGAACAAATGCTTGTAATTTGAGTCCCAATAGGGATAAGGATGTAAATCGACTCTTCATGCCCTTCAAGCAGGGGTCGGCAATCTTTCAAATCAAAGAGCCAAACTACATCAAAATTCAGAACAAGGGGTCAACAAAGAGGCATATAAGAATGCCCATTTGCATGATTGAAAATATACAATGTAGTATTATGGATAATTGACAATTAATAATAGCATAAATGAAACATTGTACTCACAGACTTTATTTAATGGGACTTCTTCTGCTGAATCTTTTCACACATTTCTTTGAAGTTTACATCATAAATGGTCAAATCCAACTTAATGCATGCATTCAGGCTGTCTTCTGTCAATCTTATGGCAGGGGGCTGGTGACGTGGGGGTGCAGGAATCTGGGTTGGGGTGTATAATGGAATCAGGGCACAAGGTTGGGGTGTGTGGAGGTATGGGAGTATTATGGCAGGGGACTTGGGATTTGCTCAGGTTTGTTGTGTGTGGGGTATAGGAGTGTTATGACCCTGTGGCTAGATTGGGGCTGGTCCCCAATTGGGGGTTTATTTAAAAATGAAGCCTGGCCAACAAAGTAAAATATTATGTCCAACTCAAAAGGTTTCAATATTATCTTTATTTATGGCAGGAGTGGGGAACCTTTTTG
>JANRFK010001605.1:21636402-21661092 GCA_030068395.1 Apalone spinifera
CCTAGGGAAGGGGAAGGAGGGGGAAATTCTGGCCAGGGGGCAGAGATTAATGAGGGGGTGGGGACCTGGGCATGATGGAGTGGGAAGCACTTATTTTCGCACTGCGTGGCAGGCACCATGCAACATGCCTCCTGTTGCTCCCATTCCCCAGAAGCCTCCAGGAAGGATTCGCAAGGGAAGTCTCCAGGGAAGTGTTCCCCAGGGGACGAAAAAGGGAAGTGCGCATGGAGCCATTTTTTGTCTGCTTGTTTCCCGCACGCCAAGGGAAGGAAAAAAGCAGCACATCCAGACATTTTTTGCTCTGCTTGTTCCCTGCATGCTGGATCTCGTGGGAAGGCTCTGGGCTTTCTTTTCTCTCACTCCCCGTCCCCCAGAAGCTGATGCTGATGTTCCAATCTTGTAAGGGGCCCATAAGGCTGTAGTGCCAGCTCCCTGCTTTGTGGAGAGCTGGGGCTCCAGAAGAGCCATATCTAGCTCCCTAATTAGCCATATCTGGCTCGCAAACCACAGATTGCCGACCCCTGCCCTAAATGAAGGTGGGCTGGACATCAAATATGAGTTACTTTGCAAGATTACTTTTGGAGAAAGTGTCTAAACATTTCTTTTCAACTTAGAATCTTAATTCAGGTATAGACAATGTCAAAAACAAGTATGAGGCAACCTTCAAGACCTTTGGCATTACAAAATGTACTTTTAACCATGCTACTGAATACTATTTACTCAGATGGTAGCAACACAAAGTTAGCTCCTCTATACTGTCAATTTTTAAATCTTTAATGCAAAAACACGCCCGATACTATTAACTTGCTCCTTCTAATTTTCCAGAAGAGGTGACATGGAAATCAGTCTAAGCATCAATGCATTTTGTATTAAAAAAATCAGCTCTTTCACAAAACACATAATCAGCTTGTTCCATTCCCATTTTAAAATGGATAATGTGCGAAAGGAGTTGGATACTAACTCCCAGCAGAAAAAAAGGATTCAACTGGGCAAACATACCTACTGCAAAGTAACTATAGCTCCAATAAGCCAGACTGATTTTGATGACCTAAAAATAACTTGAGTTCAGTGATGAAATGTAACTTTACTTTTGAATGCTGAGGAAATCAAATACATACTCAACATGCAGAGAAAAGTTAAGTGCTAAACTTGGATATTAAGCACTGATGTTTTCCTCCATAAATTCTATAGGTTTCCACCATTTCAAAACATGGAATATTTTTATAGGCTATATAAAGCTGAATCCTGCTTGACACTCTGCCAAACATGGACGTTCTTATCTATTTATTTACTCTAAACCAAACTGATGTAGCCTTAAAAACTTTTTAAATATGGAGGGTGAAAACTTGCCATACCTTGTTTGGCATCATCACAAGCTGCTGTCCTTTGCAAATGGAGCCTGATTCCAGCTTTCCCAAGACCACAGTGCCCATATCCTTTGTAAAAGAAACACTATTTAAAAACATATTTTCATAAAATATTGCTCTATTTTACTGTTTAGTCAAATGTCAACTTAGAAACATCAATTGATACATCGAATGATGTTGCATTACTGCATCTAAGTTAATATTTTCCTAGGAGAAAAACATCTAAAGCACGAAAGGGTCAGCACTAGAACATATTTAAAAGCAAATGTCACCCTTTTTAGTCAATCCACTGTATCAAAAAATAAATGACACCAGGCCCACCACAAGACAGAATTACATGAATACTTTATTTTTCAAGTCAGAGAGGAATAAATGGACCATCTATTAGATTTACATAATCAATTTCAAATCCTACTTTCATTTTGTACCTTATATTTATCCACAATTGGCAGCCTGATTGGTCCATCAACTGAACGGTTGAAGTTTGGCAAATTATCCAGATATGGAATAAATGGTAATCCACTAAAAAGAGTAAAAATATTTATTTAAACAAACATTTTGCATGGTTTAAAATTTAGCTGAACTGTATGGCTTATTGATTAGAAGTAAAGAAAAGAATATTAGCTCAACACAACAGAGAGAAAGAACTTTAACTGCTGAACTGGTGTTTCTCAAAGTGCAACATAGGCCTGCTTTGGGAAAGGTGCTAGTGGGTGTTAGAGAAGAAACAGGCGACCCAGGAACGGTGGCATCAGCGGAAATGCTTTATTGCCTATGCACGTTTACCCCGGACATTCAACACAATGTCCGAGTGGCAATAAAGTAGTTCTGTTTACCCCATCTGCTCCTGGGTTGTCTGTTTCTTCTCACATCTGGCATCGTGAACAGGATCCCAGGAGTGTTCTGCCTGATCATCATGTCTCAATGGAGCCCACTGGTAAGTCTGACAGGCTCTTTACTACAAGAACTGTTAGGGATTTTATTAACAAGTTGGTGGGGAAAAGGGCGGATCCTTCCAGGGATCATCAGGATTGGTCTGCCATTTGGGGTGGGTGGAAGCCTCCCTGGTGTCCAGGAGTTCCCCGGGCTATGCTGGTGCAGGTTCTGTGTGAGGGTCTGTCACATTTGTGGGAGGAAGTTACTAATCTTGGAAGTAAAGTAGAAACTCTGCAGCAGATTGCTGGGAAGGAGCACACTGTTACTCATTAGTGTGCGTTGGCAGCCAGGATGGCTGAAAACTGCAGGGATGATTTTTAATCACCATAAGTCAGAGAACCTGGCCCTGAAGGGTCAAGCAGATGCTTTAAAGCAAAATTCTTACCCCTCACTACTCCTACTTCTTTTACCTCCTCTAACCTCCCTACTTCTGTTACCCTTTCCTGCCCCTCTTTGAAGCAAAATTCCTGTTTCCCTCACCCCCTCTCTTCAAGGAGAGGTACACAAACATAAGACATTTACAATTTTTAAGAAAGGGACCAGGAGGTAAGGGGGCAGTTAAAAAGACCAGTCTCTTTGCTAAATTGGTAGAGTAAGCCTGTGTCCATGGAAAGGGACCATTCAGCAAGAGAGAAAATGGCAGGAGCCAGCCAGCTCAGCACAGGGACTTGAGGCAAAGGAGGGTGTGGGTGCAGACCTCCTGGCAAGGGCTGGAGAGTGGCATTGCCACTTGGACGTTGTGTTGGATGTCCAAGGTAAATGTGCATAGGCAATAAAGCAATTCCATTGACCCCATCTGCTCCTGGGTCGCCTGTCTCTTCTCTTAACAGTTTGCTACTCTGCTTTGTTTATCTGAAGGCACCATAGTCATGGATCCTTGCAGCTCCCATTGGCTCCAGTTCACCATTTCCAGCCAAGGGGAACAGCAGGAAGTGACTACCACGTCCCACGGCTCCCTTAGGTTGGAAACTGTGAACCAGAGCCAATGGGAGCTGTGAGGGCCTTTAGATAAAACAAGTGACTTCCCCAAAGTGGACCTGCGGTGCACTTTGTGAAACACTGCTCTAAGCAATTAAATCCTTAACATCATTAATATGTATGGGTTAACAGAACATGGTAGTGCAAAATGGTTATATTGCTTACATTCACACCATTTAATTTTAAAAACAAATTACAGGCCTTTTTTAGAACAGTTCATTCATCCATTGCGCGTCTTGCTAGAAATGCTAAATCTGTTCCACGAGTGTGAACATGACAGGATAGTTTTCAAAGCCGTTTTCATTAACATGGTTTAACTGCCTTGAGCTATATCAGCAATCTTAGCATTAAATGTCTATAAGCCATGTCCACAATCTTATTAGATCTCTACAGAGACTATTCTGCACCCTAGCCAAACACCCAACATGAAATCACTTGAAAATTCGAGTGGCAGTACAGCACTTTCAAAATCTCGCAAGAAAAGGAAAATACTCTTATGGTCCAGAGTAACCTTTAATTCAAATATAACAATCCTTTTGTACTTAAGTTCTTCAACAGTTCCCAAATGCTTCTACTTTACTTCTTGATCATACTATTTTCTACTTGCCTTTGCAATAACAGATTTTCCCTCATGTGTATGTTAGCTAATCATCATATTGGACCTGACTAGAAGATATAAACCTACACTTCTGCCTACCTTCACTGCAGTGCTGCCTATTACTGAACTATTGTTTCTTCTTCAACACAATGACAAAAACTAAGATACTTACATATACCAAGGACAGAAATCTGATTGCTCTTTAAGGTTTGCTCCAGTCAGTCCCGAGCAGGGCATAAAATGAATATCTTTTTTGGGATTGAAGCCAACTTTCTTCAAAAATGGCACCAGCTTTTCTTTACATTCTTCGTATCTATTAAAAATTGCAATGCAACTAAATCATGATAAATTAAAACACTCTAGTAAAGTTCTGTATTTGAAATCTAATATCATAATAAAAATAAAAAAGAAATCTCACGGATTAGATCACTATTCAGTATTTGATGCGTGACTTGTCATTCAATTTGCCACATGAAGTAACTTTAGCAATGTATGCTTTATGCCCCCCAAACAAACTGAAGGGTAAGAAAGAAAGTTTAAAATAAAATTACTGAATGCCCTGTTAGCTTAAGTTACTGACTGGAGTTATTCAAATTATTGCTGAAGTAAATCAAAGTCTGGCAAATTGAACTAATTATATACATTGATTGACTTCTTCCCCATTTTCAAGCATTTAAGGTTTTCCCAACTCTAAAATAATATTAGAGCTTGTGGCTTCGTTGGACCTACATGCACAACAAACCACTAAAATTCATAATTGCCTGTTTTGCCAGGGGATGCTCTACAGGTTATGCCTATACTTTCATGCCCTTCCACTCAAGGATCAAATGAGACTTTGGCAAAGAACAGCAGTAGCTGGAAATTACTGTAGCTTGTAGTTCAGCTATAGTGAATTACATGAAAATATTTTTAAAATATTTTTTTACTTCATAGAAACTCACCTTTCATTACTCCAGTTTACAGTTGGATCATCCATTTTATTAATAAGAACTATTAAATGTTTTACACCTGCTGTTTTTGCTAACATTGCATGTTCTCTTGTTTGTCCCCCCTTTTCAAATCCAGTTTCAAACTCTCCTTTTCTTGCAGAAATAACCTAAATTTTAAAATAGTGTGTTAAGAATAAAAAAAACCCTTAAGAATTATTCTCAGTTAGTTCTGCAATTACAAAGGACTTAAATTAAATAGTGCAATCAACACTGAACGCTTAAACACCACAAGCTAATACTCAAAGTCTTTTGACGGTGGTGACATTAGAAGATAAGTTATAGTATACATATCGGAACTAACCTGCATACAAGGATTACTAGATTGTTACATTAAGATTTGAAAATTTCAGACAACACAACTGACAAGATAATATTTGATACATATAATTCTGATTTAGCTATAAATAGCAGTTCTATTACACACAGATGTCCAATTTGTTTTTCTTACCAATACAGCCAAATCAGCTTGAGAAGCTCCTCCAATCATATTTGGAACAAAACTCTTATGCCCAGGGGCATCTAGGATTGTGAAGTGTTTCTTCTCTGTTTCAAAATAGGCACGGCCCACTTCTACTGTTTTACCTTTGTCTCGTTCTTCTTGGTTTGTGTCTAAGGCCCAAGACAGGTACCTGCAAAAAACATGTTATTCTAATTCTGCATTACTGTTCACTACTAATGTGTGAGTTTTCTTCAAGACTATTTTTTTCACATGCAATGTTTTAAACTGCCTCAGCAACACCAACATCATCATAAAAATTTCTAAGATTGTGACAGATGTAAGATTTTGTACAGACACAACATGCCTGTAGTGCTAAATCATTACTATTACAACATTATACTAATTACACTCACATTATGGCTAAGAATACTGTTATTCCAAACTCTTTCATGATGAATTCCCCCCATATTACATGTTGAAAACATACATACACTTGATGCTTTCTCAACTTAGAGATAAATTACTATTTGAAAAAACACCAACAAATTAATGGTCAACTTGATAATGGAAGGAAAGATTCAATGTTTTCTGCTTTTTATGCACAAATAACAAAACTAGTTTTGACCTGGCATCTAAAATCCTCTCAAGAGAATGTGTGCTTTGTTAAGTAAAAAAAAGTTAATTTTCAAATATGACCTTTAAAACTGCATCAAAACCATTATGGAAAGTTTGATGTTGCTAGTGCCTATAATTTCAATTTTTGCCCACTCAAATGTGCTCTTTGCTCTTAGGCACAATTTCAAATAGATGTGCAATTTTATGCACTTGCACATGAATGCCTAGAAAAGGATGTAAGTGTGATTGTCAATGAAGAGTCAAATACGTAACTAATCTTCAACATTCTTTCACATTCATCACCCCCTCCACTTTCAAGTCTCCAAAATTGTTCTTACAACATCAAAACAGATCTCACATGACTGGAAGTTGAGTTATTCTTTCCTGTTCATCTATTCATATCTTAATCTTTTAATTCTAACACCAGGTTGGTATCCAATATTCCATGTAAAAAACAAGGACACAGTTACAATTGATATAACTGTAATCTTCTATTTTCTAACGTATGCATAGAAACCACCATAATTTTGTATAACTTATTTATTGGTAAAGCACGAAAGTTTGTCGTCCCAGACTTTAAGTCCTTATTTCAATAGACAATTTGATATTTTCAAATAAAGGTTTATTTAACAAAGGTAAATGAAGAAAACACTATAGCAATCAATTTTTCATAATGTGTCAGAGGCAGCTGTTTCTTCAATAGTGTTTTAATAGTCCCTATTTACTACCTGTATTATATGTGGATTGGACTTTGTCATGGATACAAGGCATCCCTCACCACTAAAAAGATTGAGGTTGAGAGACACACAGACCTGAGACCATCAGTTCACCCTCAAGAAACTGGTATGCCATAGAATGTAGCAGGAATGTCTAGGATCTCCTACTATGCCCCTTTAAATAAACATATGTTAACAAGTTATAATTTTCTTGGCAGAAAGAGGAAATATCCTTTTCCATCTAAAAAGAACATTTAATGATTTCCCAAAGAGACATACTAACAGAAGCCAGATCATGCCTCTGAATCCATTTACTAGATTTCAAAGGTGTGTGTGTAGATCTGGATTCTAGCTTTTTATGGGGAAGGAGAGGGGAAGTAATGGGGAAAAGACAGTTACTTATCTGTATTGTAACTGTTTGACATTTGGGAGCAGACACTTATCCCACTACAGCTTTCGTGTGTCAGACTTGCACAACTTATGTAATAGTATTTTGAAGATCAGCAGTCACAATACAAGTAAATGTTTTTCTTCTGCAAGTGGTGGCAGGTCTAATATTCCACTCAACTGACTCACAAACTAAGCAGTGAGGCTTCTAGTCTACTTACACAACTGCACAACTTGTCCCATAGTTTCCTTCCTACCTAGATAATGGAGTAACAGCATAATGTTTGGTAAAAGTATGCATGGAAGACCATTTAGCATCCATACATATGTCCAATATTGAAGTATCACTCAGGACTGAAATTGAGGTCACCTGGGCTCTCAAATTATTCTATAATGTCTCTGGGGTGTAGCCTGAGCTACTCCAAAATCCATGGTGTGGAAGTCATCTCCATGGAGACTAGCCGACTTTTCATCCAATTGACATAGGAGACACAAAATATTTGATGTGTGTGAATAAAATGGTTTAGCACTTTCCAGATAGACATGAGCTGGTGCTTGGCATTGTAACAATGATTCTGCTGATCTGCACTTAAGTGTAGTTGAAGAAAGAATACAGTCAAGTAAATATCCTGATTAAGGTAAAACTATGAAATCACTATAGACAAAAATTTTGGACATGGTTTTTACAATACTCAGTTTTTCAAGACAAAATATAGAGAGGCTGTAATTTGCTGGATGTTGTAGGCACAAGACTGTTTCCCTTGTCCCAAATGATAGCCTATGAGTAGACTGTCCTCAGCTCAAATGGAGGACCCTGAAGGTGGCCAGCACTTGGGTTCCACAATGGGTAATTCTGCTTCACAGGAGGAAACAGGGAGACTATACACCTTTCAGAAATCTCACTGCCATGGAGTTTTAGGAAAACCAACTTTACTTGGATCAGAGGATGGAACAACAACATTGTTGCCAAGTGAACTGTCAACAAGATAAGAGCCAGACCCAAGAACTTCAAATGTAAAGAGTAGTCCAAAATGTTCTGAACATGAGCTACCATGGGCTGAATTTCCTTAATATGAATCAAACTGAAAAATACATCCTCTTAACCAGAGAAGTATGTCTAACTTTTTTTTAAACTATTAAGCAGAATCCTCTGAATTACATCTCAGGATTACCCTTCTTTCTTCTCTGACCTTATACCATCCACGTCATAAGATGCAGATCACTCATTGCTGAATAAACCTGATCATGGTAGTGAAACAGGTTCTGAAGCAGGTCAAAAGAAGCAGAAGCAATCTGGTGATGGAACAAACATATTGAGGAAGTCGGAGAACCAACACAGTGTCCTGGCTTGGTCATGACAAATATCAGTTGGCATGGTCCAACTTCAGTTTGAGGATATCTGAAAGGGGTACAGGGAAAGGCATGCATCAGGTGCATTTCCCAGTTTAGATGGAAGGCATTGGTTAGATGTCTTGCAGCAGGGACTAAACTGATGGCTCTTTATTGTCCTTTGATGCATCTAGGTTGATTAATGGGATGCCCCATTCCTTGAAAATGAGTCTCACTACATTGCTCTTTAGAGACCAACAATGATTGTTGGAGAAAGCCTTGCTGCTCAGCCAACTGGTTTTGAAAACCCAGTAAGCATGCAGTTGTGGGTACAATGGCTTCCTTGATTCAAAGTGCCAAAAACGTATTGCTTCCTGATACAGTTGGAGTAGCACTTCCCTGCTTGTTCACATAACACATCAGTGGTATTGTTGGTGAGTGTGGGAACCATTGCTTCTCTCATCCCAGAAGGCACTGTGAATGACTCAAAACTCCACTGCTTTGATATGACACAAAGCTTCCTGCCCTGACTGCAAACTCTAAATTTTTAGTATTCCTAGCTGTGTGTCTACAAGTGACTACAGTTCTGATTGGCATAGGACGGGTAAAGGGAATAATACCCTATGTGACAGATCAGGATGGTGAGGCACAGTAAAGTAGTAGAAGACAGATATTACAGCCCTGAATAAGCAGTTTTCTGTTCCTGGAATAATCTGGAACAAAAATTACTCCAGGCCAATGTGGTCACCTGATTCCAATTAACCTGCAGTTGGGGCTACTCGGCTAATATGGACTCCAAATAAGGCCCCACCCTTACTCACTAAAAGCTCTCCCTCTAGTCAGTCTCAAAGGCTACGTCTACACAACGAGTTTTCTCAGCAAAAATTATGCTAACAAGGGACTCATTTGCATGAGTCAATCTCATTTGCATATTTTCTGCCAATCCATTTTTGAGCTAGGGGTTTTGCGCAAAAACCCTTTTTCCCACAAGATTGGTATACCTCCTTTTTGGGGCATAAGGATTTTGTGGAAAAAGGGGTTTTTGCGCAAAAAGAAAACGGCCCCACTGCTTGTTTTTGCGCAAAACCAGCTTGAATAAATTACGCAAATGAAGCATGGCAAAATGCTAATCCACACTTCATTTGCATAGGCACTGCCAGCAAAGCCAGCAGTGTAGACGTAGCCAGAGAGGAAGCACGGCGGAAGGACTAGATAATAAAACACCAATTACGCTCAGGGAAGGGAGTCCTGAGGTAAGCGTGAAGGTGGTGGGGGAGAGGGGAAAAGACAATGGGAGTGGGCCAGCGAAGTGCAGGCCACCAGGGTCAGAGGACTGGAACCCAGAGTAGAGGGTAGGCCTGGGTCATCCCCCCCTGCCCAACCTTCCCTGATCCACTACAATGACATCCCTCTGAGAGGAGAAACAGGCTAAACTGATCTTATTAAACCTGAAGGGGCAACAGAGACTGTGGAAATTCTCCCACAACCCCTTTGCAAGCCTATGATGGAAGTGGCTCAGTAGGCTGTGACCCTTGCCTCTAGTGAGAGACACGATATTTTGAGGGTCACAGTAAGCCTCTGAGGTAAGCATAATCCTCCAGGAAGTGTAGGACTAGAGATGTTAAATAGAGGTTAGTAAGCTAATCAAGTAATTGATGGAAGTTCCATTGACTACTCGATTAGTCAATAAGGGGGTTCATTGCAGCTCTGCTTTTTAAAAGTAGTAAGAGCTGCCGGCTCTTACTACATTTAAAAGGAAGAGCTGCAGCATTTCCAACTGGGCACAAGCTGGGACTGCTCAGACCTGGGTCATGCCTAACCCTAACCCCTCTGCACCTCTATGCCCCCTACTCCACCGCATAGAAGGTGCTGGGGGGAACCAGCTTTTACGCTGGCTCCTGCATTCCCCCTCTTGCTGCCTCTGATACAGAGTGAGAGGGAGGGAAGCAACTAGTTGAGTAGTGACTTGACTAGTCACTTACATCCCTATGTAGGACACACCAAAGCAAGGCTGGAACTTCATCAGACCTATTACTCATTGTTCTGTTTTGCCCAACACTGTGGCGTATCCAGTATCTGGAGGCATAAACCTGTTCTGTAACAGGCAGCTCACAACAGACCAACTTTAACTATGACGAAAGAGGATGAAGTCACCATCTCGGATGCTGAACCAAGTAAGTAACTTCAGTTATACATGGACCATGGTTGAATGAGACTGGAGATCCAGACAATAAACAGAACTGTTTGGAATCATTCATGTTAGAGAAAAGCCCTCAAACTCAGAGACTAATAGGCCCCACAGAACTTGATTTCTAAGTTGGAGTCCAAGTCAATCCCAAATCAAAGAGGTCTAGTGAGAACTGAGGAAAAAGAGTAGCCTCGATAACCATGCAGAAGCTCAAACTTCAATTGTTGAGACCACAGAGAATGAAGATAGGTTTCACTTTTTGCTTGGACTTGGGGATCAATAAGTACCAAGAGTAGAATCCCTTTTTACCATGAAAGAGAACCTCTTCTATAAGGGATCCCCCAAAAGGAATGGGACCAAGGCCTGATAACATAGTAAAGCTGAAGACATACCTCTCAAATTTCAAGCATGTTAATGTGTGGCAAGTCACTGAAATAACTGACCATTGACAAAAATCTGTTTCACATTTCAGTTGTACATCAAGCCATATTTTAAGTTTAAAACTTGTTTAAAAAGAATGCTCCTTCATTGTATTGCTCAAAGCATTTCTGAAACAGGATATGGATGGGGGAGGTGGTCTCTGCCCGGAATATTCTGTAATTGGGGAGAAACTCTAGGTGGTTTTATCATGGAATACTAATATTAAAGGTTGCCCCTACATAGGCTTAGCTAAATACAATTAATGAATGCCACCTTCCATTCATCACTCATGTCCAAATACACTTAATTCACATAAAAATCTGCCTCTTTGCATTGCTTCACAGCTAATGCTTACAACAAGGTTCTCTTCTGCTGTGAAACCGCTTCATCCTCTTGAGATGCTTCTGAAAGGGTGCACAGCAACTGTTGGTGGAGGTAGGAGGCCACAGGGTGGCTGTTCATAGGCTGGAAGGCTAACAGTTCAGGGCCCTATTTAATTCACTCATCTTAAAAGTGGAAAGTTTTGTGATCCAGACTCCTTTCTCCCACGCTATCTCCCAGAAATGTAAGCTCCAAAGCTCCCTCCCTCAGACACCTCTTTTGATACTTAGTGTGAAGGGCAGGAATACACAAGTGTCCCCTTGCTGTCTAAGGATAGTTTCCTTCTTCTATTATCATTACCAGTCAGTGACTACTGTGCAACACCACAAATGAAGATAGTATTCTGTACAACAGGGGTTCCCTGCCTTTTTCTTTCTAAGGCCCCCTCCACATGCTATAAAACATCTATGGCCCACCCTGTGCCACTGTTTTTCTGCATACAAAAGCAAAGGCAAGGATTGGGGAGTAGCAAGCAGGGAAGTTGCCCAGGGTCCCATGCCAAATGGGGGGTAGGGGGGTGTCACACACAGCTAAATTGCTTAGGCTTCAGCCCCATATAGCTGTGTCTTTGGCTGTATGCGTGGACCCCAGAAAGTCTAATGTTGGTCCTGCTTGGCAGACCCCATGAAACCTGCTCATAGCCCCCTGACTCTGAGAATTATTGCTATACAATATGGAAGCAAAATTTGCTCCTGTGTGGAATGCACTGCACTGCACAATATAGTGCACATCAAATCCCTGGCTGGAAAAATTCTGCAAAAAACAGAACCAACCAAACACTTCAAAACCCAATCCCAACAGAAGAGCTAAACAAGATACCATATACTCTAAAGTAAGATTCATACCAGGTTTCTCTGTTTTTCTCTTTAGCTTCTCTTTCATATTTCTCAAGTGTTCTTTTGTCAACCATTCCTGTCAAATACCTAAGGTGTGCGTGGGGGGGGGGGAGGGGAAAAAGAGATTATATTAATTACATTATAGCTAACAATTTCTATTCTAGTGGAGTATATGATGGATTATTCTGTAGATGCAAGGTACAGTCTGAAGAGAGTAACAATAGAGTTTCTGTTCTCAGAAGAGCAATTCCATAATTCAAAAAGCAAGCATGGCTACCTGCTCAAGTAAAGAGCAAGCGAGGCATACGCCTGCCTACCATATGAGCTCTATGGTTTAATGGTACACAAATGACACAAATAAAAAGCAGAACATTGTATATCACATTTAAAAATGCTGCATTAAGTTTTAAAAGGGTACAAAAACTAATACAATTATTTCATAGACATGAACTCCCAAGGAACTGTCTTAATTTAGAATGTCTTTTAACCAAGCAAGTACTATTCTTTGATCTTTTAAAACAACAGTCTAAAATAAAATATATGCCTATACAAAAGCATCCATAGTTAGACTAGAACAGTTACAGAAGATTAATCAAATCTTCTGGGCTGGGCCCTCCCTGGCAGCCAATGGCAGGGGGAAGAGCCAGGGTGGCCTTGGATCCTCTCTGGCAGTGGGAAGGGAGGGGGGGAAAAAGAGCTGGGCTGGGTAACTTCGGCCCTGGGTCCTCACTAGCCAAGGGGGAGTTGATGAGTGTAGCGAGCAGAGGGTGCAGTTTTAAAGAACAGCTCTCAGAATAAATGGAATTAGATAGGCTAAAGAAATTTGTTATGTAATAAAATATGCATTTGTACAGGTATACTTTTATTAAGTAAATGACACTATTGCAATAAGACTGGAGCACTGAAACTAACAAATCAAAGACAATGACTTAAATTAATAGACCCAAAGTGGTATTTCATTAAAAAAAAAAAATCTATGCTCACTGAACCTTTTGGTCATACTATTTACTTCTACATAAATATTATAATTCACAATATTAAAGATTGTAACAGTTTAAAGCAATCATGTTTAAAAAATTACGTACATTATTTGTCCTCCAATGGTTGATTTGCCAGCATCTAACAAACATACAAAAGAAAGATAGATACTTTACAAAATCCTTTAGTTTTAAGTATTAAAGAAAGAGAGATGCAAGGGAAGTTAAGTCCATCAAGCCCATTTCATGCTAATATAGCATTGCTTTGTAGGATACATTTTTGTCCTGTTTAATTTTAATATATCCCAAGCAATGGAGTTTCTACCACTTCCTTTGAAAGACTATTCTGCAATTTAAGATTTAATTGTCAGTAAATTATAGTCAGTCTGTATTTTCCCCTATTGCAATTAATAATTCTTCTCTATCTTTCATGTTTATCCTTCACTTTTTTTATTGTGTTTAAAAACCACAAAGTGTGTCTCAATTTCTGGTAAGGTCATCCATTTTTGTTGCTTCTCTCTGAATTCTCCAATTTGTTAATATCATTTTGGTTGAAAAGCACCAATATTGTAGGTATGGTTTTACCAAAAATGGATTAAAAGAAAACATTTTCTGGCACAGGATGTTTTGATTGTGTGCAGCAGAGATGTTTTGATAGTCTTCACTTAACTTCCCAAGCCAAGAAAAATGCCAAGCAGATCCTGATTTGAGGCCCTAAGTATGGATTTTATTTTGTCCAAGAGAACATAGGCTTTCTGTACCCTTTTCTTAGATGTTACTTGACTATTTCAAAAGCAGCAGCATAACTAGAGTAAAATGCTTCCATCACCTCAAAGCAGGATGCACACTTTCATTTTCTTAGAATGGAGCAGGATTAACTTCCGGCAGAGCCCAGAAACTTCACTACTTATACAACACCTGCTGTGCAATGTGCCAAGAGGCCAATCCTCATTCTGAAGTTATAAAACTGAACAGCAGCATGTTTGTAAAAGACACAAAAAATATCACAGATGTCAACTTTCATATTACAAGGTATCAGAATATAATACTGAAAGAGCTATCAACGACCGTTCATCTAGCATGGGATTATTCATGCAACCTAATTATTCTAGAAGACAAGTCAAGACTCTGTATCGAGAAATCAAATCTTCAGCCAAAACTGTACATAATAGACTAGTTTATTAGATTCCAAAGATACATTACTGATATTTGTCAATCTTATTTCAAAATTATTCTACCAATTCTAGTAGCATTCTAACCTAAAAAGGGAGAGCAAAAGCCACATTTTGGATTAATTAAAAGGCAGAATTATTCAAGAACATACCACACATTTATTAGAAATCTCTATCCTTTACCCTACAATTGTTTATCTGCAACTTACCTACATGCCCAATGAATACTACATTTACATGTTCTTTTTTAGGGGCACCTGGTGGTGCTACTACAGATTTAGGTTTTGGTATTTCCTCCTCTTCCTCCATCATTTCCTGGGCACTCTCCTCAGCATGACTTGCATCTCCTGATGGGCCACCTCCTAGCTCTGCTTCACATGTTTCTTCTTTGTGGTCCCATGATTCTTCTGGGGACATTTCTGTCTCTCCATTTTCTACTAGAAGTTAATGAAACAAGTACATTCAAATAAATTAAGAATGTAACTCAAAAAAAGCTAGCCAATATTTTTATTTCAGCAGTAACTAATTAAAATATCCTTTTTATTTTCAAAATCAAGATACAACTATTCTGTTTTGCAGATATTCAGTTTGTGGATGCCCTGCTACGCAAAGCAGGTACTTTTTGCTTAATTTGAAATATATATTATTGCTAGCTTGGCTGCTGATATCAGAAAATTATGACTGTCAGGGATTTAAGAAACTTCTATTTTAACAAAGCAGCATTTTTACTGGGGAAAGAAAACCTGAACACAGACTTTAAAATAGCACAGTAGTTAACTGCAGACTAACACTTGCACTCAAGACCACACTGAAGACTATCACAATTTTTGCAGGAAAAGGGAAAGCTGCATACAAATTCTGGGAAAATATGCCATCTTTACATTCAACATGTAATGAATTGTTCTTATTCATTGTTCAGATAATCCCATTACATTTGCCATCACAAAATTTACTGCATTGGTATTTTTAGTGCCCCTTTAGTCTGCTTTGTGCCTAGAGCAGAAAAGAGAAATACTGAGAATTTTGTATCAACCAAATAGCAAAGGTCCAATTAAGGCAGCCTTCAATTTAGCTAACAATAAATAAAGCAAAGTGATATTAGAAATTGTTTATGGCAATGTCTTACCAACAGGTTCTGAGACTTCCATACTAACGGCAACATTTGAACCTAGACAAAAAATTGAGGCATTATGTATATTTGCTTAATGTGAAGCCAATAATAACAAACATAACTTTGGAATACCATCATGAATGCTTTAATAAAGATGTTTTCTGCAATTACTAAAATATTTATTTTTTCTTAACCATATTTACTGGAGCTGCAAAAGATTTTTCAAATATGAAAACCCGGTACCTTCATAAGATGATGTTTGCTCGTCTTGAGAAGATTCTGCAGGTGCTCCTTAAAGAAAAAAAAAATCACTTTTAAAACAAGAATCAGATGCAACAAATTTCAGGATAATCCCATAAAGACCTGAGTTCTATCAAATTTATCACAGAAACAAATAAAGTCATATCTAACAAAAATAAACCTTCCTCTCTGCTATAAGTACACTAAGTAAAACCTGCCAGTATGAAGATTAAAGGTGGCATATTGTGCTTTAAAAACTGTTACGTATGACAGTTTGAGGACATTAAGCACTAGAACTGTTTCTTAATATTTCTGATGATGAATATTTAAAGTTATAGAGCAAGAAAAACATTTTCTGAGATAGTTTTGAAATTCATTTCAGGTGAAGAAAGCTGTCTTTAAAAATATTACTTAGACTTGGGCCCTAAATGATTTATATAAAATCCTGGTGCTCACCGCCTCAAATCGTCCATATCTTCTCTAGGAAAACAAAGGTGAAGATTTTTTTCACATGATAACTAACAAGTAGTAAAATCCCAAAGAAGATAAAGCAGTTGTAATTTTATGCGAGTTGGCAGACTGAGGTAAAACCACAGGTTTCCTCTCTGTCTCCATTAACTTTTACCTGCCAATATGTGGAAAACTACAAACTGCTTTGTCTTCACTAGGATTTTACCTCATGTTAGTTACCTTGCACTAATTAGTCTGTGGCAACCCCCCCATTTTCTGTAGTGAAGTATCTTACTTGCTTAACTAAAACCAACATGTCGTTTCACGACTAGATCTTATGAAAGCCTGTGAATTCTCAAATACCACCACACACCCCAAGAGATCACTTCCCTTAAGATCAAAAATCAAAGCTCCCTTGGTAGCACTCTGGCCTCTGAGACAGAGGACCAAGGAGTCAAGCTCAGTATTAAGTAGGGATGCAATAGTGTAGCTGATTATTAGGAGTGAGGTGGGCAGGCAGCCCAGCTCAGTTGTGACTCACATTGGGTCTGGGAGCTCAGACACTATCCCCCACCCCGATAGGGGCAGCTGCAACCCCGTGCTGCTGCTTCTGTAACAGAGGCAGCAGTGTGAGGTGATAGGCAGCCAGTCCGCGAGGGGAGCTGGTTATTAAATTCGCTCCCCTCACGGACCAGCTCCCATCTGGCACCCCGCGCTGCTGCCTCTGTTACAATGGCAGCAGCACAGAGTGGCAAGGGGCTTCTTGGGAGTGGGGCTGGAAAGCACTGGCTGCCAGCCTCACTCCGGGGGACTACAGAATAGTCGAGTAACTGATAAGAGTTCTTGAGGTTAATTGACTAATTAACTGATTGACTGATATTTAACATCCCTAGTATTAAGATATCTAATCATTTCAACCTTCAAATAAAATCTCATATCCCCGATGGATTAAGAAACAGACAGCACATAAGCTAGAATCAAACTCCGAATCTTAACACCAGCACTCACAAAGTTAGTCCTAATATGCTATCTATTACCTCTTTGAAGCCAATATGTAGACATTATAAAGATACACATTAATAAACTTCTGAGCCATTATATCATTTGTATCTGAGCACTGAACTATTTATTGGTCTAGGGCAAACTGATAATTTGTGTACCATGCAGAGGTATTAATCTGCACAAGTGCCAGGTGGGAGTTAAGTTGAACAAAGAATGGTGGTGATGAGGCATGTAATTTTGGCAAGACACTTAAGAGCAGATGGCCTAATGTTCATGAGTTATACAAAGCTGGAGAAACAAGACATGTGGCAAACTGAACTATTTTTGAGAAAGTGATACCACAGATAATTTACCACTATTTCCAAAATGGAGACCTTTAACAGAAAACAAAAGATGTTCTCTTTGTATGTGTCTGTCTTAGTATCTGATTGAGAGTGGAGCATGGATGACCTAAGGGCTAGCTGCTAAGGGGTCAACTCACATAACTTATGTTGACAGGTTAGGGAAACCAGAAAGATGGAAGTTATCAGTTTCCTTGAGAGAAGATGGTTTATTTACAATGTTTGAAAGCTAAAGATCTCCAGCTGCTTCTAGATAACCATCTCCAAAGAGTGTTGAAGAAACAGCTAGGGGATGCAGAGAACTAAATAACTTAAAGGGTGCTGGGCTTTTGACAGTTTTTCAACTACTGTCTGAAAAACAGTACTGTTTAACCCAGAAGTGGGGAACCTTTTTTGGGTCAGGGGCCACAGACCGATAGAAAAGTCAGTCAGGGGCTGCACAAAATCGAGAAGCAACCCCACACCCCCAAAACCAAGAAAACCCACACCTCCGTGACTTGGCTCCTCCCTGAGAAGCAGAAAGACACTTCCCACATTTCCCACACATGCCAGAGCCTAGGGGAACACGGGCTAGTAGATTTAGTGCCCCCCGCCCCTTCCAGGCAGTGGGACAGGGCCAAAAATGAGGGATTCAGAGTGTGGGAGGGGCCTGCAAAAAAGCGGGTGTGGGGTCTGGGCGGAAGGGAAAATGCAGGCGTAGGATGGTGGATCTAGGAGGTAAGTAGGGTGCAGGAGCGAGCTGGGGGTGGAGGTAGGGTTCAGGAGTGGAATGGGAGTGCATGGTCTGGGTGGGAGCAGGCTCGAGATAGGGGGCAGAAGAAAAGACAAGAGAAAAGTGGGGGTGGGAAAGTCTAGGTTGCAGGAGGTATAGGCGCAGGCTAGGGGTGGAGGCTGCAGGAGTGGGGTGAGTGCAAGATCTGGGCGATGGGGGGGTCACTTAACTGGCACAGCTTCCTGGGGACCACATGGCTCCATGTCCCCCACCACTCCCCTGCGGCTCCTACTGGCTGTGATTACAGCCAATTGATGCCGTGGGGAAAAAGCCTCTAGGCAGTGGAGCTCTACTGTTTCCCCAGTGGGGGGGAAGTGGAAGGGGGGATGGTGCAGCAACAGCAGCAGCATACAGAGCTGCTTCCTCCTCCCACCAGGCAGAGCCTATGGGTCAGATCCAGTCACAGCTTGCCTGACTGTGGCCCATGAGGCTCAGAACTCCCCCCGCCCCGCAGTGGGAGCCAGCATTGGTGCTCCAGCTCCATGGGGGCGGGCACAGGGCTGGAGTGCCAGCACTGGGCTTCCCAAGGCTACGGGGTGGGTTGTCTTGGGCACTGGATCCAAGCAAGCCAGCAGCCAGATCTGGCCCTCAGACTGTACGTTCCCCACTCCTGGTTTAGCCTATTTGTTGAGCCCTTAGCTAAACACATTCAGAAATTTTCTAGAAGTAACCAAAACACATTCAAAGAAAGGTTAGCACCACTAAAAGCAACTCAACATCTTGGCTTGTTTTAATACTCTCTCTTCCCCTCCCCAGTTTTTGTTCTTGTCATTTTTGTATGTACATTTCTTCTAAATTTTATGGACCACAACAATTTTTAAATACAATATACACACACAATCATTAGTATACTGACTAGTTTTTTTCAGAGTACTAAAGTAAAAATTATTCAAGACAAGAGACTTAACTCACTTCTGTTCTACAGTTTCAAAAACGTGATTTTTGTTTCCATGCCTATTTGAAAGACAAACAAGAGTTCTAATCTTAAAGAACACATCCCTGACGAGTGGTTTTCACCCTCCAAGTTTGCCAACCCCTAAAAATTTCCAGTTGAAGCACTCCCCCACTTTAATATATTATAGTCTGTGTGCCCAGATTAAAAACCACTGTCCAAAATAAAGCATTTTCCTTTAATTACTTCCTCACTCCTTAAAGCATAAACATCTCAAATCCTCTAGAGATACAAAAGAAACAAACACTACAAGAGCCCAGAAAATCACCTTTAAATGAATTTAGATAAAGCAATGAAGTGTGATGAGAATTAAGTATGTGTTACAAAATGCTGAGACTAAAAGTAGTGATTACTGTGGATAGAACTGTTCTGAGGCTCATACATCATAAACTAGTTTTATAATTCATCTTCAGCTCAAGTTAATTTAACTAACCTTAACAGTTTAGAGATAGCTGCATAAAATAAGTTATCTAACAAGCATAACTTGTCTATAATATACTTAAACATATAGTGGAAGGTAGCATAGGGTGGCATTCATTTATAGATGAAAACACAGAAAGGTCCTCAGTTAAAATTCCAGGTGGAGCCTCATGAAATATGATTTTGGGTAAGTCAACCTTCTTGTACCTCAGAATAACTAAATATTCCATTTATTTTGGAATAATTCTTAAAGTAGAAAAATCACAGCTGGACCAAAGAAACTAAGTAAAAATGCCATTTTATGTATAATCTGAAAATGATCTTGCTTTCAATGTCAGACATGTTACTGTATTTTTGACAGCCATATTAAGCTGTACAAAAATTCTCATCTCATTAAAAGTAACAAAGGAAAGTGAAGAAATTAAAAAAAGATTGGGAGACACTCTCCTTAGAGAACTCAGTTGCAAACAGCAAAAAACCAAGTATAAATCAAAAAGGAAAAAAAATTGGAAAATATGGCTCTTACACCACAAACTTTCCTGGATTAAAAAAAAAAAAAGTAATTCTTAGAATTGGCTTTTCTAAATATCTTCTGTGAAAGAAGTCTAAACACTCAAATGTCTCAGAGTGATAATCATGTTAGTCTGTAACTTTAAAAATGAGTAGTCCTGTCACCTTAGAAACTAACAGATAGACAGATGAGCTTTCGTGGACAAACCCCACTTATTCAAGATCATCTGAAGGATTTGTTTTTGCCCATGAAAGCTCGTTAGTCTTCTAAGGTGCAAAAGAACTACTCGTTTTCAAACACTCAGAAAGTACTATTCTAATCTATTACAGTAAAACCTGCGTTATCTGGCACGCTCAGGGATTAGGGCATTCTGGTTGTTTAAAAATTCCGGTTATCTGAGGGTCCCATCAACCTAAGAAAAACCAATGGACAATAAGAGTATGTCTAAACTACATCCCTTTATCGATAAAGGGATGTAAATTAGACATTGAAATTGCAGATAAAGCTGGGATTTGAATTTCCTGCACTGCATTTGCATAATGGCAGTCACAGCTTTTTTTCAAAAAGCCACTTTTCAGAAAGAAAAAACCATGCGGTTAAGACAGGGATCTTTCGACAGAAATGCCCCATTTTGAACATCCAGTAACCCTGGGATCCCTTGTCGAAAGATCCCCGTCTTGACCGCAGTTTGTTTGTTTGTTTGTTTTTTTCCAAAAAGCGGCTTTTCGGAAAAAAAGCCACGGATGCCATAATGCAAATGAAGCACGGGAAATTCAAATCCCAGCTTCATCTGCAATTTCAATGTCTAATTTACATCCCTTTGTTGAAAAAGGGATATATAGTTTAGACATACCCTAATAGTAAAACTCAAGTTTTTAATATTGGTAATTTTGTAGTGTGAGGCAGTTGGTCTCACATTTCTATTTTGAGTTAAAGATGATTAGTACTTCTTAAATAAAAAATTGTTAAGCCAATCACGATATACCAAGCTGGGCCTGTGCGCCTGAAGATGTGACAGTATTGTGGCTGGGGGCAATGCCGGTTAAAGTTTTCTGGTTAACAGAATGCCGGATAACAGAGGTTTTACTATCAGAGGGGTAGCCGTGTTAGTCTGAATCTGCAAAGGCAGTGAGGAGTCCTGTGGCACCTTATAGACTAACCGAAGTGTTGAAGCATAAGCTTTCGTGGGCAAAGACCCACTTCATCAGATGCATGTAGTGCATCTAAATGCAAATAAATAATACAGATAGCAAAGATGAATAAAATTGTTCCAAAAGCTGGCAGGGGCAGACTACTGAAGAACACTTAACAGCCTGAGGAGAGGGGGACACCTGATGGTGTTCCTTAAACCACTATTCAGCACAATTTGCTTATCATGAGGCTTACTGTCTGATTTCCAGGGCAACCTCCACTTCCTGTCCAGATATGGTCACTTAAGTAGGAGGCAGCAACTTAATGGGGTAAAATAGAACCACACAAGAACTAAGTTGGTTCCACCAGGGTCTTGCCCATCCATTACTTAATGTGACAAGATACTCCCAGCCTAAATGGTCATAGCAATGATGGCCAGTTCAAGGAATGAGATAAGATATTGTTTGGAATGGCAAAAACTCTAGTCTAGCTGTACACTTACATTCCGTCACTAATTTGCATATCTTCTTCCGATCATTTTTTCCAAA
Source organism: Apalone spinifera (assembly GCA_030068395.1). NCBI lineage: Eukaryota > Metazoa > Chordata > Testudines > Trionychidae > Apalone > Apalone spinifera. Next base: position 21,658,209 of record JANRFK010001605.1, read on the forward strand.
AGCTTCTTCTTCTTTTTTTTTTTTTTTTTTAAAGAAAGCAGTTTAGATGTGATTGTTTTGAAAAAAACCCTTTTTCAAAAGAACCCTTCTTCCTCAAAAATGAGGTGTGGAGGGCTCTTTCAAAAAATGGTTTTTCTCTGAAAGAATCGAGTCTAAATTGCTTTTTCGAAAAAAACCGCTTTCAAAAAGTGATAGGAAGAAGATATGCAAATTAGTGCCAAATTTGCATATCTCCTTTCGAAAGAAGAACATAGTCTAGATGTAACCCTAGTGAAAGAAAGTTGTTCCAAGATAGACAAAAGTGCTTTTAATAGACAACTGCTTAATAATATGAGAACTTAAGTAAATATTTGGTAATGTACCAATTTAAGCCTTTGAATCAGCTAGAAGGGATGAAAGTTATGTCAACCAGGAACTTCAAATCAGGTAAAAATGATACTGCTACATAGGCAGTGTGCTCAGCAGCTGTGAAGAAAGGAGGCAGGAAGAGTGCCTACTCTGAAAGTCTGAAACCACATCTATACCGTGGCTCTATGCCTGCAAAGCTATAGCTATGTTGCTACAGCACTGTAGAATAAGTTTTTTCATCAATGTGGGTAACATTGATGGAAACCTAGACACATCCATGCTGAGGTGAGGAGTGGGGGGGAAAAGAGGTCGAATTAACAGCAGCACTGAGTGATGTACTTTTTCTCACCCCTGGAAACTGACTAGGTCAGTCTAAATTTTAAATGTTAACCACACCTAAATTAATATGGCTTCTTAAATCTCTGTTTGAAACTTGGAAGCTGAGTCTCCAGGCCTCAACCAGAAAAGGGGCAGCATACAGAATAGGAAATGAGGGAGGAGGCTAGATGAAGGAAGGAAAGTATTATCAAACTTGGAAGCTGAGTCTCCAGGCCTCAACCAGAAAAGGGGCAGCATACAGAATAGGAAATGAGGGAGGAGGCTAGATGAAGGAAGGAAAGTATTATAAAATCTACACACATAAAAAGAACTACCAAGGATATTCGTTTTTAATATTGATATTGAATATTTTATACACTTTTCTACGAACCACTAAATGAAAGTTTGGTTACTAATTGCAATCATCTTCATATGGAAGTTAAATATTAAGGAGACTATAATATAGATATTAAGTCAGCATGCAATAATTAATAAGCCATAGCCAGCAAGAGATGAGGAGTTATTAAGCACTGTCTAACAAATGGATGATTATGAATTACTGCAACCCTGATATCTGAAATAGAGGGCTGTCTCACACTGTGATCAAAATGATGGAAGAAAGATTTCAAAAATCAATAGTGAGGTTTTAAATGTCATATTCAAACAAGTTTCAAAATCCTAAGTCACAAGAGTAACCTTGTAATCTATGAATAAAAATTTATGAGTGACAAACTGCCAGAAAATTAATCCACGTTTTTGACATTTGGAAGGAAACTCTGTAAATTTGGAACAGGTATTAGTAAGTAGCTGTTGTTTAATTTCACCTATGTAAAAAGTGAACCCCATGTATATGTTGTTTGCAAAATATAGTACTCCAAAATCCTTTGAAATGAAAGGCAATACAGAAATTCAAGATATTAAGATAGAGAGAACACTGCCAGCTAGACAGGGCTCCTCCTCAACAACCTCAAAAAAGTGTCACAGTGGAAAGGTTATTAAATGCTTCAAAAGATCCTCTTCCTAAAAACAAAAATGCTCTCTCTGAAACTGTTGTGACAGATACAAGACCAATCTCCCAGCCATGTCATGTCTAATACCACCCAGATCTGAGACTTACCACCTGTTACCACAATGTATTTCACCTGCCCCCATCCACTGTGATCTCTCAAAAGTATATTTACATCTAAGGCACTTTCTGACCCTTTAGGATGAAAAGAAATACAAAAAAGAAATGTAGAGAAGTTTTGGGACTTTATATGAAACATGAAATAAATTAAAAATGAATGTCAGTCTTCCAACCCTGCTTCTTGAGGGTAAAGACATAAAGACATCTTTATTGTAAACCCATGTCTAGACTTCTTCAGTTTTACCCTGTCTCCTTCCTAAAATTGCCCAGCACACAGCTCCAGTAGTTAAACTGTGCCACAAAGTCCCCTTCTGCCCAGCTCCACTCCCAACCTCTGTGGCTGTATTGAGTCACAATAAACAGGTATTACATTGTCTCCTAAGGCTCCTTTAGCTAGATTTTCAAATGTTATCCTCAGTCCCCCTTCCTCTCCACCTCTGCCCCCCAAAATTATGCTAAATTCCCTATGTACCACCAATGGGGAATTTGAGTATAATCAGACGTTTTCTTTCTCTATAAAGTTCAACTTCAAAGCTCCCTCCTCATTCCAAACTCAAATTCTCCTCCCAGACCTCAATGCCTTGCTCCCACAATTCCCCTCAGTAGCCTCACAGTCCACATCCTTCCCACAGGCCTCACAGATATTACTCCCCCACCAGATCTTACCAACACAGGTTACCTCCATCTGCCCCATATGTTGTCCTCGTACCCAGTATGCCCCCTAAGCCCTTACCACCATCCACAGAGCCCACTTCCAGAGATGCCCCCCAGGGGCTTCCCTTCCCTCCCGTCAATGTTATTCCCAAGCCCCACCAGGCGCCATCAACCTATTCCTCAAAGCTCTGCTGAAAACGTTGCTCCCACATCCCTGCTCCAACACCCCCTCCGGCCCCTGCTCCCTGCAGCCTGATTCCCGGCCACAGCACCTAGTAACCGAACGCTCCAGGGCCCCACTCACCTCCCCCCCGCGGTCGTTCGTTTCCTCTTCGCCCCCAGGGCTGCGTTTGCGTCCCCCCTTCCAGCGCACGTGCCCCTCCCCCCTTCCCGCAACGTGGCCCCCGCGGCGGTTACCGTGAGGCGGAGGCAGGCCGG
>JANRFK010001605.1:21673113-21689397 GCA_030068395.1 Apalone spinifera
TTAGCCACTCTAGTTCGAACTAGGGTGGCAGTGTAGACATAAAAAAACCCTCTTTTTTGGAAGCCCCCTATACACCTCGTTTTATGAGGAATAAGGGGGCATCCAAAAGAGGGGGGGTTTCTGACATTGGCCCCGTGTAGATGGGCCAAACATCAGACAATCCTCTTTTGGAAAAAAAACAGAAAAAGATATGCAAATGTGAGCGCAATTTGCATACCTTCTTTGAAACACTCCCCCTCCCCGCCTCCAATGTATCTGTACCCCGACTGAAAATTCTGGAATGGAAGAGAGAGAAATGTCCTCTTATATGTCTGTATGGAATTAGTGTTGTATCCCCCTCCTCACGGTTTGTAATATATAAGGGTATGTCTACACTGCCATCCTAGTTCGAACTAGGGTGGCTAACGTAGGCATTCGAACTTGCAAATGAAGCCCGTGTAGACGGGCCAAATATCAGAAAATCCTCTTCCGGAAAAAACAAATGGAAGAAGATATGCAAATGCATATTTCTTTGACCCCTTCCTCCCCCACACACGGTGTAGCCGTACCCTCAGAGAGAGCATTTTACCTATTTGTTATGGAGTTCTATTAGGTCTTTAATAAATGTCACTTCAGAATTGTTCCCTACCGTACATTTTCTAGTGTTTTGTGATGTTGAATTTAGAGATTTCAGTTCCAAATCTGATCCTTATTTTACAAAAAAGATAGCAACAATTACCCAGCACAATACCAATTCAGGCAACAAACATTTTAGAGGCAAATTAAGTGCCTAGATTTTGGGAGATGACAGAACCAAAAATACAAGAAAGTGAGATTAATTATGCACATATCACATGCTCATCATTTGCAGTTAGTTTAGTGGCAGAATGAAAATTGAGAGCTGTTGTGACTTTTTATTCATTATTGACCCTGTGATGGATAAGAGGAGTATTATCCTTTTCTAGACATCTCAGCATTCAGTTAACTATATTGCCTGTAAAGGGTTAAACCCAGAACAGTGGGTATCCAGGAAGTATTGGCAGGGAGCCAGGAAAGCCAATAGGAAGAGAGTGAGAGATTTCTGAAATGCAACAAGTTTTGCCTGTTTCAGTCTCCTTTGTGAGAGAGTTTAGGGAGGATTTGGGAGAGAAATGGACTTAGCAGGAATAAGGCACAGATTTCCCAGCAATATCGATGCCTAAGAAAAGTGTACCACCCAACATCAGGGAGTCTGACCTTGGGGAGTTTTTTAAACAGAAGCCTTTAGTTGCAGTGTATCTTGATGTGCCAGAGTGGGGAGAACCTTGACCCAATCCAAATTTCTTTGAATTTAGTAGGCATCTCTATTTTATTCATCTGAGCATTCTATTTGTAGATGATCTAGTAATATATATTTATATGGCCTTTCCCTATGTCTGTAGTATCTGAGCAGCTCACAAGCTTCAGTTAATTTAGCTTCACAGTACTACTGTAAGGTGGGAAAATATAATTATCCCAATTTTACATTTACTGTTGAGGAAATGAGGTGTAATGAGGGAAAGGAAGGATTTTCAGAAGCAAACTCCAAACTCCTATTGATTTTCAAATATTTTCTTGTGTAAATAGAGAGTTTGGTGACTAGTTACTCTTTGTGCCTTTGAAAATGTTCCTCAGAGAGATCAGGTGGTCAACGAGATAGGATCATAAACAAGGGCTATGCCTAAAGGAGTCTGTGGCAGACCTAGAAATTTATCCAGGTCTCCATAGTCCCAGTTTGATACCTTAATCACAAGATATTGTTTCTGAGAAGGACAGTACCTTTCCAATAGGAAATTAAGAGGATTAATCAAATTTTCTTATGTAACTCATCAGGAAAATAGTCATGTAGTTCACAAGTAAGATCATAGTAAGAATTATCATTAAACATTAGTAAAAGCTCAATTTAAGTAGTGATGTATATCCCTAGATAACTTATAAACTGATCCAGCCTTGAAATACAACTTCTGGGGTGAAATGCAACAGGTAATTAACAGTACTAAGCAATACTACGTACTACTTTAGGAAAGAAACAGGAGAAGAATTCTATTTTCAGTTGTCAAAGAGAAAGGAAGTTTAGTGAGCCAGAACGTTCTAAATTAGATGGCCAGGAGACTTTTCTGCTGAGGACTTTGGTGTGGTGTCTCATCTGAAAGATAGAATCCTACACTTTTTATTTATTTAGTGGTGGCAATGGTTAGGAGAAGGTGCTTGTGTAGACGCAGAGTAGCTATTTCTGGTATCCCGAAATAGTCATGTAGTGTAGATGTACCCTTACTAAGCATGTTCAGAACAAGCCAAGTAGCAAATGGAAGTGGGGGGGAGAGAATGATCCTGTCCGCCCTCCCTCACCCTCACCTCCTTCTAGGAGCTACTAAGGCATTGAGAACTCTAGTTTTTTAGGAGGTAACTTAGCAATTAGCTGCCAGGAACACTGTATCTAATTCCTAATAAAAGAAAGAAAGAAAGTTAAATAAATATTTGATCCACCCAGCTCTAATACGAACATATTCTGACATGTTGTAGTTAGATGTAACATTTTAATGTATACTCTTATTTTACTATTTACTCTGCAGAGCGAAAGAGACACCTTGTCAGAATTCCTGGGCTGTATCTCAGCTCTGGGAGGAAAGTGGGGTCTGATGGATTATAGCAGGAACAGTAGCCTGTCTTCCAACAGTGACCAATGCCATGTGCTTCAGAAGGAATGAATAAAGAGGTAATCATCAAGTGATCCATCCCCTATCACTCATTCCTTCCCATCCTGACTAATAACCCTTGACAGACACATCCTCTTTGAACTTATTTTGTTCTGATTGGAACCATGTTATAACTTGGCCTTTTCCACCATCCCCTGGCAAATAATTCCACAGGTAGACCATGAAGAAATAATTTATTTTGTTTATTTTAAATCTGCTGCCTACACAGTAGCCTGTCTGCCTACAGTGGCCAGCGCCAGGTGCCCCGGAGGGGGTGGACTGAAGACAATGATGAAGCGATTTGTCTCGTGCCATCCGTCTCCAGCCTCTGACAAACAGAGGCCAGGGACACCATTCCTACCCCCTGGCTAATACCCTTTTATGGACCTGACCTCCATGAATTTATCTAGCTTCTCTTTAAACTGTTATAGTTCTAGCCTTCACAGTCTCCTCTGGCATGGAGTTCCACAGGTTGACTACGCGCTGTGTGAAGAAGAACTTTCGCTTATTAGTTTTAAACTTGCTACCCATTAATTTCATTTGGTGTCCTCTAGTCCTTTATTATGGGAAATAATGAATAACTTTTCTTTATTCACCCTCTCCATACCACTCATGATTTTATATACCTCTGTCATATCCCCCCTCAGTCTCCTCTTTTCCAAGCTGAAAAGTCCCAGGTGCTTTAGCCTCTCCTCATATGGGATGTGTTCCAAACCTCTGATCATTTTAGTTGCCCTTTTCTGAACCCTTTCCAAGGCCAAAATATCTTTTTTGAGGCGAGGAGACCACATCTGTACACAGTACTCAAGATATGGGCGTACCATAGTTTTATACAGGGGCAGTAAGATATTCTGTCTTATTTTCTATCCCTTTCTTAATAATTCCTAACAATAATTCCTTTTTGACCGCCAAGCTTTTTTGATGGAGCTACCAGGTCTGCATATAGTATTCAAGATGTGGGCAAACATGATATTATATACAGTAAAACTCCAATAGTCCGGCATCCAATAGTCCGGCACTCCTGATAGTCCAGCATCAAAATGGCAAGAGCCTAGTGAGTGAACTTCGGCAAAAAATGAGTCACAAGGTAACAGTGGCAGCAGCTGAACTGAGCAAAAAGGGTAAAAAAGGCTTTTAAAAAAAACTAAAACATTACAGTATACTGTATACAGTATACAGTATGTACAATAAAAAGGGTTAAGAACACTTTATATACAGTATATAATGTATACAGTATATATATAACCTGCTTATAGTACCTCCTGATAGTCCGGCATATCTGATAATCCAGCACCACCTAAATCCCATAGATTCCGGATTATCGGAAGTCTACTGTAGATGCAATATAATATTTTCTGTCTTATTACCTATTCCTTTCCTAATGATTCCCAATATTCTGATAGTTTTTTAGATTGCCACTGTATGCACATTGAGCAGATATTTTCAGGAAACCATCTACAGTGAGTCCAAGTTCTCTTTTTTGATAGGTAACAGCTAATTGAGACCCCATCATTTTGCATTTATACCTAGGATTATATTTTGTCTCATGCAATGCTTTGTATTTATCAACATTGAATTCCCTCTGCCATTTTTTTTGCCCACTCACCCAGTTTCATGAAATCCCTTTATAACTCTTTGCAGTCCATTTTGGATTTAACTATTTTGAGTAATTTTGTACCATCGGCAAATTTTGCTACCTGACTGTTAACCTCCTTTTCCAGATCATTTATGAATAAGTTGAACAGCACTTGTCCCAATACAACTTTCTTGGAGCTAACCACTATTTAACTCTCTCCAGTTTCACCATTTATTTCTACCTTTGTTTCCTTTATTTTAAGTGGAGTACCTGACAATGTTTTCATGATCTTCTAATGATCCCTTAATTACTTGAACGAGAAGCAAAAGCACACTTGACTGAAGCAAAGGTGGGTTAGGTCAATTTAAGGAGAGTTAAATTGCAGTATCTGTCTATGTAAAATGTCACTAAGGTAAACACAGTTGCTTTCATATACTGTACATGGCACTTTGTTCTGCACTTGTTGTAACAAACTGCTATGGAAAAACTTATTATAAGCAGGGCTGAAATAAGAAAGAGGCTTTAGGGGCTGCGGCCCAAGGTCCTGGACTAAGAGGGGCCCTGCAAAAAGATCTCCAGGCTGCCAAAAGTGCAGCTCTTTTAGCAGGCCCCCTTAACTCAAGGTCCTAGGCTGCAGGCTCTAAAGCCCCACCCAGTTATCTGGCCCTGCCTGGCCAAAGGGGGTGGCTCTACATGCTACTGTTCTTCCCTGTAAGGTTGGAGCTGTGTCACTGCAAGTTAAGGGAAGCACAATCCCTGCACTGACCTTCCCTGCATTCTCTGCCCCAACAGCTCCCATTGGCCAAGAATCTAGGCCAATGGAAGTTATAGGGTAGGCAATGCACAGAGCCTCCTACTTCCCCCCACCTATGGGGAGCTGCTCTAGGTAAATGTCCCAAACCCTAACCCGGTGCCTCAGTCCTGCATCCCCTCCCACGCCATCCTGCACCCTAGGTCACTAAATCCCTCCTAAACCCCACACTTCAACCCTGAGTCCCAGTCCCAAGTCTACGCCAGCACCCTAATTCACATCCAGACTCTGCACTCCCTCCCCAACCACCTTTCTTGAGCCTACTCCAGCACTCTAAACCTATTGGCTCCAAACAGGAGCCCTGTCCAGCACCCCAAATGCCTCATCCACACTCACAGTTGGAGTCCTCACCCCTCCTGCACCCACCATCCTGCCTCATCCCATAGTCCGCACCCACACTCCTTTTGGTCTCACCCCAGAACATAAGCGGCCCCATATGATATAATAGCCCTGAGCCCTGAGAAGAGCTATTCCAGTCTTGGTTATAAAATATGATCAGACAACACATTTAAGCAAGTGACATAGGTTGAACTAATGCCAGAGCCTCATCTGAAAGGATGGGAGTTAAAAATTGAAGAGAACTAAATTAAATTAACTGTAAAACCTCTTTGATAAGCCAGAAAAACTGTTTTTACTTCTGAAAGAATAGTAGATGCACAAAATGGTATTGGATGTTCGATTATGAAGCCCAAAGATTGTCAGAGTTTATTGCTTGGGTATTTTGAATTGAAACTCTGAACAGAAACTCCCGTCTACTCAAAGAGATAATTATCCACAAAAAAATCAGGGTACTTAATCCACATACACACAACCCTCCCGCCTCCCAAAAAAACCCAACAAAAACCCAGTGCTGAGTTCCTTAATTCTCTTTTTCTTTTAGAAGAAGCACATACGTGACGCAGGATATGGCTACACTACAGAGTTCTTTTGGAAAAATGGCCATTTTTCCGAAAACTTCAACGACATCCACACTGCAATCGCATTCTTCCAAAAGAAAATTGAAAGAACAGAGGGTTTTTTCCAACATTGGTAATCCTCATTCTATGAAGTAGTTGTCTTTTTCCGAAAGAGCTCTTTTGGAAAAAGGCGTGTGTGGATGAGGAAGAGGGAGTTCTTTCAAAAGAAGAGGAAAGAGGAAAAAGCACAGGTGCCCTGGTGGCCACTCCATCCATAGTAATCACAGCTGAAGGAGAAATGACTCTATGGCAGGGGCGGATTTACAATGAAACATACTGTGCCCTGGCATAGGGCACTCCAGCAATATGGCGAGGGCCCAGCACCAGGTAGTCCAGCACCAGGTCTGGCCTCCCTCTGTTCAGTGCAGGAGTTAGCCACTCTGTAGGAGGCAGTCTCTCTTCAGAGAGGGCTGTGGGAGGGGGCAGGGAAGCAGGGCGGCTCACCTGCAGGCTGCAGCCTCAGGAAAGCTGGCAGGAGGCCACAAGCAGTGTGAACCTGGGATGGAAGCCGGCCAGAGAAAAGCAGCATTTTGAAGCAGGAAAGCACCGCTTCTCTCCAGCCACTGGGTGTGTGGCTACCCAGTGCTCCTCTGAAGCCTTCTAGCCAGTGTTCATGCTGCTTGCCACCACCTTGCGAGAGGCTGCTGCCTATGGGTGAAGGGGAGAGAGGCCAGAGAATGAAGATCCCAGGGTAGGATTGAGCAGGGTGCTCAGGTGGTCGATTAGATGGTGTTCCTCCCCACCTTCAGGTGGAGCACATGTGGGCCTCTGCCCACTCCTCTGGGCCAGCCAGTGCAGGGCCACTTGGGTGCCTGAAGTCATCCTCTGCAGCCATGGAGATCTTAGTATCTCCTCTGTCAGTCTTTTTCTCCAGCCCCATTATGGTGGCTCTGCCCCTATCACCCAAGGCCCCACCCTTCTGGGGGCACACACCTTGCCCAGGGGCCTGGCTATTCTTTCAGCAGCCCTGCCTGAACCACTAGTTCCTGTGCCTGTGGCCTGCACCCAGTTCTGGAGCTACGCCTAGGAGAGACAGGGATTGGTTTTCAGCACCCCACTATTAAAAATGTTCCAGTGCCTCTGGTGTTAAATCTAATTGGGGAATGTGTGGTCCAGATCATGGGCCATTCAGGCTTACCCATAGCTACCCCCCTGCTCTTTAAGACATTTTTAATCTGCCTAAAAATCAAGGTCAGTTTTTTGGCAATAATGAAGCGATACTTTGAGTCTGGCAGTCAAAAACACAAAAAAATGAACACGAGGCAAAACTAAGCAAAAAGACAGTTTGTTATCTTAGTTTAAAAATCTTGAAGTATTGAATAATTTTTTAACCTGCCTTGACTATCTTAGTGAATTTGACAATTTTCTCAATAAACAATCAGTATAGTGGCTTAGGGAAGGCTAACTTTTTAATTCACCAAACCTACAATGAATTCATTACTACAATGGCAGAGCAGTTCAGAAACTAATTCACTGATGAAGTAAAGGTTGCCAAGTACTATTCCATAATAGTCAATTCAACACCAGATGTGGAGTCATCTAGACCAATTAACATTAATTTTAACATATGTAACTGGCAACAGTGAAGTTGTAGAGCGATTTCTTTGTTTTGTGCTACTAAAATTCCACTCTTCTGAATGTCTAGAAACAAGGGTCTACAGGCAAGACAATGCAAATCACTCTGCTTTATTCAAACCTTGTTCCACCATTTCTTAAACTTAATCTGCAATGTTACAGTCACATCTTGTGAGGGAGCTACACTTTTTTTATATCATTCAAAACACATATGCTTTTTTTGGTGGTTTCCACACATCAGTGGAGTATGCTACTATCAAGCTTCGAGCAGGCAAATGGAAGACATTTGACAGTCAAAAGTATTTGTGACACCAGGTGATCTGCTTTTGCAGATGCTGGTTTGTCTTTGATAATAAGCTATGATGTTTTAAAGAGAACTTTATTATACATAGCCACATCAAATTCTAAAAAACTACATGTAAAAACTGAAGCAAAATCCTTAGCAGAAAAGTTTGAAAAGTATGATATTGCTGTTTTTACTATTTTGTGGAACTGTTGACTTCAAAGAATTAATGTTGTCAGCAAATCATTGCAAAAAGAGACCTTAAAATACTTTGCCTCTATAGGCTCTGCTTACAAAAACTCCCCAGATTACAGATTCCTGGCTCTGGGAAATAGGCTGTCACCATAAATAAAACCCTGAAAAGGAGGAAGAAACACCTGAATTTCTTCCCAAGCGGAACCCCATGCTCTTTTGCCACTAGAGAGCTTTAAAAAAGAGAAACAAAAAACACAGAAAACAAACTATGTCTCTGAAAGCTGACCTCTCAGGCTAGGCCGACACACAAACAGACCTCCTGTTACCTTCTAGGACACAAGCATCAAATCATCTCCTTAAAAAAAAAAAGGTGATTTTATTAACAAAACAAAAAGGTATACTTAATAAAGCATACCTGGTGCTAAGTGTTACAGAGCAATTGAGGGAAAGCAGATTAAAACAGAGAAAAAAATGATATATCTGGGCACAGCTTGGGTATAGTGAGGGAGGGGAGGAAGGCACATGGATTTCACACAGAGAAGTTTAACCAAACAGCAAATAAAGAAAAGTAACCTGATCATGACTAAATATACATTTTCCCTCTACTCACAATCCGTACTGATCCGTACTTCCTATGGCCAATATTTCTTGTAGGCATGGTAATTCTGTTTGATTATTTCATCTTGTTCCTGCAGCTACTAACTTAGAACTCACACAAAAAGAAATGGCAAGATATATATTTACAATTTAAATTTCAGCACTGTATCCCATTGGTTCTTTGAGGTCCCTGCTAACATCCTTAGCTACCTGAGTTTAACCCTTTAGTCACTGAGTGCTGGCCAGTACTCCTCCTATCCATCACAGTCACACACTAATAGTGCAATTGCAGAGTAGAGGTGAATCTCTACAGAAAACTTGATTTATTTTGCATAGGTTTTTTTTTTTGACAGAAGTATGGATGAAGATGCTAAAAGCCACTACAATAAGAAGTTAAGTGAATTCTACCCTGAGGACATAGACACATCTTTTGGAAGATGAAATGAAACATTTCATTCATTTTTATCAAAAATGATTAGGTCTGTGCTTCAGATCACCAGTTGATTTGTATGGATGTGTACATGACAGTTTGCAGGCAATCTTTCCAAAGATAGAAACCATTCCAAAAATATTTTTAATAACACCTGTCACAAATGCTTCTAGTAAACGTTCTTTTTCTATCTTGAAACAAGTTAAAAAGTATTTCTGAAATATGATGAGTCAGGAACATTTGACAAGTTCAGCAAATGTTCAGTGTAGAAAGAAAGCTACCTGAATAATTTTTTTTTTCAAATTGAATAAGTTTCTTCAGAGGAGGTTAGCTTTTATTTTTCTGTTCATGCATCATCTATACATTTTATTTTTACATATTTTTCATGTTAGCATAATGAAAATACAAGCTTTCATCTAGAACAAAAATTATCACACTGAGTGATGGAGGAAAGGTTATTATTTTTTAATAAAGTGCTCTTATCCAAAGCACTTTACAATAGTTAGTTAATGGTACAAATAATATTTGGAAAGATCATTAAGTGGTCCACCTAGACCCTTAGCAATTTTCCAGTGGACTGTGGAAAAAAAAAGTTAGACTGCAAAAACCATCAAGGTACCTCACTTTATTTTTATTTACTTCTCATTACTTATAGTATAGGAGGAAGATAAAGAAAAAATAATGAAAAATGGGAGGGCAGGTAGAGTGAATGCTTTTTTTTCTGGCTGGATTCCCAGAGGGGCCCCCAGAAATGAAGATGAGCACAGGGCCCCACTAACTCTAAATATGGCACTGGAGTTTTAAATGTGCTTTTATCTAAAAAGAAGTGGGCATCAAGATTTAATACCCCATTGTTTGCTTAGGTAGCGTTTCCCAAATAGTGAGCCCTGATACATCATTGGGTCATGGGAAGGTTCTAGATGGGTTGCAGACCTGGTACGGAGATGAGGTCACAGGAGGATGATGGGGGTTTGATAGTGAGCCCTGTGCTCACCCACAGTGGTCAAACTTTAGAGGCACTGTGACCCATGCACCAGGTGCACTGCTTGGAGTGAGGAGCTGGACCAGCACTATGAGACAGGCAGTGCTACTGTGGAAAGAGTGCATTGGCAGCTCTTTCTCCAACAGCCTCTGCCCCTTGACTTCTCCTTGGGCCAGGATTTGTTCAAGAAGATAAAGGTTGAAATAGAAAGCATGCATACCTGAGGCAACTGACACCACTTGAAGTGTACATTTTTTCAACCACAGTTCTATTATAGCACCAATATCATTACCCAAGACTCATAGGATAGAATAATCTGGTGCTTCAAATTTTTCCAACTATTATTTAAATACTGCATACAATTTTTTGAATAATTTCTCCTAGAGCTCTAAAACCATGGGAAGAAGAATACAGTTCATCTGATTTGTTTGACATACAGTTTATTTTTGGACATGCTTCTCTGTCCTTTGCATAATTGGCAAGTATTTGATGCTTGAGAACTTCTTAGGGCTTGTCTATACAGAGATATTGACCAGAATACCTACTGCAGAATCTATTCCACAGCTATTTCAGAATAGCTCACCATCTGGATCCATTATCTGGAATAAAAATACTTTATTCTGGAATAATTAATGTGCTTCCAAAATGAACTCATTTTTCTGGAATAAAAGTAACTTTTATTCTGGAATAGAATTTTTGCACAGGGAACTATTCCACTCAATTTCCCTATGTTCAGAAGCCTGTAGAGAGATAAATTGCTATAATTCACAGAGAATACAGTGTAGGAGAGTTTGAAAAAGATATTAAAATCCCGATAATTTAACACTTAAAACAATCAAGTGGTTAATCTAAGTCAGACTGCCTCTCTATCAGGCTATTAAAACAGATCTGAAGCTGAATAGTTAAATAGTTAAATGCTGGTGCATTAAAGTTAATTATCTAAATCAGTTATTGGGATCAAATTTAAAATAAAACAATCTTAATAATGTAGTGATGGTACTCTACTTACTCTCCCCACTAACATGATTAAGAGTAAAATAAATTTGACTTAAATAAATCTATCATTAAATATTGAGATGAAGGGGGCTTTAACACCCTCACATCTTTTGTGCAACTCCATTAACTTTGTAGGAATTGCACTAAGAAAGCAGTGCATAGATTATCTTTGCAACCACAAGGCCCAATAATTTTTAAATGACAGTATACATTCTATAGAAACTGTTGTAGCCATCAGAAAAAAAGTGTTTTTATATCATTCAAACAAGTACAACTCAATCCACGTATATTTGGTACAGTTACTTTATTATTTATTGTTCTGGTATAATACTACCGGTGTACTGTACATAGATAAATAGAAAGACTATGTCTCTGACCTGTAGCACTTGCAATCCATGAATAGGGCTGTGTCTGTCATGGAAGTTATGGAAGTTTGAGAGTGATACATTATGGTAGCTATCCCACAGTTCCTGTGTCCTTTTGATTCTGGGTTATGCTCCCAGTGCAATCTGGGACCAAAACTCTGCAGTTGGTGGTTCTGGGTACATGACATCAGCATCCCATAATGCATTCATCTCCTCTCTCTTCCCCTGTTTGTAAGCAACAGCAGTCTATTTGCACCCTTCTCCCCTCCCCCGGTTATCCATGCAGATGCAATAGTAGCCTAAGTGTAGAATCCATCATGAATCCCGTTGAGCACCAAAGCATTATAGCAATCATATTTACCATGGTGAGCCCAGTGCTGGAATATATCCAGAGTGCATCCAGGGTCCACTGGAATGAGGAAGAATCTCGGGAGGCCATGAACATGCTCTTTTGTGAAGCACTTGAGCTGAACAACTGACAATTGCTGCTGGCATTCGATCCTGTAGACACAGTGGAACACCGGTTCTGATGCCTTGAAACAAGCACTGACTGATGGGACTGCATAGTGATTCAGCTATGGGACGATCAGTAGTCACTGCAAAACTTTCACATGCATAAGGCCACTTTCACAGAAGTTTGCAAATTGCTTTCCCTGCCCTGAAATGCAAGAATACCAGAATGAGACCTGCTCTAACAAAGAAGTGAGTGGCAATTGCCCTGTGGAAGCTTGCAACACTAGACAGCTACCAATCAGCTGGAAATCAATTTGGAGGCAGGGAACCTTCAGTGAAGGCTGTTGTGAGCCAAGTAGCCAAGGCAATGGAAACCCTTTTGCTACAGAGGATAGTGACTCTGGGAAGTGTGGAGGACACAGTAGAGGGTTTCACTGTGATGGGGTTCCTTAAGTGTGGTGGGGTAATAGGGATGTGTATTCTGTCTATCTTGGCACCCAATCAACTTGCCAAAGGATTCATAAACCACAAGCAGTACTTCTCTACAGTGCTGGTCGATCACAAGAGCCATTTTACTGACATCAACATGGGATGGTCCGGAAAGGTGCATGATGTGCACATCTTTAAGAACTCCTGCCTCTTCAGAAGCTGGAACTTTCATTCCAGACCAGAAAATTACCATTGGAGGCACTGAAATGCCAATAGTCATCCAGGAATCATGAAGCTGTATATGGGCAGCCTGGATTACAGTAAGGAGCAGTTCACCTACAGGCTGAGCAGAGGCAGACTGGTGGTAGAATGTGTTTTTGAGCATTTAAAGGGAAGGTTCTGTAGTCTACTTAAGTAGGTTAGATTTCCACTAAAGCAACATTCCCATTGTGGCAGCCTGCTCTGTGTACCACAATATTTGTGAGGGTAAAGGGGAAAGTTATATGTCAGGTTTGGGAGTTGAGGCACAGGGACTAGCCAGAAATTATGAGCAGCCAGACATGAGGGCAATAAAGAAGACACAAATGAGGAGCACTGCAAATCAGAGAGGCTTTAAAATATGGTTTTATGAATGGCCAGATTTGAGAGTCATGTATGCTGCTCTTAACAAGGTGCCCCTGCATTCAGTGTGATTGCCTGTAAACCCTGCCCCCTTTCAACATGAGCAATAGAGACTGTTGTTCAGAAATCATGATCTTTTGTTTAGGGAACACAGCAGGGACAGAAGAGGCGTTCATGGCGGGAGTTTGGTGAGGTGTTTGTGTGATCAAAATTGTGTGAAGAACCATTTTTTGCTTCCGCACACACCTTTGGGGGTTGAGTGTGAGGCTGTCCTTGACTTCCTTCTGTGTGTCCTAAGACCTCTGGGGAGGAAGCTCAGGAACTCGGGGAGGAAGGAATGTGGTTCTGCAAGGTCTGGAGGGGTGCCTGTGCATGTAGCTGACCACGAAGGCTGCCATGCAGTTCATCACATCTTCCCTGATATTCAAGACTCTCTCCTGCTTCTTCACTTCCACCTCCCTACACGCTCTCCTGTTCTCACGCTACACTCTTGTCTCCAACAGCAGCATATTCCTTCAGTCGCTTAAGCTCTTCCTGTGCAAGAAGGCAGATTACATTTGCTCCTTGAACATGTCATCCCTACTCCATTTTTGCCTGTGGAGTTGTTGCACTTCGACTGCAGGCAGAGCTGGGGGAGTGTGCAGCATGCCCATGCTAACAAAAAGTGAAGGGCAGACATTACATGAGATACATTATAAAGTGTAAAACGTCATCTGTTGGCACAAAAGTAAGGTCTATCTAGAGACACTAGGCATGTGTTATGTACAAGACCATAGTTACTCTTTTAAGCAGCCATTATGCAGCAAGTACAGAGCTCTTAGAGGAGCAGCATGGTAAGGGACAGGGCAGGCTCAAGCCTGTGGAAGGATGGGGGCCCAGGCATGGCATCAGGGCAGGGGAGGGCCAGAGCAGGGCTCACGTGGTGCCTGTGTGTTCAACACCCCCCCCCCCCCCCTTAGCTGGGAGAGTGGCAAGTTTCCCTTCCTGCAGGAGCATGCAGGTGGGCAGAGAAAGGAGATCAGGAATTGGTGTCAGGCCAGGGGCTCACATGGCACCCATGTGTTTGGCACCCCCCGTTTACTGGGATAGTGAAACTTTCCTGCAGGAGCAGGCAGACGGGAAGGGAGAGGAGGTCCAGGCCTGGCAGAGGCTCAAGCCATTTTTCATTGGCAATGAGCAAATGGAAGTTTACTGCTGAGGCATCAGCTAATAACTTCCCCAGTTTCATCCAGATTGCCATGTGAGATCTCAGTCTTCTGTGAATCACACAAAGTGTTAGGGGGGAGATGCTGACTGATTGGATCTTATGCTGTAACACTTTGTGCTGCAATGACACCAGGCCATTTACTACTGCCTTAGAGGATGGAATAAGGCCGGTGTTGACTCACCACAACAGCACCACCAGCTGGCTGTCCTGGGAATCAGCTCTCCTTGCCTTGCTGGGTGCCTTTCTCTATGTGGTGTCTCCCCACATTTCTCCTGGATCACAGCATCCTCTTCCAGACACTGCCCTCTGGCAGTGACCACACCAGTGCCTGCACCCCCCTTCCAGGGGACATTGTTGTCCACTCTGCTCACACTCCAGGGTCCTCTCCTTCACAGAGCTCCTAGTCTCCTCCTTCAGAGCAAAAGCCTGGGAGCCCAGCCCAGCCCAGCCTCCTGCTTCCCTAGCAGGTAGGCTCTCACTACTCTCTCTCCTGAGCAGCAGGCCCCTCGCCCTTATATAGCTCCCAGCTGGGCCCTCATCACTAGAACTGCCTCAGCTGGGGCTTGGCTCCTAGCCTCTGCTCCTGTCTGGGGTTTTGCCCTTAAAGGGCCAGTGCAGGGCAAGCGCCCCGTCACAGCCGGCCTTCCCAGAAACTTTGTGAGAAGGATGAAAAATTTGCTCTATGAGAGCTTAATGGAGAGGTGCAGGAATGATTCCTGCTCTGTCTCCAGACACTTTGACAAGCTGTTCTGGGAACCCCTCCACTGTGCAGGCATGGTGGCTGCAACAGATCACACTCATTTGCCTTACCCCATTTGTAGCATGATAAAAATCTGAACTCGCCAGAAATGTCCTCCAGGAATCAATGCCCAGCTGTGAGACTTCCTAGGAGGCGGGTATTGTCTCCAAAGTCATAAAAAGGTCCTGGCTATTGGTGACGTCAGTTGCCCCACTTGTCTACTGACCATTCCCTTCCTTCTCCTCTTTCTCACCCTCGCTGTCCTCCACACTGCTGTCTGAGGCTGCCAGAGGAGTGTCTTGGGAGGAATCCATGGAATAGATAAGGAAGATGGTCTGGTTCCCACCTAGGATCACATGCAGCTGCTCATGGAAGCATAATGTTTGTGGTGATGCTCCAGACCATCCACTTGCCTGCGTTGTCTTCTGGTACGACTGCCTTAGCTCCTTTACTTTTATGTGGCAATGCTAGGTGTCCCTGGCATATTCTTTCTCCATGCCCTTTGTGATCTTGGCATATCCTTTTGCTG
Source organism: Apalone spinifera (assembly GCA_030068395.1). Taxonomy (NCBI): domain Eukaryota; kingdom Metazoa; phylum Chordata; order Testudines; family Trionychidae; genus Apalone; species Apalone spinifera. The sequence goes on from JANRFK010001605.1 coordinate 21,688,551, forward strand.
GTTCGTAGTTCTACAAGAACAGATTCCTCCCCTCACATAACAATGCCGGTATTCATCTGCAGCTCTGGAAACTCACAATCAGGTGTGCAGCTAAGGAGTGCCGTGTGCTCTGAGGTTTGCTTGCCACACTGGCCATAAAGAAAATGAAATTCAAATGTTCCTGGTGTTTTTCCTATTCACCTAAAGAGAAGTAGAGTTGAAAGTCCTGGCCAAAGTGGTTACGGTGCGGCACTGTGGGACTCCTCCTGGAGGCCGAGAACTTCAACTTTCATAGCACTGTGTCTGCTCTACCATAAAGTTTACCATGTAAAGTTGAATTTAGTGTTACTCTTTGTGAAAAGCTGGAGAACCAAAATCTACGTTAACAGCTCTTAAAGTTGATGGAATGGGCTTGGTGGTGTGGACTCATTGTTTAGAAATTCACCGGAGTGTGGTTAAGTTTGATCTACCGTCTTCTTTTCTTATAACCAAAGTGTGTCCCCTCTCCCCATGAGATACAAATACTGTGCTCTTCGTCCAGCCACAGAATTAAGAAACATGTAGTTGTTTATAAAGGAAATGAGATTTCTGAAAACAATAATTTAATCAAGGCAGTTTTTAAGGCTTTTTTATATATATTACTGTATATAGCATCTCCTGCCTTCCACAAAGCTTTGCTAAAAAGGACACATAAAATGTGGCAGTCATTAAGAAGGAAAAACATTTGAAGATTTTACTGATTTATATGTCAAAATTACCTTGTTTAAAGGGCTCCTGTAATGATAGGATTTACATGGGCTGGATTCCTTGGTAACTACGGGTATGTCTACACTACAAAGTTAATTCGAACTAACAGCTGTTAGTTCGA
>JANRFK010001605.1:21689497-21700116 GCA_030068395.1 Apalone spinifera
CCCTCGGCTGGCCTGAGGCAGCAGCTCCATACTCTAAGTCCTAACCTGATGCCCCACCAACACTGGTTCCGGCCAGCCTTAACTTCGGTTCAGGGTCCACTCAATGTGGACATGCTAGTTTGAATTAGCAAAACGCTAATTCAAATTAGTTTTTAGGTCTAGATGCACTAATTTGAATTAGCTTAGTTCGAATTAACTAATTTGAATTAAGTTAGTTGGAATTAGTGCTGTAGTGTAGACATACCCTACTATAGTTAGATTTGCAGAATCTAAAGCTGGTATCATAGATTCATATAGAGGGTCACCACAGGGCTCTATTTTTGCGGGCCTAAGTGGTCTATAGGTCTTACAGATCTTGAGTTGTTTCTCTGTGCAAGGGTGAATTTACCCCTCATATTTAACTGCTGATTTAATATTCTGCTACTCTTTTGGCTTGTCCAGTCGCAGTTTGTATGGCAGAAACACATGCCTATTATCTCAGTGTTGAAACTCGTAGTAGCTTCCCCTCCCCCTTTAAAGACTAAATTCTCTTCAGTCCTCACTGCAGTGACAACAACGTGACCTGGATTTGGAACCAAACTCTTGAGGGTGGAATCAGTGGGTAAGTCAGAAAAAAATATTCTAGTTTTATCCTACCCAGTGCATTAAAATGGGCATTAACACTGGCATCTCTGGCAGTGCTCAGTTTCTCCAGATGTCAAAACAGACTAATGATAATAAAATGAGATCTAGGCTTGCAAATGTGCCCTATGTGGGCACTAAGAAGAAATGTTATATGCAGTACATTTATGGTGCTGCTTATGTTCTGCCAAAGAAATGTATCTTTCCAGGAGCTATGGCCATACTTTAGAATGAAGTATGAAGATGGGCCTCATGGTAGTTCATTACTGAAAAAAAAAAAGACCTAACATTGGAATGCATTTTATACACCAGAGAAATATAGATCTCCTGTAAAGATTTTTTCATGTATAACTATAGAAAATATGTTCTCAAAATCATAGCATGCTAGTACACACTAGTTCATTAGCCCTGTTGTAATTCAGTACATTTGCACAGCCACTGACAACAGTAAGAGCCTTTTTTAAGTTCTACAGTGTCTTCTCTTAATTTTTATAAACTCTTTTTACAAACAGAGGGCATTCTTCATAAATTATTTTCTTTAGGCCTAGTCCAACATCCACAAAAGTCAGTGGAATGACTCCCATTGACTTTAGGAGCTTTTGGTTCAGAGTAAGGGTGGAATTTCGGGAGGGTGTCGGGGGAAGGAAGCAGCCTTGTACTCTGGGACATGGCTTGCTTTTCATCGCATTCCTCAGATGCTAAGGGACTGAGGGGAAAGTGCTTGCATTCTGTGCATGCCTCTCACACCCAGCTGGCGAATTCCTGACACCTGCTAGAATACAGCTCCAGGTCTGAGAAGCTTGCTCAGAACACAAGCACTTTCTCCTCACTCCCTTAGAGTATGTCTACAGTGCATTCCTCTTCCGAGAGAGGAATGCAAATGCAGACACCCGAAATTGCAAATGAAGTGCGGATTTGACTTTCCTGAGCTTCATTTGCATAATCACGGACGGCCGCTTTTCTAGAATAGCATCTTTTCAGATAACCCCACTAGGATCATGTTTGTTATTTTGAGAGAAAACCCTTCCTTTGAAATAACCCTTAAGGGGATCGTGTTTGTTGTAAATAAATAAATAGTGACAGGGTCAGAGCAGAGGGCAAAAAAAAAAAAAAAAAAAAAGTAGTCCTATTTGGTGTCCAGGCGCTATCCCGCCCATGTCTAAAGGACCTTCCCCCAGCCTACAGGGAGGGTCCACAGAGCACAGATAACCAACTAATTACTTGGGACAAATAAAGAGAAAACAGGGACAGGTGTGAGGGTCAAAGGGCTAAAACGAGGGAACTGGATGGGGACACCGAGCAAAGAACCCTGGACAGTGCCCACGGCCCCCCAATATAAAAAAGTAGGGGAGGGGAGGGGAGATATATAGGTCTTAGACTGAGGAGATGCCTGCCCCCAGAGTAACAGGGAGGTGCTGATTTAGAACCAGCAGAGGCAATCCAGGGCAGTGGAACACCTGGGGCTAATTGACCAGGCCGGCAGAATCAGGCCAGTCTAGGCCAATTAGGACACCTGGGGGTAATTAAGAAAACCAGTTCAGACTTGCTATAAAAGAAGCTTGCCTGAAGGTGTAGGCTGTGTGTACAGCTGGGAGGAAAGGAGATCCCAGTCAGGAGAGTGTCCTGGGGGAGGTTTGGGGCAGTAGTTCAGGGGTCTTGGAGCTGTATTCTAGCAAGTGTCAGGGATTCACATGAGCAGTTACTATCACATGGCCCTGGTTTGGAACCTAGAGTAGAGGGTGGGCCCAGGTTCCCCTCATCAGCTGCCTCCCCATTTCCACTTGAGGAAAGAACTGTGGAATTTATTCTCCGTTTTACCGTATGCTGTGCTAGCCAATGATGAAAAGAGCTCCACAAAGAGCAAATTAAAGCCCTGCCCATAGTGCCTAAAACTGTGGACTGCTGCGAGTCTCTGAGGCAAACATATCCGCCAGGAAGCGCAGGACCCACTGAGTTTTCCTAATCATAGGGTTTGAAGAGACCTCAGGAGGTCATCGAGTTCAGTCCCCTGCCCAAATCAGGACCAATCCTAACTAAATCAACCCAGCTAGGGCTTTGTCAAGCTGTGAGTTAAAAACCTCTAGGGAGGGAGATTGCATTATCTCACTAGGGCTATGTCTATGCTACAGAGGTTTTTTTGGAAAAATTTCAATTACATCCACACTGCAATAGCGTTCTTTTGAAAAAAATTGAAGGAAGAGACGGGTTTTTCCAACAGCGGTAAACCTTTCTCTATGAGAGAGAATGCCTTTTCCGAAAGAGTTCTTTGGGAAAAGGTGTGTGGGAACAGGGAAAAGGGTTTGTTGGGTTTTTTTTTTTTTTGAAAGAAGAAGCCTCTAGGAAATAACACAGGTGCCCTGGTGGCCACTCTGTCCAAAGTAATCACAAGTTTCTATAGTTTCTGTCTCCTGGCCCCTCTCAAGGATGCAGGCACCCAGGACAAGCCTTGTGGCAGGAAACCGGCCCTGGAGCAGCACCCTGACTGCACGGCTCTCCCTGCCACTGGCCCGTTCACCTCCACCACACCAAAAAAACCCTGGCCCTCGCAGGGAGCAGCACCAGGGCTCCCAGGACCCACAGAGGGTACCAAGCAGAGGGCACTCTTGTGGTCTGGAGTGGAGATCCAGTCCCTCCATGAGCTGTGGGGTGAGGAGGAGACACTACAGGATCTCCGCTCCAAATGGCGCAAAGCTGAGATTTATGGCCAAATGGCTGAGTTCCTGCTGGAGCAAGGATACCCACCCTGGATCTCAGAACAGGTCTGGAGTAAGCTCAAGGAGCTCCGCCAGGGATACATGAGGGCCAGAGAGTGCAGTTTGTGCTCTGGGGCAGGACCCCACACTTGCCCCTACTGCCAGGAGTTCCACTAGATCCTGGTGAGTGGGAAAGCCATTTCCCCACCTGTCGTGGTGGACTGCGAGCTGGAGACACCTGTTGACACTCGGCTTGAGGACACGGAGGAGGAGGAGGAAGATGGACAGCAGGAGGAGGAGGAGAACACAGCTACTGTGATGCTGTCCCTGGAGCCGGTTGCTATGAGCCTGGATGTGTCCCAGGCATTGTCTCATGCTGAGGAGTGATCTTCAGGTGAGTGCTCTCAGTCTGTCACACTCACAGGGCGGAGGAGGTGGGTGCAGAGGGGGAGGGGTGTGAGCATCACTTGGCCTGCTCAGGCTGGACATCATGCTGCAGTCCGTGCACGTGGAACCACATGCAGCTTTATTGTGTGCCATCCAGACTTAGCAGGCAGCCCCTGAGCACACCCAGGCTCCTGCTCTCAGGCTCAGGGGAGGCCACACACATGTCTGGCCCTGGGGGGAGCTGGCCCTGGGGTGGGGGGTGGTGAATTCCCTTCCACCACCTGCCATGGCTAGATGCAGGCTAGCCACAAGGGTGCAGGCACAAACCCAGACATTCCGAGGAGTGCCGCACACAGCATACGGGCATGCCTGCACGTGCGAGGCACCACCTGCTCCTGCAGACAGCGCCGCAATACGCAGGTTTGTGTGCATGCCCCAGAGAGGGCCAAGCTGCTTCCGGCTCCTCTGCCACTCATGGAATCCCATTGTGGGCAGATACTTCCCTTGCCTACTTGTCCATGGGTGGGGACAGCAGCCAACATGGTTCCCTGGGCATTTGGGGCCCCTGTGAGGCAGGACCTGCTGTTCAGGCCACACATGGCCTTGCTCCCAGGACACACCCTATTCTCTGGCCCGAGGACTGTTGGTCGCTGCTCCCAGAGGAGAGCACAGCCTCAGGGACAGTGTCTGCATGGATGACTGATTGCCTCTCCCTCTTTGTATCCTCCACAGCTGGGACTGAGGGGCGAATCAGCCACCTGATGACCCGAAAGCGCTCCATCGTCCAGGAGGAGCTGATGAGGCAACATGTAGGCATTCTGCATGACATGCAGCAGACTCTGACGAAGAAGATCCAGGAGGACGCAGAGTGGCAGACCCGCATGTGGGACCAGCCTGTGCGGCAGGGTGATAACATGTGTGCCATCATGCGGGAAATGATGGCACACCCGGCTACTGTCACTGCTCCTGCCTACCACCCTCCTGCCCCCCCGGCTATGCCCATTCCCCCTCTCCCTGCCCCCAAGCGATTCCTCCGCTCCCTCCCCAAGCGATGCCCATGCCCCCTCCCACTGCTTTCCCTGACTCCGCTCCAGCCCCTGCTCCTGTCCACTCCCCTGTGGTCCCTGGACCCACCCAAACCCAAGTTCGATGAGGTCCCCACACCTAAGGTGGGACATTCAGCCACCCCCACGCCACTCCCAGCCGCAAGCCTCCCTCCCCCTTCAGGTTATGAGCCCTCCTCCCCCTGCCCAGCTTTTTTTAATGGAAGATTAATACAAACTTCGTTCTGTTCAAGGCCCTGCCCTAAAGGACCTGGGCAACACTGGGTAAGTCTGTTAGTATTGACATATGGTAGTGTATTTATAATACATGTCCATATCAACCCTCACACCAACTTCACCTCTTGTGTGTACAAGAGTTAGCAGAAAGAATCACTTAGCAAAAGCTGAGAACTTGCTGAATAGGATATGGGTGTGATAAATGTTATGAGCTAATGGTTTAGCTCAGGACAAGGACTCAGTGCTCTGGAGTATATTCCTAGCTCTGCAACTAACTCATATTTATGACCTAAAGCAAGTCACCAAACTTCTCTGTCCCTCATCTGTACAATGGGACTAGTAATGCACAGGCATGTTGTGAAGCTTAATTAGTGTTGGTATGGAGGTACAAAGTATTAATGGATAACTCTCTAATGTTGTAATCTTGCCTTCCTCTAATATTTTCCTTCATCACAAATCCTGGTTGGAAGGGGTTTACTGTTTTCCGCAGCACTATGGGTGCCTTCTTTTAACAACATCCCATTCACCTTTGTCTCTTTTGCAACAACTGTAATATTTCTGATTTATAAGTACCTCCTTTCTTGTAAACTGTCCCAGAACACACCATAATTACACTCTTTCTCTCTCTCTCTGTTTGATTTTTCTTGTAATGGTTTCATAAAACTATCAATGCAAAAGAGTTTATTATTTAAGTCTCAATGGTTTTTTCTTCATTCCATCTTTTATTTAAAAAAGAGAATAATCTTCAGTATCAGTAACTGGGCTTTTCAATGATGCAGTGATGTAGGCATAATAATGCCTTTTGCAATGTCAATTTTGCTGCTCCTTTTTCTATAATTGTCTGCAGGGATGAAGTAAAACAGAAAGCCTAGATTTTTTTTTTGACTGGCCTCCTGATCTGAAGAGGCTCTAAACAATAAGGCTACATCTACACTGGCATGTTCTCATGCAAAAACTCTTTTGCAGAAGAGTTCTACAAAAGAGATGTGCTTTTGCGCAAGAGCATCCTTGCCAGTGTATACGCTCTCTTGCGCAAGAAAGCTCTGATGGCCATTTTAACCATCAGGCTTTCTTGCGCAAGATATTAATGTTACCTGTCTACACTGGCCTCTTGCGCAAGAACAGTTGCACAAAAGGGCTTATTCCTGAGCTGGAGTGTCAGAGTTCTTGCGCAAGAAGCCCTGATTTCATACATTAAAACGTCAGTTTACTTGCACAAGAACTCGTGGCCAGTGTAGAGCGGCCGCTTTGGTGCAAGATCGCGCCAGTGTAGACACAGCCTAAGTTAATGGGAAACCCAGGACCAAATTCAGCTTGGAAATATATGTGTACATTCTCATATGCTGAGTGAGGACCACAGCCATACTGTGTGTGCTGCATTTCAAGTGGGATGACAATGCCATCCACTTACACGATTCTCACATGAAATAATTTGGATTCAGATTGCTGCCAAAATGCTTATCTACCACTCCACTCTTTTAGTTTGATTAATGTTGAATAGATTAGTAACTGTGCCCCTTAAAATGCCTTACTCAAAGACCCATTCATAGCCATTCTGACATGTAATTGAGTCACTTTATGCATGCCTTCTTGAACAAATAAATTGTGTAGATGATGTAAAAGATAGAGATTATTAAGATGTAAAACTGTATGTTCTTCTAACAATAGAGGAATAGATATCATTCTAGTCTCATTCCTAAAAATACACTTTTCTTCTTCCATCTCTAGGAAGGAAGAATTATTTGGTTTCTTGAAATGCTGTTCATTTAAATTGCCATTATACTTAACACCAAAGAAAAATTTCACCATGCCTAAGTTTTTTGCATGAGTGACATACCGTTTGCCAGTTCCAGGAAGGGTAAGTGGTTCTGAAGTCAAATGTAACAACTTCCTAATAAGATGAAAGAAACAATTTCATAAAGTATAATATATAATCAATTGTCACTGGGTGTCACTCTTGAGTCAGCCTACAATTGTTTCAGCAAGGGTTTAGAATAAGTTTTATTATTTACAAGAAGATCATAACTGTGCTTCTTTCCGGTTTTGGTGTATGATACTTTTCTGATTCATAATAATAAATATTTCCTCCCTAAGAAAGCTGAACTCAGCTTAACTGAAAGACCACACCATATCAGCTGGACTTCACAGAATTATATTGTTCAGAGAAGCTGACGTAGGGAGATTGCAAAAATGATTACAGCAATGTTGCTGCAGAGAAACCTCACTAACTTCAATTTCAAACACCCACACTTTGAATTGCAGGCAAAGTTTTTTAAATATATTGGTCTCAATTCATTCTTCAATCTTTTGGGTAACTCTCTTGACTTCACTGCCATCTCATACCATAACTAAGGAATGAAATTGGATGTGATAAAGATATTGTTTGTTAGAAGTGAAATTCATCCCTTTACAGAAGGACAGTACAACATTATTTTGAAATAACTCGCTTTATTCCGAAATAACTTAGTCTGCATCTACACAGCAGGCAGTTATTTCGAAACAGCGTCAAAATACTGTCAAGCTGGAGGACTTCTTACTCTGACTCCTGTAACCCTCATTGCTCGAGGAACAAGGGAAATTGGAGGAAGAGTATTCTATTTCGAAATGTGCTGTGTAGATGCTCCCTATTTGAAATAAGCTATTTCGAAATAAGCTACACAATTGACGTAGTTCAATTTGAGTAGCTTATTTCGAGTTAAGCCCTGCAGTGTAGACGCACCCTATGTGGCCTATGTACCACTTATGTCCTCAGAACAAGTGTAAGTAGATATTAAGTAATACATAACTCTTGTCCTGAATTTACCCATAGGAGAAGAATCAAAGTGTCCCATCACTTACTAACTCATATTACTAATAATGTAAAATAAATGTTAGTATTAAACTGGTTTATCTGGCAAATATACATGATCTCCAAAGGAATAGTTATCCCACAGCAGTACTATAACACTGACTGCAGCAGTCTGATTTGCAGAAGGTAAAACCAAGCATGTTTTTGCTGTGTTGGCCAGATTTCACCACTAAAATATTTTTTTACTCTACTTCTGGAGAGAAGCACATGGTAACCACATCTCCTATTTGGAAGGCAACTTCCACTTTTCTCACACAGTTGCTAGGACATGAACAAATAGGGCATGTCTACACAGCAGGGCTAAAGTTGCAATAAGCTACGCAACTTCAGCTACATCGATTGCATAGCTTAAGTCAAAATAGCTTATTTCTGCTTTAGGTGCTGTCTACACAACAGAAAGTTTAAGGAAGAACACTCTTCCTTTGACTTCCCTTACTCCTTATGAAATAAGGATTACAGAAGTTGGAGTAAGAAGTCCTCCAGCTTGACATTATTTTGAAATACAGGCTGGCTGTGTAGACGTGCACTATATTATTTTGGAATAATGTCAGTTATTCCAAAATAACGCTGCTGTGTGGACACAGCCATACTGTCCATCACTCCTCACTACACATACATCATAGCCCCCGGAGTTCAAAAAGGCAAAATTGTGAGCCAATTCATTTGATGTGTCTTTTCTACTAGTCACAGTATGACACACTCCCTTTCTTTTTCATACACTCCTGAAGGTTCACAAAGAATTAATGTCAATAAAAACAGTTTATATATAATTTATCTCTAGTCTCAAAATAGTACTAGTCCATTTATGCCATGAAAATAATTATGTTGCCTGGGTGAATGTTTAACCTAACCTCCTTGCTTCATCAGTTTTCAAAAATGTAGGCTGCACAACATTTCTGCTAGGATGGAAACAGTCTTTAATTCTAATATCACTTTACCTACTGCTTTGCAGAGGCACCATTTTCACAATGCAACTCTTGTTGGCAATGATGTGGAAACCCCTACATAATGTCCAAACAAAGAAATAAACTTTTTCTTCCCCTAAACTCTACTTATAAGAGTTGCCTTGTCCCAGCATAGTTTAACACTTGCTTTTGATAATGAATTCTGCAATATTTGTAGTGAGAGGTTTTAAAAATGTTTAATAAGAAAAGGTGCCATGTAGGCAAAGATAATATTGTGTCAAAGCAGTGGTGCTTTGGGGATAAGTATTTGGAGAGTGCACTTTGCAAATAAGGAATGTGCCCAAAATATCATCATTTCAAAGCTGCTCTATGGGCAGGAATTATGGATTTGTTTTTGTGATTGAATGTCTCATAAAATTCCCAGGACAAGATTTTTTTAAAACGTATAAGAGAGACATTTTCACATATGATGACAGGTTTCCTCCATTTTCTTATGGATGCTGTGTAGTCGGTACAAAGCTCATCTTGGACAAGTGAACAGTCCTGGGGTGATATTGCATTGCTGCCTAAAGCAGTTAAGGCCCACTGAATAGGGCTGTTTAATTCTTTGGATGGCAAGTCTGCAGGATCTTGAGCAAGGCTGAGTATGCTTGTATTTGGACTCCCTTATGCCTGAAGAGGGCCTTTGGAATGGAGCAGGTCAGGACAGTGTGGCCAAACAAGCAGTACTAGCAGTGTGCAGGGATGTAGGTGCAGACTCTATGCCTCAGTAGTATCTCCTAATTCCCTTTGTACAGTTTATCTCATTGCTACATCCTTCAAAACATGGATATTTGATTAACCAGGTTAATTAGACACTGTATGATTAAGTTACTAATGACCTAATACTTTGAAAAATGAGTTCATAATCCTGAATAATTGTCACAGCCCCTAGTTGTAACATTCACTTTCTCCAACCAGGAATCTGCTTCTCTTTGTCCTTCTCCTTTATCATCATGTATCTGATTTCTGTTACCATGAACAGAACAAGCCTGGTATCTGTGAGGCTTGTGTGCGCCACTGCCTTGACACAATTGTTTTTTCTGAAAAGAAACAGCTATCTTTCATGGTTTTTTCTCCAACAACTCCTCCCAAACTTCTCTGATGCTGATAGATTGCTTTGCACTTCACCATGAGATTCCAACCTAGCAATTTTGGCTCCCCTAGTCCTTGCAGAGAATTTAGTCCTTTTTTAAAAACAGTTTGACACTCATTTCTTGCCTGCACCTACCTGGCTTTATATAATAGCTTTTGCACATTCAGAAGGGATGCATAAGGTGGTGCAATGCAGTTACATGTCAGAATATGACTACAAATGGGTCTAAGTGTAAGGGATTCTAAGTGGAGTAGCTTACACGCTGAGTATTCATGAGGGCAGAGTTAGAGAGGTATTTTACCCCCATCACTCCCCAACTTTAATTTATACCTTCTTGTGGGGGCTCAGAATTAATAGTGCAGGGACTTACTTGCATTGCTGGGCTGCTTGTGTGATGTTAAGTAATTCCTCACCAGTTAACAAAGGCCTTGAATTTTGAACTGTCTAAAGGACTGACAGTCCTTAAGACAGAAGGTCTTTGTTTATTCACAAAACAGAAATAGTGTGAATAGCAATACACCTTCCCCAACATATAGCCCTAAACTGTACCCTGATTAGGAGGGAAAAGGTAGTTTAGTGTTTAGTGTGTCTAGTGATTTTCCCAGCATGAGTGACAAATCTTGTTAATCACTCAGGTATGTCTACTCTAGGAAATTATTTAAAAATAACTTATTTTGAAATAATAACTCCCAAAATAACTACAGTAAACTTCCGATAATCCGGCACCTTTAGGACTCAGGGGGTGCCGGA
>JANRFK010001605.1:21712499-21730850 GCA_030068395.1 Apalone spinifera
ATTCTATGAGGAAGAAGCCTTTTTGAGAAAGAGCTCTTTCGCAAAAAGGCATGTGCGAACGGGGAAGAGGGAGATCTTTTGGAAGAAGAGGAAAAAGGAAAAAGCACAGGTGCCCTGGTGGCTATTCTGTTCATAGCAATCACAGCTTACATGCGAGAGAGCATCCATTCAGTCTGGATGCTCTCATTCAAAAAAGTAGATTGCTTTTTCAATGCACTTTTGCAGTGTGGGCACTTTCTTTCAGAAGAAGTTTTTCTGGAAGATCTCTTCCGAAAAAAGCTTTTTCCGAAAGAAGCCTGTAGTCTAGACGTAGCCTGAGTTTAACCACTTAGTCAATGGGTGCTGGCCAGAGCTCCTCCTATCCATCACAGAAGTGTATTGGTGCATGGGAATGGATCCAAAGGACAGGAAAAAGACTGTTTTTCATGGCTTGACAAAGCCTGTGGCAATTTAAAGTGATGGCTTTCAGTCTGTGTATTTCCCACTATATCCGAAAGTTTTTTGGAGAGAGTGTTGCAGGGCATGTCACTCTATTCCTGTTTGTGTTCTTAGTGATATGGTAGCACATGCTAAAATTTTTTAACAAGAACTGATAAGCTTATCATAGACCATTTATAAATTTGAGGCTACCAATCTGAAACTGAACCTAAAGAAATGTGAGTAGTTTCAAAACAAGGTAATTTACCTTGAGCACACAGTGAGGAGAGAGTTTCCATCGACAAAAATAAAATTGAGGCTGTTCAGAATTGGCCAACTCCTCAGAGACTCACACATATGCAGAGTTTTGTAAGGCTCTGCTTCTGCTATAGAAGGTTTATTTGTGGAATCGCCAATAGTGCAAAACCATTGCGTAGGTTGGGTGAGAAAGGGAAACTACTTCAGTGGTCAACAGTGTGTGATATAGCATTTTCAGAATTGAAAAAAGTTCTTGTGATAGCTCCTGTCTTATCTTCAACTCCTTCCGTGCTAGACAGATGCTAGTGCTTATTTTTGGGGGCAATATTAGAAAACAAAAGTCTTGAGAAGGTGGGGATTTATTACAGCAAGAGTCTAAATTTTCTAAAGAGAAATTATTGCATTATTCGAAAGGAACTTTGGTCAGTGGTTAACCCTATAGAAAAATGTCCCCGTTATTTGCATTGGAAGAAGATTGTGGTCAGGACATACCATGCATCTCATTGATGGCTCTTTAGATTTGAGGCAACTTGCCAGGTGGTTGAAAGAATTGTAGGTTGTGATTTCACAGTCTGGGAACAAGCACAGAATGGTTGATGTCTTGTCCACATGGCCTTTTTGGGAAGCTAATTGCAAACACTGCCCTAAGCAGGAAATAAATGATTTGGTTGTTCAGGAAAATGAGATAACCATCTAATTCTGAGCAATCTCGTCTCTTTCCATAATTTGTAGATGTGCAAATATTCCTGGTTCATCCACCAGAATAGTAGGTCAGGGGTGGCAGGAATGGACTCCAGAGCAGCTAAAAGCTTCTGAAAGAACGGAGTCTGATCTTAGCAGAGCGTGTGATAGGAAATCATTTGGCAAATAGAACTCCCTTAGGATGCAGTATTCCACTCACAATAACACAGTAAAAGCTTTCTGGTCAGAGCGGGAAAATTTGGATCTTAAAGATAGAATACTGTATAGAAGATGGGAAAAACCTGAAGAATGAGGTTCTGAGATAGTCATGATTTTAAAAATGATTGAAATTTTAGGGTTGCAAAAACCTTAGTCAAGCTAAGAGAAAATGCAAGATCTGAATATGGGTTAAGTGCTTGTGTCTAAAGGGGTAAAATAATTTCATAATGAAATCTCTCAGGCTAGATCTACACTAGGGGATAAGTTTGAATGTATGCTATGTAGCTGGAGTCAAAGTATCTTAAATCACATTTTGGTGCTGTCCACACAGTGGAAGGTCAATGGGAGTGCGCTCTCCCTTCCACTTCCCTTACTTCTCGTAGGAGCAGGACTACTGGCACCGATGGAAGCGCCTTCTCAGTTTGAATTAGTGTGTCTTCACTAGACCTGCTAATTTGAACCCCAGAAGGTTGACTGAGGCAGCTTTGATCTTCTCTGTAAGGTAGACAAGCCTTCAGAGACTTTATCTTCTCCACAGAATGCATGTAGTAATGTTGGAATATGTGATTTAAGGAAATTGGGTCATGAATATAGTTGTTTTATAGCAGTGGTTCTCAACCATGGCGCACATGCCTAGAAGTGTTCCAGAGAGTACATCATCTCATCCATATATTTGCCTTGTTTTACAACAGGCTACCTAAAAAGCCACAAAAAGCACTAGTGAATTCAGTACAACCTAAAATTTCATACAATGACTTGTTTGTACTGCTTTATATACCATACTGTGTGGTAATGGAATGTGCATATATTCACTGTCAGGACTTGGCCCAAGTTAATGATCATACCAGGGGACCAAATTTGATGATGAGTCCTGGTCATGTGCCATCTATGGCACACTATATATATGTAAGAAGGTGTGTGAAAGCATGTTAATGAGGTTGAAATTATCATGGTATTTATACAGTTACAATCTGAAAACAGATTTTTAAAATGGGGAGTTAGAAATGGCAATGGTGGGGATAGTAAAAACAGTAAGAAATAGAAAATGACTAAAAAAAAATTCCATTCTGCAAGCAATATATTGCTTTTGCTTTTACAGCTCTACAAATGGGGATCCACCTCAAGCTTTGTGTTCCTTTGAGGAGAAACTCTATTGCAGGGGTCAGCAACCGATGGCTCTCGAGTCAAATATGGCTAACTGTGGAACCAAAGATGGCTCTTTTGCCATTCCCAAAATACATGCAACTTTTTAAATTAAAATGAAAAATTAATTCAGAATTTAAAAAAATGCACAATTCCTCATGTCAAGATGGTCTTTTTTTTGTCTATTTCACCATTAACCAAAAGTGAAAGTGAGGCGGTGCACCCTGGTAAGAACCAGCTACACTGTGGCAAGAACCAGCTGTGGGACTCTGCTCATTTAAAGGGCTGGCTGAGGGCGCACCTTAGGGAACGTGTGTGTGCTCCCAGCTGGAATAGCAAGAGGGACTAGTGGCAGTAGATGCCTCTATCTGGCTGTGGAAGCCTGGCTCCAGCCCCCATCTGACTGCTATGGTCTGTTCCCAGCTGCTGTACTCCTAGAGTAGATCCTGTGGTGGCCCAATCCACATCTGGCTGCAGGAAGGACTGGCAGTGTCCCTGTTCCTGCTGCAGGATGGGTAGGAGGGAAGACCATGATCTGGCTGTGGCGATCCTGGCTCGGCCCTTCCTTCAGCCACTGCTGCCTGGATGCAGCAGCCCACCCCTGGCTAGGTAAGGTAATCTGGCTCCAGACCCCCACCCACATACTCTACTTCCCACCCCCAGCACTCTGCCCTGCCTCCTGCACCTCCCACACACCCCTTCTCCTTGCCCTGAGCCTCTCATACACTCCACCCCTGACTCCTGCACCCCCAGCAGCAGCAGAAGTCCCATTAAATAAAGTCTGTGAGTTTGTTTCATTGATGCTATTATTAATCATTATGCCAATTATAAATAATAAGTTGTATATTTTCAGTCATGAAAATGGGCATTCTTATACTGGCTCTTTGTTGACCACTTGTTCAAGTGTTGCTGACCCCTACTCTATGAAATAACAGTATGAAAGCAACACACTTGCAATGACAAAACACTCTGTGCATGCTGGTAAGATAGAAAAAAAATTTTCAGAAAAAACTTTCTGAGTTCCAGACTTAACAGCTTAAAATGAAAACAGCTTCAACTATTTCTACAATAACGCTCAAAGCTTCATATGTTGTCTCCCTTCTTGTAGCAAAATCAAAAAAGCCATACATGATAGCAGATGATCTTATTCTGCCTGATGCTATAATGCTTGCAGAAAACATGCTTGATTAAAAAGCATCTGATACTTAAGAAAGTACCCTTATGAAATGGTTCTGTGTGTTGTAGAATTGAAGAATTAGATGAAGATATTCCGTCTCCACTGGTAGACAAACTTAAAATGGCAAAAACATTAGTCCTTTCTGATAGAAGAGTTCATGGTTTCAGCTGATTGCTTATGTTCACACGTTTATTTCTGATCATTCCTTCTTGCCTCTGTGTTTGACAATACTGTGTGGTTAGCTCAACTTGCCTACTTCAGATATATTTAGCAAGCTGAATGATCTAAATTTGTCCATGTAAGGGTGTGCCACTGACATTCTGAATCTGTGACAACTTCAACCTAATTAATATGCTTGCACACATCAGTAGATGACATAAAACACATGTTTAATACAGTACATATAGGCACATGATGTTACTATATAATCCATATGTAAACCTCAGGATCTTTTGAAAAAGTGTCCCATTTTTGAAAGAACCACGTCTAGACTGCAGTTTCAATTTCGAAATAGCGCTTTTTCGAAAGAGCACCATTACGTGATTATGTATATGAAGCATGGGATATTTAAATCCCGGCTTCATTTGCACTTTCGAAGTGCTTCATTTACATCCCTCTGCTGACAGAGGGATGTAGTCTAGACGTAGCCTTACACTTATGCAGTTCTCTCCCAATGGAGCTATTCTGCAGGTCCTAGGTTCCCCAGGGCTGAGTTCTTCACACTCTAGAATCAGATGAGAGGAAGCAAGTGTGCGCGCGCACGCATGCACACACATTAACAAAGCACATCTGAGAGGACTGGTTAATCAGCACTCAAGCTGACCCTTTATATGGTCCAGGACTCAATAGGGTGGGTTAAACTGCAATTTTAAGCTACTACCCTAATATGCCCTTTGACTCAGCAGGCTGGACTAACCAGCACTTTTAAGCTTCCACCCTCATATGCCCCCAGATTCAGCACGTTCCTATTCCCACTTTCACATCCTGAGCAAACGCCAAGGGGAGAGTGGAAAAAAAGCAAGAAAAAAGCAACTAGCTTAACCACAAAAGTTATTTATTTCCGGGGAGTAACCTTTACAAGAGGAGCCAAAGAAAAAAACAAGTTACAATACTAAATCTTAACTTAAATGTGATTACAAAAGTTAGGCCTAGCAAACCATAACTGAACACATAAGACAGGCTGAGAAGGCTATAGGTGAGAGAGAAGCTTGTGAAGCTTGAATTGATCAGGGACCCAGGCTGTGTTGACATCTGAGGGCTCACAGGGCTGGAGACAAGCAGAGCCCCTAGCACAATCAGTAAGGAAAAGATGAAGGTCCAACAGAACTAATGCAGAATTTGGATCCAAGCATCAGAACCCTTAATTGAGCATGGGTACAGGATTTTGTTGGGAAACAGGGATTTAATGGAGGACACTAGATTTATTTATTGGTACATTGATGGTTCAAAGTTGTTTTATTCAGGCTAGACAATAGGAACTAATTATTTCTGGCTATCGGTGGTGATTCTTCAGGAAGCTCATAATGCAATTAGGCAGCGTTGTATTTTGGATACCAACAGAGGGTTTATTACTAGAATTGACATGATAATTACTGAGCTGTATAGGTGCAGGTGTGGGTTCATTAACATCTGAAGTAGAGATTTCCCATCAGTGAATGCTTCCCTGTTTTTGGGTCTCAGAGTTCAGTGTGGTTTTTGCCTTAGAATGTTTGTTCTGCATTCTGTATACTAATGGAGATACCTTTCTTTCTCATCATTGATGCAAATGAGGCTAGGGGAGTTTCCTTAATCCTGTCATCCTTAAGTGGAGGGATTTGGGTGTGTCTTTCCCTTCTTTTCATTGCTTTTTGTAAGTCTTTCTTCTGATTGGCTTCGGTTCAAGCAGACGCTGTGGGGGAAGATCTTTCATGAGTCACACAGACTGAACACTATGCCCTGGTTCCCTAAGAACACAGCTGGTACAGGTTGTACCTCCCTTGTCCAGCACCTTTGGGACCTGACTGGTTCTGAACAAGGGGATTTGCCAAACAAGGGGAAGTCCCTCTCAAGGTGGGTGATGCTTACAGTTAATTGGTTCTGTGGGAGCAGTCTGTGGCTGTGACAGCTTTGTTAGCCAGTCCAGTGGGGGGGCTAGGAGTGGGAGCCCCATGGGCTGGAGCAGTGAGACCCTGCTTAGTTGGTTAACCGGTTAATTGTTAGGCCATCTTAACGTTTAAATGGTTAACTGAAGTTAACTGGTTAAATGTTGCGTTGGCCTGACGTTTTCTCGGTTAACTGATTAAGCAGGATTTTATATCCCTGCTCTGTTCTGTTTCACACCTGCTTGAGAAATGTCCTCTATAAATAATCAGTTTCTGTTTCAGGCAGAATTTACATTGAAAATTACTTCCATCCAGGTGGATGGTCCTTCCAGAAACTTGAATCTGCAATTGCTAGTCAAATGAGCAGCCATAGTCCCTTGAGAGGACTCAGGGTGAAATCCCTATTATTTAACATATTCTTTTCAAGATGATCCTTGATGTTTAGCGGCTGTTACTAGTCACACTTAAACCTGTTTTTACAAAGCGAGAAGTGGAAACATTCTTCTTCCTTAGCTTGCCCTTATTCTTTAACAATTTCTGTGGCTTCCTAGTTCACGAATTACTGACCTGATGGCTCAACATTGCTTCAAAAATGAGTATTTTGACAGCTTACTACAATCTTGTATACCCTGTCACCTTCGATGTTCCAGTAAGCCGCCTTTTTCATGTCAGAGCTATTGTAATGAGAGTAAGTACCAATTCTGTAACATTATTTGTTTGTGCTTGCATTTTTACAGTTGTACTTTGCATTGATTCTAAAGATAAAACATAAAGAATGACACTAAAGTTTACAAGACCAAATAAAAAATCTGTACAAGACTGAAGACCTAAACATAATATTCTATATATCAAATGAACTATGTTAGGAAAGAAAAATTTTCAAGCTACTGAGTGGTCATTCACTAGAAAAAGAAATGTGTTCTTAAAGATGTGACAGGTTTATAGATTAGGTCATGTGTTTATCAATTTACTGCATTCCTTGTTGTTTTTAATGCACATAATATTTTCCTTTATTTTATAATGTGCTACAGGTCCAGTGCAGGTGTCAGACAGAATTATTTGGATTGGTTTGGGAACAGGATTGATTTTAACATTCACAGTGTTCATATTAATGGTATTGTTTAAAAGGAAGCGCCCAAAACTATCAAAGGAAGAACTGAAAAATGCAGGTAGAAAAATATGAATGTAAATAAATACAACTCTTTGTAAAATATTTTAAGATTGTTATGAATTTCTGCTATAATTTTGAATATAGCTTACATCACCAGATTCCAATAGTTTTACTCATGGTGGAGAGTACGTTATTCCACAAATAGACCCACTGAAGTCAATGGGGCTGTTGGAAAATGTACTTCACAACATGGGTAAGGATATCATTATAGTTGGTAATAGCTGCAGCCCTCTGGTCTTGGTTACATAAAATTTGTTTTTTAATTTTAATATATGTATTAACTCGCTTATCCTATTTTGCTTTGGGAATTGTCTATGAACTCTTAACAGAATTTCTTTGTCAAAGGCCTAGTCCTTCCGCCATTGAAGCCAAAAGGAATTTTTCCTGGCTAGAGAATAAAAATGGAAGATTAGCCTCATAGCATGTACAGTACTTGTTTTGATTCAACCCATCCCTCGTAGCCATATCTAAAGTATACTAGAAGATTTACCTGGCATTGCTCAGGTCCTTAACTCAATTTTTGTTTTTTGGAAAATAAAATGAAAATGTACATGCTTCATTTAAATCATTGCTATGGGGTGGTGGTGAAGTAAAGTTGAGTATGCAGGGTGCCCTGGTGAGAGAGAACTATCCCCACCCTCTCTCACCACAGCCGTTGGGGCCAGGTAAGAAGTGCCTATCCATGGCAGTTGCAGCTCCGGTGGTCACAGGTGGGGGAGGAGTGCATAGTCCGTAACTGGGACAGGTCCAGGCTTGTCTGCCCATTGTGCTACCCAGCCAGATTGAGGAATGCAGTAAACTGTCACTTTCCCCTTGGTCCCTGACGAAGGGGAACAGCCAGCAACGTAAGAATCTGGGGTGAGCTTCAGCCCCCCTCACTGCCCTCCCTAGTGTACACCTGGTGGGTGGGAGGCTTGGGGCTGAGGCAGTTCTGGAGATGGGGGGCGTCCCCATATAGCCTCTTTCACCTGCCTAGTGATTCTGTCTCTTTTCTGTATGGATTTATGAGATGCAATCCCATTCCAAGAACATCTCATTTTCCTGGCACAACCAAACCCTTACCTTGTTTTAAGTTATAATAAGATAAAGCTGTATACCTAATTTGGTGGTCCTAGCTCTTACCATTTAGAAGTTCTTGAAAAGACAGAGAGAGACACGCAGTCAAATTTATATTAGATTTTCTCTGTGGATGCTAACAATTAATTTTTGACCTTTTCATATCCATATTTACATATCTTCACAGAGTCTGTAGTGGAGTTGAATGTTATACTCAAGGCAGATACTGAGAACAGTGTGAATACAGATATAATTGGAGATTCCCTTGAAAGCGAAACATCACTGATGTATTCAGTGGAGGAATGCACTTGTGTGGACTATGGCTTTGTGAAACTCCAAACTGGCCTTGATACTTCATTTCCATTACCAGCCACAGACGAAGGAGCTACTGTTCTGGTCACTACAAAAACTTCTGAATATTGCAGCTATATTCCAGATGCTATGACGACTCACTCATAGGGAGATAGAAGATGTTTTTGCTACATAATAATCAGCTCCACTAATATATGTATACTCATAAATCTCATTATTTGCTCTCAGTAGAGAAGGATAGAACATGTGGTTTCTTTATAGTTCTTGTATTTAACTTTCATTGGTATTATATTGTTTCTAATTTTAGTCTCTTGTGGGAGCTATTTACCAGAACTTACAAGCTATAAGTATTCCTATGTGGGGAAAACTTTTCTGCACTATCATTAAAAACTATATTTACTAATCAAATGATTTGATGTGTATAAATACCATCACTACACATCTTAAATATATTTTTAAATAGAAGATTTACCTGAAGTTGCTCGGGTCCTTAACTCAATAAATTTTTTTGTGGGGGGGAAAATGAAATGAAAATGTACACACTTCATCCAAATCATTGCTCTGGGGAGGGATTGGGAATGAGGAGTTCAGTATGCAGGCTGCCCCCCGGGAGAGAGGACTACCCCAGCCCTCTCTCACTGCAGTAGCTTGGGGCTGAGAAGCACTTCTCTATAACTGCTGTAGCGTCAGCAAGCACAGCCAGGGTAGGGATGCATGTCCCCTGGCTGAGGGACAAATAGACACACAGACAAACTCTCTGAAATATATAGTAGATAGCTGTCCCTTTCTCACCTCTACCCCCTGATGGCCCAGAGGGGTTACATCTGTCCTGGTCCTAATCTCTGCCCCCTTGCTGCCCCCCTGTGGTCATTCTGAAGTAGAACTGTCCCTCCTGCAAAACCCCTCCCCTTCCATTTTATGAGAAAAAATCAAATTCCAGGCAAATCCCATTGTCCTGGCACAACCAAACCCTTACCTTGCCTTAAGTTATAAGAGGAAGCTGCATATCAAATTTGGTGGTCCTAGCTCTTATCATTTAGGAGTTCTTGAACAGATGGACAGACAGATGTGCATCTCTGAAATCCGTAGTAAGATTTCAATTGCAATTTTATTGTTTAACGTTGAAATTAAAACTGTGATTAATCACAATTTTTAAAAATTGTGATTCATTTTTTGAGTTAATCATGGAAGTTAACTATGATTGACAGCCCTAATTGTTCCTCTAGATGCACAATGATGTAAATGAATTGAGAATTTGATCTAGTGTCTCTTTTTAACTAGTTTTTATCTGACACACTTCTATTGCTCTGTTAGGAAACTTATAAACACTTGCTTATTCCAGGGGAATTTCTGAAGGGGGGCTACTTTGTGAATTTTAGAAATGATCATGGGTACCCCAGAGTGGGTGGGGCCAGGAGACTTTGAATGCTCCCCCGCCCAGAAACCCTGATTGGCCTGATTGTGGGGGAATGCGTGAAAGTCTTTCTCTCCTACTCCTGCCTGCTGGGGCACCCAGTACCTAGAGGGAACCACCAGCTGTTTTGAACAGTTGGTGGATCTCTGTAGGTGCTGCATATCCCTGGCAGGGAAGGAGACTTTGCATGTTCCCCCGTTCCCAAGCCAATCATGGCCTGGGAGTGGGGGAGCAGATGAAGTATTTGACCCCCGCCCCCATTCCCACCCTGCCAGATGTGTGTGGTGCCTAGACAGAAACGCCAGCCATACTGAACAGCTGGCAGTTCTCTCTAGGAGCTGCATGCCCTTGGAGGGATGGAGGAGACTTTGCACACTTCCCCCATTCTCAGGACTCAATTGAACTAGGGGTGGGGAAGTGGCAGGCTGGCCATTGGCCAGATCAATTGGCTTGGTGGGCCAGATCTGGCTCGCGAAGGTTGTCTTGCCCACCCCCGCTCTATACCTTTAACTATTAAGTGTGTCCTTACCCCACAGCAACCTGCGAAAAAGGGACAAACACACATTGCAAGGAATGTAGCAAAATGTGCACTTTCCCCTCACTCCTCGATGAAGGGAAACAGCCAGCAATGTTTCCTTACGAATTAAGGATGTGAATGGGTAACCCAAGGGTGATGCTTACCTGATAAAAGTTAACTGTTACGTTAGAGCAACTCCTAGCCCACACAGGGCTGCCGACTCCCAGCCTGTGAACCCATGTGGGCTGGGAGCTGGCAGCCCTTCCTCCCTCCCTCCCTTATTCCTCAAAAATCAAGGTTTACAGGATCTTGCGAAAGAGGGTGTTTTTTTCCGACAAATGGTCCCGTTTACACAGGGCTTTTTATCGCAAAAACCTCTTCCGCAAAAAGAATCGGAAGCAGATATGTAAATGCAAGTGCCATTTGCATATCCTCTTCTGTAAAAAAATGGCAGTGTAGCCGTAGCCTGAGAGGAGACATGACAGTGATTTTCAGTTGTCTAAAAGGGTGTCACAGGGAGATGGGGGAAAATTGTTCTCCTTGTCCTCTGATGATAGGACAAGAAGCAATGAGCTTAAACTGCAGCAAGAGAGGTTTAGGCTGGACATTAGGAAAAACCTCCTGTCACGGTGGTTAAACACTGTCAGGATGGTTAAACACTGCCTATGAAGGTTATGGAATCTCCATCACTGGAGATATTTAAGAGCAGGTTAGAAATCTTTAGGGATGATATAGACCATGTTTGGTCCTGCCATGAGGGCAGAGGACTGGAATTGATGATCTCTCGAGGTCCCTTCCAGTTCTAGTAGTCTATGATTCCATGATTTAAAATGAAGTTTGATAAACCAATATGAGAAAGTTCAGACGCTTAGTGTATTTAATCATTTAAATTAAACCAATCTCCCTAGCGGCATCACTAGCAAAATGGTTTGGGTGTAATTATGTACTTAACAGTGAGATTCCATTAGCAACTGGTGATCTGTGGAAAAGTTTACATTGAGCCAGGTGGTTCATGGGCCAAAAAGTTTGAGTACCATTGAAATAGAGGCATCCCTGGCCTCTCCCCCCTGAGAGACTGCCCTGGGCTCTCTGCTGCTCCACAGAAAGATTGGGTCTGTCTTCATAGCACTGAAATCACCATGTCACTCTGGTGTGGATGATGGATAGACTCTGTTAGTCTTCCTCATCCAAGCAGTTGATGATTTAAACAGCATGTTAAGATGCCACTGAAAATACTTGGCGCGTCCTCACAGAGGCAGGGTGCTCTCTCTACAGCTGAGGTAAGCACTCAAAGCCGCCTCCTCCTGCCCTGCCAGGAGTGCACGTCACTTCAAAGCGCCACATGCTCCTGGCAGGGAGGAGGTAACTTCCTGTGCTTTTCCCTGCCCCCAGACCCTTATTGGCCTGGGGATTGGGGAGCAGCAGAGCCCCTGTGGGCTGGATCAACCCACTTGGTGGGCTGGATCCGGCCCGTGGAGGCCTTTTTGCCCACCCCTGCTCTAAAGAGAGAGTTGTCATAATTTGTGTGTCTGAGTAAACAAGTCCTCTGTGAGCTCTGTGAAGAGGTGAGATATTTTTACTTCCAGTTTCTAGGAATTTGTTCTTCTGTCTTTGGGCGGCATGTTGCCTGGACCTGAATGAAGTTAGCTGTGACAATGGATTTCTGAGTTATTCTGACACACAAAGTGAAACCTGGGCTAAAGACCTCACATCTCGTGAGAGAAAGCACTGCTGTCAGAAGAAGTCAATTCAAAGTCTCTCCAATTTTCTTCAAAGATTGCCTCTACCAGGCAGTGGGGCTTTTACTGATTGGTCTCTTATATTTTTGAAGGGTCACCATCTGTTAACTGGATTTTCTTGGGTAATATCAACAGATTGCTTTGGGCCCAATCCTAGCTTAAAGTTTCAATTGGATCAGGCCCTTTGTAAGCAGTTTGGGAAGTGATCTTATTGGCAATTATTATTCGGTATTATTTACATAATTTAGGCACTGCTGTTATGGTATTGACATATATATTTCTCAGTAGCTTTACATATAAAACATCCCAGGCCCATTGTACCTTTCACGCTGTTGTGATGAGGGTTAGTGACAAGGTCTTTTCTCCCCTGTAATTGTCATGGTTAGTTCAGTATTGTCATTCTGGCTTGTGGAAACAGAGAACACATGATAGTTTTGCACTAACTTAAAAAAATGCAGTTGCAGTACATTTCATGAGGGATGTAAATTCCCATTAATCAGTTAACTGGTTAATGTTAGCTCCCAGCCCCCTTCAGCGTAGCCTCTGTCTACACCAGGCTGGACTCCACTTGGAGAAAGGCTGCTCTGGACACCACAGGCAGTTCCTGCCTGCAGGGCCCTCAGAATCCCCAGACAGGGCCTGTTCTGGATGAGAGCAACCCCTTAGGGCCCTCTGTGGGGCTGGAGTAGCTCCGTGCCCACAGCAAGTGGGGAGCTGCTCCAGACCCCTTTGATTACCAGTTAATTGGAACAGGGAAGCATCATCCGTTAAGAGAATGAAGGAAGTTGTCCCATGCAATTGTGGGATAGTTCTGGATGATTCCCAGTCCATGAGTCAAATGGGGCTGCATCTAGCAGTAATAAGTCTCATATCCTGGATCTCATCTTGAATTGAGGTTGGACCCTTAGCACTGCAGAGTGATGGGACACTAGGTCTGGGGCCTGGGTTAATGCAATTGCAGTATAGTTGCATGGGGGAGAGGGGCTGTCCTATGGGGCCCAAACCCATCCCTATTGGTAGAGAGGATGGTGGGAGGAGTTTTTGACGGGGTCACATGTCACCTATCTTGACCCCAGAAATACTACCCCCAAGTGTGGGGCTTCCTGTGTCAGGTGGGTGGGGCCTAAGGGGCCAGGGGCAAGATTAATGTGTCCCCATCTTTAGTTCAGAAAATATGAACACTGTACTTCCCACACACTAAGTCCTAATGCCCTCCAGACCCATCCCACACCCCAAACTCCTGCTCAGCCTCCTGCCTTATGCCCCCCCCACAATAAAGGTGTTAATTATCAAGTAATTGACTAATCGAATAGTCAATGCATTTTTGCATTGACTATTTGATTAGTTGATAGGACGCCTCCACCTTTGAAGTGTAGCAAGAGCCCCCAGCTGACCCCGTGCGCCAAGCAGCGCTGCCGCTTTGAAATGCCTCCAGGAGCCTGAGGCCGGCGCAGGTGACCCTGGGCTCTGTGTAGTGCTGTCACGCTGAAGTACCCTCCTCTTCTGCCCGCTTGCTGTCTATCTGCTAGGCAGCAAGGGGGGCGGGGAACGGGCTAGTCACTACCCTGTAGTCCTTAACATCCCTATCCCGCACTCCAAACCCCTTGACTCCAGCCTGCGGGTCCCTCCTGCATCCAAACGCCTCAACCAACAGCCCAAGAGCAAAGCGAAGGGGCCACCAGTGCGCGCACCCCGCCTCAGCCCGCAGCCCTTTCCTCACACTGCCCCAGCCCCGCCACCAACGGCCGAGGGCCTGCCCCGGTGCTAGCCAGAGCGCCGCCCACAAGGGGAGGGGCCATCTGAGTATCTCACCACAAGCGCGCCCCTGCCCAGGTCAAACTGCGGGCAGCGGCCCAGTGGGGCAGTTGGGGACGCGCACGCGGGCAGCAAGGGAGGCATTTTCTCGCGCCGTCCTCTTCCAGTGTTTACCTTCCGGGTCGGTGGGGCCTCACTTCCGGGGCGGGGTGTCCGCTGTGTGTGCCCCTGGCCCGGCTTCCCTCTGTAGAGAGGTCTCAGCGGGAGCAGGGGGCTGGCGGAAGCACCGGACTCCGGGCATCATGAGCGGTGAGTGCCCGGCCGAGCCCGCTGGGTGCCTCAGCCCTGGGCGTGGCCCCCGCCACCCAATCTCTTGGGGTGCAGCGGTGCAGTCTGGCGCTGGCTGCCTGCCGGGGGTCCTGGCACGTCCCGGGGCCATTAGTGCTGAGGGCTGGCTCAGGCTGTTGGTCGCCTCTGGGAGCAGGCTGACGTGCTCGAGGGATAACCGAGCCCCCGAGCAGGTGCCCCCTACTCCGGAGCCCTGAATGGGGAGCACCGTCCCCCTTCCCTTGTATTGCGTGAAGCTCTGTAGCTTCGTGTGAAATCCCAGATCCAGCAGCACTGAGCCCCTGTGAGCCACACAGACCGTACAGTCCTGTCAAGCAGACTCGTGTGGCATCGCAGTTGCGTAAGCTGACCAAAGTGCAGAAAGTAAACAGAATAAATAACGTAATATTCTTGTTTGAGTTGATACACTGAGAGGTGGTTAGTAACGAGAGTAAAGAAACTTGTTTCCTGATAATGGGTGTGATTGTGTGTTTTTAAATGACAATATGAAACCTCCATCTGCTACTCTTGAAATACACATACCAGTTCTGGATACATTCACTGAATCTTAAGATTGTAATGAGAGAGGATAAATTGTACAGCTTTGCAATGCCTGTTTAATCTCATAAATATTGGGGCAATACTAGCCTTTTGCAGGGCGAGGGAGACTCCTGGGTGGGAGGGCAGGATGAGTATTGGTCAGGCAACTTGAAATACCAGGACTGATAGTAATTGTTAAAATAGTTATCTTTGAATGAGATGCTTAAGTGAGTGATATTTTAAATATAATTTCAAAATGCAGATTGACACGTTCTTCATTTGAATATGGAGATACAAAAATTGACTTGAAATAAGGCTTGTGAGAGTTGCTCATAAAAGACAAACAGCATGCTGAGGGAAATCAACCTTGACGCTGACAATTTTTTCTGAAACAGCGAATTAGGTCCTGGGTTCTGTTGTAACTTTACTAGGGATGTTAGCTAGCATGTAATTGAACAGTTGTGAAACTGCATCAACATTTTAGATGTTATGTGACTATTCAATAGCCCCCAGAGGCAGGGCTGGCAGTTAGTGTGCTTCTGTCCCCACTGCCAGGGAGCCCCCTGCCACCGCATGCTGCTGCCTTTCTATAAGAGGCAGCAGTGCAAAGTGGCAGGTGGGAGCTGGTCTGCGAGGGGAGCTGGTTTGAAAACTAGATCCAAGTACAGACTGAGTCCCGCCAGCTATCCTGTGCTGCTGCCTCTGATACGGTGGCAGCAGCCCCTGTCTGTGGGGGATTGGCGCTCCTCATAAACAGACACAACTCTAGGCAGCCTCCCATGCCCCAGAGGCAGCAGCATGGGGGGTGGGAAGGGCGGGTAGCATTGTGAAACTAGTGCTGGGGGAAGCTAGGTTTTAATCAGGCTCCCCCCCCCCCCCCCCCCAATGCCAGCTCCTGCCTCTGCCCCCATTGCCTTTGTAGGAGGCAGCACGGGGGGACAGAGGGCGGGACAGGTGGGTCCATGGAGCCAGCACATGCAGAGAGCTGGCTTTTGGCTCCTGCCTGTTCCCCTCACTGTGCTGCTGCCTCTGTATTAGAAGCAGCAGCTCGGGGGTGGGAAGGGAAGGAGGATCCAGTGCTCATGAGGAGCCAGTCTCTCCCCCCTCCCCCTTGCTGCTGTGATACAAAGGTAGCGGGGGGAGAGAGGGAGTGGAAGCACGTAGTTGACAGGATTAACTGATAAGCCCAGGCTTATTGGTTAATCGTGTAGTTGTCTACACTCTGACATCCCTAAACTGTACTGCCAAAACGTTTAACCCCTGTTAATGAAAGATCCAGTTTTAACATTGGAAGTATTAACTGAGGCAGCTAAACCCCATGTGGATTATGAGTGACATAGGGTATACAGGATAAATTATACAACAAATGAAAGTGAAAGCATCTTAATAATATTTTCTCTGAGTTTATCTGGCACTTGTATTTTGAAAAAGTTATTTATACAAATAATTTTGACTTGAAAGGATTATCATGCACCCACTACAAATATTAGTATTTTGTGAAAAGCAGGTAACATTCAGACATTTCAAAACACAAACATAACCTTTTCTCAGTGTTCAGCTTTATTTCAGGTTTTGCTATTATATACATTTATGCTTCAAAACTATCCCTTTAATATATAGTGGCCTGCACCTACTTGTTAGGTGTGGCTCCAGTCCTGCAGTGAGCACAACTGGATTTGGCTATTCATGTGCAAGATTGGGGCTTAAGTCGTTGTTGAGTGGTAAGTTTTTGCACTCTTGAACAATGGAATTTCCTTTTACAATTAAAAAGAACAGTTAACGTTGTCACAAAAATCTTTGCAAGCTGTTTTATTGGTTTTGTCCATAGTTTTTAAATAAATTATAGTTCTTGTCACTATTTTTATGAAATACCAATTTTTTTTAAAGTCTTCATCTATTTATTACTAATGGTGAGACATATTTGATGCAGGTAAAATTCTGTCTAAATTTAAATGTTCACTTATCCAGGACTGGGTTATGCATAAAACATGTTTTTAAAGACGGTAGGCCAAATGTTTGACCAACTTTCATAAACTTGCCAAGACCTATATTAATTTTCCAGTGAGTTGAACTAGACTATAAAGTTAAACATATATTAATATTATTGTTTCCTGTGGAAAAAAGAAGTGTTTATGAGAACAAAATATGGACATCTCAGAACAGAGGAGCAGGAAATAGAAAAAAGTATGCATCATAGCCACACTTGTCTTTAGGTAGCAAATTAAATTAACTGAAATGTATTTTTTTTTTCAACTATATACTTTTCTAAGGATGGGACACTGTTATTTATAGTTAGACACTAGCATTATACTTTTAGCGTTTATAATAGCATAGAAAAGTAACTAAGGACAAAAGTTTTAACTGATTTATTTAATGCATGTGAATTTGTCTATTCATCTTTCTGTTTTAATACTATGATTTTTCACTAGAATTTATATTTAGTGTAAAATCTTAGTCTTAAAACTAGAAGATGAATAGGACGATTTGCATGTGTTTAAACAAGTCTGTTAAAGCTGTTGCCTTTAGTTATTTTTCTCTGATATTATGAGCTCTAACAGTATAAATGTTCATGCATGAGAACCTAGAATTGTCTCTGGCTACTTGAAAAGAAAATATTGTATAAAATTTAAACATATAATTTGACTACGTTTTTTAGGTTTAATAATCTGTTACCTTAATAACACAGACTCAGTATTTTAAGGTGTGACTTTTTTGATAATGTCCTTTAACAGAATGTGGAACTTTACTGATACTGCCCCCCAGGCTTGGCGAGCCGGATCCGGCTCTTGGAGGCCCTTTTGCCCACCTCTGATCTAATGGCTTGTGTTTGTTTTCTTTATGTTGGGGGAGAAGGCTTAATGACTGAACACTCTCCCCCTCTCTCTTCTGAATTAATTTCTGGAAATTTGTTTATGCAATTTAGATTTAAGTTCTTTGAAGCAAGGATCATGTCTTCTGACTTATTTAATGTGTTTTGTAAACTGCCATGTACACTGATGGTCCGATATATAAATATACAGACGTACACATATATTGTCTGTTCTATAGATTTCAACCAGTCAAGATACTTCAATTAGTTCACCTTTTTCCAAATAAAAATGAGAAGTCCTGTGGCACCTTAAAGACTTATAAATTTATTTGGGCATAAGCTTTCGGGGGCTGGAATCCACTTTGTCAGCTGCATCTGATGAAATGGATTCCAGCCCACATCTTTAAGGCACCAGAGAATTCTTTGTTTTTGTTGTTATTGCTGAAACAGGATAGCTGTGTTAGTCTATTGAAACTTCTTCCACATAGTTGGCATTAGCAAATGGTAAAGTGAATGATTAATGTATTTAAGAAGGCTTGCTAACTGATGTTGCCTTACCTTTTTGATTGCCATCTACATCACGACATTCTTGTTGGAATATCTGACAGTAATTGGCTATGGTCAAATAATAGGTGGTCAGTTGTCAATTTACCAGACATTATTTGAAAGGTCAAGTGATGGACTTATAAGAACATAAGAACATAAGAATGGCCGTACCGGGTCAGACCAAAGGTC
>JANRFK010001605.1:21781540-21792976 GCA_030068395.1 Apalone spinifera
TCCTTTGCATGACTTTTCCGGCAAAGGGGGCCAGTCTAGACACAGCCTTCCTGTGAGGCAAAGCGTTTGCTCTGATGAATACATCCTATTTCACTTTTGACCTGTTGGCTGTCAATGGGCATGACAGTTCTGAGATGGTTCTGAATCTGCAGTTCCCAGCTAGTGATTATTGTTGCCAATGTGATACCAGTCTTTTTTCTCCAGAAGCTACTAAAAATACTGCTATAGTAGGGATACCTTTAATAATTATCAGAATAATTAATTTGATAAAATACCACAGAAGGGCTGGAGGGTGAGAACTGATCTAAAGCAGTATTTTTTGTTGAGATTCTCCTGGCCTGACATCTAGCCCAGAAAAGAAAACCCCTCCATTTCTCCCATTGCCACTCATTTTGTTCATTTGATATGAAAAATACTGTAGTCCTTCCTAGGGATGTAAAAAGTCTTTAAAAAAATCTAACCGTGTAACCACTAAAAATTCTAGAGGTTATATGTACTGTGGGCTCAGGAGTATAAAGCTTATATATATAAAAGCTTTATATTTCTGAGCCTGCAGCAAAGCCAGCCCTGGCCCTGCTCCTGGGGAGCCAGCATGTAACTTGTGGCAGGAAGGGGTTTGCCACAAGTAGGGGCTGCTTTGGCTAGCCAGAGACCCCCCTGCCTGCGATGGGACCTGTGGGGCTGGAGCAGCCCTCTGCCCAGGGCGGGTAAGGAGCTGCTCCAGCCCCTACTGGTGAACTGGAGCCAGTAAACCTCACATTAAGGGTGAGGCTTACTAGTTAACCATTTACTGGCCCAGTCCTTCTACAAGCACAAATATGACTCTGATTCCTTTTCATACCTCTCCCATATTCTCACCCATTACAGTGGAGTAGGATAAAGTTAGCAATTCTGAAGAATGAGGCTACAAATGAGGCTAGTAGAAGACTAAGCAAGGCAGAGAATTTATTTACATACTCTCCAACTTTGCATTCTGCAACCTCTTTAAAATATCCTTTTTAAAATATCCTTGTTTTCCAAGGCTTTATTATGGCCTAGTTATCTGAGTAGGACAACTGGTATGCAACTATCTATCTGGCTCTGCAGACAGCTTTCCAGTTGAGCTAGAGGACAGGGTCTGCTTCTGCAGACTCAATAACAGAATTTCATGATCACATTCAAGAGGATAGTAGTAACACAATCAAACTTCATCTGCAAAAATGTACAGTAGATTCTGCTTAATGGTAATCCTGATATTAGCAGCTTCCATTTGGCAACATACTGTGGTGCACCATTCCTATGCTATTAATATTAATGTTAATGGAATTTGGTTATCAGCAATGGCATATAGTTCATCAGTAAGGGTAAGATTTTGTTACAACTATTTTTAGTAAAAGTCCTGGGCAAGTTGCAGGAAATAAAACAGCAATTAATGGAAACCCACAACCTATCCATGATGAGTTATAGTGGCTGACTGCCTAAATTCTGCTGAAAGAGAGGAAGAGCTCTGCTATGGGGTGTGAGGGAAGGGATGTCACTTCCCAAATTCACTGCAGTCATGGCTGCTTGCCCAAGCAACCCCATAATCTTTTGAAGGTCATCATCAAAAGAAAGCTTCCCAGAAACCAGGACACACCAATTTAAAGTGATACCAGACCCATCACACAGGAAAATTATATGAGGCTGAAAATGTCTTCTATGGGTGAACAATTTTCCCAAAGCAATCATTCTATGGCTAGGTCTACACCCCTGTCAGCAGAGGCATGGAAATAAAGCACATTGAAAGTACAAATGAAGCGGGGATTTAAATATCCTGTGCTTCATTTGCATAATCGTGTTCTGGCGCTGTTTCGAAGTACAGGAGTACAGGATCTGTTGAAAAATCACCCCGCTGTTGGCAAAACCGCGTCTAAACCATGGTTTCGGTTTTGAAATGTGAACTTAAATTCATTACACTGTTAGACACTAAAAATCATGAACTGAACAGAAACACTGGATTTATGGCAATCCGTAACCCACTAACCTCTTTTTTTTTTTATCCTATGATGGCAGAGATGTTAATGGGCCACTTTTCATTACATGGTCTCTTACGTTATGTGCTAATTACTTATGCTAACCAATTTGTTCCTTCTCGTATTTTGCTGTGATGCTGGGATTACCTTTCCCAGAACTGAAGAGTTTTATGTAGTCTGAAAGCTTGTTTCTCTCTGCCACAAAAATTAGTCCAGCCAAAGATACTATCTCACCTAACTGGTGTCTCTAAGTGTTAGTTGTGTATTATGGGTTGGTACATTGATTTCTTGTCAAAGAATATTTGTTCATGTTGATACTAAAGTAAACTTAGATTTAATTATTTTATTGCTTTGGCTGAAATATAGTAAGTCAAGCTGGAAATTCTTCTTTCCTGCATAATTTTGTCAATTTAGGATTAGGAGCTTTAGTATTTATAGCAACATAGAACAATTGGTCACCACTAGGGGGAGCAATTGGTCTTTGAAATTGATGTCTCCTTTGTGGAATTATGTGCAATTAATCCACTATAAAACTAAAAAAGTTAAAAGTGACTATGATCTGCATTTTAGTGGTTATTTAACCGTTTTTGGCTAAGATGAAACCTAACATTTAACATTAAAGTGAATTTCCCATTACTAATTTTTTGTTTGAGAGATGATATAGAATAGATCACGGTAAACAATTTATAAATCTGTGTATCTGTCCAATAAATATTTTGTTGTCATTTTTCTTTAGAAGCAACTGATTAGTCATGAATAATTGTATAAATATTGATGGCAATCTACATCAATTTTTTGTTAATATTCAACTCAAATAGTTTCTTATTTAGGATTTGTCGTTATAGGTCTTTGTTTTATTGCCATGTGTGCTGAGGATGGATTTTGTTATTATAGAAAAGATCTTTAGTGGCTGGCTGGCTTTTGCTCTTGTTATAATTTGAAGAATTAAACAGTGAGGATTCTAGCTTGTTGCATAGCAACACATTGCTAAACACATAGCAGACATGCAAAATGAAATAGAGTAGTTCAATAATAAAACCCATAAGGCTTCCACTGACAAGTATCTTTCTACAGTTATATTTTTACAGATAACAATTATAAAATTAAAAATGAGTTTAACTAAATTTTGTTGCATAGGACACATACAGTCTCTACTCCACTTCCTTTTCCTTGATTTTATAGTACCAGAATTAAGGTGCATATTCCTCCTTCTTGCCCTCTTTGTGCAACGGAGAAATATCATGCCAATACAAGACTCAACACATTCATTTTTGGGCTCTCTGAAACTAAAACTCATTCTAAAGCTTTTCCTTTTAAAAGGAATCTTAGAAGGAGCCTTATTCTCTTGTAGCAAATACTAATATACAATCTTTCTGTTTGTGCTGCTAGACTGTTTTTTTGGAATCATTCTGACATTTGAGTGTTCCAGAATACTTTTCTCCAGTTCCTAAAGTTGGTCTAAGATACAAAGGACATGGAAACTTGAAGCAGAGTGCATTGTTTAATGTTTCTAAAATTTTCTCATGCATCCTCAAAAAAGCTCTTATCTGTTTTCATTCATGAAAACTGCCTTCTACTATCTTTCAAAAGGCATATTATTTTTTTTTCAGATTTCAGTCCTTTTTTTCCCTTTTACCAAGACTTTTTACTGTCCAGTAGTAAAGGCTGACAGTATTGTACCAGGTACTTTGCTCTGAATTCTGTCATAGCTGGTACAGGTTGGACCTCCCTGGTCCAGCACCTTTGGGACCTAATTGGTCTCAGAGGAAGGGTTTTTGCTGGACTAGGGGAGGTGATTTCTGGCTCCCTTGCTGATCGCCTCATCTCTTGCCCTGCCAGGCTTCCCAGCTCCCCCAGCAGCCCAGCTGGGTTGCATGCTGTCTTCCCAGCTCCTCCACTGCCCCTCAGCCCATCTTCCCTGCCTTTTCTAGGGAGACCAGTTGGGGTCTTGCATGTCAGGCTTCCCACACCCCTCTGCAGAATTCCGGTTTATAGAGGTGCAAACTGTAACAAGGAGTCTGGATGATATGTACAGAATATTTGTGCATAAATCCTCAGTGGCGTATGTCCATGTAGACTTCTTTGTGAATACATCCTTTGAGCTCAGTCTTCTGATATCAGGTGTTACTACTTTATTAGAGGGAACTCCTGTGTAAATTTACACTAAGAAAAGAGAATGAAAAGTCATTGCCGAGATGGACATGACATCAGAAGGATTGCTGAGAATAGCTCCTTGGTCTCAGGATCTTTAGGAGTACTTTGGCAGATGATTTCATATACAGTATATAGCTCATTTTCCTCACGAGGCAATTGCAAGTCATATTCATCTGATCCCTTGACTACGAAAGTATTTTTACCAAAGGATTTATTCAATCTGGCAGAAATTTAACATGAGGACATTATGTGATGTGCTCAGTAAGTTGTTTTAAATTGACCAGTATTAGAACACAGCTCTTCGCATTCTTGCTATTACACAGTATAAGCAGTTTAAAATAATTTTTGTTTCTTACAGTTTATAAAAAGAAGTCTGAAAAGTTTTGCAGGAAGGTTTATTAGATGTCTTGTGAGCTTTATTCTTATGGTAGTGGCAAAAAGTCCTGATCAAAATAGGGATCTAGAATCTGTACAAATGCAAAAGGTGTACATCCTGTACAACTGAATTGTAATGTAATTATAACTGAAAGCATATAGGTTTTGAATAATCAACAATGGCTTCTGTTTCTTTAATTAAATGGATGTGAACAATCATTTGTCGAGTTCCTTTACATGTGGTTTTTACTTATAGTGCAGCACAAAAGTTTGGAATTTCAAACAACAGTGTCCAGTAGGGATTCCACATGCATCTTTCATTACCTTGTATCCCCTTTTGAGAGTAAAAGGGAAATGCCGTCCAGTTATCTTCAGTTCCTTCTAATGCCCTCTGGCAATGAGTCAGAGCACCGAGTCTTTATTTAATAGTTTATTACTGTGACAAGTTATTTGTCTTTTTACTTGGCTATTAATTAGTAATTAGCTAATTAGTTTTTTAGGTCTTTTTTTAAAAAAGACAACATAGTTTGCGGTTTTGGTGTTGTCATTGAGACTAGTCAGTTGCCTTGTCTGTTTTAGACTTTGTCAAAATAGGCTTTAAATTGTGCTCTTTGTACAGGAGACTCATTCCCTTTGCAGATGGATATAAGCTTTGAAGGAATGAGAGATTTCCTTAAACAAAAAAGATAGTGTATCCTATCTGTGGGGCTTTTAAGAGGTGCACTCAAAGATCCAGAGTACATTAGTCTGAGACTCTTTTTAATAGGAAAGTCTGAGACCTCAGACTCTGATTTACCCCAGTTTCAACTTAATGTTGGGATCTAAATGAGTGGACAAGAAAGGTAACACCAGCTTATCATATGCTAAAGAGAACAAGATTATGAAGATTGGACAGTAAGAACAGTCAGGCATTCCTGCTGACCACAGAGTACCAGATAATATGGCAGCTCTTCAGCCAGGAAGAGGTCTCCTTTCCCAATATGATGGAAGAGGAAAGCAGACCTGTGGGTGTCAAGAGAACTGAAGCATTGGGGAGGTGGGCACAAGAACTGGAAAGAGCACTGTGAGATTGTCTCCCTGTAACAGGTCTGCCTTTGAAGAGATCCCAGATGGAATCTTTAGTGTGGGCTTCCTCCGTACTACAGTGGCACCACTAACATCTCCTTGTGCAGCCAGGGGATTTGGCACTGGAAAACATAGAAGTTATTTGTTGTCTTATGCTTGTCAATGCACAATAGAATAGACCCTCCAATTAAAGAAGGAATTCTGGCACCCACTAAACCAGGGAGTCTCAACCTTTTTCTTTCTGAGGCCCCATCAACATGCTATAAAAACTCCATTGCCCACCTTTACCACAACTGTTTTTCTGCATATAAAAGCCAGGGCCTGCATGCAGGGTAGCAAGCAGGGCAATTGCCTGGAGTCTGATGCCATGGGGCACTATAAAGCTAGGTTATAGGAGCATTTCAAAGCCATCCACCAACCCAAATCTGTGCAAACTTCTTTGCCTGTCTATCCCAGATAATTTTTCTCCAGCTGATCATACCCAGAGAAACTACAGTCTCTAGGATCCAGAGGAAACTTGGACAAAGCAAGCTGATGGAAAGGGAGCCTGAAGCTCTTGGCTCAGCGATAGCTGACCACTCAAGTTTCAACTTCTGGCAATGGGACTCGGGCTTTCTGCCCTGGGCCCCAGTGCGTTGGCCTTGCTTCATAGACCCTCTGAAACTGGCTCATGCCACCCTCTCCGACAAGTTGAGAACTCTGCATTAAGGGATTGTGGACTATTCTAGCATCTGTTTCAACAACTTCAAAAACAGTTGAGCAAAAGTATCGAATCCTTCCAAAGAGATTTGATTATTTCTGGTCACATCTATCACTGTCATCTCTTGTAACTGCAGCAAATGATTATTCCAAGCATTTACAAATCTGCACCTGAGGAGAAACATCCAAAAATTAGATCTCTTTGGTTATAAAATGTATTTTTCAGCTTCTGTTCCAGTTAGAATCATAAACTAGTTAGACATGCTGACCAAACAGAATTATATGCAGTGAGACAAAGCAGCCGCTTTTTAAAACTCCTAATAGAGGAGTTTAAATTGATTTGCTTTGAGAGTCAGCTGATTGCCAGAAACTCTCTTCAAGTAGCCTTATAGTCCAAAAACTTGGGGGCTAGATTAATGGCTCTTGGTATCGTCAAGAGGAGAGACTGTTTATCTGCCGCAGTAATACCTATGAAGATACAGAATGTGGTACAAGATTAACTATTTGATGGAAAAGACATGTTTAATCCTAAAATGAATGATTCACTGCTCTCTTTGAAAGATTTTTTAGCCATTCACAGATATTTGGGCTTTAAACTTAGAACTTTAAAGAAAACACTAACTGCCCTCAGATATTATAGTTATCTATGTCCTAATCTTTGTATTCATGCCAGTCAGTGTCAAAGAAGCTATTTACATATATATTTGCATGTATATGAAACTACACTTAAGTTGTGGTCCTCAGCATGTGTTGTGACTATCATTGTGGCCCCCGGGGCTTCCAAAGTTGAGTAGCCCTGTCCTAAACCATGAGAAATAACCAAATCAGCTTAGAAAGGATAGAGGTTCTTGAAGCAGAAAGTGTCTTCCTTTGTTTCTCAACCACCCTCTCACAGAAATAACTAATTTGATGCTGTAGTCAAGGATATTCATCCAGTCTATGTGAATCTGTACCCTTCACCTCACTTTTTGGTTCTTACCTTTCTTTCTTCAGAGATAATGTGAGACAACTCTACATGTCAGAAGGGTCCTTTTGAACTTTTAGTAGAGTGAGATTGTTCAGAAAATCTCTTTAGAATCATTATAGCATGTGGCAGTGGATCAAAAGGTAGATAGATCAGGACATGTGCCTTCTCCTTCCTCAGGGCCCATGTTCCCTCTGGAATTCAGTTGAAACATTCTGCAGTCACTGAAATTTATAGAGCAGTGATGTGGTGCCCTCACTACATGCATTTACAAACAATTATTTTCTAGTATTGGCATCCACTGCAAATGTGCAATGTAAGGAGCAGTTTTGCAGTGTGTAGTGCAGTGTTTGTTAAACTGTGTTCCAGTGTGCCGCGAGGCTGTCATAGGTGTGCTGCAGAGAGCAACAGAGTTCAAAGTGGCCGCCCTTAAAGGGACAAACAACCTTTTTTTTTTTTTTTGTTTTGTTTGATCAACAATAAAATCTTTGGTGTTTCTCATAAAAAAAATTATTGTTTGGTGTTCCTCGGTCTTAAAAAGTTTAAGAAACACTGGTGTAGTGAGTCAGCGTGGCCTCCCGCTGACCCGGATGAAGAAACTTCCCCAAGGGCACCTTGGTGGCAGGTGCCAGAACCACTCAGCCCTGCCCATAAGAAACAGGAAGTCAGGGCTGGGGGTATTAGAAAAGGAGCTCCAAGCTTATTTAGAGCTTGGCTGCTGAGCAGTGCAGAGGCTCTTCCCTAGCCCCAGTGGAGGAAGACCCCAACATGCTGTCCCCAGAGAGAGGATTGGGTTGGGCCGCCTGTGCCACTGCTGGGCCCTGAGCACAGGCCTAGAATGCCACGGCCTCTGCCGGACCTGGATCACTGGACAAGGCTGCGGAAGCCTGTGCCCACAGATTTACCTGGACCCCCAAGACCCTTGCTGGGCCCAAACGAGTGGGCTGGACCTCCTGGACCTTTACCAGTGCAGGACCCAGAGCCCATGGACATGCTGCTGGCACTTCCATCCCCAGCTGATGCCGAGGAGCAGCACCCGAGCCAGGTAGGCTCCCAGGAGGAACAGGGAAGTGGCTCAGGGACAGCCGACCCTGGGGAGGCTGAGGAAATGGAGGTCAGCTGGGCAGCGCATTGTTGCTTGGACCCCCACTGACCCACAGACCTGGGGGGTTGCAGCTTGGATCCCTGTTGACCCAGTGGCCGCGGTGCTCCCACTGATAGGGCCCTGGGCTGGAATGCAGTGAAGCGGGTGGCCCTGCGTCCCCCCTGCCAACCTTCCCTGGGGTCGCAGGTTCCCTCTGTAGGGAAAGAAGCCCTTGTGCTTCTTGGCTCTCCGCCAGCAAGGAGATCCGACCCCTGGCTCAGCCTGCGGACAGGCCTGTGCTTTGGAATCTCTTACTGTTTGTTTATTTGCTTCTTCACCCTGACCCAGGGCCTGGGCTCATGAACTGCCAGATAGTTTAACAGAAATTGCTTAACTCTTTATTTGCTGCTCTGCTCTGAACAAGGGCGGGCTGCTAGAACTGATATTTGGCCATCTGTCAGACCTGAGGCCCCCAACTTTGGGGGCTTCTAGTGAGTCAGCGTGATCCGTGACATGAACTATTATGCAGTGCATGTTCAGATTTATTTATTCTATACTTGCATATTTGCTGAGCCAAACAGTAGCATTATTAGTGACCAAATAGAGCTCTCAGAGCCCACAGCTGAATTTGGTTAGTGGTCACTCCTCAACAATGTATATAATTGTTTGATCTGTACTGCAGCTGTAGCTTGGATTGTCTCAGAGGTGCTGGGGTGGCTGCACAGAGGGCTTGCAAAGTTTGGGATCAGTTATGACAGGCTCACTGATAACATAGTAGGTCAAAGCCAGGCATACGAGCATTAGGGTCTGTTATGAGGAACTGATTGATAGATGTCGTTAAGCACCAGTCTTTCTGCCACAGGGACTCATATTCTGGCATGACAGCCTTGACTTCACTGATGTCCTGATGAAAGAAATGAAGTTGGTAGGCTAAAAAATGTCATTGAACAAGGGCAAGCTCGGGGTGGGACATACCTTGTGAAGTAGCTTTCCAACTATAATCTGCCTCCTGATGTAAGGGGCAGCAGGGTGGCTCAGAACTGGAAGCTTTTGGAGATGAATCAGAGAGTTGCTGTGGTGTTTTCACTGTGCAATTCAACTCAACAATATGCGTCACATTTAGGCTACGTCTAGACTGGCATGATTTTGCGGCAATACTTTTAACGGAAAAGTTTTTCCGTTAAAAGTATTTGCGCAAAAGCGCGTCTAGATGGGTACGTCTAAACTGCAGCACTATTTTGGGATGCTTCCTGTATCTTTGAAACAAGCTATTCTGTGTCTTTGAAACAAGCCCATTATTTTGAAATATAATGGGCTTGCTAGTCCGATGTCCCTGTAAATCTTGTTCCATGAGAATTAAGGGATGTTTCAGAATAGCAGTTTATTTTAAAATTTGGCATTGCGTAGGTGGCGCCAAATTATGAAATAAGCTATTTCAAAATTAACTTGAAATAAGCTACCCAATTTTTATAGCTCAAATTACGTAGCTTATTTCAAGCTAAGGGTGCAGGGTAGATGCACTCTGTGTTCAGTTGAATGAAGGTCATGCTGAAGTAAACTGGATATGCTTCCTACTTCAGCCTCTGGCTATTCATTATGATGTTTAATTCCCTGTTAGTTCTCTCATGATTGAGGTGGAATGTGGTAGAGACTGCCTTGATGGTGGTTGGCTGAAGGTGCAATGTCTAGTAATAGGCAGTTAGCTTTGCAGAGTTGTCACTCAAGGTCTTCTCCAGCTCAGAGAAACTTGGAGCCTATAGCCTGCAGCAGATGTTGTCTGCATAGATGAACTTCTGTAACTGAGTTATAGTGGCATGTCATGTATAGACTGAATAAGATTGAGGGCTAAAACAGACCTCTGAGCAAACCCTTTCATGTTTTTTCCAAGCACTAGTTTTTTGACCAACATGCACCCTGAACTATTTGTTTTGAAATAACCCATGGTAGCAGGACTCAATATTTTAACAACCTGTGTGCCACACTGTGCCATACACTGTAGTGAGAGCAAGGAAAATAGTGCCTATTTTTAGGGTTTTTAAAATCTCTTTTCAATTAATATGGTTAGTGGAAGTACTTGATTGCATGGATTGTGACCCTGCTTGTCACATTCAAATGAGTTTCTAATTCTCACTATTTTATCAAATTGCTTGTTAATGAATGTAAGTGGGAGCCATATGCACAGGAACTCAAATAAGAAGAAATAATTACTTATTTTATAACTTGACTACCAGACTATTTGTTGTTTTTTAAGTTTTTTATTTTATTTTATAACTGTTGTTCTTTGAGAAGTTCTGTACATGTGGATCCCACAATCCATCATCCATCCCTGTACTTTGGAGATGTCTCTGGAATCTCTGAGTGACATAGGGAGTAAGTGTGAACAGGTTGTGCTTAGGCATCTTAAATTGCAAGTAAATTACTAATCAAGTAGTCGATGCATTTGGCTACACTTCAAAGGTGAAAGTGCCATGTGGAGCCCAGAGTCAGCTGGGGACTCCCTCGCTGACCCCGGGCTCCATGCAATGCTGCCGCTTTGAAATGCCACGGGGAGCCAGGCATCAGGCTCCTCATAGCATTTCAAAGCAGCAGCGCCCCATGGAGCCAGGGATCAGCTGGGGACTCGCTGACCTTGGGCTCCATGTGGCGCTGCTGCTTTGAAACGCTGTGGGGAACCCAGAGTCAGGCTCCACATGCCATTTCAAAGCAGCAGCGCCACATGGAGGCTGGAGTCAGGGTGGGAGTCCCCAGCTGATCCTGGACACCATGCAGCGCTGCTGCTTTGAAGTACCGCATGCAGCCTGGGGACACCCCAGCCGGCCACTAGCTGCATTTGGCTTTTAAAAACGGCAGCACTGTGTGGAGTGTCTGGCCCAGGATCCACGCGGCGCTTCCACTTTGAAGTACCTCCTCCTCATCCCCTTCCCCCCCTCTGCCTCTATCAGAAAGAGGCAGCAAGGAGGGAAGTGACTAGTTAACTACCCTGTTGACTATCTGATAAGCATTTGCTTATCAGATAGTTGACTAGTTCTTCACATCCCTAGTTGTGCTGACCTTTTATGTCCAGTGGTAGGGGATACAGAACATAAGAACATAAGAACATAAGA
>JANRFK010001605.1:21802655-21823600 GCA_030068395.1 Apalone spinifera
CCTGGAGAACTCCCTCTCTAAACTCCCTGTTAGCACTCACCTGTTCGCAAGCACTCACCTGTTCCTTAAACAATAAAATTTTACCGTACTACAGTAAGGAGAACACGCAATTGGAAAAATGAAATACAGTCACAGCGCAAACATAAATCACTGGCGCAGAGGAACAAACAAAGCTACGGCCATGGCAGTATGTGACGCATAGACACGTAAATAGCACGTAGAATGGCTATGTCGGATAAACTGGAAGGTCGGATAAGCGAAGGTCGGATAATCAGGACTCTACTGTACTGAAATAATATATCTTAATACATTTGTACTATGGGTTAAAGGGAAATAAATGTTTTGTAGTGATTATATCATTCATTTATATGAGATCAGAAGTGGTCACATTTTGCAAATGGCATATCTAGTTTTTGCAGTTATTTGTCTGATATTGGATTTCATTGTCCATTCCAAAGTCTAGTAAGAATAGCTCCAGATCGGATTACTTGAAAGTTTGGTAGAAATCTTTCATAGTACGACTCCAATATAATGATATGATGATTTTTCAGGTTTTTTCCTAATAAAATAACATTAAACCATTTATTGAAAAATCTCAGAGGGGAAGCTGGGTTAATCTATAACTTTAAAACAGTAGTCCTGTGGCAGTTTAGCCTTAGTCTATTCGAAGGCATTATTTCAAATTAACCCCTCTTAGGTTGAATTTATAAGTGGAGTGTCCACACTACCAAGACCATTATTTCAAAATAACAGGCCTCTTATTTTGAGATCTGTACTCCTGCTTTCCTCGGGGAATAACGCTAATTTTGAAATAGTTATTTCAAAATAGCATTAGTGTGGATGGTCCAGCGCCACTATTCCAAAATAACTACTCCCCAGGATAATTCCAACTAATTACTCCCCGCTACTTCTTGGGACTCTAAATCAAGGTAACACAGTTGTCTCAGGCTAATTTCAAGGCTTGCACGTAGTGGGGACATGCTATTTCAAGTTTGTAAAATCAGGCATTAAGTTGAATTTAGTTATTTCAAAATAATTTCCTAGTGTAGACATGCCCTTAAAGACTAACCATAACATATAGACTTATGAGCTTTCCTAAGTAAAGAAGTGGGAGTAATGGGATTGTCTGTTGGGGGTGTGTGTGTTGGGTGTGTATGCTCCATTAAAAAGAGCATTATCATGGTAGTTGAACTTCTTTTGCTGTATCTGCTCTCTAAGGGGTGAAACAATTCTGAAGTTTGCAGTTTTAGTTATCAACATTGATTTGTAGTGTTCAGTGTCTACATTTAGAGAATGAAGTTTTTAAAAGTACTATTTTAAGTCTTTTGTACTTTGTATTCAGTGGATGGCAGAATGAGTTGGCTTCCCAATTACTGCGCTGAATGCTAATCCTGAGAAATGTTGCTTGAAAAATATATTCATGTACATGTTCTACACAGATGAGATAGCTAGCTAATTGGTGAGCTATGACATCTGCTTTCTGTGCAAAACCTTCTCATTCCCCTTACCTGCTCCTCTCTGTGTCTCCCCTTCTGTTTGTTTTGTGTGACTTTTGCATTTTGTCATAAACCAAAATTGTAAACTCCCTTGATATCTCACTTGTCTTTTTACTTCACAACTTTACTGTGCTTGTTACAGTGGGTCCTTAATCCCTGATTGGGAGCCTCCAGTCACCACCAATGCAAACAACAATAATATTAAAAAAGTCGCCTGTGTACGTATAGTCCTGTAACTGTAAATTGTTCATTTAGATCAGCTTTTCTGTTGGGTATAAAGATTGAATCATTCAGAGGAGCTGATGACATAATAATTTGCAATTATATTTGCCAAGCAAAAACAAAACAATTCCCTTTTACAATAAAACTGTAATTCATTTTTTACAATGAAACTGTAAAGCAGTGTTACATTTGGAGGTAGCAGGTTAGTCT
Organism: Apalone spinifera; assembly: GCA_030068395.1. Lineage (NCBI taxonomy): Eukaryota > Metazoa > Chordata > Testudines > Trionychidae > Apalone > Apalone spinifera. Next base: position 21,804,584 of record JANRFK010001605.1, read on the forward strand.
AACAGATATATGTAGTGGTAACAGCATTTTTTTTGTTTATTAATATAAGAGTGGGAGTGATTTCCATTCAGTAACCAGTGCAAATGATATAAGCCCTATACCGAATAGAGATGTGTTGATCATCAGAGGAGACTGGAACGCGAAGGTCGGAACAGATAATGAAGGTTGGGAGAAAGTCATGGGAAGGTTTGGATATGGAGAAAGAAATGAACGAGGTGAGAAACTACTAGAGTTTGCTATGAAGCACGAGATGGTGATCTGCAACATGAGATTCCAACAAAAGGACTGTAGGACGTGGACATGGCAATCAAATGATGGGAAGTCGAATAATATGGTAGATATGATCTTGATAAGACGAACATGTGTAACATCAGTACAGCAGTGCTGAACTTTCCAAGGAGTGGATATGGACTCGGATCACAGTCTTGAGATTGCGAACATCAAGATGAAACTGAAAGTATAAGACACAGTTTAAGAAACGAAGAGATGTGGTGAGGCTAGGCAAGGAAGAAATAGGGAATGTGTACAGAGCAGTGCTTGAAGAGCAGATCAGGAAGGCGGGCACAGAGAAAGACCTAGATAAGAGAGTCGAAGGGATAGCTATGGCGATAGAAGAGGCAATTGAGCAGACAGTTCCGGAAGAAGAGAAGATCAATAAGAAGTGGGTTACGCAGGAGGCACTGAAGTTGGTCCAAGAGAAGAGAGTATTGAAAATCAGAAGGGATGTCTCAGAGAGGGTGGAACAGCAATATAGAGTGAAATGCAACAAGGTAAGGAAAGCGGCCAGAATGGTTAAGGCAAAATGATTAGAGGAGCAGTGGGAAACTATAGAGAGGTATTACAGCAAGTGTAAGATCAGGGAGGTATATAAGATGATTAGGAATATTAATAGGAAGTGGCAATCGAAGCAGATGGCGATCAAAGATGAGAATGATAAGGTGCTCATGAACAAGGAGAAGGTTGTGCAGCGATGGATGAGATATTGTACTGATCTGTACAAAGCACGGTTGGACTTGAGTGTCTCCGAGAGACTGATTGAAGAATTGAAAGAGATATCACTGTCGAACTTCGAGAGCGAGACCGATATTCTGAAGGAGGAAGTAGAAAGAACAGTGAAATGATTAAAGAACAAGAGCCCTGGAAATGATAAGATCATGGGAGAGATGATCAAATACAGCAGATATTGGTACTAAGATTGATAGCGGAGAAAGCTCGGTGAAAGAACAAGAACATCTACAACTGCTTAGTTGATTTTCAGAAGGCATTTGAAAATATAGATCAAAAAGTGACTTGGGCGGTGTTGGAGTTGTATGACGTGGATAGTAGACTGATACGATTGTTGAAGGATATCAACGATAATGCAGAGGCAGCGGTGAGAACTTGTGGAGAGTTGGGAAGTTAGTTTAGAACGAGTAGAGGTATGAGCCAAGATCTGATATCGCCGAGTATCTTCATCACATACCAAGAAAGGGTAATAAACAAGATCAAGGAAGAGGTAGAAGGGATATCGGTGCACGGGATGAGAATTAACAACTTGAGGTGCACGGATGATATAGTTAACATGGAGGAAGATGAAGAGAAGTTAGCTAGAACGGTGCAGGTGCAGCATGGACTGATTATGAACATTGATAAAACAAAGACAATGGTATTTGGAGATCAGGAACTAGGAAGGAAGATTAGTGTAGATGGGATCGAACTAGAGAATGTAGAGAAGTTCACATATTTGGGGAGCAACGTGATCTATGATCTAGACTGTAAGAAGGAAATAGCGACTAGACTAATGAAAGCAAGAGTGAGTTTGAAGGCGATGGAGAAGATCTGGAAAAGTAAAGCCATTAGCTTAGGAACGAAGCTGAGTGTCTTGAAAACGTGTGTATTTAGCAGCATGTTGTACAGATGTGAGACATGGGTGATAATGAAAGATTCGAAGAGAAGGCTATTTGTGTTTGAGAGGAGTTGTTACAGAAAGAACCTAAGAATAGGATGGATGCAGAAGGTCACCAACGAGGAATTATATAGGAAGATACAGATGAAAGAGAACCTACTGCAGAAGGTTATACAACGGAAGTTACAGTTATTTGGGTATATCTACAGAATGAATGATGAGCAAAAAGTTAAGACCCTGGTATTCAACATAATGGATGGTCCAAATAGGAGAGGCAGACCCCACAGAGAATGGGTAGATGGTATAGTAGATTGGTGCGGAACTAGTCTACAGAAACTAAACCACTCCACACTAGACAGGGAAAGATGGAAAGAAATAGTGAGGGTGGCATCGGACACCAACGGATGCTGAATCCATGGTGGTGGTTGTTGATGATGATGATGATAGCAGCATATATCTGCTAATGGCAGATCGCATGCCAACAACTTGGTGTCCCTTTGCTCCCAACCCCATCAAGTGGAATTCAAAATGGAAGCTGGGGGAAGATAAACAATGAAATAAGCATGATAAAGAAAAGGAAGGTTGTCAAGGCTGTTCCTCGCTCTGACACTTCAAGTGCAGAAGATGGGGGCCCACAAGTGACTTTAAAAATATCTTGCCACTAAATGCTTGTGTTAAACTCTCCAACGTCACAGATTCCCAGGCCTTGGATTGGTATCGCTGCCACCACCCAAATGCAAAGACTCCTTTGAGAACTCGGGAATGTATATTTGGGAATTCCTTCCTGTGGGGTGCCCTCAAGCTCTTTAACCCTCCCTCTGGAGAGAACTTGGAAAACTGTAATTTCTCTTATCTAAGACTTCAAAACCAACTAGTATGAGCACACAGAACTTCCTGCCTTCAAAGACACAGGAATCGGATCATGGTTTTACAAGGATGATTTTTATTAATGAAACAAAGAAAACATGTTTGCAGTAACATTGCTTTGTTGTAAGATGTTACAGAGCAAATAAAAAAGCCCAAGGATTAAAACATAGAGATTTGTGTCTCTGGGATTCAGTGTAAGGGGTAGTTATATATGCTCAGAACAGAGAAGTCCAACAAACATAATAATTAGAATAATAATTTAAAAAACGGATCCTTTCTGACTGAACATTCCCTGTTCTACTCACATATCTGTGTTTTCAAGATTTATTAGTTCCCTAGGCATGAATGTTGCTAAGCAGGAATGGGAAGGTCACTACCTCCAGTTCAAAAGCCGTCACTCAGTTTCCATTGGCTCTCTTGGCTTCCTGTCAACTCCTTCCTGCCTCTCTCGCATTTCTGGGGATATTTTAGGACCCATTATCTATAGTTTTAACCCTAACATGCAAGATATGTAGGGTTAGATCTTAAGAATTAACCCTTGGCTTCCTGTCAACTCCTTCCTGCTTCGCTAGAATTTCTGGGGATATTTTAGGACCCATTGTCTATAGTTTTAACCATAACATGCAAGATATGTAGGGTTAGATCTTAAGAATTAACCATTTTGAAAAGACAAGTTAATTGAATGGCTGGAATGTCCAGAAAATGATATTACTCCTTCCCCATTCATCACAAAGGTACATATTTTTGCTAACACAGTTCCTATTTTAACACATAAGACTATCTGACCTTCCCTTTATGCATGTTGCTTGGCACTAATCAACAGTGTTATGACCTACCTGAAAAGAATGAACAGTATGAGGCGGAGCGGGGCAAGGAGTTCAAATGCAGTCCATTTTAAAAACACAGAATCATAGAATACTAGACCTGGAAGGGACCTCAAGAGGTCATCGACTCCAGTCCCCTACCCTCACTGCAGGACTAAGCACTGTCGAGATCATCCCTGATAGATGTCTATCCAACCTGCTCTTAAGTATCTCTAGTGATGGAGATTCCACAAGCTCCCTGGGCAACTTATTCCAGTGTTTAACCACCCTGACAGTTAGGAAGTTTTTCCTAATGTCCATAACTTCCTTGCTGCAGTTTAAGCCCATTGCTTCTTGTCCTATCCTCAGAGGCCAAGGAGAACAATTTTTCTCACTCCTCCTTGTGACATCCTTTTAGATACCTGAAAACTGCTATCATGTCCCCTCTCAGTCTTCTCTTTTCCAAACTAAACAAGCCCAGTTCTTTCTGTCTTCCCTCATAGGTCATGTTTTCTAGAATTTTAATCGTTCTTGTTGCTCTTCTCTATACCTTCTACAATTTCTCCACATCTTTCTTGAAATGTGGTACCCAGAACTGGACACAATACTCCAATTGAGGCCTAATCAGCGCAGAGTAGAGCGGAAGAATGACTTCTCTTATCTTTCTTACAGCACTCCTGTTAATGCATCCCAGAATCATGTTTGCTTTTTTTTGCAGCAGTGTCACACTGTTGACTCATGTTTAACTTGTCATTCACTATGACTCCTAAATCCTTTCCAGCAGTACCTCTTGCTAGACAGGCGCTTCACATTCTATGTGAGTGAGATTGATTGTTCCTTCCTCAGTGGAGTACTTTGCATTTGTCATTATTGAACTTCATCCTGTTTACCTCAGACCATTTCTCTAGTTTGTCCAGATCATTTTGAATTATGACTCTATCCTCTAAAGTACGTGCAACCCCTCCCAGATTGGTATCAGCTGCAAACTTAATAAGCGTACTTTCTCTTCCATTATCTAAATTGTTAATGAAGATACTGAACAGAACCAGTCCGAAAACTGACCCCTGAAGAATCCCACTTGTTATGCCCTTCCAGCATGATTGTGAACTGTTAATAACTACCCTTGGAGAATTGTTATCCACTCAGTTATGCACCCACCTTATAGTAGCCCCATCTAAGTTGTATTTCCCTAGTTTATTGATAAGAAGGTCATGTGAAACCATGTCAAATGTCTTACTAAAGTATAGGGATACCATGTCTACCCCTTCTCCCTTATCCACAAGGCTTGATACCCTATCAAAGAAAGCCATCAGATTGGTTTAAATGATTTGTTCTTTACAAATCCATTCTGGCTATTACCTATCACTTTATTATCTTCCAGATGTTTGCAGATTTGTGCATTCCATGGGTGATGAAATTATTAGCCCCAACTACTACTGGGGATTTGAATTCAGCTTAGAAATTTGCCAAGGAAGAAAAGAGAGGCGTTATTGCTGTTCTGTGTATTTCCACACAATCCTTAAAAAGCTGTTTTGAGGCGTGAGGAGGTACTAAGCCATGTGAATGCTAACGTAGAATCCTGTTGAAACTGTCATTAATTCTAAACCCGTTTGCATGCTGAGAGCTGCAAACTTCTCCCACAGTAGGAACTCTAATTAGGTAGTCACATTTCAGGGAAGGGTGTTTTTCCAGGGCCACGTTGGTGGCTCACCTGCCCATTCTGCTTGTAGATATGCTGTTCAGTTAACATATAGTTGAATTATGAATTTCAGTTGCATATGTGACTGTATCCCGACAGCTGCTTCAAATAAATACTGTTCTTTGACAGTTGGGCACCTTACAAACTCTTATGTTCTCCAAAATGTGCAATGCCTAAAATGATAGAGAAGGCTTAAATAGCATGGCATGGCATGTCCACTGACCTCCTCACAAACTCCATTTTTTGGGTGTGGGGGGTAGGAGAAAAAAGTTGCTGTTTTTAACTTGTAGTCTCTCCGCACTTTTCATGCCATTAACCCTTCTGTGTCCAGGGAAGGTCTATGGTGTGAAACAGCCTTCTTGCAATATATTAAAGTGGAGTTGAAACAGTAATATTTCTGTCCTTGAAATTCCAAGAAGTGTTTCTTTTGTTTTCCTGCACCAAGCTATTTGAAACAGTAACCTTCAGTATTCTGTCCTGTTCCGGGCCCTTGACCTCTACTGGCTGCAGTGCCTCAGCAGCTTGCCCAAGTCTGGGTCACCTGTATTGTTGCCAATCATTCCAAGAGGAAACACTTTCATGGTGAACTTATGGTTGTACTTCTGGACGGGATTATCAAGCAGGTTGAGTATCAAAGGTAAGGGGTCTTGTTGCAAGAGGAAAGACATACCGAGAGACATGGGCTCAGTCTGGCTTTGCAGCTTGAGGATACCGTAGTGACATGAGGCCGATACTTGCTTTACAGTTCCTGGAAGAGAAAGGGTGGTTTAGGGAGGAAGATGTAGCACAACAAAGAGAACTGTTTGAGTGGCTGTTATCTCTAATGGCTGCAAGAGTGCAGGCTTCTGCTGTGTGACATCCCCTCTGTGGTACCCTGGCTGGCATTCCAGGAATAACCTGAACAACTCTATGGCTGGGTGATTCATGCGGTTGGGAACCTGAATGGGACAGACCCTAATCAATAAATGCCTCCCTCCACTTCAAGCACATTTATCAATATATTGTTCTCCCTCTTCCATTGGTCACTGCAAGTGCATAATAAGGGATCACAAAGCATCCCTGGATTCTGTTGCCCGGGTGCATCCAGCTCCAGCTGTGGTAAATATATTTTCTGGCTGAGTGTATTGATTCAGCAGCCCCTCACTGTTACAATCAATTCAGGGGGAAATGGCTCTTCTCTGCTTTCACAAAGATTGTGACTAGCACAGTAAGCCACACTAATGATGACACCATTGATGATGCTGTAATCTAAATGCTTCTGTGAATATCAGCAGCAGGATTTCAATCTGCTAAACGCATATTGAACTACCATTGTACATTTGCTGAGACTGTAATTAAATCTTCTTTTGCCAGGGACTCTGAAATCGATGTACAGATTCATAAGCCAAGGCAAAAGGGAATATGTGGGTTTACCAATAGGAACGGTGCAAAGGTAACTCTATGACAATGCCCTGTGGTGTGAGTAGAGTCCCAGCTTGTCAATGAATGAAGACTCAAGGTTGTTGGAAAATCCTGGCAGTGTGAACTTTACCATTGCAGCCAACAAACATTCATAAATAGGCTTCTGTGCTTCATGAGTGCCTGTGTAACTGTGGAGTAGTTTCCTTTGTGGTTTATGTACTCATGCTCCTTGAGGAGAGCAGACTGTGGGCACAGATGTCTCATCAATGGGCTTAATGCAGTTTGGAATCTCCTTTCTCACAAAGCCAGCTCTTACTTCAGGAATGTCTCTTATGCGCATCATTTCGGGATAAATCATATGCCTCAGAAACCTTCACCACCACTTTACCCAAAGTTGACTTTCAATCACTAAACTGGTTGGCAAAAGATCTTCAGTACTCTTACAGATGGTTATAGCAGCCCACTTCTGGACCAACATGGCCTCCTTCTTGCATGTCTTTTCATTGGATGGTCAAGGTTAGCTGCTCTCAAAGCTCCAGAAATGTGAAGGTGCTTGACCCCATGCTAGTAATCTAGGTCTGCATGATGATGTACCAACTGTTTTTGCTTGTTTTGGTCAACAAGAAAGTTAAGACTATTGATTGTTTATTTCTGGAAACTCGATGTGCCCTTGCGTCTCCCTCAGAAACTACGGAAAGAGGAGCTGTCTTGTAAAAGCAGATCTCCTTTATCAGAATGTTTAGCTGAGGGGTTGAGTGAAACATAGTAAGCTATGACAATATAACTTGTTTGTATATATAATTTGAAAATATGTATTTATTTTAAGGTGTCCTACATGGCCGAGTTGTCAGGACACAGCAGCTGAGGTAGACTGCATTGTTAAAATTAGAGTTACAGCCTCATGCAGACTGATTTACCACCCCTAACCAAGATGTATACTATTGCATACTGCTGCTGTGAAATTATACCACTTCATAAAAGAGCACTTAAGCTCTAAAAGATGGAATTTAAGCACAGCTTAAGTGCTTTACTGAATTCCGGCCATAGTACTTATGACCTTTTGATCTGAAATGATAAAAGGATAAAAGTTCATTTATATTTTCTTCCTTTCTCAGATGAACTTAGGCAAGCTATTGTAGCTATGATGAACAGAAAGGATGAGCTTGAAGAACAGAACAGGTAATTTTCTTTTTCTACACTGAGTGTCTTGTGTAATTTCATAGCATTTTTTTTTGTCGCTTAGCTCCTTTACATTTAAAAAAAAATTGCTATTAAAACAGTAATCTTCTGCTTGGTGCTTGTATTCCTTTTGTGCAACTCAACAAGAAAAATCTGGAAGCGTTTGTATCAATGGTTCACTGTCAAGCTACAAGTGTGTATTGAATTGATCCTGTGGGGATCTTTCCTAGGTCTGGTTCTATTCAATGACTCAAATAAGATTTGAAAAATGGCATGAGGTGTACACTTCATAAAGCTGTGGTGAATACCATGCTGGGTAGGGAAGTAAATACTTATAAGTACTGATTTCGAATTCAAAATGATTTTGATAAACTGGAAAATGGTGTGAAATTAATAGCATACTAATGGGGTGTGCCCTGTGCTTGCTATGCTTGCCTACCCCCGTCTCTCTGACCGCTTCCATTTTCTTGGCCAGGGAGCATGAGACTGTGATGATGTCATTCTGTTGCCTGGCAGAAAAACCTTTTTTATATGTATGTTAGAGAGAAAATTCAATGAGGACAAATGCAAAGTACTGTACTTTGGAAGAAATAATCTAATGCCCAAATACAAAATGTGAAATGATGGACTCAGAAAAAGTATTGTAGAAAAAGATTGGTGAGGGGTGATCATGGATCTCAAAATAAATGTCAGTTTAATACTTTTGCCAAAAAATGAACATCATTCTGGGGTGAATTAGCAAGAGTGTTGTAAGCTAGACACTAGAACTAATTTTCTACTCTATTCAGCATTTTAAGGCGTCAGCTGAAGTACTGTGTCCAGGTCTGGACACCACACTTGGAGAAAGTCCAGAAGAGAACAACAAAAATGATTAAAAGTCTAGAAAACATGATCTATAAGCAAAGTTTGAAACAACTGAGTTTGTTTAGTCTGGAGAAGACCAAGAGGGAACATAAATATTTAAGTACGCAAAAGATTGTTATTAAGAGGAGGGTGAAGAAATTGTTCTTCTTACCCACTGAGGAAAAGACAAAAAGGAATGGGCTTATATTGTAGCAAGAGAGATTTAGGCTATACATTGGGAAAACCTTGCCTAACTTTAAGGGGAGTTAACTAGATCAATTTATCTGTGGAGGTTGAGGAATCTCCATCATTGAAGGATTTTAGGAACAGGTTAGATAAACACCTGTGAGGTACAGTTTAATCTAGGTAATCCTTATTCCTGTCTCAGTGAAGGGGACTGGTCTAAATGATCAAGTCCTTTGCAGTCTATGATTTTTATGATTTACAAGCAAGCAAACTGTTTTCATTAGAATTAAAATTGCATGGAACTGACTGAGCTAATTTTTTTAAAACTATATTTTTACAAAGACTAAATTTGTGGTCAGAATAACCTTTTAAGATCCCAGGATAGTTTTCATAAGAGAACAGGTTTGTTTTGGTACCTTGGGCAGCACCTATTTGGCATCAACTTGTGTGTCACTTAGGTGTCACACTAGAAGTAAAAACCATAGCAGATATAAATATATTATGCTAGAGTTGTGTGTATGTATAATTTGTAAATCTTTTTCTTTCGTTTGGATGAAAAGTTCTATATAATTGAAAATTAAAAACATATTTTTAATAACAAAATTAAATGGAAAAGCAAACACCTTCTTTATCCTGGCTTTAATGCTTAGTCTAGTTGGAACACTATAAAAAAAAGAATAAAAATAATATAAAAAAGTATGATCTTTTCTCCAGGCAGATTGCTGATTATACTTTCAAGTGATTTTTTTCAAATTTCCAGCAATTTTTTGTTTGAAGTGTGACTTAATTATTTTTATTGTGGATTTAGAATGTAGTTATCTGATACATTTAATTCTTTCCAAAGCAAATCCACAGTCATTTTAATTTGAACCCCACTCAGCTTTATATGTACAGCACTATAGAAGGCAGAGCCTTTGCCTGATCATAATGATGGGGTCCCTTTATTCCAGATCTTTGCGAAACCTGCTTGATGGAGAGATGGAACATTCTGCAGTACTCAGGCAAGAAATGGACAACTTGAGAAGGAAAGTAGCGGAGCAGGAGGAGCGACATGCAGCAAAGATCCAGGCCTTGGCAAGGTAGGGAGGTGAAACAGACACTGAAAGCGGGTTGCTAATTACATAAAGTTTGGAATTAATACAGTTAGCTTTCTTCAGAAAAAACATAAATTGCTGAATTGCATATAGAAAGATTGCATATGATGGTAAGGAGAAGAAGGGATGAACAAATATGTAGAAGTAGATGATATATAATACTGAATCTTTTCTTTGAATCATGTAAACATATAAGCATAAACCATTCTATGTGTAAATTGCATGGCAAAGATCAGAAATCTATTTTTCACTAAAAACTTCATTCTTTATATTTTGTGCATATATTGGGAAGATATATTTCTGTATTTATTGGAGGAAAAAAAATAATCCTTAGCTGTAAGGAAAGTAAATTGCTGACAGTTGTTACCCCACTGATTCCCAAGGTTGATTTAGCTGATATGGGTAGCTAAACAGATGTCTTGCTCCATGTTTGTTCCTCCCAAAGCTGTAAACTTGGTCAAAACCAGTAACTTTCCCTAGTAATAATGTTCTGCAGTCAAAGATTTGAGAGAATGTAAGGAGGACTCTTCTGGGTAAGAGTCAATAGGAATGCATTTGTTTTTTGAGAGACTATAAGAAGAGTTCCCTATGTTCAGAGTAAGATTGTTCCTTTCTCTCACTCTTCTTGTCCCATGAACTTTCAGTTTACTAACTGGTGTTGAAGTAAAGACTTCACTCAGTTTACGCGGCTAAACAGATAGTTTTATTGGCCAATAAAAGCAAAGTGAGCCAAATGTGATCCCAGTCAGAGCTGGGCTCATTGAGGCTCCTTAATACAATCAATCCTAGTATTTTATACCCTTAACCAAACAAGTCTGACGTCAGGGCAAGAAATCAAAGCGAACTTCAAAAAGGAATTATTATCAGCAGAGAAAGAAACAGGTTGTTTTAGGAAGTTCGAGCTACAGCTCAAAATAGTTCATTAACACATTCCAACAGCGCATCTGTCTGGGCTCTCCCCACCTCAGTGAAGGCCAGTTCACTCCCTCTAGTATACATGCGGACACAAGAAACTGAAATAGCTTTTGTTATACAGAATGGCTTCTAGCTAAATATGAAATGTTTCTACAAATGTGTCTACTTTTGTATTTAACATTCAGAAAAGATTATATTATTTTTTGAAAATAGCACAATTTAAGGTGTTAATATAATTCTATATATACCACTTAATATACACTTTTAATCTATTATTCTGTGTTCACTTGCTTTTGTGCTCTATATGTGAACTGCCTTCAAAGTTTTATCACAAAGCAGACATGCTGCGTTCTTAACCCAAACACCTGAAATGTAATGAAAAGTGCATTTGTTATTACCTTCTAGCTGGTGCAAAGACTGTTTTTACCAAATTGTTTTTCCTCACATGCTTTCTGTAATGTATCTAGACAGTAGCACTAAGATTATATAGTTTTAGCATATTTTAAAGTCTTACATTGGATTATAATAAGATTCTGGGTGTTTCTTTTCCCAAAAAGGGAAAAAATCGACAATAGGTACGGCTTAAAATAATTTTCATCAGTTGCTAAGGGTTGAAAAGTAATTAATTAAGAGATAATAGGTAAGGATTAACCACCTTAATGAAAAAGGATATAAAACCCACAAATGGTAGACAGGGGATGAAAGAATATTAGTAACTGTCAGTTGTGTGGAATCAAATTATATTGAAAAAAAAAAAGCAATATTCCAGGATTAAAATCTAGAGACAATAAAAATAACAACAATTAGGCATTGGGTCTACAGACAATAAAAAAGAATGGGCCGAAATGTTGTTGAAGTCTCCTTTTACCTGAATTTTGTCTTAAGACTTGACTCTTATGCTTGTGAGTGGAGTCCAGCTGTCTTCAGTGGGACACGTCGTAAGAGTAGCTGTCGGTTTGCTTTGATCAGATGATTTGGTCTTCATGTCACATACCTGAATTTTCACATGATAAGATATCTAGCAATGATTTCAGTTCTTTACAGTTCTGTATGTGCATCTAAGAACTAGGAATTTTTAAAAGCAGGTTGAGCTGCAGTTTATTTTCATGTTTCTTTATTCCTTTGTCCTATGATCTTATTTCCCCTTTTCTTTGACACATACCTGCTATAACTTTTTCTTTGTTAAAAAAATATGCACCTGAGGGGTGGCTTTAGTGTGGGTGCATGAGTTCAGTTGCACCCACAGATATAATGGAATCAAGGGTGTAAAAACAGGCAAATATATATGTGACAGGTTTGGTTACTGAGATCCCCTTGTGACCGGTCACGTGATCTTCTGACATACCAGTGAGCCAACTTTCCTGGGTACCTCCTTTACTCTGTCTTCCTGGGCCAGGCCCTCCAGCCTCTTCCAACACTGACAAAGAGGTGGGGTTACATAGCTGTATGCAGGATAATACACTGATATCAGCTCAGCTCTAGGAAGGCTCAATTAAAGGCACTTTCCTCAGCACCTAGAAGCACAGACCCAATGGGACCTAAATCCCAGGTACATCAGTCTTACTCTGTATAAAGTTTTATATGGGGTAAGCTCATGTTCACCCTTTCTCTTACATTGAGGCTATGTCTACACTGCACCTCTTCTGCGGAAAAGCCTATGCAAATGAAGCGTGAATTAGCATATTGTAATGCTTCATTTGCATAAGTAATTAGGGGCTGTTTTTGTGCAAGAGGCTTTTGAGCAAAAGGAGGAACCATCTACACAGATACTCAGTGATATCGGATCTCCTTGTCTCGTACCTCTACTCGTTCCAAACCAACTTCTCAACTCTCTACGTGTTCTCACCTTTGCCTCCGCATTATCGTTGATATCCTTCAACAATCGTATCAGTCTGCTATCCACTCTGTATGACTTGTGACTAGTGGTTTTGACTTTCTTTTCTATGAGACTGTGAAGTCCAAGAGGAATATGATTTGAGCCCCTTAGGAAAAATATTTAAAAATATATGAATACTGATGTTATCAGTAAACATAATGCACGAGACATTATCATTGTATTGCCTTTAAAGAGTATGGTACAGGTTGAACCTCTCTAGTCCATCACTCTCTGGTCCAGAAACATCCATGATCTGGCATGATTTTAGTAGCCAGATGTTCACTTATCATGAGTGTGACCAAGTTTCCCACACTCCCATAAAGTTTGTTTACAACCACCAGTCCTGGCTCTCAGTGTTCTGTGCTGTTATTTAGCTGTTATTTACCCCTAAATGTTGTCTAAGAGCCCAGTAAGTAGTGGAAGTGTTGGTAATGCTGCTAGACAATATTAACCTCCCGTGGTTTGGCAAATTCTCTGGTTCGGCACTGGTCAGATCCTGAGTGTCAGATTAGAGAGGTTCAATCTGTACAAGAAAAGCAATAATATTGCACCTTTTAAAGAATGTGAATTTCAGTTTCGTGTAAGATACCAAACAGAATATGGAAGATTTTCTTTTTATACTTATAACAGAGCATATATTGTTATGTTAGATGGTGTGTAATTGAATAGTTGTGTAACAGCATCAAATTTTAATGGTTACATGACTATTTGATAGTCCCTGGACGCCGGATTAGCCCCACTCCTGCGAAGATCCCTGCCACCCTGTGCTGCTGCCTCTATTGGAGGCAGTACTGTGGGGCGGCTGGCGGGAGCCGGTTCGCGAGGGGAGCCGGTTTGTAAACTGGGGCCTGTCAGAGGTCCAACCTCCCCGCGGACCCCCTATGGACAGGGTCTGTGGCTGGCCCGAGGTCAGAGGCTGCTTTGCGGCAGCCCCCCTGCTCCCCCGAAAGAGGCAACAGTGTGAGGGGTGGGAGGAAGGCAGCTCTGTGGAGCCAGTGCTGGGGAGAGATGGCTTTTAATCTGGCTTCTACCAGCACCGGCTCCTGCCTGCCCTCCCCCACTGCCTCTGTAGGTGGCAGCAAGAGGTGCACAGGCATGTTTGTGAAGATGTCACGCGTGGAGAGATGGCTTAAAAACCCCATGTGTATTGGCTCCCGCATGCCCACCCTCGTCATCTGTCCTGCTGCCTCTCTATCAGATATAGAGGTAGCAAGGAGGGAGGGGAATATGTGTAGTCGACAGGATTAACTGTGAGAATTCCAGGCTTATCGGTTAACCGTGTAGTCATCTACACGTTGACATCCCTAGTATATTTTTCATGTAGGCATGTCTGATTTTCTTCTTAGTCATTAGTTCTCAGGTATTTAAAATACTAAGTATTGAGAAAAGAAGGGCATGGTGGGGGTAGTTGATAGCAAACAAACTGCTTAAATGAACGAAATTTCCTTTTTAAGTCATTCATCTTGTTTATTTGCCACCATTTACTGTTTTATGCCTAATGCTTAATTTTGAAATATGGATGGATAACTGTCACTTTGATTATTTATATCTATGGTAATAGCTTAATCTGTATAAAAAACTTGTTTTATTTTTCTAACAGCATAGTATGATGGATAAGCATTTTTCAGCATTTTCAGAGGAAACTACATCACTTTATGTTTCAGCCAATAGGTCAATTGTCAGCTACTGCGTACCTGGAAATCTATCTAAATATTTGCTAGAAAAATCCCCAAATAATAATAGGAGGTTCAAACAAAGGATTAAATTTTCTCCAGACTGAATCTTCTTTTGAGCAATATTTAGTCTACCAAATGTATGTTGGCACAATATATTAATGAGTTTGTCTTCTTTGTTGATTCTATTTTAAATCAAAGTCAGTATGATTAATGATCTTCCTGGGAAACATTGAGCAATCTTTTCTCAAGTACTAAGCTTTGTTATGTTATTCTATCTAGGCTATAGGATGTCTTGTTTCTACAGTATGCAGGTGGTTGCAGACTCTCAAGGGTGGGCATCCTCTCGGTCTATCCATTTAGTTCTGAACTGGAGGTTAGAGAGATAGGTCATTACCCCTGAGATGGATACTTATCTCCTTCAGTTTGAGATTAGGATGCATTTATCTTATCTGTTTAGATGGCTGGCCTATAAAAGTTTATGGACCTCACAGTAAGTTTTACAAGTGGTCTTAGGCAGACCATTCTTATAAAGTCTTATCAAACCATTGAAAATCTTTCATTTTCCACTGTTACAGTAACCCTTATGTACATGCTGTTCTGGCTTTGTCCTCAAACGCCACTATAGTTTACAGATTATTTGTGACAGATAAAGCAAGATGGGAGTTGACTAGTGTTGATACTGGAAGTCTTCAGCTCTGTTGGTCTGATTGTTTCATATTGAGTTGTTAAGATTGCATGCTTTTGCTGTGTGGGAAACAAAAAAAAATACTTCATGTTTATCATAGCATTTGGAAAGTCTTGCACAGCTGAACTGTTCTGGGTGTCTGGTGGCTTGTGAGTCCTTGTTGTTCCTATTAAATTGTTTTTTGTTTTTCTCATAATAAAAAAATTTCATGTTACTTTGCAACTAACAGTGCTTGGATTCAGCCTAAACTATCTTCTGTGATGATGCAGAACAGTGTTTTGAGGGGACAAACACTGTATCTACTTTACTTTCAGACATAATTGTTGATGTTAAGGATGTTGGGGGGCAGCTTTATGCCTTTAAGCTACAACCTACAAATTAGAGCTTAGTCCTTGCTTCCTGCTGAAGGAAAGTGGAGGAGTACAAAGGCGAGTGTTGGTGAAGATTGTCAATATTTATGTATGTGGAGCAGAATACCAGCAGCTCTTAACAAAGGAATTCAGGAAACTAAACTCTTAATGTTGATTATCTGGCTAACTGTTGATCTGTATCATAGCTCTGATTTTAGGAATGGCCATTGTGGCAAGGCAATTCTGATAGTCTTTTGATTCTTCATATTTTTAAATCATGTTTAATTTTGTTATAGGCATGGGTATGGGTGGAAACGGCAGTGGATGCTTCAGTTTATGATCACCTAGTAATGGGTTAAAGTAAAGGGCTATGCTGATTGTTTTAGATATGTCAACAGCCTTTAGTACAGTTGACTGTAAGGGTTTGTTAGCTGTCTTGAGAACAGTAGCAGAGCTGCTCTTGAGTGACTACATTCTTACTCTGTGAAATAATTCATAGGGTAGGTATTAGGATATGTTACTGTACATATTTAAATGGTTAACCAATAAGCCTGGGGTCATTGGTTAAAGTTCACGATTACACACAAGCCCTTCTTTCTGCTGCAGCCTCTGTATCAGAGGCAGCAGCGGGGAGAGAGGATAGGCGGAAGCCAGTGCTTGCAGAGTGCTGGCTTTTAATTAGGCTCTCACAAGCACTGGCTCCTGGAGAGTTGCCTGCACTCCCCAATGTTGCTGCCTCTGATATAGAGGCAGCAGTGGGTGTGTGTGGGGGGGACAGGCAGGAGACAGTACACGTAGGGAGCTGGCTTTTAAGCCAGCTCCCTATGTATACTGGTTCCAGTTGAGCCACATGTGTCCCCCTCGTGCTGCTGCCTCTGTATCAGAGGCAGTAGTGGGGGAGGCCGGAGCAGGTGCTCACGAGGAGCCGGCCTTTAAAACAGTCCCCCACACATGTTGGCTGGCCATGAATACTCAGGGCAGAATATAAAAAGCAGAGGAAGTTGGGTCAAAGGGGAACAAAATGGAAAGATGTGTCTTCTCCTCTCCCAACTTTTAGGGACTGTTGTCAAGTGGGTTTTTTTTTTTCAATTGTCTTTGGTTATGTGACTGTTTTATGGATAATAAAGCAATCCCAGAGAAATGGGCCTTAAAGGGACTAATGCTAGGAGCTGTATTTCCTTTTCTTGATTAGTAAAAGTGCCCACTACCTTAAAGCTATCTATGTGGGATTATACCTTGGGGCCATTTGGAACATGAAGCAGAATGCTGCAACGTTTATTAAATTGGGTTGAATGTTGGGTGCACAATAGATCAGTGCTCTGATCTGCATTGGCTTCCGATGAACTTCTGGGAGAATTCAAGGTGTTGTGTGTTTACCTATAAATCCATAAAGCATTTGGAACTTAGTTACATGATTTTGTCTCTCTCCTTGTGATATCCTACCACAGTTGACTCAGGGGGTAGCTGTGTTAGTCTGTAACTGAAAAAACTTAACAAACAACAAATAGTTCTGCAGCACCTTAGGGTGCATCTAGATAGCAACCTTCTGTTGGAATAAGCTATGAAATTTGTGCTATGCAGACAACGCCAAATTTCAAAATAAGTCACTATTCCGACAAATCCCTTCACCCTCATGGAACGAGGGTTACAAGGACGCTGGAATAGTGCACCCGCTATTTCGGGAAATAGCGGGCACTTTTAAAGACGTGGTGTTGCTATTTCAGGATATTTCCAGTATCCTGAAATAGCAACACAGTCTAGACTTACCCTTAGAGACTAACAAAACAATGCAGATGGTATCATGAGCTTTCGTGGGCACAACCCACTTCTTCAGATGATGGAGTAAGGGGTCCAGGGTACAAATGAACAGCGGAGAAAGAGAGAGGATGGGGAGAGAAAGAGAATGAAAACAATATTGTCAATAAGAGTGTCTGTGCTAAATGAGCCTAATAGAGTGGGCTGCAAGTACCTGGTGCTTAGTTTTTTATATCAGCAGCTTGTGGAATGTAGTGGCCCATCCAGGTCAGATGTTTTTCAAACCTTGATTACAGGTGTCAGACTTGTAAATTAAACCAAATTCTGTGTAGTTCTACCACAATTGAAATCAGAATTGATATTTGAGCAGGACCTCTCTCAATAAAAATGAAGGGGAGTTGCTGGCAGGGTATTCTTTGTGAGAGGTCCTCTAACTTTTTGGACTCAATCTCCACCTTGGTCTGCTAGAGCCCATGTTTGTTTAATTTCCAAGCATACTGAAAAGCCTCGGTTTCCCCTTTTTGGTGAGGCTATTGTGGAGGATTTAGTTGAGGTCAGACAGCGTTGGATAAGGAAGGACATGTGAAGGAGATTATGGAATCTCCATCACAATGTAAAGATGCAACATCCCTTGATGAACATCCCTTTCTGGGACTGTCAGCACAAATACTTCCTGCCTGTCTATCAGGAGTGTAGCCTTCCCTATTACTATAACTACAATATGAGGTAGGGATGTGATTACACATACCAGCACTAGCTCTGTGTGGTAAGGATATGATCTCTTTGCTCTTTTACAGCCACGCTGAGTATAAATAGTAGTGGCCCTAGGAACCTGTGTGGCAACAGGAGAGGCACAGCTTAGTCATGCTGAGTATGTACCCTCATAGCACAGACATAGCCTAAGACAGTTTTCAAGTACCTAAAAGGGTGTTACAAAGAAGAGGGAGAAAAATTGTTCTCCCCTTCCAGCATGTTTGTGAACCATTAATAACTACTCTCTGAGAACGATTGTCCAACCAGTTATGCACCCACCTTATAGTAGCCCCATCTAGGTTGCATTTCCCTAGTTTATTGATAAGAAGGTCATGCGAGACTGTGTCAAATGCCTTACTAAAGTCTAGGTATATCACGTCCACCGCTTCTCCCTTATCCACAAGGCTTGATATCTTATCAAAGAAATCTATCAGATTGGTTTGACATGATATGTTCTTTACAAATCCATGCTGCCTGTTACCTGTCACCTTATTATCTTCCATATGTGTGCAGGTGGATTCCTTAAATACTTGCTCCATTATCTTCCCTGTCACAGAAGTTAAACTGAGTGGTCTGTAGTTTCCTGGGTTGTTCTTGTTTCCCTTTTTATACATGGGCACTATATTTGCCCCTTTTTCCAGTCTTCTGGAATCTCTCCCGACGTCCATGATTTTTCAAAGATGATAGCTAAAGGCTCAGATACCTCCTCTATCAGTGCCTTGAGTATTCTAGGATGCATACATTGCCTAAGGAAGTTATAGAATCTTCACCACTGGAGGAGATATTTAAGAGTAGGTTAGACAGACACCTGTGAGGGATGATCTAAAGTTAGATTCTAAAGATTCTAAACAGTGCTTGGTCCTGCTTTGAGGGTAGGGGACTGGACTTGATGACCTCTTGAAGTCCCCTACAGTTCTATGATTCAGTGCTCAAAAGGAACTCATTATATAAGGAACAAAAGACAGAACTATGTAGCACTTTAAAGACTAACAAGACGGTTTATAGGAGATGAGCTTTCGTGGGCCAGACCCACTTCCTCAGATCAATATG
>JANRFK010001605.1:21827272-21851646 GCA_030068395.1 Apalone spinifera
CTCATTTGCCTACCTAGCTCGAACTAACGAGCTAGTGTAGACATACCCTGAATGTCTACTTGTAGTAATGATGCCAGAGTAAGGCATTTAGTTTTCTAACATTTTGGTAGATTTCTAGCTCTCGCAGTCATCGTAGTGAGATTATATTTAAACATCTTTGATTTCTGTATGCTGTTTAGTACTCCTTTCCTGTCTTTAGGGTGACCATATTTCCCTATGCCAGTGGCTTTCAAACTGCGGTCCAGGACCACCTTACAGGTGGTTTGTGGCTCAAGCTCAGTTCCCCTTCCCCCACAGCAGGGAGCCGGCATTGGCGCTCCAGCCTTGCCCTCACTTCCCTGTGTGGTTGGAGCACCAGTGCAGGCTTCTGGCTGGGGGAGGGAACGAAAGCCCCGAGCTTTGCTGCACGATCCAGCTCATGGGGAAGAAGGCCTCCCCCATCCCCAGCTGGGGAACAGTAGTGCATGGGCACGCTGCCTGGAAGCTTTCCCCATTGCTCCTAATGAGGGCAGCCAGAGGCGGTGCCTGGGAGCAGCATAGGACGTGAAGGCAAGTAGGTAACCCCACCCCTTATGCGCAGACCCCTGCACTCCCAACCCCCTCATATGCCCCTCCTCTGCTGAGACCCTGCATCCCTCCAGATTGCTCCTGCACCCTCCCCACTGCCAGACGCCTACCCCCAACCCGCTCCTGTACCCTCCCTTTCGGCCAAACACTGCACATTCCCTTGTTGTTGCCCCCTCCCTCTGGCCAGGCACCCTACTCCCAGTCTGCTCCTGAATCCTACCTCCCATCCAGACCTTGCATCCTCACCCTCTCTTATACCCCACAATCTGCCCAGATCCTGCACCTCCATCCCTCTCACTGGCAGCTCTGTACTATACACTGAACCCCTCATTTTTGTCCAAACCCTAGAGCATAGGGGACTCCACAAAATACACTAACTCCGTAACCCCAGAAGAATAAATCTGTCCTATGGGAAACCCTGACTCTCAGCCCTCCCTTCCCCCGCCCCAGTGAGGCTGGAGTGACAGAGGAGTGAAATGTCTCAGTTGGGGGTGACATCACTGAAGGTTGGGGATTTCTGGAGGGGTTTTTTTTCTTCTCACTTTTGTGGTCCCCTACTGATTTTTCTGTGGGTCAGTAGCCCCGACCCAAAAAAGTTTCCCTACCACTGTTCTAAATAAAGAAAACCTTGGAACCTTTTGTGCTGAACATACATTAACATTTTACTTCATTTAAAATGACATTTGATAAACTAACATGAGAAAGTTAAAGGGCTTAATCTGTTTAATAATTTAAATTAATTATTTCCTTTCGTACTAGTTAAATTTAACCGTTCTCCCTAGCTGCAGCACTAGCAAAATCGCTCAGACATAATTATGTAATTAATGGTGAGTTTCCATTAGCAACTGGTAGTCCATGGAAAGGTTTTCATTGCACGGGCCAAAAAGTTTGAGGGCCACTGTCCTGTAGTGAATATAGGACATGGTAAAATTTCTCATATTCAAGTGAGTCTAACGGCAATCAATCAGAACTATGCCGTAAAAATGTTCCTATTAACATCAAGTTGACTGGGCCCCTGATAAAAAGAAATCCCGCATAGCTGGAGTCTTTTTATTTACCTTATCTTTAAAGGCTTTAGGGTTTACATGGAGAGAGAGATCTCTTGCACACACCCTGACCCGACTGACTCAACCCCCCTTGTTCAGTGCTCTCTGCCTTCTGGTACAGTATCTTCCCAGGGCTACATGGGGGGTAGGGGAGAGCACACAGGTCACATGCCCCTCTCCCCAGATTTCTGCCAGGGTTTATGCTAGAATTTGGCCAACAGCAGCCTTTCTGCACTGTGTGGGAGGGAAATGACAGGAGTGGCTTCCAGCTGCACGGGGTGGGGATGAAGGGATGACCTGGCCTATGTCTTTGCAGAGTTCACTAAGAGTTGCTGTAATTCCTTGAATGAGCTGCCAAAAGTAGAATAAATACTTCCCTTTGTAAAAGAATGCAGGGTAGCTAATTGGTAGTATGGGGTAGACAACCATTGGGAAGCAGGGAAGAAAAAAGGAACACAATTTTAATTTAAAACTGTGGCCTACAGGTTGAACCTCCCTAGTCCATCGCTCTCTGGTGCGGCAGCATCTATGGCCTGGCATGATTTTAGTTAGTCGGATGTCTATTTCTCATGAGTATGGCCAAGTTCTCCGCAGTTCCACAAAGTTAGTTTACTGCTACCAGTCCTGGATCTCAGTGTTTTGAGGTGTTATTTAGCTCTAATTCACCCCTAAATGTCGTCTAAGAATCCAGGAAGTAATGGAAGTGTTAGTAATGCTGCTAGACAATATTGACCTCCTGTGATTTGGCACATTTTCTGGTTTGGCACTGGTCAGGTCCTGAGGGTGTCGGACTAGAGAGATTCAACCTATACTACCAGACAGTGAACTTGTATGGGAAAATGAGCATAAGGAGCCCCTTCTCTTTCTGACGTGGGTTACTTATCCCATGACTAGTGGTTTAGGAGAAGAAGTAGGCTCCAAAGAGCCGCTAAACATTTCCCCATGCATATGACAGGGACGGGGTGGGAAATAGGTGAAGCATTGGCTGTGCCATTTTCCTACCTCCTCCAGATCCAGGTGCTATCCAGCATAGCAGCTCTGATAAGCTGGGGAACATATATTGCATGAGTTTTCCTCTGATGCAGTTGACTCCTTTGCTAGAGCACTAAGGAAACTGAAAGGGAGATTGCTCCTCTAGGGGTTATAATCTAGTTCCTGGGCTGTTTCTGAGACAACATAACAAACTGTAGCATGCCCTGGGTTCATAGAAAAGGTATATTGTGCTCTTATTAATATTTTATCTAGGACTTTTTGACTTTTTTCTTCCACTGTTCTTATCTTGATTACACAGTCTGGATTAGATTATATAATTCTCAAGGTTGCTTTTTCTTTTTGAGTTCCAATTCCTGGTAGTGATTTTGCCCATTGTTGTGTTTAATCTGGGGCTACTGTAAATATTCTATCAGAAAAGTATCTTAAAACCCTTAATTTCTGTAGAAAAAATCCTGAAGTTAAATAATTGCTGAATTTTCTTCATCTTTCTCTCTTAATAAAACTATAGACACCCTTTAAGGAAACTTGATGGTGTCTAAAATCTTCGAGTATTTACTATATGTGTTGAATAACAAACTTGGTTCAATGTCTGAAACAAAATAGTAACACCCCAAGTTATAGCTGTCTGGTATGATCAGTGAGTTTATCTACAGATACAGAGGAATGTGTGCAGGTGTCAGTGCATATGTTAATAATGCTTGGCAGTTACTCTATAAGATTCTTATGAACTCGGTGTTGCAGCATAGAGGCAGTAGCTGAAATTGACAAATTTGAGAGATTTATTTGCTTGGCATTTTGTGTGCCATTAATTCTGTTTCTAATCACACGTCGAATTTTGTAAAGATGATTTTGGCGAGTTAGGGTAAGGCTGAACTGTTTGTAAATGGGCTTTATATTGAAAAGGCATAGAACAGTTGAGGTAATGCAAATTCTTGCACATAATATATTTTAGGCTAGGAGATTTGTATATTCATACCTTTTTGACTCATTTCTCCCACAGTTTTAAAATTTGCATTGACATCACAGGAGTGAATCACCTACTTATCATGCACATACTGTTTTGAAGAACAGGTAGGAAACAAGGCCTAAAGAGATGCTGTGACGTAGTGTGGGTATCTTGCTGGTTGCCAGGCTTGGGTTGTGGATGACCCCCACTGGCTGCTGTCTGTAGCACGGCCCAGCAGGACAGGGGATGAGTCACTAGGCAAGGGTCTCTCAACCTGTCTGACCAGCTACCAAAAAGGGAGAGAAACAAAGGAAGGTGGAATGCCGCCCCTGGCTGGGGGGCAGGGCTGGAAGTGAGTTAGTTAAATTTCTGTCTGGGATCATGGAGGAGACAGCCTAGGGAAAGGGGCTGGAATTTGGGGGCCCAGTCTCCCCCATCTAAAGGGGGGCAGAGGCACCCTAGGCCCAGTTCCTGTAACCAGATGACATCTGTGCTGTGCTGTATCCTGGAGAAGCAATAAACTCTCTCTATTCTACTGGCTGGTGGAGTCTGTCCGTGCCATTATAGGGGGTGCAGAAGATGGGAAAACAGGTGCTCACTTGGATTAAAATGCAAAAGGGATTTTTGGAATAAGTTTAATAATAGACATTGTTGAGTTCTGCTGATATATTAGTGACATATGTTGTGTTGATGGTGCTCTTGGAGTGCCATACTTAGACATGTGGTAAAAATGTAGTGCCAGCATTTCTTCAACGAGCAGTTACTATGGTGCAAATAGTTTTGGACTTTCAGGGTGTGTCTAGCTACATGGCTCTGTCGACGGAGCCATGTAGATGAGGTTATTAGACATAGCAAAATGAAGCGGCGATTTAAATAATCGTTGCTTCTTTTAGATCAAAATGGCTACTGCGCTGTGCCGATCAGCTGATTGTCGGCACAGCGCGGTAGTCTAGACTGGGATCAGCCGACCCCAGAACCCTTTGTTGTCAGATCCTTTATGCCTCGTGAAAGTGTGCATTGCTATGTCTAGTAAACTCATCTACATGGTTCCGTCAACGGAGCCATGTAGTCTAGACACACCCTAAATGTATTTCTTCACTGAGTATATCACAAAAAATTATTTTCTGACATAACAGAAACATTGGACTATACAGTAATTTTATTTTATTTTTTCCAACTACAAGTGTCTGTTTACTTTGTAATTTGAAATTTGTGCTGCTGAAATTGAAAGAATATATACAGATTGCATTTCTATATTTTGAGTAAATTGACTTTTTGTCATTGAGGAAGAGATGGAATATTATATATGGGAGATATGGTGGTATGGGGTTTTTAAAGGTCTAGTTACAATACGTACTGCAGAATCGGATAAAGATGTGTACATGTTGGTAGGCTGAAGCTAAATTCCAGATATTATGTAATATAAAATTCTGGTATAGCTGATATATTATTACTTCAGAAGTAAATGGTTGATCAATACTTCAGAAGTAGCAATATTCTGAGACTTCTTTGAATAAGCACATACTTAATGATGATGTTACTGTTAGAATTGGTTGGGACAAAGTATTCCAGCATATAGTAGTTAATATTCATGGACCAGATTTTACATATGTGAAAACTATGGAGTAGAGATGTTATATGGATATCTGCTTAAGGAATTTCTTGTGGAGATTAGTTCAAATTGTCCCATCAGAGGGCAAGAGAAAATTTTTGCCTTTACTTATTGGTTTATATTAGTTTGACCTTATTTGTAAATGTTTAGGAAAATTTATTTTGATTTTTATTTGGATATATTTTAATGCAAGTGACTTTTATTGATGGCTTCAAAACCTTGCCTCTACAGGAACTGGTTATAAAAACGTCCCTCCAGAATCATAATCCATGTATTTTAGGAAATAGCTGCCACAATTAAGTGCTTTTTATCTATAAGCACCAGGGGTGAACACTTGAAATCACCCCCAAGGGTACCCCAAGCTCTTTTGCCCCAATAGAGCTTGAAAAAGAAAAGAAAAAAACAAGCTGCAATCTCTGATAGCCAAGCCTCAATCAGAGGCATGCAGATACACACAGACAGACCTTCCAGGACACAAGAATCAAATCACCACCTTAAAAAGTGATTTTTATTACAATACAAAAGCTAAATGTGATAAAGCATACTTGGTTGCTAGATGTTACAGAGTTCTAAGGAAAATAATAAAAAAAAAAACCCCACAGAGGAAAGTCTCTAGACATAATGCAAGGTAGTCAGTGGGGAGGGGAGGCATAGATTCACACAGAGCAGTTCAAACAAAACTACACAATAAAGAAAATTACCCTCAGTGCGACTGAATTCACTTTTCCCTTTTACTTACTTCTAATTTTCTCTTTGTTCAGTCCTCTTTCATGCCCTGAATTCCTTGGAGACATGGTAGTCCAGCCTGGGTTTAAATCATTCTGTATCTCTCAACTCCTGGTTTATCTCTCCGGGTGTGTCTACACTACAGGGTTTTTTTCGGAAAAAAAAATGGCCTTTTTTCTAAAAAACTTCCCCTGCGTCTAGACTGTTGCTGCGTTCTTTCAAAAGAACACGGCAGTTTTTTCGACTGCGGAAAACCTCGTTTTACGAGGAATAACGCCTTTTTTCGAAAGTGCTCTTTCGAAAAAAGGTGCTATGTAATGCAAACTGTGCTTTTTCAAAAAAGAGCATCCAGTCTGCCTGGGTGCTCTCTTTCGAAAAAGTGGCTTGCTTTTTTGAAAGTACTGGTTGTAGTCTAGATGCTCTTTTTTGAAAGAGGCTTTTTCGAAAATATCTTTTGAAAAAGCCTCTTTCAAAAGAGGTTTGTAGTCTAGACGTACCCTCCCATACAAAGAAAGCAGGCAAAGAGCCTATATCCATTTCAAATTTCAACCCTCGGTCTCAGTTGGTTCTCCCTGATCCCTGGCCAACACCTTTGCTAGCTACCTGAGTGTGTAACCCATTAATCACCCAGTGCTGGTCAGCACTCCACTTGTCCATTACAGAGGTAATCAGGAAAATGAGGTTGGAATATAATCTTTCCAGTAGTGTTTTAAATTGGTTTAAGGCGAGTCAGATGAGAGAAAGGAGGAGCTTAAAGTAGACACTTGAACTGTTGTCAATCAGTGAAAGTAAAGGGAAATGATTGGGCATGAGGGAAGGACAAAAGCTTAGTTTTGTGATTTTCAGCGTGAACTGATGGCTGGATATAAACAAAAATATGTTAAAGAGTAGGCTGAGATGTTAGTCTGGACAGAAGGAGAATGGTTCCAGTGTGAAGAGAAAAAGAAGATACAGGAAAATCACAGAGTTACAAAATCCAAAGTTATGAACTGACTGATCAACAATACACCTTACTTGAACCAGAAGTATGCAGGCAGATGGCAGCAGCAGAGATCACACACACGCACACACATGAAATACAGTGCAGTTTGGTATTAAATATAAATTACTGTAAACAAAGGAATGTTTAAAAAAAGTACAAGGTAAAGAAATTGTTTCTGTCCTTGTTTCCTTGAATTAAGATGGTGAAAAGTAGCTTTTTTTCTGCACAGTAAAGTTTCAAAGCTGTATTAACACAATTTTCAGTTGTAAAATTTTGAAAGAATTACCATATTGTTTTGTTCAAAGTTGTGACATTTCAGAGTTATGAACAACTTCCAATTCCCAGATGTTTATAACTCTGAGATTCTACTGTCTATGAAGTTGTCTTTTTTTGAAAGTTGGAGTGCACTTGAGGAGGATTTTCCAAATGAAAGTAGTTAGTATTGAAACCATATATTTGATATGATGAGTAAATATAGTTTCTGTGCATGAATGTCATAATACTGTGCACTATGTTGTTTCTTATCTGAGCCATTTAGGAGAAAAGGAGGTTATTCAACATTTATCTAAAGGGCCTTCCTCAAGTAAAATATTAGACATTGGTATGAAATGTTTTTGATCTGATATTGTAACAAATTACTGGGGATAGAAAATGATTTTAAAGTAGGTAAATATGGCCTGCAGGACATGGACCAAAGCCTGTCCAGTTGGTCATCCATAGGAGCAAGTAAGTCTCCAACTCCACCCCCTGGGACAAATGTGTGTGTGTGTGTGTGTGTGGGGGGGACCTGCTAGAAACCCCAACTAAGTGGAGAATCTGGATTCTTGGGGTCATACCCCAAATGTAAAAAACATACTAATATAGTGGGCTAGAGTCCCTAGGCCAGGGACACCAGTGGCAGGGTTCTGCACCCCTTCTGCTGGCTAATCCACTAGGCCATACTGCTGCCAGAGCGACCTTCTTCTGAAAGGATAGACTTAATCTTTCAGGACCAAAAATTCTGTGTTGAGTGTTCTGTAATTCTTGGAATGTCATCAGTCATTTGTTGGGATAATTATTTCTTTGACTTTGATGTCATTTGTAATCTAGAAAGCCACTAAACTTGCCTTCTCCATAGTCTGTTAAGTCTAGAGAAGAGACTCATTTGCCCAGGGAAGTCTCTGCTGTAGGTTTCTTTGCACAATGCAGAACTTTTGGGTTATTCAAGTTAGAAATGGCAGTGAACTCAGTCCGTCTTATGAAATGTTTTAATTAGTTCTAGCTATTAGCCATCATACTTGTTTTAAATGAACAGTTAAAGAATTTAAAGTGGGCAGTGGTGAATTGCAAGTCTTCTCGTGTAGTAGTGAACTTTTTGGTATCCTATTGTAAACTGAGTTTTGTCTGTTCAAAGAACCTTTCTGAAATGACATGCACACTGAAGGTGTTAACAATATAATAATTGAAGTTTATGCATATTTTCTGTACAGTTTTATATGAGGTGTCAAGTTAAGAATATTGAAGTTTATTCATGTTGGCTCAAATTCAAATGGCAGTGTTTACACTTCAGTAAATTGGCATCAGTGTACAAACTGAGAGCGCAGAAATGCAGGGCTGTAGCAAGAAAAGCATTGAAAAGGAGTAGGATGTAAGATGTATGTGCAGAAGAAATGGGGAACAGGCTATTCTTTATCGCACCTTATTGTTACACCTTGTTACATCCTCCTGTTACTGCTTCTGCTACAAACCAGTCTGTTCACCTCCTCAATCCAGCATGTAAATGACTCACAGAAATGGTTCTTCCATGTACATCACTATCTAGCACTCTGTTCATTCAAAATAGCTGCATTTCAAGTATTGGATGAAATGATTCCAGTATATTGGAATTCTTCAGCATGTGAACATGCCCATAAATGTGCAAGACATTATTTTTAAAAGGTGGAATTCACAAGGTCCAGCTCACTTTAGACTCCATTTTTACACCATTGCATTGCCCCATGATTTGTCATTTGACATTACAGTGAAATTAGTCAGAATCACGTAGGCAGTCATAATGTATATGCTGTTAAACTGAACTGGTATACATGATTTACCTTAAAACAAATGTGTGGAGAGAGAGAGGAGAGTAAGTAAGTATCAACTTATTGGCCAGAGATTTAAAAATGATCCATCCTTTATTCAGAGACTTCTTTCAGTTTAAGATACTTAAGTTTAAGATCATGGAAATCACCATAGGATGAGTTTAAAAGCAAATCTACAAAGAAAAAACAGTTTTGTATTCTTAATGGGGATGTTAACTAACCTGTATTTGTGTAAACATGTAACTGCTGGATTTCTTAGTGGTTACACATTTACACAGTGGTGGAGGGGAAGACGGGGGGCGTGGGGTGGAGGGGTGGGAGGGGAAAAGCGAGCGGGAGCCAGTGCTCGCTAGGAGCCAGCTTTTAAGGTGAGAGGTGAGAATGCTGCCAATTAACTAGTTGGGGAGGTAGGCAAAGAAGTGGGGAGTAAAGGGGAGTGCAGCTTCTGTAAAGGCAGAGCTTGGGGCTGCCCAGGTCTGGCTTCAGCTGGGCCAGGCACAGTGGGGTGCTGAGGAAGGGGCTCCCTGAACCCACACACAGCCCAGCCAGGTGCAGCGGGTGCTTGGGAAGATGGCTCTCCAATCCCACACACAACCCCTGGAAAACAGCGCGGGGTAGCCCCAGCTGCCCAGTAGTGTTGCCAGGTGTCCAGTATTGACCTGGACAGTCTGGTATTTTTGCCTCCTGTCCGGTAAAAAATTCAGAAAATACTGGACACCTGAAATGTCTGGTATTTTCTGATTTCCCCCCCCCCCCCCCCCCCGGCCACGAGGCGAAAATCCCGGATGCTTACCCGGATGCACGGGGGAGTTGTCTGGCCCAGAGCAGAAAACAAGATGGCGGACGGCCGCCTGCAGCCTGTTAGGGCCAAAAAGCCTCAAAGGCATTTCTTAAAGGTGCCATGCTGGGTTTTTGGGTTTTTTTGCAGGGTGGGGGGGAGGGGTACTCAACAATTTTGGTCTTCCCCTTTTTTTCCCCTGAAGAGAATTTTTTCCCGGAGGTTCTTTTTTGGGGGGGCTGGGGGGCGGGGGGGGGGGGGGGGGGGGGGGGGGGGGGGGGGGGGGGGGGGGGGGGGGAGAGTGGAGAGGGGAGGCGGAGCGGTGTGTTTGGTATTTTTGGTTAAACCATCTGGCATGTGCACTTCTTCCTCCCTCCCTTTCTCCCAGGCAGTGAGTTAACAAAGAGGGGCAGCCCACCTAGGTTGGTGGAGTAAAGTGCAACCTTGCAGTCCGCAGCTTTCAGCCTGCTGAGGCTGCACCGTGCTCCAGTTGTGCTGGAGCAAATGGGCAGCCACCTGGCCAGCTGGCCATGACGAACGACCTCTAGGGGTGCTGCGATCGACCTGTTGGTGACCACTGCGTTACACTTTGTCATGATCTATGACATGAGATTAGCCAAAGAAAAACAGTGTTACAGCTTTCCATGCAGGCAGTATTTTCCTTGTCAGGAACTCTTCTGTTACAGTTGTCACATTATGCCTCCTTGCAAGACTTCGTTGTTTTTTTCCTCACCCTCAGAGGCTGTTTTAACTAGTTCCAAGGTCTTTTCTACTTGCATTACCAGACACTGATGATTAGTTTAGTGCTGTGATGATAAGTTCTAAATGCAGTTGTAGGAGTTTTATGATTTGAATTAGTGGTGTTTCATATGTATGGATACAATTTTGCCATGGTAAAATTAGGCAAAATTCATGGTGCAGTCAGGGTAAAAATTGACAAAATCAGGGAATGATTATGGTGGGGCTGAAGCCAAAGCTCGAGCACCGCTGCAGCAGCCTGGGAAGCTGAAGGCGTCATGGAAATTTGTTAAAGAAATGGAATAAGTGATCTTTGTGATCAAATCATATCCTTACATAGATGGTATGAATATATACACAATTGAGACATCTGTACAGTTTTTCATTCCAGTTAATTTCCTCAGTTTATGTAAAACTATATAATATTTTGAAGCTTCTTAACAATTATAGGTTGTCAGCAGAATAAAATGTATGTTTGGATATCTGTGTGTATCTTGAAATAGAAGCAAGATAAATATTTTCAATTCCCAACAAAGCACCCATTAACATCCAGTATGACTACTGGAAATGTATTCATTTAAATAAAATATTCTTCAGGCTATAATAGGTTAGACATATATAAAAGATTACTCTGTATTATTATGCTTCATTCTTGAGGCACTTACTTTACAAAAGCAGTCTTTTGACCTGAAGATATTTTTTTTCTCTACTCAATCTCATCTCATCTAGAAGAAGTGGGTTTTGCCCACGAAAACTCATGACTCTCATATATGTGTGTATGTATATATATATATATATATATATAATGGTAGTCTCTTAGGTACCATAGGACTACTCGTTTTTAAAGTTACAGACTAACATGGCTGCCCCTCTGCGATTTTTAAAACAGTGTATGAAGTGGAGAAAATTGAATCTATCTATCTTGCAGTTGTACAACTTGCAGCTGACTACCCCAAAATTATATATAGTAGATCATCAGTCTGCATGACTTTAGAATTCAGTTTTGAAGATTTAAGTTGTTTCAGACTAACTTGCATTTGCACTGAGTTTTGCACTGACTAAAGCAAAAACTCTGTAAAAAGTACAGCCTGAATTAGGAATGTGAATGGTTAATTGGTTAGCTAGTAAGCATCACTTTTCCGCTTACCGGTTATGGTTAACTAGTGGAGGCTGGAGTATCAGCCCTCTTGGTGCGGTCAGGGGACTGCTTCAGCCCCGGAGGTCCCACCACAGGTGGAGAGACTCTCCAGCCTCGATGGAGAAGCTCCCATCTGCGGTGGACTTGGCCCGGCATGCTGCAGGCAGAGATACTCCAGCCCAGCTGTGGCAGGCCCCCCTGCCCTCCCTCATTTAATCAATTAACCAGTTAAACATGATGTTTAACTGCTTAACTAATTAAACAGGATTTTACTTCTGTACCATGAATCATAGTAGCAGATTTATATTTTTCCAGTGTGTAATGGTTGAAGAAATTTACAAAGAAATATACTTCTCTAACCTGTCGGCCACATTTGCCAAAGTATTCTTGCTATCAATTTCCTTACCTCATTTATTTTAAGTGAGTCCTTTGGAAATTTATTTAAACTGTAGACGAGAAAGAGAGAATTCTAGGGAAGATAAAAAATAGACAATGCCAATGTAATCTAAACTATAGTAGTATAATGGAGGCTGAAACATTTTTTAATTCACTTGATTTAGTTGTTGGAAAAAATTAAATTAATACCAGACAGTTGTATTACTGAAATGACATATATCACAACGAAAGGGCCAAATCTTCTATAAAGCAACAAATATATGGTACTGAGAGAGTTGTGGGGGAATTGGTTTTAAAACACGGACCAAAAAGTGGACTCAATTTATCCAGATTATTAGTAGCTCAGAAGTCATTTAGTGTTACAAAGGGTTTATTTACACTTGCTGGACAAATCTTTTGTTGTTCTAAAGTGGCAAATGTATATGTGAACTCTGCTTTGTTGACAGGAGCACTTTCCAGCTGACAAAACAAAACCTCTTCTTGGGGATGGAAGTATTTTGTCACTAAAAGTGTCGACAAACAGCATTCACACAAACTGACTTTTAGCGATAGAATGTGTTGACACAGCTTTGTTGCTAAAAGCTGCATAGTACAGACATACCTAAGATATTCTTCTAGCCTTTAGGCATATATCCAATAATGGTAAGAGGAATACAAACAATCTTAAAATGTAACAGAGATTAGAAAGAATTTCCATAGCTTTTCAGAAACTACAGCATTTCCCACCTTCAGTATTTTGAAATACAAATTCAGATATCCACTGGCAAGGAATCTGATAAACTGCATTGTAATGAAGCCAGGGTCTTTGATTATTCTTCATAAACAAAAATCCGAGAGAGAGACTAGAGCTATACATTGGCTGGTTTTATTTTTATCTGTATAAGTAATAGGGATGTTAGATATGTAACCTCATCAAATGTTAATGGTTACATGACTATTGAGTAGTCCTTGGGGGTGAGGCCAACAGCCAGTGCCCCCTGCTACCTCTTGCTACTGTCTCTGAATGGGGTGGCAGCATCTCCTGTCTGTGAGGGGCCCAGTCTCCCTGCAGACAGAAGCTGTGCTGGCATCCCACGGAGAAGCCTTCTCTGCCCCCCACCTCTACTGCTGTCTCTGATAGAGCACTGGATTCAGTGGAGCAACATATTCCCACCCTTGCCCCACTGCCTCTGTGGGATGCAGTAAGGGGGGGGAGGGAGGTGGCTCCACAGAGCTGGCCCCTGCAGAGAGCCAATTTAAAAGCCAGCTTCTGCCTGTCCCCCTCCCCCAGCGCTGCTGCTTCTGATAGAGAGGCAGCAGCATGGATGGGGGCGGCAGGTGGCAAGCGGCTCGACAGAAGCGGATACGTGTGGGGAGCTGGCTTGAAAGCCGGCTTCCCATGTGTACTGGCTCCTGCCTTCCCCCCCTCACCCTCTGTGCTGCTACTTCTCTATCACAGGCAGCAGTGTAGAGGTGGAGAGGGGTGGTCAGGCTTCACGGGATCCGGTGCTCATGAGGAGCTGGTTTAAAAGCCGGCTCCTCATGGGCATTGGCTCCTGCCTCCTCCCCTCCTTGCTGCCTCTGATAGTAAGGGGGGGGGGGGGTGTGCAGTGTTTGTAGTCAACAAGAGTAATTGATAAGCCCATCACTAAAATGATGGAAGAAGTAAAAAATCTTGTCTTTTAACATAATTCCAAGAAATGAGTTTTGGATAGGTAAAAATGAGCATTGAAATAAATCACTTTTCCTCAAAAACAAAAAAACAAAAAAACAAAAAAACCAAAACCGAACAAAAAACCCAAACTGCAGCAAATATGTATTTGTAACAGACTGTTGCCAAATGAAAATTAAAGCAATGAAAAAATTTACTCCCAAGATATGAAGTGATTGGTATTAGAGTAAAATGTCAGAAGTATAATTCATTGTGCATGTGAATATCCATAAGGTATAGCATGTAAAAGGATACAGTGCATCAAATCATAGGCTACGTCTTCACTGAGAGTTCTTCCGGCAGAAAATATGCTAATGAGGGACTCACTAGCATAAGTCATGATCTCATTAGCATATTTTCTGCTGTTTCTTTTTGTGCAAGGGGTTTTTGTGCAAAAAGAAGCAGTGTGGACAGGTTTTTTTGGCACATTTTGCGCAAGATCCTTATGCCTCTCCCTCTTGCCCCTACCTCCTTGAGTCACTATGAAAATTTTAAATTTTTGAAAACATTAGTGCGTGTATTTTTATCACTAGAAGCTTCTGTTTCTATCTCATGGGCTACAAAATTTGTCTGAGATCCAAGGATAGTCCAACTGTCACATTCCTAGAATGGTGAAAAGTATCAGAAATGTGGCCACAGCAAAGTTGTGTTATGTGGGAGGTTTTCTCAGCTTCTTCTAAAGTGAAAAAATATTATGCTACTTTTGTCTTTGAATTGGCAGGGTCTTAGGTAACTGAGAGGGAAGCCCTTCAGTACTGGAACAGTACTCCTGAGATATCAGAGGCAGATGAAGAAGGATCCTGGAGAAGCTGTTCATAGAGATGGATAGGAGAAACCAGGAACAGTTTGAATTTGTCAGTGCACAGCAGGAGCACTGC
This sequence comes from Apalone spinifera, assembly GCA_030068395.1. NCBI lineage: Eukaryota > Metazoa > Chordata > Testudines > Trionychidae > Apalone > Apalone spinifera. The sequence continues at coordinate 21,841,823 of JANRFK010001605.1, forward strand.
TAATAAACTGGTTCATGGAACAGGAGGCCAAAGGGAATGGGAGCATTTGTTACTGGAGACGCTCATTGAATAGTGGCTGAATGAGTTTGGGATCTGCCAGCTGCCAAGGCTACTAAACTAGTTCCGGAACAGCAATTGCCTCCTGCTCCTTCAGCTGCCACCCTGATTAATTTTGCATCACTTGCATTGTCATTATTATTGGCGTAGCTTATCTAAATTTGGTTGCTTCATATGTCAATTTTGAAATATTAGCTAGTCAGAGTAATGTATATTAGGAATTGCGTTTGATTTATAGAATTTTCTGTTTTGTAGAGAGTATTCTATATAACATATATTATGAACTGAAAGGCATGTACATGAAACTAAGTGCAGTCATATTAAGAATCATTTCAGTAGTAGCATTTGCAAAATGTTGATACTTTTATATTGCCAAAATACATAAAGATGGAATAGTTCTGAATTAAAAAAAAATAATTTTAAGCAGTGTTTCCTTGAGTTGTCTAAGATAAAATGGGGATAGAGATACTTACTTCAGAAGTACTGTGGAAATTGAGAGTTTAAACTATGGGAGAACTTGCATTCACTGCTTACTCGGTGATGAGTCTTCCCATATAGTTTTTAAAAAGACAGTGTGAACAGTAACTGTTGCTAAGGTAGTATGGATCTGTGTGTCATTAATAGTTATTGTGAAAACAGAATACCTGTCTTCAGCAAAACCTTATTTTATACATGTGCGATCTTTGTTGGCTGCCCAGTCCGGAACCTGTTCAACAGGGACCATTGGCAATGGGGCAGGTCAAAACCAGCTGGATTTTAGCAAGGCTAAGACTTGCTTGGGGATTATAACAGATATCAAATATCAAAACAATGAAAGGCTTGAAACTGCTGTTGAAAATTAATGCCCTATTTAAGCATTATTAGCTATGTTTCATTTTACAGTCTTGGAAGCCATGATTCTCACATCAGTAATGGGATGCTACTATCACGGCACAAGTAACAAGGTCAAAGTGGTAATAAGTAGGGTTCCCCTTGTCACCCCTTGACAATCTAGCAAAGGTTCTAATTAAGCAATGGCATTAACTCTTTCCATGTGAATTGTGTTCACATATATATTAGGTCAGGGTTTGCATCTGGCATATGTGAACACAATATGCCCATTCATTCAATTTAGCATGCTGTTTGTATGATTAGAAGATTGTTTTATGTTAATCTTCAAGAGATAAATAAAGTATCATAGGCACTTAAGGCCAGATAGTGCCACCAGATATAATCTAGTCTGAGTGCCTGTCTGTCACAGGCCACCAGTACCCATGCAGTTGAACCACTAAATAGCTGAAATTAAACCTGAGGAGACTGAACTCTTATGTGCCACAGGCAGAGAACAGAAAGGACCAAGGTGCACCAATTCCTGAAACCCCAGTAATGGCAGGAAACTAAGTGAGATACAGTAGAACCTTAAAGTTACAAACACCAGAGTTACAAACTCAGACCTTATTTGGAATCAGAAGTATGCAATCAGACATTAGCATAGGCAGCAACAACAGCAAAAGCAAACACAGAGTAGTACTGTGTTAAAATTTATTTGCCAATAAAAATAAGGAAAGTTTAGAAAAAAGATTTTAGAAGGTAAGGAAACTGTTTCTGTGCTTGTTCCATGTTACTTAAGATGGTTAAAAGATTGACAAAGCTGTATGAAGTTAGCATACAATTGTAAACTTTTGAAGGAACAACCATAACATTTTGTTTAGAGTTATAAATGTTCCAGAATAACAAACAACTTCCATTCTTGAGGTGTTTGTTACTCTGAGGTTCTACTTTATACATGATCAGATTGTAGAAGAAGGCAGATAGATTGGGATTTGAGCTATGCTAATTGCGTAGCTTAAGTCGAAATAGCCTTTTTCGACTTTTGGCACTATCTGCACAGCAGTTATTTCAAAATAGAGTACTCTTCCCCTGGCTTCCTTACTCCTCATACAATGAGGGTTACAGGAGTCAGAGTAAGAAGCCCGTTATTTCAAATTTATTTTGAAATAATGGACTTGCTGTGTAGACGCGTACTACATTTTTTTTGAATAACTGACATTATTCTGAAATAATGCTGCTGTGTAGACATAGCCTTAGACTGTGAACAGGAACCAGACAACCAAACAATGAAAGAGAGAATGCTTGATACCAATATATTCACGGGGGTGAAGCAAATTACTTTCTGACTGCTACCAGTCATCGACTGAAATGCTTGAGTTCATTCACCATGAACTGGAAGGGACACCTCAGAGCTCCTGAGACCTGTCCCCTTGTTGTCACGAGCATCCACAGCATTCAGTCCCACATAGGAATTCTTTCTTCAAATGAATTAAGTCCCTTCCTTCCCCCCATTCTTGTTGCAGTAGTTCTCAAATTTTGTATTAGTGACCCTTTCACACAGCAAGCCTCTAAGTGTGATCCCTTCTTATAAATTAAAAACTCTTTTTAAAATATTTAACACTATTATAAATGCTGGAACTGAAGCAGGGTTTGGGAGTAGGGGCTGACAGCTCACAACCCTCTGAAGAGTCATGACCCCTAGTCTGAGACTCCAGTATTTCTGGGAGGCTGTTTCAGAACCTTCTTGTTTCCAGCTTGAATTAGTTCATGGCCAGCTTATACTCATTTGTTCTTGTGGTAATTTTGTCCTTTAACTTAAATAGCTCTCTCTCTCTCCCTAGTATTTATCACCCTGAGGGGTCTCAGCCTTTTTTTTTCTAATCTAAAGAATCCACATTCTTTAGTCACATCTCATAAAATAGGCCCTCAATTCCCATTTTTATAGCTCTTCTGTACACCCATTCCAGTTTAAATGACCCTTTCTTGAACATGGGTGACGAGAATTGTACATAGTATTCCAAATGAGGTTTTACCAGTGCCTTGTACAATGGTATTGTCTTTGCCTTTTTTGCAGAACCATCACATTTGCGGCTCATGGTCCTCCTATGATCAGCCCACACACTTTAAGTCTCTCCACTCTTTTGTTGCTTCCAACTGACGAACCCCAGTTTATAGCAGAAATTCTTGTTAAACCCTTGCATTTTGCTCTATTAAATTTCATCCCATTTGTGTTACTCCAGCCTTCAAAACATCCAGTTCTTCCTCTATAATATTCTAATCCTCTTTTATATTTATGATTCCTCCCCACTTCGTATCAGCAATTTTTTTAGCACATTCTTACTTTTTGTGTTTAGGTCATTAATAAAAATATTAAGTAAGATTGGTCCCTAAACCCATCCCAAGGGCCTACTAGAAATCTCTCTCAAATTCAGAAGTTCAGCTTTTGAGCACAGCTCAAAGTATTCTATCCTTTTAGCAAGTTCCTGGTTTATTTTTGAATGCTTCTGGGATTTTAATATTTATTTTACTGTGCAATGTGTACTTTTCTTTTTCCCATAATGCATTATAATCCAATATTGCCTCATGGCTGACATTGACATATATTTGCTTTATTTTCAAAGTAATACTGTTATCAAAGGCTGGAATTCTCTAATCAAGAAAGTCTGTTAATTGTTTGAGTTGCCCTGGGGAATATTTATCCAAGAAAAAGTGACATATATCATTTCATTATGAAATTTTGTTAAGTTATAACATTATCTATGCCAGTGAAATTAGCTTTAAAAAGCATATTTTCATAAACGGTTAACCACTGAATTTGTTGAAATAGAAAATGTTCACATTTGTTAAAACTTTAACAAATATTTTATATAATTTGTTGTGGAATACATTTTCAGAACTATTGATAACCCCTTCTTTCAGCAAGAAAAACTTCCAGAATAGGCACCTGGAATGTGCGAACAATGTGGGTGGTAGGTAAGACAGCCCAGGTAGTAAGAGAAATGAACAAGTACAAGCTAAACATAATGAGAATTAGTGAGACAAGATGGGTACAGTCAGGTAAGGTACAAGTTTCATCAGGGGAAATAGTGCTCTACTCAGGTCATGAAGAGGAAAATGCATCACATACAGAGATGGTTGCACTCTTGCTGTGACCAGAGGCACATAAAGCTCTTATAGCATGGGAATCTGCAGGGCCAAGAAGTATCCTTGCAACATTCAGGACCATAAACAGGAAAATTAATATGCATGTTATTCAGTGTTATGCACTGACAAATGATAAAGAGGATTCAATAAAAGAAGAATTTTATAACAGACTATAGCATGTGCTTGACAAGACAAAACCAAGAGATGTCGTCGTAGTCATAAGCGATTTTAATGCCAAAGTAGGAGATGACAACACAGGATATGAAGAGACTATGGGGAAGCATGGGCTAGGAATTATGAATGAAAATGGGGAAATGTTTGCTAACTTTTGTGCAGTTAACCAACTTATTATAGGAGGAAGTGTTTTTCCACATAAGAACATCTATAAACCAATATGGATATCCCCCGATCATCAAACACAGAATCAGATCGACCACTTCTGCATTAATCAACTCTTTAGACGATCCTTACAGGATGTTAAAGTATACAGAGGAGCTGACGTGACCTCAGATCACCATGTACAGATGGCCAAATTGAAGCTAAAATTACAAAAGAACAGGACAATACAAAATTATAGACCACGTTATAATGTAGGATTTTTAAAAGACCAGGTAAAGAAAGAAATGTTCTGTATCATGCTTAGCAATAAATATCAAGCACTAGAACATCTAGATAAAAATTTAAGCATTGACAGCCAGTGGCAACAAATAAAAGATGCCTCGACCAGTACATGTGAAGAAGTCTTAGGCAAAAAGGAATGTCAGCACAGAGAGTGGATATCAGTGGAGGATCGAATAGAGGAGAGAGAAGAAAGTATTCTTATATAATAGTAAAATCAGAGCTGCCAAAATTATAGCCCAAGAGAACTGTATAAATGCAAACAAAGGGGTTAAGAAGAGCATTAGAGCAGATAAGAAAAATTATATTGATAACTTGGCAAAAGAAGCCGAGGAAGCAGCAGATACAGGAAATATGAAAGGTCTGTATAATTCGACCAAGAAACTCTCAGGAAAATATTTACAATAGACCGACCCATCAAGGATAAAATGGGATAAAGATTACAAATGTAGAAAACCAGATGGAAAGATGGGTAGAACATTTTAGCGAACTTCTAAACAGACCAGTTCCAGAAGATTCCCTAGAAATCCAGCCAGCTGAAGAAGACCTCTTGGTCGATGGTAGCAAGCCAAGTAAAGAAGAGATAAAGGAAGCAATTTGACTTGTAAGAAGTGGGAAAGCTGCAGGTCCTGATGGAATACTGGCAGAAGCTATAAAGGTGGACATAGATAAATCAACAGAAATACTCCACAGCTTTATTGGTAATATTTGGGAAAAGGAAGAATTACCGAGAGACTGGAGGGAAGGATATTTAGTACAATTGCCAAAGATACTTGACCTACAAGAATGCATGAATTATAGAGGAATCATGCTTTTGTTAGTGCCAGGCATAGTATTAAACAGGGTAATTCTAGAAAGACTCAAGAAAACTATAGATTCCAAGCTAAGAGATGAACAAGCAGGCTTTCATCAAAATAGATCTTGTATAGGTCAAATAGTCTTATTGTGCATAATTATTGAACAGTGTTTAGAATGGAATGTTCCTTTGTATATCAACTTTGTGGACTATGAAAAAAGCATTCGACAGCTTGGATAGGGAAATGTTGTGGAAATTATTACGACAGTATGGGATCCCTCAGAAGCTCATAAAATCTCATAAAAAAGACCTATGAAGATATGAGCTGTAGGGTCTTGCATGAGGGTCAACTTACAGAACCCTTCCGAATAAAGTCTGGTGTTCAGCAAGGTTGTCTGCTGTCCTCCTTCCTCTTTCTTTTGGTTGTTGATAGGATCATGAGAGAAACAACAGCTAATGAGAGGAATGGAATCCAGTGGACCTGTTTAAACAGCTAGAAGACCTTGATTTTGCAGATGACCTAGCTCTTCTGTCACATAATCAACTTCAAATGCAAAATAAAATAGTGAAGCTGGACAAGATTTCATGGCAGATGGGACTGAAGATCCACGAGGGGAAGACCAAGATCATGAAAGTGAATGCAGCAAATAGCAGCCCAGTTGTCCTGAGAGGAAGGACACTGGAGGAAGTTGATACTTTCTCTTATTTAGGTAGTATTGTAAATAAAGTGGGAAGTACTGATGAAGATATTAAGACCAGAATACAGAAGGCAAGAGGGTTCTTTTATTATTTTGAGGAATATATGGAATTCAAGAGAGATCAAGCTACAGACCAAAATAAGGATCTTCAGCTCAAATGTAAAATCAGTACTTCTATATCGCTCAGAATCATGGCGAACAACAAGGACAAACATCAAAAGATTTCAGACTTTTATTAATAAATGCTTGCGTAAGATCATTGGCCTGAAGTGGTCTGACAAGGTTACAAACATTAGCTTATGGGAAAGAGCAGGGCCATGCCCAGTAGAGCAGGAGATTTTGAGAATAAGATGGTGATGGATTGGCCATACACTGAGGAAACCACCAACTAGCATTACCAGACAATCCCTATCCTGGAACCCACAGGGAAAAAGGGAAAGAGGAAGGCCAAAAAATAGTGGGAGAAGAGATCTGGATGTGAATGTGAGGAAGATGGGAAAAAGCTGGAGAGAATTAGAAAAGGTGGCACAAGACAGAGAGGCTTGGAAAGAAATTGTTGATGGCCTATGCTCCCATAGGAGCTAAGGGCAAAGAAGTAGAAAATAGACTCTGGCAGTTTAAGTAACAAGCTGATAGCAATAATAGGGTGTTATCCTTTGTGGGCCAACCACTAGAGATGAGGTACCCTGTGCTAGTGTTTTTCACAGCTATTTACTGACTGCAGAGGACTGCAGGGGAACAATAATACTTGAGAATCCTGACCAGGCCCGCTCCTGGGAGGAGTGGGCAAAGGGGGCAACTGCTCCAGGGCCCAATGATTCAAAAGGACTTGGAGCTCCCAGTTACTACTGCGGCAGCGGTGGCACCCGGAGGCCCAGCCTCTTTAAATTGCTCCAGAAGCCCTGGGTGATGTACTGTGATGCCACTGAGGGCGGCTGCATCTGGCCCCACCCCTTCCGGGAATGCAGAACCCATCTTCCCATCTTGCCTGAGGCCTGGTATGGCTGTGGCTCCCCTGATCTTGGCTTCTATTCAAGTTCTTGAGGGGAGTGTGCTTCAGTGGTAAAGATATTTCTGCCCATTTGGTCCACGCACCTAACACATGTTCCTGTTTTCTCTATCCTATCCTTATTCCAGTCTGATCTCTTGGCCTTTGACACCCCAAACCTTACTCCTTTTCTGCACCCTGTCTCTTTCCTCCCAGTTCAATCAAAGTTATTTCAAACCTGCTCTAACACCACTGATGTCAATGGAAAAACAACTTGAGTGGGTGTTAAATCAGGCTCCAGAGTGTTTATGTGCCTTGAAATCCTTTGGATAAAAAGAGCTGTAGAAATTCATACACAAGGGAGATGGGAACTATGTTAGAATTTAGATTGTTGTTGCTGATATAATAAAATAAATGTCTGGGACTAATATATAATATTAGGCAAATTGATTTATAAAGAGACACATTAGAAAATGAAATGCGAATTGGATTATGGTAGCTTGCTTTGGAATTGCCTTACATAGGAAATCTTAAGAGATTTATCATCTTTGTGAAGTGAATGTGTACTTTTTTTGTCCTTTGATATAGTAATACAGTTTTAATATTTTTGAATGGTATTGGTTATCTCAGTATAGAGAGATTATCTATCTGACTTTCCAAACTTAAAAATGCTCCATTAAGATTCTAGTGTTTATCATATCTTGTGATTCCTTTGATGTTTAATCCCCACTAATTCAAAACTGAATATAATTATAGATATGTCTCTACTACTAATGACAAATGTTTCCTCTCTGATGTGGTATAAAATATAATATTGCCAAAGAATGAGTTAATTAATACTATTACCATTTAGTATATGAAATTAAACAATATTTCTTTGTTACTCTAAATCTCACCTCTCTTCTTTCCATCTGAGAGGATGAAAGGACTTACTTTTGTATGTTACGTATTTAGGAAGTTAAAAATATCCTAAAATGCATAAAACCTCCTAGGACTTAATTAAAAATTTGAATTTAAGCAATGAATAGTTCCTTCCGCACACGATTTAGCAAACACCTATTAAATGACTGAATTAAACTGAGGTTGTATTGACCAGTAATCTGACTTGATGGATGTGTGGTCTTTATATAAAGAATATAGCAGCAGTATAATTTTCCAGTGAATTCCTAAGAGTTCTGATTTCTTTAATGTTGTATGTTGTCACTTTTATAGAGTAATAATTTCCTTAGATAGTCCCAAGGGAAAACCCTCCCTTTATTTTAATAGAGTGTTTAAATTACTGCAGCTAGAGTATAGATTGCCTGATGTCAACACAATTGTGACAAAATAAGTATGACTTTTTCAATATTTTTATTAGGTCGTGTCACAGAAGCTCAAGATTACAGTTAAAAATTCTGTTGTTACTATTCTATGCTGAACTTGATTGGGAATCTAGCAGAATAGTTTGATTTATTTTCAGACTTAAATGCAATTTGATACCGCAATTGTTACATTGCAGAATGATTGGAAATTGAAAACCTTTTCTTCAAAGAAATTGGAACCAGAAATTAACTTCTGTAGGGTGAGAAAGTAAGAGCATTCTTACTTTTGCTAGGGAGAATTTAAGTTTCTTGTTGCCTGGTATAGGATTAAGTGCTATTGCTGGCAACAGTGCTTTCAACAATGTTTAACATTATCCAAATAGTATGTTTCTGCCCAGTTTTCATAGCTCTATTTTGACTCTAAAAGAGTGTTAAAATTTCATATTTGTCACATTTCCACTGGCATTGCATAATTAGCAATTTAAAACAATTAAATTAGCCATTTAAATTAAACTAGCCATTTTAAAAATTAATTTAGTTTTGTGTTCTCCATTTAATGTCCCCTTTCCTTATCCTACATAACAAATAATTGAAAGAGTTCAACATAATTTAGTATTGACTCTGTTGACAGTAGCTTTTGGTGCCATAGTTCTAATATCTTGAATGCAATTAAAGATCCTTTATATTTCAAGTGGAAGTACGGCTTGGGGGAGCAGCACTCTATAGCAAATAATCTTACCTTGAGGCTTCAGTAGGGACCTGAGATGATCCTTTGCTGGGATAGTTGTAACTCCTTACAGTTCTTCAATACCACGCATGCCATGCTCATAGCGGACTTAACATTTTTCTAATATGTACATAGTTGAACCCTAACAGGCAATGTGAAATTGCTTTGTAAATAGGTTACCATAAATTAAGTCCTACATTTCCATCTTGTTAATCTATAGTATCCACAAACCTGCAATCAATATGGGAGGGGAGATCGTTTCCCTTTTTGGCATTACTATTTGGACTGCCTCTTGCCTAGCTTCCAAATGTACAATTTAGATTACGGGTGCGCAAGAGGGCCTCCGTGGGCCATATCTGGCCCGCCAAGTGGCTTTATCCAGCCTGTGGTTACCCACCCACTCTCCTGTCTCCAGGCCAATCAGGCCCGGTGACAGGAGAGTACGTGAAGTCTCCTCCCTTGTCAGCAGTGTGTGGTGCTTAGAGTCAACCTTGCAGGGCGGGGCATCGAGCAAGAGTCTTTGTGCCCTCTCCCCGCCCCCAGGCCAATCGGGGTTTGGGGGTTGGGGGAAGTGTGCAAAGTCTCCTCCTACCCTGCAAGAGCCATGTGACGCTCTTGCAGGGTATCCTGGAGGTGCATCCTGGAGGTGAATGCCTGGCTGCGAGGATGGTGTCACCAGGAGGGC
>JANRFK010001605.1:21851746-21871076 GCA_030068395.1 Apalone spinifera
AGCAATGAGAATGATTAAAGGTCTAGAGAACATGACCTATGTGGGAAGACTGAAAGAATTGGGTTCGTTTAATTTAGAAAAGAGAAGATTGAGGGGGGACATGATAGCAGTTTTTAGATATCTAAAAAGGTGTCATAAGGAGGAGGGAGAAAACTTGTTCATCTTGGCCTCCTAGGATAGAACTGCAGCAAGGGAGGTTCAGGTTGGACATTAGGAAAAAGTTCCTAACTGTTAGGGTAGTCAGACACTGGAATAAATTGCCCAGGGCGGTTGTGGAATCTCCATCTCTGGAGATATTTAAGAGTAAGTTAGATAAATGTCTAACAGGGATGGTCTAGACAGTATTTGGTCCTGCCATGAGGGCAGGGTACTGGACTCAATGACCTCTCGAGGTCCCTTCCAGTCCTAGTATTCTATGATTCTATGATTAGTCAACCCTGGTGGTTTACTGTAAGTGCCACATGCCCTTTGCAGGATGGTGGCAGGGCAGGAGGAGACTTTGCATGCTCCCCCCACCCTAGGCCCTGATTGACCTGGTGGTGGGGGAGCATGCAAAGTGCTTAGATTCAGTCACAACCATCTGTTCAGCTGGTGATTGACTGTAAGCGCGTTACCCCCTTGGAGGTAGGGGACAGGGAGTGAAAGACTTCCCGTGCTTTCCCTGCACCCATGCTCTGATTTACTGGAGGCGGAGGGACCATGCGAAGTCTCTTCCTGCTGCCAAGGGTGCTGGCGCCTAGAGGGAACTGCCAGCTGTTCAGAACAGCTGGCGGTTCTCTCTTGGGGGGGAGCGGGGGCAAAGACTTCATGTACTCTCCCCACACCAGTCAGGATCTGTGGGTGGGGAAGCAGGGAAGTGTCCTGGCTCTGCCCCTTCTCGGGTGGCCCGTGTCCACTTCAGAAATTTCTGAAGAGGTCCCTCTTGTAAAATTATTGCCCACCCCTATTTAGATCCTTTCTCTCAGGGAGGATGCGCCTCCATGGCCTTTCCTCCTGGTATATTTGTTTCAGAAAAGCAATCTTTCTCTAAACAGTTGAATCGTCATTTTTATTTCTAATTTTCTGTGGCAGATTGTACTGCACAGCCTCACAATGGAAGTCTGTGGTTTGAGAGAGTGGTAAGTTGTCTATTATGGTGAAAAAGCCTCTTGTTTTAAGGGAGCTATTGGGAAGTCAAGTCTCTTCTTTTTACAGGCAGAATCTACCACCAAACCACTTGCAAAACATTTGCATTATGAAATGCTTTTTATGCCACACTGAGTGAGATTATTTACAACTTTTATTACATAAGGGTTTCTTTATTCACTTCCTTGGTAATATCAAGTTCTGTTCTTCTCTGTCAATGCTTCTATTGAATTCATGGGATTGAAGAACTCGATGGGGTAGCTGATTTATATCTTTGTTTGAAATTCAAGTTGATACAATCATTTTTTGTTTCAGACTTTATGTAAAGCTTTTAGTGTCACTAGTGGCAGGAAATTAGTGGGACACTTAAATATTTGCGCTCTCTAATTGAAAAGGATGTGGAAGTGAAAGATAAACTTTGAAAAATGGCATAAGGAGAAACTTTGAAAAATTTTTAATTTACACTTTGTTTCACTGTTTTGAGTTAGAAACTATACATTGGAAATTATATTCTGATTTTTTTTTTTAGAAAGAGGATGGTCAGTCCTTTGGATTAGAACAGTGTTTCTCAACCTTTTTTTTTTTTTTTTTTAAATTAATAAAGTACTCCTTTCTCAAAAAAAAAAAAAAAAAAAAAATTAAGTACCTCCAATACCTACAGTTTTCAGACACACAGTTTTTGTTTTACCACTGGAACACATTTGTTTAAACAACTGAATTGTAGCTGGGTGGGCAGTGAAATGTTTGGGTATAAAAAGTACAAAAATAATAAAACGCTGTAAAACTTAAAACAAAAATTCAGTTTTCTCCAAAATTCAGTTATGTTGACATACCCTCAGACTTCTCTCGAATACCCCTAAAGGTACTCGTACCACTGGAAGAGAAACACTGGATTAGAACAATCAGTTTATGTTCTGAATTAATAAATTATTTGTTCAGCAGTAAATATTTTCAGCATAAGAAAACATTGTTAAAACAAATTGTATGAAATGTTAAACCACTGTATTTATAGTCAAGGAAGACTAGCTAACCAGCTATACTTTTTTCATGAAAGACACAGTCACTTAAATCTGTGATGATCGTTAATATCTGGATAGAGATGTCTAATATAGACAGAAAATAATGTAGAAGCTGTGGGTTATAAATTATCTATTATATTGATTAGCCTATACTTCATTTGGCCACATATTCCCCTTCATTCTGGAAAACTAGTTTCCATATTATCACTGTGGCAGTTCTCTTTACAGATTACTGCTTTTCGTTTTAAGATAGAACATACTAATATTCATGAAAGTTGATTTTTATCATTTATTTCTGATGTGAAATGGATTTACTTCTCTTGTATTTGGTAATGTAGCTTCTCTTACATTTTTCTTGTACTATTGTACCTGCAGAGAGAATGAAGTGCTAAAAGTACAACTCAAGAAGTATGTAGGAGCTGTCCAGATGCTAAAAAGAGAAGGTCAAACAGCAGAAGGTAAGGAGAAAATGAGGAGAGATATCTATGGAAGATGCATAGTATACATATTCCATCATTATTGACAAAAATATTGCTGTACATTAGTAAGGTCTACATTGATAATGAGACACGGCAGAAAATATTTTTTATGAAATATTTTGTACTAAATTGATAAACTTAACAGTAACAAGGCACCGGGACCAGATGGCATTCACCCAAAAGTTCTGAAAGAACTCAAATGTGAAATTGCGGAACTATTAACTGTGGTTTGTAACCTAACTTTTAAATCAGATTTTGTATATAATGACTGGGAGATAGCTAATGTGATGCCAATATTTAAAAAGGGCTCCAGAGATGATCCTGGCAATTACAGACGGGTAAGGCTAATGTCAGTACAGGGCAAATTAGCTGAAACAATAGTAAAGAAAATTGTCAAACACATAGATGGACATATTTTGTTGGGGGGGGGGGGGGGGAATCATCGTGGTTTCTGTAAAGGAAAATCATGCCTTACTACTCTTCATGAATTCTTTGAGGGGGTCAACAAACATGTACAAGGGGGATCCAGTGGATATAGTATACTTAGATTTCTAGAAAGCCTTTGACAAGGTCCCTCACCAAAGGCTCTTAAGTAAAGTAAGTTGTCATGGGATATGAGGGAAGGTCCTTTCATGGATTGATAACTGATTAAAAGACAGGAAACAAAGGGTAGGAATAAATGGTCGGTTTTCAGAGTGAAGAGAGGTAACTAGTGGGGTCCCCCAAGGGTCTGTCCTGGGACCAATCCTATTCACCTTATTTATAAATGATCTGGAGAAAGGGGTAAACAGTGAGGTAGGAAAATTTGCAGATGATACCAAACTGCTCAAGATAGTTAAGACCAAAGTAGACTGTGAAGAGCTTCAAAAAGATCTCACCAAACTAAGTGAGTGAGCAACAAAATGGCATATGAAATTTAATGATGATAAATGTAAAGTAATGCACATATGAAAAAAATAATCCCAACTGTACATACAATATAATGGGGACTAAGTTAGCTACAACTACTCAAGAGAGAGAGAGTTGTTGTGGATAGTTCTCTGAAAACATCCACTCCGTGTGCAGTAGCAGTCAAAAAAGCAAATAAAATGTTAGGAATCATTAAGAATAAGACAGAGAATATCTTATTGCTTCTATCTAGAACCATGGTACACTCACATCTTGAATACTGCATACAGAGGTGGTTGCCTTATCTCAAAAAAGATATATTGGCATTGGAAAAGATTCAGAAAGTGCAACAAAAATGATTAGGGGTTTGGAACGGGTCCCATATGAAGAGAGACTAAAAAGACTTGGACTTTTCATCTTAGAAAAGAGGAGACTAAAGGGGGATATGATAGAGGTCTATAAAATCATGACTGGTGTGGAAAAAGTGAATAAGGAAAAGTTATTTACTTGTTCCTGTAACCTAAGACCTAGGGGTCATCAAATGAAATTAATACACAGCAGGTTTAAAATCAAAAGGAAGCTGTTCTTCACACAGTGCACAGTCTACCTGTGGAACTTCTTGCCAGAGGATGTTGTGAAGTCTAGGACTTTAACAGGGTTAAAAAAAGAGCTAGATAGTTTCATGGAAGTTAGGTCCACCAATGGCTATTAGCCTAGTGTGGAAGAATGATGTCCCTAACCTCTGTTTGGAAATGGATGACAGGAGAGGGAACACGTGATGATTACCAGTTTTGTTCCCTCCCTCTGGGGCATCTGGTATTGGCCACTGTTGGCAGACAGGATACTGGGCTAGATGGACCTTTGATCTGACCCAATATAGCCATTCTTATGTTCAAGTAGTGTTCATTTCCATAGCTGACATTGGTGTATCTGAATATTTTTCTGCTTTTTTTTGAATGTTTGTTTGTGACTTTGTGATTTAGAAAATGGAAAATAAATGTGTACCATTTAAAGATCATTTAAATACCTAAATAGTTCCTAAGCTAGAGAATATTTTTGGAAGCTCAAAAAATGTGTAATACAATAGAATATTGATACATACACCAATCTTGGGAGTGATCAGTTATATGAACCCTTTTTCTTGAAGGGAGAAAACATTACACATAATAAAAGTGTTGCCAATGAAAAACATACTGACATCCTTTCACAATGTTATGCTTTCATTCATTGGATATCTCTTTGAAGGACAAAACAGTGATGCAGGGCATCACACTGCGACATATGCATTGTGACTACTTTAATTTTGACACACTGAATATTACAGATTTTGTTCTGTTTTATGAACTCCTCAGTCCCCAATTGGTTCACATAATGACTCTACTGTAGCTAAAATGGGGCTGGTTTCATCACTAGCAAACTAACATGTTTGTAGGCTTAGTTGTTGCTAATGTTACTGGTGTTCAGTAAAACTCAGTTTTACTTTGAATTAAGCAAATTTTAGCTAATGAGGAGATGAGGATGCATTGTGTTATTTTTGTTTCCAGTGTTTCTCCCTCTAGTGGCACACAAATGACCTTAATCAGTTTGGCCTTGGATAGAATGTGGGAGATATCATTACTGGAGTTAGCCTTTATCCTTTGATGATATCCTTGAAAACACATGAAAGTTCCTGTACTAGATATAACATTCATTAAGAGGTATTAAGTTCAGAAGTGCACTAAGAATGTGTGACTTTCATGAAAACTTTAATAGGTAAAATGGATATTAGTTTAGAAGACTACATTTTCATTAGAATATGATGAAGGGAAAAGTATTTTCATCCTCTACTAGACCTGCTGTGCTTCCACCTTTAAATGACTTGTAGAGGTGGTTATAAAACTTTTCCCATTTATCATATGTATATCATATTATTTTATAAAGGGACATTTGGAGAAGCTGTGATTTGTTTGGGTGTTTTTTGAGTCTCCAGTGTGGAACTGAAAATCGGATTCTTTAGCAGTGCAGTAAAAGACTGAAAAAAAAGCCTGGCTTTTTCAAATATAAACTTTTTACTTGAAGATCTAAAGCAGCAGGAGAAATTTTTTTGGCAAGCAGTAAAAATCCTTTTGAGTACTTTTAATTTGGAAGTATTTTCCATTGACATATACAACTTGAATCCTTTCATGTTGAGTCTTTTTCCTGAACTCTTTTGTGAATGAAAGAATATGATTATGCTTCTTGTGAAATTCCCAATATGTTGGTGTATATAGTGTTTTGCAGGTACCAAAGTCTGGCCTTATTGGGAAACAGCTAAATGTACAACTATTAGGGCTGCCAATTAATCACAGTTAACTCAATACAAATTAACTCAATTAAAATTAATTGCGATTAATAACATTTTAATCACACTGTTAAACAATGATATAATGTTTATATCTCCTTATACAAATGAGAGGTTACGAAAGCCAATCCCACCAAATCAAAATGGTTCTTTTGATGCCAAAGGATCAGCCACATTCCCAGCTCAATTTATAACTTAGATCTTACACAAAAGAGAACACTGTTAGCTAGTCCTTTGAAATCTAAGATTTAAAGGTTTAGTCGAAGGAAGGAAGTTAAAATTGTTAAAGAAATCGAATACATATACGAGTTGCAAAATTCTTTGTGCAGGCTTGTAGCAGAGATGGAATTAACTTCAAATCTCTAGACTACATCCTCTGTTAGGATGGGTCATCAGTCCTTTCAAGCTTCAGTTCATAGCAGATATCCTTCAGAGGATACATGTCCCAGTTCATACCGGTCACTTGTAGCTGAGACTGAACAGACTCCTCTCATCATACACTGATCAGATCCAATAGCTCTGCAGCAGTCTGAACAGGGGAGCATTTGATGTGATGACAAGGCTTGGAAATGCCTTGAGACCATCGCATGCTGAACCAGCCCATGGGTCGGAGGTGGGTTTCCAGGAGCTCAAGCAGCAGGAAATGGTATTTAAATGTCACGGAGCTTTTAAAGGGAGGAGGCATGTAGCTAGACTACTTCCTGGAGGCTAGAATCAGTGACAAAACACCTCAAGGTGTTTACCCTGCATGTTTGTCAACAAGACTGGGAGGGGAAAAGACAAAAATGCCTCATGGAGGATGGAAGTATTTTGTCAATGAAAATGGCCATTTTTCACAACAAAATTTGCATTGCGGTATAAACACTCATGGAGTTTTGTTGGCAAAAGGCCTTTTCCTCAACAAAAATTGCCAATCTAGATAAAGCTTTAGCCTCGCTTGCATCTTCAGGCAGGGCCATCAAGAGAACATATGTGTCCAATTGACACCGCTAGCTAAAGTAGTCTACTCTCTGGGGCTCGTACTTCAGTTGTAGAACAAATGCAAACAGCACATCTTGAAGAATTCCAGATTTCTAAAGATCCTTTTTGTTTTGTTTTTTTTAAATTAACTTACCTTCTTTTGTTTTAAAGATTATATGATCCAAGCTCTTGTAATTTTGAGAATGAACTTCACAGGACAAAAACAACACAAGTAGCATCAATTCTTGCTTCCCCCTTTCTGAAAGGACTAGCTCTAAGGACAAGAAGATAGTTTAAGCTCTGTGCCCATTATTCCTGGTGGCTTTTCTGACACTGCCAATGGATAGCAGTTAGTTTTGCAATGTGGCTGTTGACCACGAGGATCTGGGTTGAGACTTACTAATGAGATGATTTTATATCCCAATATATCACCAAATGGTCATTAGCTAGTATCATCTTTTGATTGTTACTGTCCTGTATTGAATTGTAGGATGAAAATTTCATTTCTCAAATCTGCCAGTTAACGTGAGATTGACCCATATCCTTTGTTTGGGAGAGGAGTAATTCAGCATCTCTGGTGCACACTGATCTACTACTGTATCTAAGATAAATATTTAACCTAATAGACTTTGTATGAAAACCAAGCATTACATTTTCCTTGGAGAAGTGATTCAGTCTTCTTAGTGCTGCTCTGAAAGGTTAATTACTATACCTGTATGTAGTTCAAAAACCATATTCTTCCAAACAAAGGGAATGTTGTTTGCCATTACATACAATTTTTATTTCTGACATTGTTTGAATGTAATGATTCATATTAAGAATTATTCATGAAAACGATCTTTTAAGCATCTTATAATAGCAGAAATTATCCTTCATTAGATACTGACAGTTTCTGTGATGAGCATAATTTTATATATATATATATATATATATATATATATATATATATATATATATAAAATTAAAACCTCTGCAGAATATAGCTAGTCTATGTTAAAATTACTCAGATTAGTGAGTGAGAAGAATGGAAAGTGAGTAGGGTAGTCAGATTTTATAGGAGAAAATGGGGGTGGGGAATAGTAGCAAACTTTCTAAAAATAAATCACTTTTTGCTATATATGGTAAGTGTACTTCCTCAGTCTGTGCGAAATTTCCCGTAATTGTTATCAGTAAAATAAGGCTCAAAATAAATTTTAGCCTACATACATTGTTTATAATAATTCTTCCTTCATACTAGACTGTACATTTACTGTTCTTACAAAAAAAGTGTTTTTCTTAGCTGTCATTGATTATTTATGTAAGGATCTTTGTAGTAAATACAAATCTGATTCAGGAAGGTGCTTTAAGTAGGGACATGATTTTACACATGTAAACAGTTCTGGAAGTCAGTGGGACTACTTGAGTGTTCAGAGAGATATATATGACACAGACCAAAAATCTTCAGTATAAGGTCTAATTTTCTTCATGGCCACAAGACTTCACACCATTGTTCTTTCTAGAAATGGGTTTTCTGTGGAATGAGCTTATTCATGAAGTTGAGGAAGATAGCCAGGTGGGAAATAAGTATGGAAACTGGTAAACTCTAGAATAAAAAAAACAACAATTTACAATGTAATCTTCAACTCCATCACTTTAGCATTGTGTTGTAGCAGCCATTTTTAGAGAGCTTCCAAAAGCTATGGTACTAATTATGTGACAGATGTTCAGGAGTCTCAGACTCACAGATATAAGGATGACTGTGGCACGTGCTTGGTGTGGATGTACACAAATGTTTTTTCAAAAGAGGAGTTGTAGTGTGTATGTATTTGCTGGTGCAAAGATTGGCAATATGATTAAGCCTGCAAAGATTAACTTGTCCAGTATAGATAAACCATTGAGTATGCAGAAAGACACAAGCAGTATCTCCAAGGAGCAGGAGCTCAGTGAAGAAGTAACTTTAAGGCCTAATGTTTTAAATATCAACACTAAGTATTTATGGCTGCTAATTCTAGCAGAAACATCTAGGTATTCTGGGATTGTAGATGCACTTCATAGTTGAAAGTGGAATTTAGTGAGCATGTCACTTATTATGGACAATTTTTTCCCTGGAGTCACAACATTGTGGCAAAATCTTCATTGCTAATTCTTGTATATCTGTTTAGTGTATAAACTAGAGATCATTCTCCAGTGTTCTAAATGACTAAAATTAAATTAACATATATATATATATATATATATATGAAGAATAAACATGTTTTTCAGAAAAATGTGATTATAGTATGTAGTATTAAAACTGTATTGCATAGTAAGCATTCTAGTAACTAGATATAGTTAAAAAGTTTATAGTTCAATTTCTGTGTCCAGATTACGAGGTTATAATGTTTCTGCTGAGATTTGAGAAGGGAAGCTGTCAAGTTACTATTTATTATTTCAGAACCATACAAAAAAGAGGTGAGTAGCAAACAGTCTTGTGTTTCTCCAGTTAAAGTAATAGTTATTCTCACAGCATGAGTACATACTTGATTATTCTTTAATTGGAATAAAAATAGAATTTGCAGTCTGGGACCAGCAAGCTAACCTTTTAAATACATTTTAAATGTTTTTGCATGTATGTGAATGTAAAATACTATCTGCCATTTAGCCGGGCTGTCCTTAGGATTTATGGGGCACTGCATAGTACTATTAAACTGGTACTCCTATACCCAACAGCAGCCCTGGGAAATGATGATTTTTTTTAGAGATGTGATTTTATAATCTTTAGCAACACTAATGAAATATTTAACTAAGGCCCTGTAGACTAACACAGTAAATTCAGTAACTGACAGTATATATCCATTAAATGGCTTCATTGCCGCTTAAATGGCTCTTTCCCAGGTTCAGTGTTCTGTCAATAGCTCTGGCGGGCTTTTTCACTTTTAATTTAACTAGATCCTTTCCAGAAGGAGTCTCACCAGGCTGCAACAGCCACAGAACAAGCATAGAAAGAGGGGAGTGTGTAGACATTAAAACCCAGAGGTGCCCCAAATTTTTAAGGACTCTGAGGAGCTGCATATTCTGCATGGGAAGGAGGGTCCTGCCCTTTAGCCTCTCTGGCCTCCATACAGATTTTGACTGATGGGACAGTGGTAATGTAGATTAAGTTTGTTGATGATTTTCTTGAATGAATGCTCCTTGTGCCCATTAACCAATCATAGCTGTTCCAAAAGTTTCTCCTCTGGCTCTGATGAATACTATTATTTGCAGGGAGTGGGGGAACTGTCTCAGGCTCCCATTCTGGGTCTGTCCGCACTCTGAGTTAGGGTTGTGATTCTCAGTGTGTGTATACATGCTCATGCTAGATCTCATCTGAGGTTGCACACTAAAAATAGTAGTGCTGCAAGAGCATAGTCAGTGGTGGGACAGATTGGCAGCCCTAACTATGTACCCACAGGGTTCTGGGTGAGTTTGTACTTGGGGGAACTAGGTTGTTCTGCTGCTTTCTGTGCTACTGTGGCTGTAATACTATTTTTAGTGTGCTAGTTGAAATGAATACCAATGTGAGTAGATGAGCGCTAACATGAATATATGTATATGAGCTAGGAAACATACCCTCTGCTCCAAATGTAAATGTAGGCTGTGAGGAGCAAAAGGTCATTAAGGCTCTCTTCCTATTTTACCAGTCTCACTAGAGGCAAGTCTCACGGCCTTATCCTTGAGAGATTATAGTGTTGTCGTATTGCTGAATATATGTTGCTCCTGTTTTGTTGAGTAACCATTATGTTTTCTTTTTTTGTTTAGATCAGGGGTCAGCAATCCCCAGCACACATGCCACAAATGGCACGCGAGCTGATTTTTACTGGCACGTGGGGTGGGAGCAGGGATGCCGTGTGCGTTCCTGGGGCTGTCTCCTGCTTTGGGAGGGTACAGGGCTGAGCCTGCTCTGCAGAGCTGGGGCTGGGCAGCTGGCACACATGTGATGTCGAGGCCAGGGCTGCACCGCACTGCTCCCTGTGGGCTGTGGGCTGTGTGTGGGGATGGGGAGGCCCTTCACCCAGCTCCCTGATGTGTCTGGCTGGGCTGGAGCCAGCCCTGGGCAGTCCCAGGCTCTGCCTGCCAGGGCCCCAGAGCCTCAGCCTGCAGACAAAAAGCTGGGCAGGGAAGATACTTTGCCTCCCCCTCCTTTCCTTGCCCCAGTGCTGCTTCTGGGGGGCTGCGAGTCCCAGCGCTGCTGCCCTGCCGGTGAGTGCACTGGGGTCACAGGGATGTGGGGGCAGGGGATCCCAGGCTCCATGGCGCTGCCTCTTTGAACACCGCCTTGGCATTTAAAAGGGGCAGCTGTGGCTCAGCTGTGTGGCGCTGCCCCTTTGAAATGTTGTTTTGGGGTTTCAAAGTGGCAACGCCGCACAGCTGATCCCCCGCTCGGCTGTGCAGCACTGTCACTTTGAAGTACCCCTTCTTCTCTCCACCTTTGCTGCCTCTGTCTGATAGAGGCAGCAAGGGGGGAGGGTCGACTAGTCCTTAACATCCTTACATTGAACCTCTCATTTTTGTTCCTACCGCAGAGCCTAAGGGGTCCACAAAATCCACTAACTCTGGAACCCCAGAAAAGTAAATCTGGCCTTATGGGAAGCCCTGAACCTCAGTTCTCCATGTCCCTTCCATTCACACTTATATTGCAGCAGTATGATATTGACTTGCTTTTAGTTTGTGATTCACTATAACCCTTGGATGCTTTTCTTCAGTATTGTTTCCTAGACAGTCATTTCCCATTTTGTATTTATACATTTTATTATTTATTCCCGTTTGTAGTACATTTGTCCTCATTGAATTTCATCATATTTATCATCTTTCTCCAGATTATCAAAATAATTTTGAATGCTAATCCTGTTCTCCAAAGCATTTGCAGTCCCTTCCAGCATGGTATCTCCTGCTATCTTTAGAAGTGTACTTACTAAGTAGTTATTGAATAAAATAAGACCCAGGACAAATCCTTGTTGGACCCCACTCAGTATGCCTTTTCAGCTTGTTTCTGTGGCATTGCTTACCAGTCTCTGTGAATGGTTTTCCAATCAGTGGTTCATCCACAATGTGGTAGATTTGTCTAGGCTGCATTTTCCTAGCTTATTTCTGAGAAGGTCATATTAGACAAAATCAAATGCCTTACTAAATTTGAGATATATCACATCTATTCCAAACACAGGAGAAAGATATTAGGTTGACATGATTTATTCTTGACAAGTCCTTGTGGACTTTACTTATCTTATCATCTGCATTGTCTTGTCAACTCTCCCTTCTCATTGATACATCTTTCCCATTTTGCCAAAAAGCAGTCAGACTATGTAATTAGTGCATCGGACACTAATTTCCCCTCTGCTGTATACTTATGTAGTCTGCAGAGTAGCCTAGCAGACAAACTGAACAGACTTTTCCCTTCAAACCAGTAGCTGGGTGGTAAAGAACTCGGGCCTTCAAGACATCTTAGATTGGGGTCATCATTGGGTGGACCCATTTGTGTCTCACAACAAAAACTTGAGGTCTTTTGTTCAAGAATGAGGTTTAAGCTCAGCTTTGCTTTCAGATACTTTTCTGATTTTTTTCTAATTTATATCCTCGCACATTTTTTTTTAATCTTTGAGAGTATTGCTCAAGTTTAGGCAGTACTCTACCAAAGTGATATTCAGAGCATTAGCATAACCAAGACAATATTTGTTCTCACACATATTGAATCTCTGTCATTACATCTCATTGCAGTCCTGCTATCTCAAAATAAAGGAAAAATCCTTCAACTGGATATGAAGTCCCTGTGTCTCTGAGCCTGACTGTTGAATGGATGTCACACCTATAGAAGGCTTTTTCCAATCTTTTCAAATGTTTTAGTAAATAGTAGAAAAAGGTTCCATGAAAGAAACCTGCTTGGCAAAATGGATCAGGTTGTTCTCCTGGTGTCAACAGAGGTTACTAATGTGTCAGGCCATGTCCTCACTATGAAACTATTTCAAAATTACTAAATTCGATTTAAAAACTCCCTATTTAACAAATTCGAATTAGCATGTCCTCACTACAAGAAAGCCTCTAAATTAGTTTGACTTAGTCTGAAATACTGTGTCCACATTGAACAGAGCCTGCCTCGGACTTAGAGCCCCTGAAAGCACTCTGGGAAGGGCACCAGGAGTGCTGCTCCTGTGGCTGCTTTGTCCGGAAAACTGTAACACGTGCTCACAGGAGCTCCTTTCCACAACCATGTCTCACAAGTCATTCTTCCACTGCATCCCCCCTTGCAGGGCAAAAAATGGACACAGTGGGAACGTGCTTTCTTGTGTCTGTTTGCCCATGTGGACACTACAGCACTGACACCACGGAGCTAGAGCTGCTGCAAAGCAGTGCCAGGCTCATGGGCCTTGTGCTGCGCCTCATGGTTCAGTACTTCCTGCCCTTGTGATAAGCTTGGCACATCTCTCTTATTTTGATCTGAGACTGCTCAAGGGTCCTGCTATGCCCTTTCTTGGCCAGGCTGGTGGTGATCCTGCTGCAGATGTCACAGAATCATGGAATCATAGGGCTGGAAGAGACCTTAGGAGGTCATTGAGTCCAACCTCCTGCCCAAAGCAGGACCACCCTTAACTAAACCATCCCAGCCAGGACTTTGGCAAGCTGGGACTTACAAACATCTAGAGATGGAGATTCTAAAGTAACCTCTTCCAGTTCTTCACCACTTTCCCAGTAAAATAGTTTTTCCTAATATCCAACCTAGACCTCCCCCACTGCAACTTGAGACCGTTGCTTCTCATTCTGTCATCTGTCACTACTAGGGCTGTCAAGTGATTAAAAAAATTAATTGTGATTAATGGCACAATTAAATAATTTAATCACGATTAATCGTGTGTGCTGCCCCTTTGAAATGCTGCGGCAGCATACTAATGTTATTTCAGAATTACTGTTTCATAATTAACTTTACTCCTTGTGAAAAGCACGAGAACAGAGTTCAAATTCCACAGCCCATTATTTCGAAATAACAAGCTTGGTAGTATTGACGCAATACTTATACTCTGCCAGCGCCATCGTCCCTGGTGGACCCTGAGGAGCAGAGGCTGAGCCAGGTAGGCTCACAGGGGGAAATGGGAAACGGCCCAGAGATAGCCGACCTAGGGCTGGCTGAAGAGACAGAGGTCAACTGGGCAGCATGTTGCGGTCAAGATCCCCGCTGACAGTGGCAATCCGCACTGCCATTGTTAGGGCTCTGGGCTGACTCGCAGTGGAGTGGATGGGCCTGCATCCCCCCTGCCACCCTCACCTTGAATGGCAGGCCCCTGTCGAAGGAAAACCCTCTGTGCTTGTTGGCTCTCTGCCAGACAAGGAGACCCAACCCCTGCTTACTCTGCAGATAGGCCTGAACTATAAACTGTTTAACTGTTTGCTTGTTGCCCTGCCCTGACCAAGGGCTTGGCTTTATAAACTTCTACTCAGCCTGCAGCCTGCTCAGCCTGAGCCCCTTAACTGTTTACAGTCCTCCCTCCCTCCCCTCGAGCAAGGGCCTGGGCTTCCAAACTGTTGCTTAGCCTGCAGTCAGGCCTGAGCTCTTAACTGCTTGCTGCCCCACCCTGAGCCAGGGCTGCGCCCGTGGTCTGCAACTCAGCCAGCACGTTGGCCTGAGCCACTGGATGTTCGATAGCCTCATCCTGGACAAGAGACCTGGACTGTAGGACTACTGTTTAGCCGAGCTATGGGCCAGAGCAACTAGACTATGGCAGGGCTCTATAGGCCTCGTAACTGGTCATCCGACTGTAGTGAGGCAGCTTGGCTCCCCCTCTAGACTGTGACCAGTATAGTCATCTTGCCAATTTCTTTGTGCATCAAACTCCGGTGTTGGAGCACATGTGGTTTTTTTCACCCAATTGTTGTAAAATTCTGATTAGAAACAACGTTATAAGAAAACCACTTAATCTGTACTTCTTTACACATTCAGTTCCCATTACCTACAAACCTTTGCTCTTTAGAAAATTGCTACTGATCTTTCATTCCACTTTTAGGAAAATGATCCTTGAATGTGATCCTTGCTTTCCAGGATTAAGAATGCATAAAGATGATCATTCATATGATTTTGTAAATGTTTCTTAGAGCTAACAAATGCATGCTTGCTAGGCCACTTTAACTATAGGAAAACTTTGAGAGAGTATAGTGGGGCAGAGTGGCAGCCCACTGAACTCAGAGGGGGAGGAGTCACTCCCTGAGCCTTAGTGGGCAGCAGCTGTCCCCAGCAATCCACCTAACTGGGAGCCAGGAGGCAGCGCTAGAGAGGCAAGTCAGGCCCCAGTGACCAGAGTAGCAAGAAGCCACGCGCCCCCCCCTCCCCCCGCGGTACCCAAGTGAGGAACTAGACCCAGGGGAAGCCGAGGACTTGCCTGGGCCTCTGGGCCCACACCTGTACGATTGCTTGGAAGGATTGCTTACCTGGCCGGAGGATCCTGAGCAACAAGCCCAGAGGACCTGCACTGGATCCAGGTACAGCCCAAGGAGGAGAACAGAAAGACGCCAGGGGTAGCTGACCACCATTTGGCTGAGCCAGAACCACGTCAGCGTGTTGAAGTACATATCTCCGCTGACTCAGCAGCAGACTGCTCTGCTGCTGCTAGGGCCCTGGACCTGGGTAGAGTCGGTGGGCCTGTGACCCTCCTGCCATCCTACTCCTGGGTAGGGTTGCCAGGTGTCCAGTATTGACCCAGACAGTCCAGTATTTTCGCCTCCTGTCTAGTAAAAAAATTCAGAAAACACCGGACATCTAAAATGTCCGGTATTTTCTGGGGGTTTTTTCCCTGACAGGAGGCGAAAATACCAGACACCTGGCAACCCTATGACACACTGAGCAACCGGGCCCAGCCCCCCTGGACTTCCCCGCCGGGCCCCCCCCGGACGCCCCTCCCACCACATCGCTTACTTGGTTCCACAGAGGCTTGTTTTGTGGCTAAAGCAGAAAAACAAAATGGCCACTGGCAAAAAAGCATGTTCTTAAAGGGGCCATGCTGATTTTTAATTTGTTTTTTGCTTAATAACTGCTGTTGGGGTCTTTTTTTTTCCTCAACAACTTTGGTCTCAATAGAATTTTTTCCCCAGTGTTGTTGAGGTTTTTTTTGGGGGGAGGGGGGGAGAGGGCGGGGCGGCGGGAGGGTTCGGTATTTTTGGTTAAACCATCTGGCAACCGTACTCCTGGATGTGTCAGTCTCCCACCTCGGCTGTTCCAGGACAGGAGCTTGCATCTGCTGGACCCCCACCTGAGCAAGGGGATCTGACCAGGTCTGTTCCCAACAAGACTTAGAACTGTTTGTTTGTCTGCCACCCCCGCCTTGAACCAGGGCCTGCGCTCAGAAGCCTGCTGTGTCACCTTGAACCAGGGCCTGGGCTTTGAACTGTGTGTTTATTTCCCTGCTGCCCCCCGTGAACCAGGGATGGGCCTTAGAACTGTTTATTTGTTAGCCTGCCATCCTGACTTGTCAGGACCAGGCCTTAGAACTGTTTGTTGGTTACCGTAGCCCTGCCCTACCCTAAGCCAGGGCCAGGGTTTAGAGGCTGTTTATTATGGACTGCTATCTGGGCTGTGGACTATCATAGGATTGGAAACCACAACTGATTCCCCACAAGAACTGCGGTGGGTCATGAGGCAGATTAGCTGCCCACTGACCTAGAGCTGGAGGAGCCCTACTGGGCTACAGAGAACTTAAGAAGATATTTTCTTTTCTCTTCTTTGATCCCCCAAAATGTAATTTTTATAACTTAACATTACTGAAGCAAAGATTTTCAAGGTTATTTTCTCTCACCTCACTGACGTGCACCAAAGGAGATGGCAGCACATTTTTGTAAGATTTCATAACGTCCTGAGACCCTTACAAATGTGTAGGGACAATGGGATGAAACAAGAACGAGTTGTTAACTTTCCTGTTTTTGTTATTTTAAATCTGAGAGCTAATATTTTCTGTAACAATCCTTTTAATCTTTAAATTATTCATGCATAAATTGAGGTTAATGAGGTAACTGTCTTGTCTTTTAACTAGCCTCGGTACAGATAGATGAAGCAATAGAGTTCTGTGTTTTACATTGGGAAAGCTTCCAGCCATCATTTTCCTGACATTCTGGTGAAAGCTGTATTCACCAGGGATAGTAAAACTATTGCATACAAATGATTTCATTTGCTGCCTCACTCCATTGTAATGATTAATCTCTTAGTGGTGATTAATCTTTATGTTCTAAGAGTATCCAAAGAAAAGTATTGGTAAACATACTTTAGATCTTGGAACATTGTGTATTTAGACTCAATGTGAAACCGTAGTGAAAGGTTCCAAATAAATTGAATTGCTGCTGTCTGGATTTTATGTTGTAACTAGAGAAAAATCCACACAGAACACTATTCCTGGAAAATGACTCAAATCAAGTATTGTCAAAGAATGAAGTCTATGTCTTTAAAATAGTTTCTTAAAATTATAACTGAAATTGAAACTATTAGACTGTATTATGCAGAGATGCATTAAAAATCACAGTGGTAAATTCTATTGAAATGATATAAAAGACACTGTCCAAAACTGCCAGAATATGTCTGCTATCAGAATATGTCTGTAGTGTAAACTGAAAGTTGGTGGGACTCGAATCAGTGGACCCTAAGTTAAGAATTTTCTAGCCTGAGCTTGAATCCCGGGCTTTGGCGTCCAGATGGTAGAACACTGACCTGAGTCAAACCAACCATATCTTCGATTCCCTAGCATGCTCTTGGAATGTCTCTGCTTTAGCTCTTTAACCCTGGTGCAGTGTGGGAAAACTTCACTGTCCACCCTGCTTATTACAGGGAATTTAAACAGCCACCAATGCATTCAGTTGAGCAGCCCCAGCATCTGGAGCCAACAATTTGGAGGAATTGCCATGTCAAGAGCTTCTTCTCCTTGGATATTGCTCCTGTTTCAGAACACGGCTTTATGTCATGTCATGGGGAGTTTTACAGTATAGGAAGAAATCAGTGGAAATGCAGAGAGCTTGAGTAGTTGCAAGTGTCCATTTTATTACATAGCACAGAACTAACTAGAACAAGCCCAAACTAGCTGGGCTGACCCCAGTGACCTACTCAGTTACTATAACAACAAGATCTATATCTACAACCCAATACACAACATATTCCTCCCCCCCTTAATATAAACGTCCCTTTAAGAAAACAAATCTAACTAAGAAATAATGGTAGACCACCTCAAGTTCCCAGCTAACCCTGGGGATTATTTTGCCCCATCTGTGAGTTAATCTCAACTAAAGGTCCAGCCGTTGAGGAGGCCTCCTTTCGCTAGGTGGATTACGGTGGACCTCTGGTGTTCTTGCACCCAAAAATGTTATGGGTGCAGGCCTGACACTGGACTGGGAACTTGAAGTGTGACAAGGTGAGGCTGTTGGATTAACCTCTTCAGGGAGGGGGTTATTGTTCGCCGCTGGTGGTGATGGAGGCGGAGAGTCAGGAGCAGGTGATTCTTGACATGGTAGCTCACCAGCAGTGGAAAGGATGGGCAGCTCAACTGGAGATGTGCCTTGTGGGCAGGAATAACCTGTCAATAACTGATCTACATGTCGCCGCCAGATGGGATCCTTTGCAGTCCGGACAGTATAGGAAACAGGTCCTGTTTGAGCAATAATAGTGGCAGGGACCCATTTAGCTCCAGGTGCATATTTCCAAGCCAAAACTGGCTGTCCAGTACTAAAGGTTTGATCTTTTGCTCTGGATGCACGCCTTATGACTTGACCTTGCAACTGATGTAGCACAATTTGTCGCGGTTCTGAAGGTTTCAGCAAATCAAAGCACATGCGCAGCTGACGTTCCATCATTAGAAAAGCTGGGGACACTTTGGTTGTAACATGAGGAGTGTTTCTGTAGGATAGTAAGAAGGTGTCCAGACTCTTTTTGTATGAGTGAATGTCCTCTAACCGATTTCAAAGCTTGTTTCATTGTCTGGACAAACCTTTCAGCCAATCCATTTGTGGCTGGGTAATAGGGTGCTGAAGTGATGTGATGGATCCCGTTTGCTTTCATAAAATTTCCAAACTCCTGAGACACAAACTGTGGACCATTCTCACTCACAAGTTGTTCAGGAAGTCCAAAACGACAAAAGATTCCCCGTAGTTTTTGGATAGTACTCTCAGCAGTAGTGGAAGGCATTATACAGACTTCTGGCCATTTGGAATGAGCATCTACCACCACCAATAACATGCTACCTTCAAATGGGCAGGCAAAATCAACATGAATACGTTGCCATGGTTTTTCAGGCCAGTCCCATGGGTGTAGAGGTGCCAATTGAGGTGCATTCCTCACACCTTGACAAGAAATACAAGCTCTTGCCTTCTCTGTAATGTCACTGTCCAAGCCAGGCCACCAAAAATAGCTTCGTGCAATTTCTTTCATACACACCATTCCACAGTGACCTGAATGCAGCTGCTCTAACATCTGTTGTCTCAGTATTTTTGGGATAATGACATGCATTCCCCACAACAAGCACCCCAAATAGGTTGAAAACTCCGTTCTCCTGGACATGTAGGGGACAAGGTCAGGTGAGACCTGAGAGTTC
>JANRFK010001605.1:21871176-21882144 GCA_030068395.1 Apalone spinifera
GACAGTACTGGGTCAACACGAGTTGCTCTCTTAACTTGTGCAGCAGTGATGGGCGTGTTTTCTACCTGTTCAAAGTAAAAGATTTCCTTCTGACCACTGTCTTGATGTTTGACTGGCAAAGGCAGCCTAGAGAGACCATCTGCATTGCCATGCAGAGTGGCTTTCTGATATCTGATCTCATGTGTGTTCTGAAAGCCACAATGCCCATCTTTGCATACGACTAGCAGCCATTGGTGGAATACCTGTGTGTGGACCAAAAATTGCTGTCAGGGGTCGATGGTCAGTGAGAAATGTAAACTTCTGTCCAAACAGATACTGGTGAAATTTCCGAATCCCGAAAACGATTCCCAATGCTTCACATTCAATTTGCGCATACTTAGTGCACCTTAAGCAAGGCTGAAACTAAGCAAAAGCAATTGGTTTCTCCTCTCCTGAAGGCATAACATGTGACAAGACTGCTCCCACTCCATATGGGGTGGCATCACAGGCCAACTGTAAAGGTAAGGATGGATCAAAATGCATCAGGACCTCTGCATTTAGCAATGCACATTTAGCCTTGTTAAATGCACCATCACAGGTGTCAGTTCACTTCCAGACCTTGTTCTGGCCAAGGAGCTCATGAAGTGGTTTTAATAGTGTGGCTAGCTGTGAAATAAACCTTCCATAATAGTTCAATAGTCCTAGAAATGAGCAAAGTTGACTAACATTTTGAGGGGGTGGAGCCTTGAAGGGGACTTACGAAGTCCAGTAGCATCAATTATGTGAATATTCAACAGAGGGCTGAAAGAATGCACACTTATCTTTACGGACTCGTAGGCCATACTCTTCCAGTCTTTGTAGGGTAGCCTCTAAGTTCTTAAGGTGATCCTCCTCGTTCCCGCCTGTGACCAGGATGTCGTCAAGATAGCACTGGACTCCTGGCAAGCCACACAAGATCTGGTCCATAGCTCTCTGAAACAAAGCTGGGGCAGAAGTTATTCAAAAGGGTGAGCAACAGTAACGATAAAGCCCTTTATGTGTCATAATAGTCAACAGCTCTTGGGATTCCTCATCAACTTGCATCTGTAAATATGCTTGACTCAGCTCAATCTTGCTGAACTTTTGTCCCCCAGCCAGGCCCGCAAAGGTGTCATTGATGCGAGGAAGGGGGTATTGCTCTGCACATAACACAGGGTTAACAGTGACTTTAAAATCCCCACAAATCCGAATAGAACCGTCTTTCTTCAATATTGGAACTATTGGAGTTGCCCATGGACTACGGGTAACTGGTATTAGGACTCCATTTTTGACTAGGCACTTCAGGTCCGCTTCAACTTTTGGCCTAATAGCATATGGCACAGTTCTGGCCTTCAGATATTTTGGTTGGCTACCAGGTTTAATGTTCAGTTTCATGGTGATTCCCCTCATACTTCCCAGATCCTCTCCAAAAACAGCAGCATGTTTCTTTAATATATATTTCGGACCTGTTTCTTCTTTAGTCATCCGGTGCACTTCTGCCCAGGCCAGTGGGATCTTCCTAAGCCATGATCTCCCCATTAAGACTGGGTAATGGCCTTTCACCACAAACAGTGGTAATTCCGCAGTCTGTCCATTTAATTCCACCTTAACCTCAGTAGTGCCCAATAGGGATACTGCTTGTCCCGTATATGTCTTCAGAACAATCTTTGTTGCTTTAAGTGGAAGATGCTTCAGCTTTTCCTTCTACACCATGTCTGGAACCAATGAAACTGCTGCACCAGTGTCCACTTCCATGCATACAGGTTTGCCATCCAACAGTGGGGTTACCCAGCATTCATGGGAGCCCCCTTCCAAAGACAAAACATAGCATGGCACTTCTTCTTCAGACAGGGTGTAACCTTGATCATCAGGCATCTGCTCAATGGTATGCGGATTTTCCGTTTTGTTCTGTCAGCCCACAGGCCTCTTTTTCTTTTGTTTGCAAGCACACTCAATGTGTCCTTTTTTCCCACACTGTCGACACACTAGGTTCTTACACCAGCATTCTGATGTATGGTGACCTGGCTTACCACAGCGTTAACATTCCTGGCTCCCCACTGTTTTGTGAGTAGGTTCTTGGGACATTTTATGCATCCTAGGGGGTGCACTAAGGTATTGTACCTCATGTGTGGCCAGTTCCGTGGAGACCGCAATATCAATTACCTTCTGTAGGGTGAGCTGAATTTCTGTTAACAGACGCCTCCGTATAACTTCACTGTACAGGCCACACACTAACCTGTCACGTATGGCATCATTTAACATCTCTTTAAATTCAGTGTTCAGCAAGCTTTTTTAAATTGGCTACAAATTGTACAATTGTTTCACTTTCTTTTTGGTCTCTGTTATGGAACCTACATCTTTCTGCAGTTATCAATGGTTTTGGAGCATAATGTGACCCCAGGATTTCCACAATGTCACTATAAGATTTGGTCTGGATTAACAGGGAGCAGCAAACTGCATAGCAGAGAGTAGGTCTTAGCCCCTACAACACTTAAAAATATTGGCACTTTCTTCTCTTCTTTAATGTCATTTGCAATAACAAAAAGTTCAAAACACTCACTATATACGTGCCATTGCTCTATTGTCTCCTCAAAAGGTCCCAGTGGCCCTGTAAGTGTAGCCATGGCTGCTGCACTCCTTCCCCCCCCCCCCCTTTTTTTTTTCCTTTTTCAGTCTCTGGGCTCCTTGATCTTAGTTTCAGTTTGCACAGTGTAGCAGTAAGTTCTTACCCCCACCTTCCAGAACAGCCAAAAAAAGTTTGTTTTCTTACATTGACTTCTACTTCTTTTGTTGCTGGAGGCAGCACAGGAATCCCATCCTCATCGCCACTTGTTATGTCGTGGGGAGTTTTACAGTATAGGAAGAAATCAGTGGAAATGTCTGGAATATAAATTATTATAAAAGTTATGTTTAAAGAAGGTCAGAAGAAACTAGCACCCTCTAAACTCCCTGTTTGTTGCTCCTATTCGCAAGCTCTCTGGTCGCTGACTCACAGCTTTATAAAGCCCTGGTATCCTCTCCCCCTGACTAAGGCTCAGCCGATTAACAGAGGCTTCTAGATTTCAAACCTTTAGAAGCTCACAGCTTCCAGCTGCCGGCCGCAGCACATGCTCCTTCAAACAAACAAACAAACTGAACAGACAAACACAAGCTCAGCACATCGTCTTCGACTTCACAACATCCTCTAGCAAGGAGTTCCACAGGTTGACTTTGCATTGTGTTGAAAAGTATTTCCTTTTGGTTTTAAACCTGCTATTTATTACATTCATTTGGTGATTCTTGTGTTATGGGTAGGAGTACATAATTTGGGGGTTTTTTTGTACACCAGTCATGATTTTATAGACCTCTGTCATATCCTCCTTAATCATCTCTTTTCTGCACGGAAAAGTCCCAGTCTTGTCACTTGCTCCTCATATAACAGCCATTCCATACCCCTAATCATTTTTGTTGCCCTTTTCTGAAGTTCTTCCAATGCCAAGATATCTTTTTTGTGATGAGGTGACCACAGCTGCACACAAGATTCAAGATGTGGGTGTATCATGGATTTATATAGAAGCAATAACACATTCTGTGTTATTCTTTATCCCTTTCTTAATTATTCTTAATATTCTGTTGTTCATTTTTACTGCTGCTGAGTGGCTGTTTTCAGAGAACTATCCAGAGTGACTTAAAGATCTCTCTCTTGAGTGGTAACAGCTAATTTAATTCCCATCATTTTATCTGTATAGTTGGGATTATGTTTTCCAATATGCATTACTTAGCATTTATCAGCATTAAATTTAATCTGCCATGTTGCTATTACTTTTTGGGTTTTTGGCTAGCTGTTCTTCAAATTCCTTTTTGGCTTTCCTAAATGTATTATTACACTTCAGTTGACAGTTTATTCTTCTTTCTATTTTCCTCACTATAATTTAACTTTCTCTTTTTTTTAAATGATGCCTTTTTTATCTCTCTCTGCTTTTTTTAAATGGTTGGTAAGCCATGGCAGCACTTTTTTGCTTCTCTTGCTCTGTTTTTTAATTTGAAGTACACATTTAAGTTGAGCCTCTATTATGGTACCTTTGAAAAGTTTCCATGCAACTTTCAGGGATTTACTTTTGGCATTGTACCTTCTATTTTCTATTTAACTAACCTCCTCTTTTTTGTGTAACTCCCTTTCTGAAATTAAACGCCACAGCATTTGGCTAATGTGGTGTTTTTCCTACCATAGGATATTACATTTAATTATTTTATGGTCACTATTTCCAAGCAGTCCAACCATATGCACCTCTTGGACCAGAACCTGTGTTCCTCTTAAGACTAAATCTAGAATTGCATTTCCACTTGTGGATTTCAGAACGAGCTGCTCCAAGAAGCAGTCATTTAAATTGTCAAGAAACTTTATCTCTGCATCCCATCCTGAGGTGATGTGTACCCAATCGATATAGGGATAGCTGAAATCCCCCATTATTATTGTTTTTTATTTAGTTATTTATGGCTTCTCTAATCTCCCCTAGCTTTTCACAATCAATGTCATCATCCTGGTCAGGTGGTTAGTAATATATCCCTACTGCTGTATTCTTATTATTAGAGAATGGTATTACTATAGAGATAGAGGGTTGTTCCCCTCTCCCTGCCTCAAGACTAGTTGCTTCCAATGCCTATCTGAGCTTAGAGACAGCATGCTGACACACACTCCCTGAATACACACACAATCTTCATCTCTCCCACGGACAAATACATGGTCCCTGTCACACACTTTTCCTCCTCCCTGGTTCAGTTGAAATGTGCCAGCAATTCAGTGGGGTGCCTATGAAATGATGGGATTGAGAAACTTGCTATACTTATTGCACAAGACATTGCAAATTTTTCCCAAAGCACACTTTGGCCAGCTGCACAATGGGATTGCTACCCACAGTGCATTGCTCTCTGTGTTGTTGTAAGAGCTACTAATGAAGATGCACTCTCCTGCCACAAGGAGCATAGTATGGGCATGGAACAGCAATTTAATTAAAACGCATTAATTAAAGCAGCATAACTTTTGGCCACAAAACTCAGCAGTGTAGACAGGCCTAAGTGTCCTCAACTTCCATTGACTGAAATTGTCATTAAAGGCATGCAGCAGTGTACATGTTATCATTGCAAGAAAACAAAGTAAAAAAGAGACTTGGCTTTGGAAAGTATAATCTAACAAATGAACAAAATTAATCTTGAGCTATCAAGTGCCATCTGGTGTGTTCCTTCCATCTGGCAAAATTGTTTCAACTGGTAGAGTTTTTATTTTCCTATGGGACTTCAATTAAAAGCAGTTGTATAGTAGAAATGGCAGAAATGTGTAAGTTAAAGACAATCATGAAAATACATAGTTGTTAAATCACTCATGTATCTGCTACAGAAATTGTTCTAATGCATATTTTCAGCAAAGATTTTGAAATTTTAAACAGATTATACCAGTAATATTAAGACTGAGGTTCAAAAGCAGCAAGTGGCTCTTCTTTAACGTGTCTCCTGTGACTCTTTACAGCATATGACACTACAACACTATGTGATTTAATTATTAACCAGTCAGGATGCCTTTACTGTGTTAATAACCAGCTGTTGAATACATGGACAGTCATTGTTCTGTGAGAATAATTGAGAGAGCGAAAAAGAGAAAGAAAAAAATGAAACAATGAATTCATACGACTGTGGGTCTTTTGGGTAATGTCGATTGTTAATATAGTTCCTGAACCCCTGAGGTCTGAGTATCTCTGGATTATACAGTAAAATTATGGAGCCCATCTAGCAAACTCTTTTGTCCTCACACACATGCAGCACCAGTCACTTGTTAATGAAAACTGTTAGGGTACATCTACACTGCACGGCTATTAAATAGCTACCCCGTGTCTACACAAGTCGCCCGTTATTTCAAAATATTTTTTGAAATAACGGGCACGCTATTTGGCCATCCTGGTAAATCTCAGTGCAAGAGGGATAAGGGATGGCTCTAAATAGCACGTTATTTTAAAATTTGGTGCTGTGTAGATGCACTACATTTCAAAATAAGCTCTTTCGAAATAGATTTGAAATAAGATACGCAATTTGCATAGCGCGGAAATCACTGCTACAGTCACAAAAGCATCTATATTCAACCAGGGTATTTAAGCATGTGCTTAAATTAAGGACATGTTTAAATGTCCCCATTATTTGGGGTTCAAATTTGTATGTTTGACATTGTAAAGGAGAACTCATCTATTTGTAATAGACATTTAGTTTGCAGTGATAAGACAGATATTTTTGAGACAGTAACAGTTGTTCAGAGATTGGTGAGTATCTCCATATTAATTCATTCTAATAATATATGTTCGAAGGCAGATGTTCAGGATGCAAGGATTCATATTACCTGTGTTATTTTATTTTGCTTCATTGTTAAATAAAACTTATTGTTTTTATTAAAACTGTTTCTTTTTCAAAACGTGGGAGAAATTATCTAACAAACTGTTTGTTAAATGTTTGACCTTGGAACAATATGAATTTTTTGTAGCACTGTGACAGTTTTCTTCCTCCTTTTGGTTACATAGCTGTCACAGGACTTGGATGATGAACTGTGAAACATAATTTTTGCTACAACAAGAGCATCTGGCTACTTGGCAGCTTTAGCAATTGTATTGGCAGTTTTGGAATAGTTTTAGAATCCCTAACATGATTGAAATGGTGAGGTTTCCTGGTTTGCTTGGGTGCCATTTTCTTTTTAGTATACTAGTGATTTCTAAAAATATGTAATTTTTATTTATGAGCAATTCTCATGAATTATTTATAAAGATATGATTCTCTCTATGCTGATATTTTGTGCAGTTATGGTTGCCCTGATATGTGTATTAACAGATAAAACTGTGTACTTCTTCAAGTGCTGTTCTCTGTGTATATTGCACTGTGGGTGCACATGCGCTTTATGAGTCTGAGACCAGAGAATTCTTGTAAGTAGTGTCCGTTTGTCCATGTCCTGAGTCAGAATTGTCAAGTGTCCAGACATGATCCTCCTTTTCTTCCTGTAAACATTCACATATTATTCACGGTGTTTGGAATCTTCACCACGAGGAATTCTCCACATGTGGGACTTAAATTATGCCCAGTTCATGGCTTTAAAACCATAACTATAAAACCTCCTAGACCCTTTAAAGGGAGAGATTTCTCCTGAGCCCCATCTAAATTGGGTAAGTTTTCATGCAAAAGCCATGAGGGCCTAAGCCCTCTTAAGCCACATAAATATGTAGAAAACAATAAGGGCATGTCTATATTGCAGCGTTATTTTGAAATAACTAACATTATTTTGAAGTAAGTTGAGCATCCACACAGCAAGCCTGTTATTTTGAAATTATTTAAAAATAGGCTTCTTATTCTGGAATAATAATAAACCCTCCCAGGATGTCACCCAGGGTTTGGACTAAGTAGAAGGCCCATTAGGTGCATTCCATTACTTTCCTAGACACACACGGGGGAGGCAACGGGCAGCAAGGGGCTGTGCGCTCCTCGCTCAGCCTTCTTGTCCTGGGGATTGCACAGCAGCCTGTGCATGCGGGTGCACATGGAGCGCCAGTCCCGAACAGACAGCCATACTAAGCTGCCAGAAAGAAACCTTTTGCTCTTGCCAACAGGGTTTCTGGAGAGGCCTACCTTATTCCCAATCCCATGGTGGGACACCTTCCCACCACAAGCCATCACTAAGGAGGATGGAGTCATGGATACACACACATACACATGCACATAGCAGTGTCGCACCCGGTCATGCCTGCATTCTCAGGGCAGCATCTGCTCCAAGTCAAGCATGGTGAGGCGGAGGACACTAAGCCCCTACATGGCAACCTGCCAGGGGGGAAGGAAGTGGCGGGAACCCCAACAGCACCCTCCCTAGCAGGTGGTGTCTGCCACTCACACACACCTCCCCTACTATTCCTCCACCTCCAGTGGGCAGGGATACAAATCCTCTCTCTGGAGGATGCTGCCACTGCCAGACCCAGCATGTGCGCAGCACAGAGGGAAGGTGACCTGCTTTGTGCCCTCCTCCTGCCCACGGGCTCTTGGCCTGGCTGGTACCCTCCCTTGGCTGCTTGTCTCCAGAGTGTGGGGGCAGCGAGGTTCCCCTGGGACATCTGTGTCCCTGCAGGACAGCGCTTACTGTCTAGGCCACAGATGGCCTTGCTTGAAGCACATTGCTTTCCTCTGAAACGAGACCTTTCAGCTAGACTTCATGCAAATTGTCTTGCACTGTTCTGTACAACTGGACCAGCTGCAAGTGGGTGTGAGTCTCACCTCCTGTTCCAGTCCCCCAAACCTGATAGAGCTGCAGATGCCAGTTACCCCAGGAAGACCTGGAGCAGGAACACATCACATGCCTGCATGCCCTGCAGTGGTCTCTTGAGTGGCAGGAGCAGAGGTTGGATGCCAACCTGGAGCTGCGCCGCACCATCTGGCAGGAGCTGTTGCAGGAGGCCTAGAGCATGTGTGCGGCATACACCACTGATGTATGTTGGTGGCATTGAGTGGTCCAGCAGCCCCTGCTCCCACTACTTTCGAAATCCCTCCTGCCTCCACCCCCACTCCCGTCCCTTTTTCTACTCCCTGGCTTTTCCTAGGCATCCCCTTCCCCTCCCCCAATTGATTGCATGATTGAAAAGTCCCCCTTACAGCTGATATAACCAGAGGCCTGGTTGTTGGGGACCTGGATGGGGATATGGGTACTGTCAATAGCCCTCTGCATTTGGGGAAGCCCATGGCAGCAAAGCCAGTGATGCTGCCCAGGATGACAACCCAGCACAGCAGGATGATGTTGATATCCCTCACCACATGTAGAAGGATATAAACAGATAATCACAGGGTTGCCAGAGCCCTTGGGAGGTTCTCAAGCCCAACTGCCTTCCCATTCCAGCCACAGCCCCAATTTATCCCATCCGCGGCACGACTTTGTGAAGGCAGGAGTGCAAAACCTCCAGCAAGGGAGTGTCCACCCCACCCCCGTTCCCTAGTGAGCCACATTCCAGTGCTTCCCCATCCTCCTAGGTCAATAGCAAGAGAGTAATATCTGCATGAGAACGGCCCCAACAGTCAATCTCCCCAGGCTGAACTGGTTCTCGACGGCGCGGTAGTTGTCCGGTGTGGCGAGTTTCCAAAGTGCGATGGCAACCTGCTTCTGGAGTTGGGTGGCGGGTCTCATGTGCATGTTCCGTTGCCTGAGGGCAGGGGCGAGCCACTCACACAGCTCCAGGAAGGTGTCCTCCTTCATGTGGAAGTTCTGGAGCCACTGCTGGTGGTCCCACCGCTCCATGACGATTTAGTTCCACTAGTCGGAACTGGTGTCCTGGCATTAGAAGCAGCGGTGCACAGTGTACAGGGGAGGGTGCGAGGGGCTATGCTGCATGAGCAGCACGTGGAGTGGGGTGAGAAGGTGCCCCAGAGTAAGCTGCAGGTCCTGGTTTTGCAGTGCCATGTGGGCAGCCTGCAGTAACTGCAGCAGGAGGTGCAACAGGAAGTCTGAGCCAGCGAGTACTTTGCAGCAGGTCCAGCTCCATGGCACAAGTGCTGTGGTGTCTGCAAGGGCAACCAGACTGTGAGATGAGTTTGCTGTTGAAATAGCCAAAGGTGAAGAGCCTGATACATGACAGTAGAGGAGAGTCCCTTTAATCACGAACATCAGCAACAGGAAGTGACTTCTCTCCTGATGCCCTTCCCGGAGTGCTTCTCAGTCTTCTCCTTTCCAAACTAAACAAGCCCAATTCTTTCAGTCTTCCTTCATAGGTCATGTTCTCTAGACCTTTGATCATTCTTGTTGCTCTTCTCTGGACCTTCTCCAATTTCTCCACATCTTTCTTGAATTGTGATGCCAGAATCATGTTTGCTTTTTTTGCACCAGCATCACACTGTTGACTCATATTTAGCTTGTGGTCCACTATGACCCCTAGATCCCTTTCTGCAGTACTCCTTCCTAGATAGTCGCTTCCCATTCTGTGTATGTGAGACTGATTGTTCCTTCCTCAGTCGGTGGGTGGACTCTAATGTGTATATATAGAAGTTCCTTTTATGCTCCTACAACCAACATTGACCCAGGTACAGTTGCTTCTTTTTTTAGGTTGGGGAGCCAAAATTTAGACTTCACATAAACAGAAGAGAGTTAAGAGCTAGTCATCTAGCTTATTGCCAGTTCCTCCCCCACATGCAGAGAGATAATTTACTTATTTTTATTGATAACACAGTGGCAATGTTGTAGATGAACAGCCACGCAAAGAGACTGGATTGAATCTTTTATGCCAAGTAGCAATACTCATTTGTGAGTTTTGTATCACCAAGATTGACCTCAAAGCCTCTCTCCTTTTAGGTGACCAGAACAGTCTGGCAGACAAGCAAATTTTTCACCAGTCATCATGAGTGGTTTCTCTGGCCAGATATAGTGAGACTCATGTAATCAGAATATATATTGCTGTCATATGTTCTCCTTACAAGGCAGTCTCACTGAAATATAAAAAAATGTAATAAACAATAATGGTTCTGTAGCACCTTACAGACAAATCAAAACATATATAGATAGTATCATGAACTTTTGTGGGCACAACCCACTTCAGATGAGAAATATGGAGCAAGAAACACCGAGGTTCACTTATAAAGCAGAAAAAGAGGAGAGAGAGGAAGAAAAACAAAACAAACCTCCTGTCAATTAAAGTGACCATGCTAAATGAGGCTAATAGGGTATGTCTACACAGCAAAGTTATTTCGAAATAACAGCCATTATTTTGAAATAACTTTACTAGTGTCTACACAGCCAAACCACTATTTCGAAATTAATTCGAAATAGCGAAGCACTTATTTCAAATTTGGTAAACCTCATTCCATGAGGAATAAAGCCAAATTCGAAATAGCTATTTCGAAATAAATGCTGTGTAGACACTTATATTGAAATACGGGGCCTCTAGCCTTCCCAGGGTGCCCTGGTGGCCACTCCAGCCTCAATCAAGAACACTCCTC
>JANRFK010001605.1:21889497-21912043 GCA_030068395.1 Apalone spinifera
GTCTAATTTGCATCCCTTTTACGGAAAAGGGATGCAGTCTAGACACAGCCTCAATGTATTTTAAGGATTATTTTTGTATTTCATTTTTTGAAAATAATTTGTTGAAGGACACTAAAATATTTAACATAAATAATCTTCTGTATAAAACCTAAATCAAAGCAAAACCTTGTTTAAATTTGATTTTGGAGAATTTGGAAAATAATTGATGGGAAAATGTAATTCGGAGTATTGTAATAAAGGTATTATGATTATGAAGCATTTATGTATTTTACAAATGTGATGTGAAACAGAGAGTTTGGGTGAGCACTTTGCATTTGTTAATTATAATGTTCTATTTTGCTTTCGTTTTGGCGTGGAGATATAGCTCACCAACAGAATTTACATTAGTACCCTTAACTATGCATTTGAGGTAAAAGGGGAATTAGTTTTTAGAATAATATTGTTGTGTTTTGAATTGCTAGGCTTTTGTCCATAATGTAGTTGTGTTTGGCAAATGATGCCATAGCATTAAGACAAAGTAATTATCAAATCGTACTGTGTGTTAATTTTCCTTGTAATATTTGTTGCCAATTATATTATCATCTGAATACCAGATTTCCTTGCTAGTTTGGATCCTTTCCTCTCAGGGCTACCTCCAGCTGCTTCTGGTGCTGTTTGACAGATATCCACAACTGTCTTTTGTTTTCCTATGTTGGAAATTTTCTTTGCAAGCTTCATCCCTGATCTGTTTTGCTTATTCTAGAAGTATAGCCTGGTTTTTTAATCTTTAAGTTAACACTTTTGTAAATTTTGCTTTGGACCGATCTGTGCTCTAGGGCATTCATCATGTGTACCCGTGCTTGTACTGCCTTTATATTTAATATCTTTTTTCTGTTCACACAGAAAGTATTGATAGATGAGATTATTCTATAGCAAGTGATGAAATAAAAAAGGCATCATTTCTCTTATGTACACTTCTTTAGCAAGAGAATTTCAAACTTACGGCAGTCCGAGCAGTTAGTTACACAATCTGACTCGTGCACAGCTGCAGGAATGTGAGTCCATGCGGTCCTGGGGGAAATGACTATACCCTTCCTGCAAGTCCAGCCCCTGCTCCATTCCCACCCTGCCTCTTCCCATGTCTGCTCTATCTTCTCCCCCTTTATATCCCTTCACTCAAGCCCCTTTCCCTCAGGAGCATGGCCTCAGGAATTACCATGGTGCTGTAGCAAGGGTTGGGTTCCCCTTCACTCACTGGGCATCAGGAGCTGTGAGGAAGCAGAGTAATGCAGCAGCCTCTGTTCTGTTCCTCTGCCATCTCCTAGGCCAGCCTTGTCGCTCCACTTTACCACAGTGGCAAGAAGCGGAACACCCCAGATCCAGCACGGGTTGGTTTTGGAGATGGCAGCAGAGTGGGTCAGGCTGTTGTATAGCTCTGTTTTCCAGTGGCTCCCTCTGCCACAATAAATGTGGAGAGGCCTGACCCTTGCTGCTGGCTCAGCCTACCCAGGGCCCCGTGGACTAACCTG
This sequence comes from Apalone spinifera, assembly GCA_030068395.1. Classification (NCBI taxonomy): domain Eukaryota; kingdom Metazoa; phylum Chordata; order Testudines; family Trionychidae; genus Apalone; species Apalone spinifera. The sequence goes on from JANRFK010001605.1 coordinate 21,891,006, forward strand.
AGTAGGGGGAACCATCCTATGCATAAGATAGTTGGGGTGGCCGCTGCAGGGCTCCTCAAAGCCTAGGACCTGGGGCAGCCATGCCAAACCATTCCATAGATGGGTCGGCTCTGCACACACCACCTCTAGGCCACAGGCACATGCTGGCAGTGGCACAAAGTTAGCAATCAAAAAGCCACTCTAGCCCTGCTCAAGCACGGGTGCGGAGAACATTCACTTGCCTAGGAGCATCAGGCAGACCCGGGGATGCATGGGGGTGGGACAGCTGCTGGGGTGTGTGTATGCAGAGACCGCTCCTTCCCAGAGCTCTGCCAGAGAGGGGTGCCCACTAGGTAGGGTTGCCAGGTGTCCAGTATTCACCCAGACAGTCCGGTATTTTTGGCTCCTGTCCGGTAAAAAAATTCAGAGAATACCGGACACCTAAAATGTCTGGTATTTTCTGAATTTTTCCCCGGCCAGGAGGCGAAAATGCCGGGCACCTGCAACCCTACAAACACTCAGTGCCCAGTCTCCCCTCTCCTCCCCCCCGTGCCCCGAGTCCCTCTCTGGCCCCCAACACCCCCAGCCCCCCGACCCCAGCCCCCATGCTTACCTGGTTCGCATGGCTGCTGGCCAAAAGTCCTAGGGGAAGCAATGCTTCCCCCCCCCCGAATTCCCCCTTTTTTCCCCCCTTCATCAGAATTTTTTCCTGGTGTTTTTTTGGGGGGGGGGGGGGGGGGGGGGGGGGGGAGGGTGTTCGGTATTTTTGTTTCAACCATCTGGCAACCCTACCACTAGGAGGATTTGAGGACTGGCACTGGCCCTAAGGTAAATTGAGTTTGAGATCCCCTGATATAAAGGTTACTGGATTTTTACAATTAGATACTGTAACAGTTAAGGTATTTACACAATAAAGAGGTATATTTATTATTATTAAGACATCTTTCATCATGAAGGTTTTAAATCTCTCCTAATTGGATGGAACAGTTTAAAAATTTTGGGAGTACAAACTGTTCAGTCTTCTGCATATTCCTTTAAAGAAGCTTTTATGAAGAAGACTTGGAGGCTCAATTTTGAGATTAAGATAATGTATGGATAGGTAGGATCATTATAAGTTGGGTAGCTATTTCGTTACAGGGAAAAGTTAAGTTGTTGATTTTTGTTTTGTTGCACGTATATGGATTGTTATCAAAGTTGTTGTCTAGTTGGCTTACAAAATATTACAGTGTGAATTTCATAGTTTATAATATTTGGATTGTATAAATATTTTATATAATGGTACACCTTCTTTGTAGTTTTATTTAGCAATCTTAACTATTTACTGACTGTCTTTTAACATGGATATTGTTATTAGTTATGTTTAACAATGTACAAATTATGGTAAAGTGACAAAAGGAAGATCGTCTCTATGCCAGTTTGAATTAATACATTTCTAATAGAAATTGAAGTGTTTATATATAGCTAATTCCAAAGTGAACATGATTGCTTATTTTTCTTGGCGAAAAGCTGAAAAAATAATGTAAAATGCAACACTCAGGTAAGTGCAGTGTGAATCTAGTCATGAAGCACCTTCAGTACAGGGCTAACTGGCTGATGCCTTACCTACAGTACTGATAGAGCAGGTGTCACAGCCAGCTGTCTAATTGCTCATCAGCTCCACTTTAACACCATTTAAAAAAAGTAAATTCCTTCCCTCAAGCCATTTTCTCCATTGGTTGAGCATAAACATTCAGACAGACAGACAGACTTACACTACTTAATCATATTTTTAAACTCTGATCAATTTAGTTATTGGAGTTTTTATTCCTACTCTGAGGTTTTTTCAAAAACAATAAACATTGTTTTCATGAATTGTTTGAGCAATTCATGGTCAAAAATAGTACATCTCACAAAACCAACTGCAGATTTCAGCTAACCAAATAGTGTACGGTATAAAAAAAATTATCCTCTCAAGTAACATTAACTGCCAGTGAGGTTTATATAATCCTCCCCCCTTTTTAAAAGGACTTCAGCTAGTTGTTAACCAAGGTGTTTATCATAGCAGTCATGTCACTTTCCATCAAGTCAAGGATTCAGGTGCAAATACACTCAAGCCAGTACATTAAAAGTTACTTTTTTAGGAACAGGGAGCAGGTTTCCATTTGCTGCTTCTGTTTGTTTTTATCTTAGTGATTTCTGCTGGCTAGTTGTAACTTGCACAGCTCATTAACTCTACCCAGGAATTAAGGGAGGTAGGACTTGTGCTTTTCGACACTGGCAACTGAGATCTAGTATAGAGAGATCATTGTAGGGAAACCTATGAACGCTAAGGCTGAGGTTTACATTTTGTGTGGGATGTTTTTTCTCTGTGTTACCAGTAAAGAGAAATACCCAGAAATGAACCTGTTTGCACTTTGTACAATGCATTTAAATCCTATTCAAAGCAAACTAAAAACCCTACCTGTTTATACCATTATAGTGAGGAAGGGAAGCTCAGAGGAGTCTGCGTTCAATACCAGTTTCACATCAAGCCTTTCATGTTCTTATTTGCTATGTCTGATTGATGTGTTTTGATCAGAAAATACATTCAGATGTGAAAAGCAGCTCACTTTCTTTATTCTGTCAATTTTCATGTTTTGATGCTTGTTAGTATCCTGCCTGCTTATGGATTTGCTGGCAAATAGTGATCTGATGGACTCTATGGCATATATATATATAGATATAGATATAAGATTTATCCTGTGTTACTCTGGTCCTTAACTCAATTTTTTTTAAAATAAAATGAAAATGTACATGCTTCATTTAAATCATTGCTCTAAGGTGGGGATGGGTATGAGGATGAGGGGTTCAGTATGCAGGCTACCCAAAGGAAAGAGGAATACCCCAGCCCTCTCTCACTGCAGAGGGTTGGGGCCAGGGGAGAAGTTCTTCTCCATAGCTGCTGCAACTCCAGCAGGCACAACCTGGGGAGGGGAGCATGTCCCCCGGCTGGGACAGGTCCAGGTTCATCTCCCCCCTACATCCTCTAGATAGAGTGAGGAATGCAGCAAATTGTGTACTTTCCCCTTGCTCCCTGATGAAAGGGAACTGTTAGTTGTTCCCTTATAAATCTGAGGGGGAGCTTCTGCCCCCACCCTTCCTGAGAGGGTACGAGTCTTGGGACAGACTTGGATGGGAGGAGGGGTGCCATCAGCCAGCCCCTTTCACCTGCCTCTTTTCTGTATGGTTTTATGAGAAACAATCCTATTACATGTTTGCAAGTGGGGCAGTGGTGGGAGCCAGTGAGTGGTGGGAGCTGGCTTTTAAACTGGCTCCCTGTGCGCACCAGGTCCTGCCTTCCCTCCTTTGATACAGGAGAAAGGGCAAGTGTGCACGGGGAGCTGGATTTTAAGCTTGCTCCCCATGTGCACTGGCACCCGCATTCCCCTCCCCGGCTACTGCAACACTGGAGGAGGGGGTAGGTGGCTCTCCAGGAGCCAGTGGGCATAGCAAACCAGCTTTTAAGCCAGCTCCCTTGCAGGTACTGGGAGCCTGCATATAACCATGAAGGTTAACTGATGAGCCCAGGTTGATTAGTTAACTGTACATGGTTACACTTTCACATTCCTTATGCAGGCAATCTACTTTTACTATTAATCTAGTTTTTGTGTGATCTCACTCCAGAAATTTTATTATTTCTTTGTCCATTAGAAAATGGTTTGGTTTCTGCCGCATGTGATCTTCTTGGTCCACTTTTTTTTTTAAATCAAAGTCATTCAGTTTCACAGAAATATCTCTCACTTTTGTCACTAGTTCTTTTATTGTTCCTTGGGAAGTCTGTAGTTGCACACAGACTTTTGATAATGCAGAACTTTATTACATTTTATTTTTCACATTTTCTCAGAATCTCCCCTCCCACAATCTTGAATCTCTTACAGTTTCTGTTTGCTCTCATAAAGTTACTCAGACTTTAAGGCTAGAAAGAAAATCATTTACCCTGATCTCATGTTTATCGCAGAGCTCAGAACTTCATCTGTCTATTCCTATAATAGACCCGTAACCTCTGGCTGAGTTACTGAAATCTTAAAATCTTGTTTTAAAGATTTGAGTTACAGAGAATCCACCATTTACAATAGTTCAAACAGCAAGTGACTGATGCCCCATGTTCCATAGGAAGGTGAAACCTTGAGGGAGTGAAAAGGCTCCACCCTTCTTTTGTGAATGCCCCTTGGTGGCTGAGGGGAGTCTTATAGTCTTTCTATCCGATTATCTGCAGGAGAGGAAGAGTAGCCCGGGACCAGGCTTTTTCTTAACCTTTGTTGTGGCTGCTAGGTGTTGGGGGGGACCTAGGCCTGCCCACTCCCCTGGGCCCTGGTCCACAGACCCTATAAGTAGCAGTTTCTTGCTGAGTCTCAAAGAGATTGTTTGTGGTCACATTCCCTGGGCCACTTCCCCGGGAAGCTGCTCTGTCTAGCCCTTTTCTGTTGGGCCTTTGGTCGAGTCCCCCTGTCCAGGGTTCTGTAAGGGTTGCCGTTGGCTTACCGGCTAATCTTCAGCTGCTGAACCTAGTTCTGACCAGGTCTGAAGTCCAGCTCCCACTCAGAGCTGTCTGTAGTGCTGTTGTTCTCCCAGTCAGCCCTTAGGTCTGCTTGGGTCAAGCTCCAGGAGGGATCTGCCAGGCCCTAGCCCAGCAGCTTCTTTTATACAGCAGCCACTCTTTCCTGACTGGAGGACTTCTTTTCTGCATTTTCACTGGGATGGGGTATGGCAACGCCTCTGGCCTCCTGTAGGGGCATCAGGATTAGTCCACCCCATCACAGGATGTCTCTACCAACCTCAATCCCAAATATGGCAGTTAGATGCTGAGTATGTGGGCCAGAGTGGCTGACAGAATTGCTGGGCCCCTGGATAAGGTTCCTCATTCTAGGAAGGGGCAGGGCCTTAGGTGAAAGGGCACCTTATAGTTAACACTTAGAACCACCCAGAGCACACTGCACTGCACTCCAGTAGCAATTTAAAAGGCTCAGGCAATAGCAGCTATGGAGGCTCCCTCCTTTTGTATCACTGGGCCTGAGGCAGTTACCCCCTCCTCCCAGTCCTTGGGCCTGATGTGGGCAAAACACCACAGCCAGAAACATGGAGAAGAATTCTCTTGTAATTGGGCACCCTTCTCCCTCTAATGTCTCACATCTGGCTGTTAGAGAGATTTTTTAATAGGTGTTGTGTGTGAACCACATGCTATTATAGGCAATCTTACCACCCCCTACATCAATCTTAAAACAAGTTTTTTTCACTGACCACTCCCATTGGAAGACTGTTCCAGAACTTCTCCCATCTGATGGTTAGAAACTTTTGTCAAATTCAAGTGTAAACTTGTTGATGAACAGTTTATATTTGTTCTTGTGACCACAATGACCCCTTAACTTGAATAATTCCTCTTCCTCCCTGGTATTTATTCCAATGTTGTATTTATAGAGAGAGCAATTGTGTCTCCTATCAGCTTTCATTGGTTACACTAAACAAGCCAAGTTTCCTCTCATTCTTGTCTTCATCCTAGTAGCCCTTCTCTGCATCCATTCCAGTTTGAATTAATTATTCTTAAAGCATGAGAGATCAGAATTACACACAGGTACATCTAAACTCTTGCGCAAAACATTTCTTGTGCAAGAAGTCTGCAGTGTAGACATAGCCACAGTTTTTCAGATGGGGCCTCACTGTCTCTTATGTAATGGTAGTAATAACACCACCATATCACACCTCATGCATCCTTGAATTGCATTAAGTCCTTTTCATAGTAGAATCACACTGGTGCTGCTCAGTCTTCCTGTGATAAACCAAAACACACAAGTTTCCCATCCTTTGTTGCTTCCAACTGAGACATCTTCAGCTTATAGCAAAATTTATTTTTGACAGTTCCTAGGTGCCTGACTTTGTACAATTAAACTTAATTCCATTCCCATTGTTTTAGTTTTCCATTTCACACACAACTTCTTTTTTGATATTCTAGTTCTTCCCTTGATAGTCTTGGCAATACCCACCCTTTCAACTTTGTGACATTGACAGATTTTATTAGCATACCCTCACTGTTTGATGACAAAAGCACAGTGAAAATATTACATAAAATTGGTCCCAAGGGCAATCCTTGAGGAACACTACCAGTCACTTCTGAGCATGACCCATTGGATTCTCCTATTTAACCTGTTTTTTGTCCACCTTTCAACTCTCAAGTGAATCCCACCTCCTCCAATGTAACTAATAATTTCCCATGTGGAACTGTAACAAAAAGCTTTACTGAAATCCTTGTAAATTAGATCTACTTTTGGTGCATCAGTTGGCTCCTGTTCTCTCCTCTATCAAAGTGCCTAATTAGGTCCCTGGGTTATAGTCAGCACAACCCATTTTTTTTTCTCTCCTTTGCCTGTTGCTGGTGTAGTGCTAGCCATAGTACTGTACTCACAGGCAGGACAAGTACAGTCTTTTACTGCTGCAAGTTTGCAAACGTGACTTACGCAAGAGCTGGAAAATGATGCCAGATGGCTACCGGAATTTTTCCAGTTAACCAAATGGGGAAGTGTATTGCCGTCTATGGGGAGATGCTGGTTAATAGCATTTTCCGGATATTCAAGTGCTGGATAACAAGGTTTGTACTGTACATAAGTGTTGAAAGAAAGACCTTTGGCATTGAATTACTTTTTTCAGTATTTATTTTATTGTTTGATATTGCTCACATACAATTTGCACCATATTATGATACTTTATTATCAAGGGTTTTTTTACAAGCTGTTCATTCTTGAAAGACTGGTTAAAGGATTCAAGAATTTACTACATTAATTTTTTTTATAAACTATTTTGTTTTTTGTTTTTGTTTTAGCTCTGCCAAACCTTTGGAATATTGATGGGGAGTTTACCATCCCTGAGCAAAAGCAAGCAGAAAACAACGAGGAGCTAGCAAACTCCTATGAAAGAAAACTGATTGAGGTAAGAATTTGTTTAGAAGACACATTACAGCGTTAGTAGCTGAAAGCCCATGCTGTCAGATAGCTTTGGCTGTTGGGCCAAGTAATTACTGTCTCTGCAGTCTTCCTGATACAAACATTTAGTTTGTATCTCAATGGGTTGGGACTATTGGCATGGCATAGATACATGTCTTGCTGTTGCACAGCTGTAACTCATAAAGTCAAAGTGGCTGAGAATTGAAAAATGTGGATGGTAACAGACTGCAAATCTCAGTAATGGTTCAACCTGGTGATGTTCTGAACAAAAAGAATTCTCAACTACAAAGTTGTTTCCATTTCTTGATAATGACTCAACAGACATTTTAGGGTACAGGGTGACACACAGGTTGACAATTTTATTATGTATATAGTGGCAGTGACTTAACAGTTTAAGGTGAAAAACAATTTCCATTCTTAGACTGAATTTTGGTGTCTCCTTTTAATTCTTTAAAGAAACAGTTTGATATTTATAATGCTTTGAACTATTTATTTAAAAAATATAAGTTGATTGAAGATACTGTAATTTTTAGCCATGGAAATCTTGAAAAATAACTTTTTTCTCCTGCGGAAAGTATTCTTAATATCCACACTTGAGTATCAAAATTGACTTACACTTTAACAGTTTCAAACATACCATATATACTTGTTCTCAGTTTAAAAAATGTATACAATACTGATGTTGTTAATTTTTATTTTCCATGTTAAAAATATATTTAATTACACCATTGATTTTGGAACCAGTTTGCAGTACTTGGAATCTCTTCAGACACTGGTAACTTATTTGAGGGTCATCCTGAGTAAAACAGTGTCTATAAAAGCTACAGTTGCTGCCAGCATTACTTACTGAGTTTGTAACTGCTCTGTGCCACATGCTTCAGGCCTCATATAAGTTACAATCACCACATCAAGACCTCATAAAATTACAAAATGTGTTGCCTTTTCCAGTTGGGCTTTCACCTTTCTTGAGACGTTATTGAACTTAAAAGTTCTAATAGTGTATTTTATGAATCTTGTAACTTCCCTGAGGACTTCCTAATTGATGTGCCAGAACTGTGGCATATTTTGTTAGTGCTGCATCGGTGTAAAATGTTGAGTTCCATGGATATGATGTTAATCCTGAAACGACTGAAGGAAGTTACAAACTCTGTTGATGTAACTATATTGATGGAGCTTGTGATAAACATGAGCTCCACCTTTTGAAGGCTAGTAAGTTTATTATGAAAAAAGGGTTAAAGACATAACCTTCACTATAAGTTAATAAAAATGAAATTCCCAAACAAAAATAAAAGCTATTTAATCATTGTACTATTTGTCTCTAGCCAAACATTCCATAGTCACCTGAGATTTTTCCCTGTGTCTTTGATCATGTTTTGTTTATGAAAGGAAGGCCACATGTATCCCCATCTGATCTAATCTCTTGAATAGCCAAATTCTTTTCTAGCTATGGGGAGAATATTTGACAAAAATAGTCTACTCTTTAAACAGGTGAATACTGTCCTTGAAAAACATGGCTGAAATCCTTTTATGCTTCACCACCACTTTTTCAAATGGTACACCCTTTTTCTTTGTTTATCTGGCTTTTTCCTGTTGCTGAACCAGTCTGAGGTAAAATTTCTTAGTAAAAAAATCCAGTTAAAATGTCATAAATATTGAAAAAACAACTTGATCTCAGCTGTTATATTGCTTTCTCAGAGGCTCAAGATTTTCCGATGACACTGGAAAGTTTCCATGAAAGAGTGTGCTGCCAGTAGCTGGTCTCTCTGTATTCCTCTGATTCTGTAGTTTTGCAGAGACTCCTGTTCTATTATAAAGTGTAGCTGCAAATCATATCTAATGCCTGTCTGCTCAGTGTTACAATGTTGTGTTCAGAGAGTCACATGCCTAAAGATAGAATGTGATGAATCTATAATAATCCAGGTTCTGTAACTGACACTGCATCTTGCTTTTTCCCTCAAAAAGAGTGCTGTCACTTTTTACATGGGCCCATTGTAGCTGTCCAGATGAGGACTAGAAAGGGGAACACTTCTGAATGCTGTTGTGGCAGAGCTATGCAGCAGGAGCTTTGGGGAAGGGAAGAGTCAGTTGGTATGACCAGGTTAAGGTAATCGAGAGCTCTAGACACACCACTTGCAGAATATCAGTAAGAGTCCCCCTAAACTTGTCACCTGACAATCAGGATCCTAAGAAATATGAGATAGGCCTTGATAGGCTGATGAAAAATTAAAAATGGGTGAAACAGAAGCTGAGCTGAAATGTTCATGCAATACATTGTAGTATCTAAAGTTGTTTCTTTATGGTTTTCCATTGTGGAGAATTTGGTTAGTGATATCTCCTGAGTGCATATTATAAACATTTATAATATTACAATGATTTGAATTTCTTCTTATAATTTGTTAGGTCTTGTATTCAGTCACACTTTATTACAAAAAAAACCAGTAGAAAGTTGACTTAATAAACGTCCATATACAACTTATTAGAAACACTTTTAGTGCTTTAAACATTATGAATATTTATTGAGAAATGTCTGTCTTATGCATAAGTGCCACTCTAAAAACATTTTATGACACTTTCTAGAAAGAACCACATAAAGAACATTATTCTTGTTGCCATGATTTCTTCTAATACAAAGTTTAAGATCAGTCCCAAAGCACCTAATGTTTTGAGTCATTGACAGTGCTGGGCTATGTCTGCACTACCAAGTTATTTTGAAATAAGTTATTTCAAAATAATAACTCCCAAATAACAATTTCGAAACAAGCCCATTACTCCTCTTTACAAGTAGGAGTTGTTATTTCGAAATAACAGACTTGGTAGTGTAGATGTTCACCTTGTTATTTCAAAATAACTCCCCATTATAGACGTGCCCTTGGAGTAACATTGATCAATGTGTGTACCCTTATATGTGTGTCTCAGTCAATCTAGTATAATATGGGACCAGATTAAAATTTTACTTGATTCTGTATACAAAGGAAAACAGTCTCTATAGATATTTATAATGCAAATCCACAAACTCAGAAACAAGTTTAAATGCACAGTAAGACGTTTTACTTTGTGCAGTTAATGTGATTTTGTTGTATATAAGGAATAAACATGTTTTGATTTGCAGTGGTTTTGAAGGGTTTGTCTACATAATTTCACCTGCCCTAGAAGTTTTTCCACCTTACATTTTCTTCAGGGAAATGCAAACTCTATATAGCCTCACAATAAGTAGTCATTGAACGTTTGCTGTCCTGAAAGAGCTGGCGTTGCTAATGATTAGTTAACAAAACAAAAAACAGCTGTGACTGATGTTCAGGATGTGCAAACAAAAACAAGATCTGTGGCTGGATTGAGATCCATAAGGGACACTATTGTTTACAGTGTCTTTCTTTTTGTGGCTATAGACAAGTAATGAACATTTCCTGAAATGAAGAGATGAGCACTCGTAATGGAAGATTGGAAAAAAATATATCTGACACTCTAATTTTTTGTGACTTTTCTTAAGTATGTCTAATTGCAGAGAACAGAAACCAGCTTTTCTTGCAGTTTCAGGCTTGTACAATTTACGGCCTTATTCATGATTGATTTTATTCATGGTTTAAACTTGCATTTCATCAAATTTAAATTATAGCTTATGCAGAAAAAATTGTTCAAAATGCCCCTAATGTGTCTTACAAAGATGCTACTAAAGACTCGATAATTAAAATGGGCCTTCTATTTCCTGATGCAGATTATTCCTGTCAGGAAATGGGAAATAAAGAGAATGGACCCATTTCTGTGATAGAGGTTCAGGGCACTGAAACTGTGTACCGCAGTTCCCTGTTCCCTGGAATGCCCTTTGTTACTATAATCATAGAAGGTTTGTGGAATGACTTCTTTATGGAGGGGAGCCAGAACAGGTAGAGAATATCTGTCCACATCTTTTGGGCTTTTGTAGCATGTGCAAAAGCAGCATATCCGGAGGCTTTGCTTTTATACTAATAATGTCTGTTGAAATACAGTGCTCAGGTTTTAGAGCTCAGTTTCCCCGAAAGCTTTGAGTCACTTTTTTGAATTTCTCAGTGGGCTTTGTAATACTTCACCATGTTTCCCCTCAAATATTTAAACTTAAATATAAGTATTAAAATTGAATTATACTTGTTTTTCATGCCTAAATAATTGGTTTCCAGATACCCAGAATGTGAGATTGGATAACTTTCTTCCACTCAGACCTTCTACATGCTCATCATGTGAAGACAATGTTTGACTTGCTCCATTTCTAATATAAATGCTGAGCAGATCACTATAAGTGTCCATTTATGAATATTTAGATATTTATGAAATTTGACATATAGTTAAAAAAAAAGGTTAAATTTAGATTTTCAAATGCCTATCAGATTGTCTGGCTGTGTTTTCAAACACAGCTTTTTGAAATAGTTGATACTGGTGAAAGTTATTTTACAATTGTGTGATATTATACCAAATGTTGAGTGTTTTAGTTTAATTTTCATTTGTCAGTTTTGATATCTTTTATGCCTTTTTAAAGAGTAATTAAGTACTTGGCCAGTTGAAATCTGAGGCTTCAGAATCATGCTGGTATTGTATGTGAGCTGCTTTCTTGATTCAGTCAGAATTTTAACTTTTCAGTTTCTCATTAATTTAATTTCAAATCAGTCAGAGTTTAAATTGTACGAAGTGCAGAAAGAGATCTTTGGGTTCTTGTGGATGGTCATTAAGAAGGAGATCGTGGAGACTTTATGGATAGTTCTCTGAAACATCCATTCAGTATGCAGCAGCAAAAAACCAAACAGAATCTTAAGAACCATTAAGAAAGGGATAGATAATAAGAAACAAAATATCTTAATGGCTGTGTATAAATTCATGGTATATCTGCCTCTTTAATAGTGCATGCAGATCTGATTGCTCCATCTCAGATATATTAGAATGGGAAAAGATACAGAGAAGGGGGAAAAAATTATCAGGTATATGGTATAGCTTTAGTATGAGGAGAGGTTAAAAAGACTGCAATTTTTCAGCTTGGAAAAGATATAACTAAGAGGCCATATAAAAGAGATCTATAAAATCTTGACTGATGTTGAGAAAATATTTTTTTATTCACTTACTCTTTCGCATAACACCTATTGCCTGTTCTGTTCCTTTCCTCTGAAGTGTCTGGTGTTGGCCACTGTCAAAATGCAGGATACTGATCTAGATGGGCCATTGGTCTGGCCCAATATGGCTGTTTTTATGATCTTATTCAATAGTTACATGAAAATAATATATTTATGTCTTGGAACAGTTTCTGTATGCTTGACCTCTACTTTTTTTCAGATAAAAATGAAGTAGTGTAACCTCTTGAAAATGGAGTTGTCTGTCAGCCTTCAGCATTCTTGTCAAACAAGTATCAATCTTTGTGCTGCCAGTGTTTTTTCTAATAAATTATAGTTTTGTAGACTGGCTTTCCATTAGTAATGGAAATTTCTAAATACTACAAGGAATAGTTTTATACGAGTAAGAAATTTTAATTAGTATTTTTTTCAATTCAGTTTAATTTTTAAAAAAGACTTAAAATGCTTTGAAGACTTGATATGTGAGAATAAGAATCAATGTATGTATTTTTATTAATTTATTAGATGTGTCTTTCCTTTTGCTGAGTGATAGAAGGATTTCCAGCTTGAAAGTTTTTTGAATTTTTGAATGCTTCACCAAAAAATTTCAGTTTGTTAGTAGACTTGTTCTTCAATTCAGTATGCTAAGTAGCAATTTAATAAAGAATTTTTCAGATGCTGTAGTCAGGAAACATATTGGGCTGCAGAGGAAATTCTGATGGCAAGGCTATTTTTGTCAGTGTAAGCACAAAATGATATTTTCAATTAGAAACCATTTCACAAAAAAAGTAATCACAGAAATATAGTAAGGTAATATTTTTCAGGACATATTAATGTAAGACTCTACTTACAAAAATACATACATGCATTACAATTTTTGTTTTCAGATTTTGTTAATAAAAGAATAAACTGTAACTTTGAGGTTGTGGATCTTTGGCCTGTGTTTGAGAAAATTTTATAAATGTGGAAAGAGGTGTTTCTTCATAGTAGGAACCTCCTTTTATAGGACTTGCATATTGTGTGCCCATTTTCTTTAAACAAGCTCGCCAAACTCCTTTACAGCATGTAAGGCAAGAAATATCTGGGCCTAACTGGGCACAAAGAGTTAGAGGGGGAGGAAGGGTTCTTTTTATTGTTGTTCTTTTGTTTAAAAGATTTAAGGTATTTAAAATCTTTAATCAAACCTTCAAGCAGTGGGGTTTGAAATGGAGTAGATGGTAAGAGTTCAATGGTCTGTTTTATTGGATCATTAGAAAAGAAGCAGTGTGTTTATTGACTGTTGTATACAGAAATCAATTGGTTTACCACCTTATTTCCCTTACAAAATAATAAAATACCTTTCTTGAGTTAATCTGATATTTTTTTTAACATATTGACAAATACATGTGTTTGGTTTAATTTGCCTGTGTGTTATGGGAGAGACGTGAAAAATGGTATCTTTTGCATCAGGGATTTAAAATATAGTTAAAATGCAAGTTCTGTGTCCATTTAGTATATATATAAAACCATACCATTTTAATGTACACTGTGTACTAGCCACAAATTATTGGCATTATTAATTAGTTCATAGTTTCTCAAATGCAGCTTGTATTTTCCTTCAGTAGGCAACTGAGAGCAGCACGTTAGCTAAAACTAACTAGTATGTTTGCAAATTGACAACCTATGGTCTCTTTAAATGACATACAGATTTGCCATGAAATGTCAGGGCTGTTGTTTTAAATTCATATGGAACAGATTAATAACTTTGCTGTGAAATTGCAAATCCATTTGTGGATTTTTTCAGTTGTTGAAATATTATTAGAAGTAATTTCATCTAGATGGTACTTCCTGGTACCAGGGCAGTCAGTCTGCCTTTACTTTTGCGGTCTTAGCACAGCACATGATTAAAATCACTGCAAACTCTGAATTTAGTGCTCAGCAGTGTTCCCTCTAAGATGCATGGCAGTTCAGCTTCACAGGTGATTATTCAGCCCTTCCCAGTCAGAACCTCAGAGTTCTGTGCACGAAGCTGACTGACTGAGCGGGGCTGATAAATCACCTGTGAAGCTGTGCTGCCCGCATCTTAGAGGGAACACTGGCACTCATTCAAAATGTAGTTCTTTTTCACCTCAAAAATTATGGTCCAATGCAACCTATGGCATATGGGCAAATTCCTTTTCCCCAAGACCAGGGCTGGACTTAGGGAAAATGGCCCTGTGAGTGAACTTGTATTTTGGCACCCTTTCTTTGAAAGAAACTTGGACTGAACTACAAGAGACATCACTGCCCAAAGGCTGAAAGATGTTTCAACACTGCACCTGAAGTAGCTCCATGGACCCCGTGAACCCCACTTCAAGGAAGAGGGACCAGCTGGCACCTTCCTCCTAGCAAGGGTGACATTTAATGATTCAGGGAGTTTGGCAATGGGCACCAGACACAGGCAGCAGGGCAGAGCCAAGTGGTCTGGTGGGGTCCCAGCCTCTCTGTAGGGTCAGGAACAGCAGCAGCTAGAGAGAGACAGAGGCCGTGGGGCTGACCTTGCTAGAAGGATTGGGACCTACTGTCAAAATTCTTTGACAGATCAAGGGCCCCATGGTCTGCCAATCTAAATAAGGGAAAGCCCAAGTATATGGTAGGTAAGATCTGCTCAGGCGGGGGCCTTTCAAATTGGAAAATATGAAAGACACATGAGAGACAGCATAGTTCCTCTTCTGTTGTGCTTGATCAAATTGCCTTCACATTTTTGGTTTACTCCATATGCAAAATTAGGGAGTGTCCATGCTGTAGTCTTACACTGCTTAATCTACATAAGAATCAAGACAAACAGGTGAATCTACCTCCTTTTGTATGGCAAAACCTATTTGTCTAGTCTTCCTGAGACTTGTATTTTAAAAAATGAGTACAGTTACACAGTTCTTAAAAATATAATCTGTACATACCTCTCACAGTGATTATTAAAATCACATAAACTTTTATTAGATACTTCACTTGTCCCTCTTTAGATACATACCATAAAAACAGCTGGGTATAGTGAGTTTGACAGGCCTGTCAGGACTTACTGATATAGAGCAGTGAGTCCTTCACCAGTTGGCATTGGGTTTTTTTAGTGTCACAGTTATTTTAATAATAAATTTTGAGGCAGAATTTGGTTTTTATTGAACAGTGATAAAATAAAGTGAATTGAATTAATACTTGAGGGCCTAATTCCATAGTTGAGCTAATTTTTCTTTGATGGTACAAGCTGTTAGCATTTCAGTCATTAGTTTATGTAATGTTCAAGAGCACTATTCAATATAAATTAAATAACCTCCGCCCTTCAAAATCTTTATCTACAGCTGCAGTGATTGAAACAGATTACCAAAGACACACAGAGCAAAGGATAAATGGATGTATCTTGGGAATCTTATGTTTAATCATAATATTATTTTGTTCATAATGAGATCTGAAACACCAATACATGATGTATTATGTTTCTACAATCTGGAATGTTGCATGTAGCATCTAAAGTATGTGACAGCAAATTCTATGTAATTATAGATATGTAGATATATATATATATATCAGGAAAATGAAAGAATAGATACAGCAACCCATGGAAAACAGAATGCAATCAATAGTGAAATGTGTTATTTAAAAAGTCAAATTCAAGGCAAACACCAGCTGTCCGAGGTACCAAGAATCCACAATACAAATAATGAGCACTAACAGGCATCTGTATAACCACTCACACATGCTCCACAGAGAACTGCTAGCTATTGTCAAGAAATGTTTTCAAGGCTAGAACCATTCTTGACAACAGTATTACTCTGATGGTGGTGATGGTCTCTTAGAACAGTGAAGATGACTGTGCTTGACTAAGAACATTTATACTTGTTTGTCTCTCTTTAAGTCTTTCCCATCCCACCATAAACCCTGCTTTATTTTTCCTACGTCCAATTGCCTTGTAGTTTTTCAATTCTTGCTAATTTTTTAAGTTTGCTGTGAAATTTTGCACATCTTGTGCCATTTTCTTTCATAAATAAATACATAAATTATCCTTCTCTAATGAGTAGGGAGTTTTTTAATTGTTTGCTTTTGTTGGTATTTAAAATACAAACTTTAGAGACCTTTGATTGTTGTAAGATCCTTGTGAAATTAATTCTAATCGCTACAATGGACGAATTAATGAGACTGTGTTGCAAACACTTGATTTATATTACGTGTCTTCCATTTTTGTGGAATTTCTTTATTTGTTTTCCTGGAAAATATCCAAAAGACCTTCTGCCATTACTTACAGGATTTTTATCTATCCTAGAAAAATGCATTGTGTTAGAAAACATTTTGACCAATATGTTTTTAAACACAACTTTGTACCTATTGTGACAGAGTAGGTTAGAGGGCTAGAGAGAAAGAGAGGGAGAGAGGGTTAGTTCAGGGCAGGCATGAGCAACTATCCTGAGGGTATTAAGGGCAGAATGGAAGCAGCTGGGGGAGAGAGGTGGGACTGCTATAAATCAAATAAGGGCCAGGTGATTTGACTTCAGGCAGCCACAGGTCTTTTTAAAAAGCCTTCTCTGCTGAGGGGGAAGGGAAGAGACTGGTAGAAGAATTTGGAGTGAGGTGGAGAGAGGCCATAACTGATAAGAAAAGAGTCAGAAAAGTTGAGAGAGAGAACAACAACATTGCCAGAGACAACAGGTTAGATGAGGGCCTTCTACCAGGAGAGTTTGAATTCCCCTACCCAAGGAGCCTGAGAGTCCAGCCAGGAGCCTGGGGAGGACTGGTACTCAGCCCAGGCTGACGAGGGGCACCAGCCCCAACACCCTTTTAGCTGAAGGACAGAAGCCCAAATGCCGACAAGGACAAGTGGGACCCACGCCACCAGAGTTAGTCTGTGAGTTAGTGGACTGAGCAGGGGTCTGGGGCCTAGGAGTGGGACTGAACCTGTCACATGTGGTATCGGGTAGGATCCTTTGCTGCTGTGAGATCCTGTGGTGGACCCACCCCGGGCAGGCTAAAAACAGCCCCTTAAGAAGGAAGAAAAGCACAATGGCAGATGTAGTAAAGGCACTCGTGCAAGCCACCACAGCACAGCAAGAAGCTACCTGAGTTCAGATGGCTGCCCAGCAGGAGTTGGTGTGGCTACAGCAGGAAACAAATTGCCTGCTGATGAGCCAGGCCACCCAGGACTGAGCCTGGCCACCCAGGACTGAGCCTGAGTCAGGTGTATGGCCACGATGGGACTCAATCCCTGAAGGCCAACAATTACCTCCAGAAGATGATGTGGGAGGATGACGTGGAGGCATACCTCCTGGCCTTTGAGAGAACAGTGCTATGGGAAGGCTGGCCCTGATCCCAGTGGGTCAACATCCTGGCTCCATTCCTGTGTGATAAGGCCCAGAAGGCCTATTTCAACATGTCTGAGAAGGCAGCTGCTGAGGATCCCCAACTGAAGGCAGAGATCCAAGCCAGGTTTGGAGTGACAATGGACATCAGAGCCCAAAGGTTCCACGAATGGAAATATCAGAAGGGCAAAGCCACAAGATCCCAGCTATTCTACTTAATCTACCTGGTCTGGAAGTGGCTGCAGCTCGAAACCCACAGCCCGGAGAAAATTGTGGAAGTCATTCTCCTAGACTGGTATATGAGAGGGCTACCACCTGACCTGTGAGGATGAGTCAGCCAGAATGACTCCTCTTCGTATGACAATATTGTGGTTTTCATCCAGAGACAGATAACTGCCAAAGGTCTGTCACGACCCCTTCAGGAAGAAGGCTAGCAGGGTAAGAGGCCCACCCTGGCTCCCTGAGCCCTTGGATAGGAATTGGCATGGGTGGAAGGAGAGGAAAGAGCGTCTGGAGGCTGTGAAGGAACTTGGGAATCAGGGGATGGAAGGTCAGGGGGTAAGACCCATTAGCCCAAGAAATAGGGGGGCACCCATGCAGGGTATCGATACTATGCATGCAGGGAGATAGGGCACATAGCGGCATAATGTCTGTGACCTTAGGGAACTGAGAGGCCACTGCAGCCTGATAAATCTGGTAGGTGTAGCAACGGCCCTCCATCGGTATACCTGGCCCGTTAAAATGAATGGAATAGAGACCATCGCACTGGTGGACTTGGGGAGTGCCATCACATTGGTCTTAGGGCAGCCGATGGGACTGGACTAGCTGGTTCATGCCAAGTGCACAGAGATATCCTATGTGCATGGAGAAGTCAGTTATTACCCTGTCATCTGAGTGCAGATAGAAATTCAGGGGAATGTCACAAGGGTGGCCATGGGGTGGTCTTGAGGCTCCCATATCTGGTTGTGATTGGGCGGGACTTCCCTGGGTTTAATGACCTTCTCCCTACAGATGAGGTGAGGGTAGAAAACTTGCTCCTGATCTTCCATGAGTTTTCCCAGGACATGTTCAGTGAGCCTGGGAAGCCCTGGAAGTCGAGGTGGGAGAGGAGGGCAGCCAAGAGACTGGACACTTGAATTCTGGCCCAGTTAGGCCCTGGTCGGGGCAGAAGGGAGGCAGAGCCAACTGAAAGGGCGGGGGATGAGGGAGATAGGCCCAGCCTCGGGCTTGTCTATCTTAGCAGGGCCCCCTGGGACAGAAGAGGCAGAAGGCCGTCATGAGCTCGGGCATATAGGATCCTAGCACAAAAATTTCAGGCAGGACCAGGCCAATGTCCCTATATATGGGACCAGATGGCATTCACCCAAGAGTTCTGAAAGAACTCAGATGTGAAATTGTGAAACTGTAGTTTGTAAGGTGTCCTTTAAATCATCTTCCGTACCTAGTGACTGGTGATGTAATGCCAGTGTTTAAAAAGGGCTTTAGAGGGGATCCTGGCAATTAAAGACAGGTAAGTCTAACTTCAGTACTGGGCAAATTAGTTGAAACTATAGTAAAGAATAAAATAGTCAGATGCATAGATGAACATACTTTGTTGGGGAAAAGTCAACATGGTTTCTGTAAAGTAAAATCATGCCTTACTAATCTACTAGAGTTCTTTGAGGGGGGTCAAAAACATGTGGACAAGAAGGATCCAGTAGATATAGTGTACTCAGATTTCCAGAAAGCCTTTAACAAGGTCCCTCATCAAAGGCTCTTAAGTAAAGTAAGTTGTCATGGGATAAGAGAAGTCCTCTCATGGATTGATAAATGGTTAAAAAGGACAGGAAACAAAGGGTATATTTTCAAAATAGAGAGAGAGTGGTGTCCCCCAAGGGTCAGTATCGGGACCAATCCTATTCAACCTGTTTATAAATGATCTGGAGAAAGGGGTAAACAGCGAAGTGGCAAAATTTGTGGACGATACTAAACTGCTCAAGATAGTTAAGACTAAAGCAGGCTGTGAAGAGCTTCAAAGAGATCTCACCAAACTAACAAAATGGCAAATGAAATTTAATGTTGATAAATGTAAAATAATGCACACTAGAAAAAATAGTCCCAACTTTACCTACAATATGATGGGGACTAATTTAGCTACAATTACTCAAGAAAGAGATCTTGGAGTCATTGTGGATTGTTTTCTAAAAACATCCACTAAGTGTATAGTGGCAGTCAAAAAAGTAAATAGAATGTTAGAAATCATTTAAAAAGGGATAGAGAATAAGACAGCAAATATTTTATTGCCTCTAAATAAAACCATGGTATGCCCACATCTTTAATACTGCGTACAGATGTGGTTGCATCATCTCAAAAAAGATATATTGGCATTGGAAAAGGTTCGGAAAAGGGCAACAAAAATGATTAGGGGTTTGGAACGGGTCCCATATGAGGAAAGATTAAAAAGATTGGGACTTTTCAGCTTATAAAAGAGGAGATGTAGGCTATGGCAACACTGTAGCCTTCTTCTGGAAAAGCTTGTGCAAATGACGCGTGGTGTGGAATATTGCCACGTTTCATGTGCATAATTAATTAGCAGCTGCTTTTGTGCAACAGGCTTTTGCACAAAAAGGAGCTATGTAGATGGCTCCTTTTTGCGCAAAAACCCCCTCTTGTGCAAGAGCTGTACTTCCTGAAAAAATGAGGCTATTCATTACTGATACTCATTACGGATACTCAATATCTGTCTATTGTTATTAAACTTGTTTTACTGTTTCATCAAATCCAGTGTTTAATTTAAAGTGTCTGGGTATCTCTGTTTAAGATAACAAGCTAGTATATAATTCCCTTAAAGGGATAATGGTCTTGTTATATTTGCACTGTCCTAGAGAGGGTTGTAAAATACAAGATATACATTTTTGGAAAAAAAAAATCTGTGTGTGTATGTTGGGATCACCCTGCAATATAACCAGTACTCTTGAAGCCCATAGGGTGCACCTACAATGCATCTGTAGGTTGAAATAAGCTACACAATTTGAGTTATGCAAATCGCATAGCTTATTTTGAGTCAATTTTGAAATGATTTATTTTGTAATTTGGCACTGTCTACACAGCGCCAAATTTTGAAATAACCTGCTATTCTAAAATGTTCCTTACTCCTCGTGGAATGAGATTTACAGGGACATCAGAATAGCAAGCCCACTATATTTTGAAATAATGGACTTGCTGTTAAGATGCGGGATAGCTATTTCGGGATATCTCCACTGTTCCGAAATAGCGCTGCAGTGTAGATGTAGCCATAGTGTGACTGACAGGCAGCAGGTAAACACAGACGTATCTGGGAGTGTCTTGCATCCTGGCAAGCTGTTTGTGAGCAATCCAGGTTGGGAGCTACAAAAGTAAGGAATTGCAAGGCACCCCAGATTGTGCCACACCTCCTCCAGTCTGGATTGCTTCCTGGTATGTCACGAGGTAAAGAATAATGTTTTACTTATGAATCACAGCAAAAAATGCAATTAATCCTGGACTAATTTCTTCAAATATAGGCTGTAGGATTTTAATGAGTTTTTACTATGAGGAAAGTATGAACAGTCTGTGTTTTTTCATTAAAATAATTCAGAACAAAATATTGCCTGATGCATGGTGCCAAAGACTCATTTTAAAATGTTTATCTTACCCTAAATCACTTTTAATTGTAAAAATTATAAAAAATCATTCTGTACTCAAAGAACAAGCACTGATAGATGGGGGGGGGGGGGGGG
>JANRFK010001605.1:21928591-21962500 GCA_030068395.1 Apalone spinifera
TGCACCTCAAAAGTTGTTTCATGTTGTCATAGGTTTCCTTCATATGGACCGCATAGTGGTTATACTGTGCTTTTGTGATGCAAAACATAAGCACTTCACCACAAACATAGCAGAAGTTATCTGCACTGTTCACACAAGTATGAGGCATCTCTGCTCACTTTGGCTAAACAGAAATGTGTCCCTTTGCAAAATCAAACACTGACAAATAAGAGAGCATGACACTATGATTTCTAGAGCTGATATAGGGCAGTTTGTTCAGCAGAGTGATGTAAGCTTCATTATGATTGCATCATCCAAGACTTCTAGGAATAACATGATGCAATTCATATAACATATAATGCAATACTAGCTTCAGATTGCATCATTCGTTGTTTTGCCTAAAAAGCAAGTACTGTCCAAACCCAGTCATAGATTTATTTATAGATCCAGTCAAAGATGTATTTTAGTCATTTCTGGTTTAAATTGAGATCCCTTCCCATTATAACTCACTTATCCTCTGCCATTCCCAAGTCAAGGGTCGTATATACTGATCCAATAGCATATCTTGAAAAATAGAGCCAATCAACAATTTTAAGCATCATTTTCGTTCTCAGCGACCCAGAATTAGTAAAGTTTGACTACATTTATTTCAGAAGCATTTTGGCTGTAGAGCAGTTTAATCAATGGCCAGCATCTGGTGGGAAGATCCTGGAGGTTTGCCTCCTCTCCCCAGACCTCAATGAGGTCTAGGATCTCCGCACAGACCAGGAAGGCACACGCCTCTTTCGGGCTTGGGCAGGCTCCTGGGAGCTGTCTGACTTCTCTCTGGGAGCAGTGGAGGGCTAGGTGAGAGCAGTAGACTGGCTTATTTTGTGCAAAATATGAAGCAGTGGTAGCTTCTGGGTGGCTCAGGGCTGTCAGGGCCTCCTGTGTGCCACAAGCCCTTTCCCCTGAGGCTGCAGCTTTAAGGACTCCAGGAGAAAGGGTCAGGGGGGGTGGGGGTGGGGGAGACTATAGAGTTTGGCTGAGTGTAGACAGAGCAGCCAGCAGGGCACTGTGTAAAGGGCTGGAAGCCCCGTATTTCAAAATAACTGCAGGTGCCTTGTCTACACAGCCCCTATTTCGAAATAGCTATTTCGGAAAAGGCAATATTTCTCGTACAATGAAGTTTACCAATGACAAAATTAGCTGCCTGTAATTTTGAAGTAACGCAATTGCTGTGTAGATGCTTGCATAGTTATTTTGGAATAATGACCGTGTAGCCGGTTTGGCTTCCCAGAGGGGTTCCTCCTCCTCCTCTGGGTCAGTGGGCGGTCACTCCGCTCCACTGCACTGGCCCTTTGGGTCAAGCCCCCAAGTCACTAGTCCGTGCCTGGCCTTCCTTCATGCAGGTGGCACATAAACAAAGTCAGCAAGCCAACAAAATCCCCTCTGAGATGTTGACACGCCCTGCCCAGGGCGTGTCAACAACAACCCCAGACAGTTTCTAGAGCATGTCTAGGCCCTTGTTCTGGGAGTGGCAGTTACCACCAAATTAGTTCATGACACACGGCCAGGTCCATGGTTCAGGGTGTGGCAGCAACAACCACAGTCAGTTTGTGGACAGACCAGGCCCTTGGGTCAGGGAGTGGCAGCAATAAACACTGTTAGTTCATGGGCAGTCCAAACCTTTGGTTCAGGGTGTGGCAGCATACAAACAGAGTCAATTTAAAGATTGGCCAGGTCCTGGTTCAGGGCGTGGCAGCAAACAAATAGGTTTGGGGTCTCTTTATTCAGGAGGGATGCAGGCCAATCGCCTATGGTGGTGGTGAGGACGAGACTGCCACACAGCAGACCCACCCACTCCACTGCACTCCGGCCCAGGGCCCTAGGAGCAGCAGTGCATGCTCCTACGGGCTCAGCGGGGACTCCAGCCCAAAATGCATTGGCCTTGGGGCCTTTAACAGCCCCCACTAACCACTGGGCCACTTCCCTTCTCCCCCTCAGCCAGTACCTGGGTTTCTGGCTGCACAGTCAGGGAGTCCAGGGTTGTCTCATCCCACTGGGGTCCCGGCGGTCCAGTCCAGTCCTCCGCTGCGTGCAGGTCCGTGGGGCTCAGCCAGTTTCCTGGTGCAGGTTGGGTCAGGCAGCTGGGCGAGTCCTCAGGGTCTAGTGCTGTTGGGGTCTTGGGCCCAGCCTCTGGCCTTGGCAGCAGCAGCAATCTTTCCCAGTTCCTGGGTGTGGGCTGGGGCACGAAATCGGGCTGGCCCTGGTCAACTGCAGGATCTGATACAGTAGGTGGGCCGGGCCAGGCCTCAGCCTCCCAGGCAGGGAGTAGGTAGTCAGCCTCTGGCTCAGAGTGGGTTGAAGGCCCAGGCCAGGCCTCAACCCCAGGCTCCCAAGCCGAGAGCCCTGAGCAGGCCTCTGGTTCCTCTGCAGGCTCAGCCCTGACTGAGACCACAGGCTGGGCTTTTATAGGCCTAGGTCTGCCCCCTGACTTCCTGTCAGGTGTCTGGGCAGGGTCAGGCTCAGCCCAACATGGCGGCTGGAGGGGTTCCTCCTCCTCCGAGTCAGTGGGCGGCCACTCTGCCTCACTACAGGCCATTATTCTAAAATAACACTGCTGTGTATCATAGAATCATAGGGCTGGAAGAGACCTCAGGTACTTCACCACTCTCCTAGTGAAGTAGTTTTTCCTAATATCCAACCTAGACCTCCCCCTCTGTAACTTGAGACCATTGCTCTTTGTTCTGCCTTCCATCACTACTGAGAACAGCTCTCTCCATCCTCTTTGGAACCTCACTTCAGGAAGTTGAAGGCTGCTATCAATTCCCCCCTCACTCTTCTCTTCTGCAGACTAAATAAGCCAAAATCCCTTAGCCTTTCCTCATAGGTCATGTGCTCCAGCCCCCTAATCATTTTGGTTGCCCTCCACTAGACTCTTTCCAGCATGTCCACATCCTTTCTATAGTGGGGAACCCATAAGATTTGGCCTCATCAAAGCTGAATAAAGGGGAATAATCACTTCTCTAGACCTGCTGACAATACTCCTCCTAACACAACCTAATATTCCATTAGCCTTTTTGGCTACAAGGACACACTGTTGACTCATATACAGCTTCTCATCCACTGTAATTCCCAGGTCCTTTTCTGCTGAACTGCTGCTTAGTGAGTCAGTCCCCAGCAGGGCTAAAGTCGAATTAAGCTACGCAACTTCAGCTATGTCAATTGGGTAGCTGAAGTCAAAATAGCTTAATTCGGCTTTTGGCACTGTCTACACTGCAGGAAGTCGAAAGAAGAACACTCTTCCTTCGACTTCTCTTACTACTTATGAAATGATGATTACCATAAGTCGGAGTAAGAAGTACTCCAGCTCGACATTATTTCGAAATAAAGCTTGCAGTGTAGACACGCACTAAATAATGCTGCTGTGTAGCCTGAGATCCAGGGTTTCATATATCATGACTGGAAGCTCAAAAGACCATACCCCCTATGTTTTCGGGAAGGCTCTACCCTTCTCAAGGACAATGCAGCCGTTAAACAGCCACTGGAAGGAGCATTTTGAGAGCCTACTAAACCGTGAATCCATGGTGTCAGAAAACACCATGATGTTTATTCAACCTTGTTTGTCAATGGAACACCTTTTTGATCCCCATCTTTGGGGGATCCAGTGTGCCATAATTGAGACAAACAATCACGAGGCACCAGACCCAGGTGGCATACCAGTTGAGGTTTTTAAAGCTGGTGGAATTAACTTTGCTAACTCCACAAGTCCAGATTTTGTTGAGAAGAAATTCCACCTGATGTTGAGAATGCCAGTATGGTTACGATATTCAAGAAAGAGGAGAAATCTTTGTGTGGAAACTACAGCAGCATTGTCCTCCTTTCCATGTCAGGGAAGATACTTGCCCGGATCCTACTAAACCACTTCGTTCCCCTTGCTGAGGAACTCCCTAAATCACACTATAGCTTCAGGCAATCCTATGGCATAACTGACATGATCTTCATGACATGACAGATTCAGGAGAAGTGAAGAGAGCAATGCGAGGAACTGTTTATGACATTCATGACCTAACCAAGGTTTTTGACCCTATCAGTCATAATGACATATGGAAAGTGCTCTGTAGGTTTGCCTGTGTACAGAAACTCATTTCTGTCCCCAGATTACTCTATGATGGGATGGATGTCACCATTTTGTGGAATTTCTGAGACACCAAACTATTCATTATTTGCAGCGGTGTCAAGCAAGGCTATGTCACTGCTCCAACACTCTTCTCCATTTATCTTGCCATGATCCTGATTCTCATTGATGACTGCCTTTCTGATGGAATCAGAACTGAGTATTGTATGAATGGCCAACTCCTCGATCTGTGACATCTCCAGTCTAAATATAAGATCACTAGAATTTACATCCCTGTCATCTGCAAACTGAAGATCAATGTCATTGTTGCACACACACACAGGCTGAACTGCAAAGCAACCTAAATCTTTTTGCAGATGCCTATCAAAGCTTGAATTTTTTCTTAACATTGGGATAATCAAGGTACTGTACCTGAACAAATTATTCTTTGAACAAATTATTCTTTGTGGATCATTTTCTGTGTTTTGGCATCCGTGTCTCCCAAACAGCCAGCATTGACACAGAAATTGAATACGGGATCTGCTACATTCTTTAGAAGACTACTCCAGTGAGTCTTCAACAGAGACGTTGGAGTGATTCCAGGAGTGCTGCCTCAGGAGGAATCTTAGGATCAGCTGGGAAGACTGAAGCACCAATGTCAGCAGGATAGAAGTGCAGGTCATGAAAAGGAAACTACACTGGGCTGGCCACTGAGTACATATGCATCAAAGTACTCTTCTCTCAATTAGTCAAGGAACATGGGCTCACAGAGGGCTGGAGCAGCATTTTCAAAGACATATTGAAACTACGCTTTAAGAAGGGAAGCATCAGTTCAACAAAGTGGGAGGACTTGATGCAGAAGAAAACACAATAATGCTAAACCATACTCCAAGCCAAAGCTCACTTTGAGGTGAGCAGAGATGCTCATGAGACAGTGAATCAAGAAAGGAGGAAAGAAAAGGCACAACACCCCAGCCAACAACTATGTCTTCTCCAAGATTACACCTGTTACTTCTGTAGTAAAATCTGCATGGCAAATATAGGACTCTTTAGCCACTTGAGAACTCACCAATGAATCCACTTGAATCCAATGAATCTACTTGTTTTTCCCTTTGATATTTTCATATCCTCTGCTCCTTGTTTCCTGCCCCCTTCCTTTTTTTTCCTTCCTCCTTCTCCCCTATTTATTTTGGGTCTGCACACCCTAAACTCAAAACTTCGGTCATCTGAAGAAGTGGTCTGTGCCCACAAAAGCTCATGATACCATCTACATGTTTTGTTAGTTATAAAGTGCTACCAGACCATTTGTTGTTTTATCCTGCACAGTTTATCCTGCACAGACTAAGTTGGCTACCCCCCGAAGCTTCTGTTTTATTATTGTTTTTCTAGTGCTTTCTCATGTTCATTATATTGTAGGTGTGTGTGTTCACCACATACATTGGTGCCAGAAGCTTTTCCCCTCAATGGTATCCCCATTCTACTTCAGATGACCAGAGTGTTGGATGTCCAGAACTAAAATAAACTTCTTCTTCAGAAGATAATCTTCAGGAGATAATCTAGACAGTGCTTGGTCCTGCCATGAGCGCAGGGGACTGGCTCTGGCACCCACTGGAATGGCAGTTGTGCATGTGGTGACCATGCACACAATGGAATGGACATGAGCAACACACAGAATCATAGAATACTAGAACTGGAAGGGACCTTGAGAGATCAAGCCCAGTCCTCTGCCCTCATGGCAGCACCAAGCACTGTCTAGATTATCCCTGATAGATGTCTATCCAACCTGCTCTTAAAATTCTTCATTGATGGAGATTCCACAACCTCTTTTGGCAGTTTATTCCAGTTTTAACCACCCTCACAGTTAGGAAGTTTTTCCTGATGTTCAACCCAAATCTTCCTTGCTGAAATTTAAGCTTCTTGTCCTATCATCAGAGGCCAGGGAGAATTTTTTTTCTCCCTCCTCCTTGTAACACTCTTTTAGATACTTGAAAAACGCCAGTTACAACAAAGGTAACTGCTTTTTTTGTTTTGTGTTTAATGCAGGAATAAAAGATTGGATTATTTTGTTATTTGGTTTCTGACATTATGCAAATACTCTTTCCATTTAGCCCAATTTGTTATCACAAAATATCATACAGTTTGGGACATTTTGGCAGTTTCTGCTTGAATGAGATAGTGGGAACATTGCAGGGCACAGCTCTGTTGCAGAACTGCATATAAATTGCTTGTGTGCATTGTTTCTGATATAAATTCGTTCTGTAGTCCATTACTTTCATCCAAAACAGTTAAACTGACAACAAACTGTAAATGACAAGTGACACTGTTTGTGTCACTCATGCTAATGGATATTCATGCTAATGGATTAAATAAAGATACTGGATGGCGGGGGACATTATCAACCTACCAACCAATGAAGGTGCCAATGACTCTTCTTTGTCTGTATAGTATCTGGTGTTAGTATTCTTCCTCTCTATTGCCTACAAAATGGTTCTTATCTGCCTCTTTTGACTATCCAGTCCTTAGGTGCCTATGACTATTTGTTTTTCCTGTTACATTCCAGCTCCGGTTTCCCCTTGATATTTGTATACCCACTACCTCTTCTTGTTTCCTTCCCCCCTCCCATTTTTTTCCTTCTCCTCCCCCATCCCTACCCTTTTCCTGTTCATTTTAGTTCTGGACATCAAAGACTCTGGTCATCTGAAGAAGTGGGTTGTGCCCATGAAAGCTCATAATACCATCTACATGTTTTGTTAGTCTTTAAAGTGCTACCAGACTATTGTTTTTTAAGTTTATCCTATACAAACTATCTTGGCTACCCCCTAAAGCTGTTCGTCACTTGTCATTTACTTTTCTCAGATATAAGATATAAAGTTAGAACTGGAATGTTGCGTGGTCAAAGTAGATGTCAGTATCTGCAATTATGAGTTAGGCAAAGATTTGTGTTTTGTCTGTGTGTGTGTCAGTAATGTTACTGTCCCAATTACTGCATTAACAACGCTATGTGCTAATTGGGAAATATATTGTTTTGATTTTACAGGAACTGTATACATGAATATGAAACTATATTGTTGAGCTTTTCAATACAGAGAGAAATGTTCTGAGCTCAGGAGATTTGTTCACTCCTAACATTTTGGTTGTATGTCTTTCAGGTGGCAGAAATGCATGGGGAGCTTATAGAATTCAATGAGCGACTACATCGTGCATTAATGGCAAAAGAAGCTCTTGTATCCCAAATGAGGCAGGAACTTATTGATTTGAGAGGACCGGTAAGTGTGTTTGTGTATATCACATTTTGCTTTTTCTCTAATTCTCGAAGTATACCACAACATTATAGTTTCAGAAGTGTTTCCCATTGTAAAGATCACTAAAAATAAAATGCATATTGTTTTATGAAGAATAATTGGTTAATGAATCTTTCAGGAACTCATGACTCTAGTCTTTCTTTGTTGTTTAACTCATCTTTAGCAGTATACATTACCAGAAATTGAAAAAAAGAATAGTAAAATTAAACTTGCATTTGAATAAAGAACTCATAAATTGCCCTTTATCTTTATTTCTAATCTGAATTTTTTATAATGAAAAGTTAGCACAATACATTTATAGTAACTATAATTGGCAGGTTTTTATGTAGCAGGTTCCATGTATTATCTGTAAATGTTCAGTCATCTATAGTCAGTGTATTCTTGTATTCTGAAAATACTTTGTAATGTTCCTATGGTAATTGAGTTTCTCAAAGATAAGCTAATGCATTTTGAAAGGAATATAAAGGCAAATGTACTTTAGGCCTGGAGTGATAAATATAAATAATTGTTATATAGTAGGCAATTGAAATAAAAGATGCTAAGGCATTGGAAAGAGTGTGTTGATTTTATAAAACAAAAAACGATTAAAAGGAAAATAGAAGTAAAAAGGTACTGTTTGTTCCATAGCTTCATCTTCACATTACCAGCAATTACTGGACTATATTTCTTGTGTCCCCATAACAGTCTCAGAACGTTACTTCCCTCCCCAGAGCTGTGGTTATTTGGCTTCCCATTTTCTGCATCCCCTTGCTATACAGTTTATCACCTCTCTGCATTAAAAGTCAGTATTTCCACTCCCAAACTCCAGAATGCTCTATTCTGCCTCCTAAGTCTTTCCCACACTCCTAAATTGACTCAACTCTATCTACTTCTGCTCCATTCGGCACGTTGCACTACTTTTCCAGGTCTCTTCCTGTAGGAGAATACTACCTTTTGAAGTAGGGCTTTCAGGATCTTGCATCATCTGCATGGAAGACAGTTTTCTATAGACTAGGAAAAGAAAACTACTTGTAACTTATCCTCAGTGGAATACAATAGGGACCATCACTCAAGGAAGAGGAGGTTACTTATCTGTGATGGAAGGTTCTTTGAGATCTATGGTCTACGTTTATATTCCACTTCCCACTTTCCTTCCTCTCTGCTATGGATCCATCTTATTTGTAATGAAGAAGGAACTACAGAAATGGTCAGTCTGCCCATCCCTTTATTAGCTTGGATGGAAGCATAAGGCATGTCAAGTGCATATGTGGGCCAATGGATTCTACTTTCAAATTCTTTGATTTTGGGGGTGTGGCATGAATGCTTAACTACAGTGGAATATAGATAGGGATGACGCATCTTGAAGAACATTCCACATCAGGTAAGTAAGCGTCTCTTGTTTTATGAACTGAAGCCTAGGCAACCCATTATAACACAAGATAATCTTCTGCGGAGAGAACAATTACTTTTACGTGAAACCTGTGTATGCTGGCTCTTACATATCGGAGGATAAATAGACATAGCTCTAGGCATCTGAGCATTCCAAACATCTCTGTTAGACTTCAAGCATTATGAATTCTGTAGCTCCTACTTTTCAGATTTGCAGATTGTACTGGTGAAATCTATGGTGAATAAACAACTGAGTGGGATTTGTTTCCCTCAAAACAATTTTAGAGAAAGTTACTGAGTAGGATCATTTTGTCAGCATAAGTATAGCTGAGGTGGGATGCCTGCAAGATCTTTGAGAATGCTGTACATTGTTTTCTGTTTTTGAGCTGCTGCTAAAGATGTTTTGAGACACTTGCCTATGTTGCGTCTGAGAGACATGGGTGGGTGACAGTTCCTGCTGCTTTTACATTTTCCCTCAGCTATTGTTTTCCTTTGGACTTTCAGGTTTGGAAGAAAAGGTTGATCTGAGGTTTATGCTGGTTGAAGTGGGCAGTGAGAAATGGTGTTTTTTGAAATATTGTTGGGATTTATCGATGGGTAATACAGTCTATTCAGCTAACAGTTGATTTTTCCTGTTGAGTCCTTAATTTTTTCTTAATTAATTCAAATGTAAGGAGCTCTTGATACCTGTGTCATAGAAAAAGCAAACATTACAAGTTTTCATTCACTGGGAAACCCAGTATTTCAAGTTTCTCATCTGTTTGCACTACCAGCAGTCAGCTACATAGGACCAAGTACTGCTCACTTTACCTAGTGTTATAGCCCCTGGGCACTGTGATAATACACTTAATAAATAATAATAGTCTCAATGAAGTAAGTGAGTTTTGTCTGAATAAGGGGAACAGGATTTGACCTGTATAATATTTCTACAAACTTCCAAAAACCAAGGACATTTGATAGAATTTACCCGATGACATTAAGACAATTGTGAAGTTAATCTCAGATCAATTACAACTTGATTGACTCATTCCAATAATTTACTATTTTAGTTCATGTAATATTCTGGCACTTTTTAATTATTTAGCTCGATAGAAGGTAGATTTTAATAATGTAAATTATTTATTAAACACTGAATCAGCCTTTAGAATATAACTAGCTCCCTAATGATCAAATAATCTTTCCTTTATCTGTGGTCATCCTGGCATACAAAATATATTTTAAGATTAAGCTTGGAATATTAACTTTCAAACTTCACATAACTAGACAAGACAAATTGCATTATTAGATGAATGTTGTAAGAGTTCTAATATATTTTTTCTAAGACTGACCTTTTAGAAGACATAATAACTTTGTCCTTTTCAATAGATGAGTCCTCATTTCCTGACTGTGGAAAAACTTGACCAAATTCCTTTCTTAGTTAGACTGTTATTATCTGTAATAATTAAGTCTAATTTGTTCCACCTCATCCAGTTGGAATGTAAATTACACAAAGAAAGTCTATTACATAGTTATGTAGTGTCTATCTTGCTCTATCCACATCAGAGTGGGAACTGGTTTCCTTGCAAATTTAAATCACAAATTGTTCTGCTACCAGAAACTATTGCTTTACTTCTAAGAGATAGAACCCACTGCATGTGTATCAATTTGGCATTTATGTTTTGAGAAAACACGTGAGCCATGTAGCAGGGTTACTCTTTGTGGAGAATGAATCTTTTCTTTTTCTTGATACTGTCTTCCTCATGAAATGACATAGTCTTCCTCTTATATGAGTAGATTTGCCTCTGTTTTACTCCCTTATGGGGAAACGTTGCACTTCTGAATCCTATTAAATAGAGTACAAATGGAATATAAAAGCTGGGAGGCGAAAATCAGGAAAAAGCATATCAAATATCTCTTCGTCTAGTGTTATAATAGCAATGTGTATCAAGAGAGGTTCTGTCAGGAAAACAAAGGAATTCAGAGTTGTACCTCGACAGCACTTCTATATGAGTAACTAGTGCTTAACAAATGTTAATTAAATATGAAATTCTCTTGTAAAGCATAGGTATTGTTATCACACTTCCATTTTGACAGTTGTATTCAAAGGTACAGAGAGATGTTAAGTAATGTGCTAAAGGTCGTATAATGAATTAGAGTTGGAAATAAAACTATCAATTTCTTGATGTAATCACTAAAACAGTTTCTCACCGTTTAAGTATCCTTACTGTTCTTGTTACCCAAGCATATAGCCTATTTATTCTTTTGCTTAAAAATGTTTACATCCATATTTTTATGAGAAGGCTCTTTCTGTTTTAAATGATTAGTTATTTCCTAATTAGAGTGGTCACAAATTTGAATTCAAGTAACTTTCTGGGAAAGAATGTTACAGCCAAATTGCTATTTTTGTTCTATTTTACAGCCACCTGGGCTTTACATTTAAATTGCTGAAATGAATTCCATCTCTTAACAGAGTGTAAGCTGCCTAGTTTACTAAAACTGTTCTGGTAGACAAGCATCTGTTTTGAATAATAATAAAAATTGACAGGAAAATTTTGAGAAAGTGAGAGACAGTCAGATCAGTTGGAAATAATGTAGCATGGAAGACTAGCTAGCACATTTAAAAATAGTTTTATTCATGAGGGAAGCAACTCACATTTGCATACTCGGTGTTAACTAAATGAAACTGTTATTCATTTGTGCGTATATGGCTTCTTAATGACCAAAACTTCTTCAGCAATTTTGGTAGTTTAAATAAGGCAACCTCATTTTCTAAGTTTCTTCTGATAAAGAACTCTTTCTGGATCTCAGTGACTCAGCTAGTTTACCATGCTGAATTACACAGTCAGGGGGACTGCTATCAAATGATGAAAGAACTGTATGCACTTATGGAAGTATTGCTTCTGGCATGTTGAGAAGTACACACTGATATTATACTATGCCCCCCAAAAAAAAAAAAAAAAAAAAAGCAACAGGTTATCTTTGGAAAACCTGTTCGTTATCTTGCTTATTGCACCTCTGATGCAATCTCTTTCTGGGTTTTTGGCCTACATTTATAGGGAGGTCTCCATCCTTAATTCTCTTTTCCCTGTCCTACTGTTCATTCACATCCAAGAACTAGACCAGCCCACAAGATGGTCTCACCTGTGAAAAATTGTCATGCTTCCCTGAGATTTTACATCCCTTCTTTGGACTTCCAAACTATAAACCTCTGACTCAGCAAAGAAGAGTGGGTTTTGTTTGGCCTATCTGTCTCCTTGTAAGTCTGAGATGTATGAAGAGATATATGATATGCAGAGCCTTTCATCTCTAGCTTTTCATCTTGACTATTATGCAGTTTGGAACCAACACAAAGTTGTTACTGTATTATTGCTAATGTTGCTTGTGGGCAGGTATTTAGGTAAAATTCACTTTCACAGTTGTCTCTAACTGCTAACCTTGATAGAAAACTTAGCAAAGGGGATATTGAATGAATAGGCGTGAAGAAATCCTTTACCACTAAACATGGTTACTTCAGGTTAGGATTGATGGAAGGCTTGTAGATACAGAAAGCGCTGGGATGAAAAAGTTAGTACACATGTTGCTAGCTTATATCTGTCCCAAATATTTTGCCTCCAGGGCTGGCAGTCCAGGACCTTCCTATTACTAAAATCCAAATAAGAAAAATATGAAAAATGCTTTGCATTTTACAAAACTTTGAATAGGTCCAGGAAGTGTCATTTACAATATGTTTATACAGCATTTGCCACAATGAGGTCTAATGTTGGTTGGCCTCTTGATACTACCTTAATAAAACAATTAAATACTTAACACCTACTTTGTCTTTCTCACAGGTTTAAAAAGGGTATAGTGTGTAAATGTTCTTGAAATTCCCACTATGACATTTTATAAAATAAATACAGATATTTTAAACTGCAAAATGTCTTTAAAACAGCATTGATATGTACCATCTCTATCTTAAAGATTGAATTTTAAAAAAGCTTTTTCCAGTCATCTAGTTGTTCTGACATGAGATATTTAAAAAAAAAATCTATCTCTGGATGGACTCTGAATAGTAATCATAATGAAAACAATAATAATAAAAAAATGCAGAGAGTTGCACTTCAGTGCGGCATCTCTAAAAGATTCATGGTTTTACAAAAATTATTTGAAATATTATATATTGAACATATCCTGTTTACTTTAAATGCTGTTTGGAATAACTAGATATTAAAAAGCTTTTTCTCCAACCACACATGAAAATCATGAAAACAGTACCTATTTTCTGAACTGGGATGCACGGCTTTTTCTTTCTATAGATCCAAAACAAATCATAAGATTTCCAATTGTGGAAATACAGACTGCTTGTTTGTATAAAACTTTTTTTTTTAACTACTTTCTGATTATTTTTCTTTCACCAGCATACTACAGGTTAAAATCCAGTACTCTGTGGTTCGGCAACATCTGTGGTGCAGCAAGACCATGGATATTGCTGGACCAAAGAGCCCAGCTGCGATTGGGGGCAGCCACGATCAGAAGCAAAGTCCGGGCTTGTGGCAGCAGGGCCGGCGACAGTGGAGCCAGTGTGGCTGGGAATGTAGTCCCAGCCAGGACTGGAGGCAATGGCGCTGGTGGGAGCGTAGCCCTGCCTAGGGCCGGGATTGTAGCCCAGTGGTCCAGGCTGGCACCCGGGAATGGGGTGCCAGGAGGGGAGTCTTGATCTCCCATGATCTGGAAATCTCCCTGGTTCAGGACCACTCCAGTCCTGAGGGTTCTGGACCAGGGAGGTCCAACCTGTACATTTAATATTCAGACTGGGCACTTTACACTATTCTTAATTATGATTAAAAATGCATCCTAAATATATAGTGTTGCCTTTGAAAGCATAGCATGAAATGGCTATAAACAGCAGTTGCAAACTACATGGCAACAAAGTTGATGTTCAGCTACTCAGGAATGGAAAGCTACTCTCGTGCTAGGACGCCATACACAAGCTTCCACCTAACATTACTCAATTTTCTGGTAGGTGATTTTGTATAAATTTATATCAAATTATGTGATTGACTTTATATTTAGTATATGGTCATTGGCTTATCACATGGCATTGCACACGTGTAGCACTGAAGATTTCAAAGTACATAACTTAAAGGTTGCCACTTTTCACAGAATGAATGATTGAAATGATTATAACAAGGCAAATGCATTGAAACAAATGCATCAAAAAAGTGATCTGCTTTTTTGAAAGATAGCATCCTCACTGAATGGGTGCTATCTCACATGTAAGCTGTGATTACTATGGATAGAGTGGCCACCAGGGCACCTGTGCTTTTTCCTCTTTCCTCTTCTTTCAAAAGAACTCCCTCTTCCCTGTCCACACACGCCTTTTTCCGAAAGAGCTGTTTTGGAAAAATGCTTCTTTCTTGTAGAAAGAGGTTTACCAATGTCAGAAAAACCCCTCTGTTCTTTCCATTTTTTTTTCAAAAGAATGTGATTGCAGTGTGGACGTAAGTGAAGTTTTTTTCGGAAAAACGGCTGTTTTTCCAAAAAAACTCTGTACTGTAGACCAGGCCTGCACAACTCAGAAAGCGGCGAGGGCCATATTACTGTTTGAGAGTAGATATGGCAGTTTTTTCAGTTAGTAAAGATGACATTTAGTTTATGGCAATAGCAGTAAATATATGAAATTATGAGACTGCATTAAAAATGTTATACAGGGAGTCCTCGACTTACAAACGCATTGACGTACTACCAGCTGCACTTACGACCAACCTCCCATTAAGCACGGCCCGGACTTACGAATGGCAGTCCGCGTTTACGAAAAGCACGGTCCCATTGAAATGAATGGAGTCCAACTTACGAACACATCGAGTTACAACCAAGTGCTTGGTACGTAACTTGTTCGTAAGTTGGGGACTACCTGTATCTTCTATCACATTGACAATTCGTGACACTACTCCCTCAAATTGTTACCCAAAATTTGATGAAAAAGTCACAATAGGGTTAGTCTAAGTTAGTCTGTGTAACTTTAAAAAAAAGAGTAGTCCTGTAGCACCTTAAAAACTAACAAATATACATATATATAGTATCATGAGCTTTCGTGGCAAAACCCACTTCCTCATTTATTTATGTATTCATTTTGTGAGTAAGTAATAAAAGCAAGTAACGGTGATAAATGCAGTGAAAGAATGCTGCTCTGATAGGACAAGAATTTATTATATTCCTTGTCCGCAAATTAACAGTGAAACATAGAATTATAGAAATGGAAAGCTGGAAGGGTCCTCAAGAGGTTACCAAGTTCAGGACCCTGCCCTGAAGCAGGATCAAGTAACTTTAGACCATCCCTGACAGATGTTTGTCCAACAAGTTCTTTAAAACCTACAATGATAGGTATTCCACAACTTCCTATGGAATCGTATTCCAGAGCCTAACTATCCTTATATTTAGAAAGTTTTTCCTAAATCTCCACCTACCTTCAGTAGTAATGGAGAACAGATGATGCGCGTCTTCTTTATAACAGTTCTTAATGTATTTGAAGACTGTTATTAGGTTTTTCCTCGGTATTCGGTATTTAGTCTCAAGACTGAACATGCATATTTTCAACTTTTTTTTCATAACTCATGTTTCCTAAACCTTTTGTCATTTAGGTTGTTCTTTCCTGGATTATCTCCAGCTTGTCCACATCTTGCTTAGTGTGACACCCAGAACTGGACACAGTACTTCACCTGAAACCTCACCAACTTTGAGTAGAGTGGGACTGTTATCTCTTGTGCTTATAGGACATTCCCATTGACAACCCCAGCTTATTGATTCATATTCAATTTGTAATCCACTATAGCCCTCAGTTTATTTTCAACAATACTACTGCCTAGAGAGTTATTCCCAAGTTTGAAGATATTAATTTGATTTTTCTTCCCTAATTGTAGTACTTTGCACTTCATTGAATTTCATCTTCTTGATTTCAGAACAGATCTCTGAGGGTACATCTACACTGCACGGCTATTTCAGGGTACCAGAGGTATCCCAAAATAGCTATCCAGCATCTACACAAGCCATCTGTTATTTCAAAATATTTTTCAAAATAACTGGCACGCTGTTTTGCAATCCCATTGCATGAGGGATAAGGGATGACCCAATATAGCGCGTTATTTTGAAATTTGGCACTGTGTTGCTGCGCCAAATTTCAAAATAAGCTGTTTCGCAATAGATTCAAAATAAGAGAGGCAATATTCACAGCACAAATTACATCTCTTATTTCGAGTTTAGGGTGCTGTGTAGACACACTCTATTCTTCTTCGAGTGATTGCTCATGTGTATTCGAATTAGGTGCGTGCGTGCGTGCACGGCTTCCGGAGCCTTTTTTCCCCAGCGGTATATGTCGGGCCAGCAGGTAGCCTTCTAGAGTGGCGCCGAAATAATGGTGCATAAGAACGCCTGCTGGCCCTCCCCTCCCTTAGTTCCTTCTTACTGCCTTGACTGTAGCTGGAGCACTTATCTGTTTGTCCATGCGACCCAGTGTGTAGATACTTAGCATTGTTAATTGTTCTTTTACCGTGTAAATAGTTGTTAGTTAGCTGTTAGCTACTTCTTAGTTGTTAATCCTCTCCCCTCAGGGGGAGGGTGATGCCAGGACCAAAGGGGTTTAAACCTTGTGAGTCCTGT
Source organism: Apalone spinifera (assembly GCA_030068395.1). Taxonomy (NCBI): domain Eukaryota; kingdom Metazoa; phylum Chordata; order Testudines; family Trionychidae; genus Apalone; species Apalone spinifera. The sequence goes on from JANRFK010001605.1 coordinate 21,944,954, forward strand.
TCAAAGCCCATGTCCTGTGGAGACCCCCATGACTCTTGTCTAAAGTGTCTGGGGGAGGGCCACCTCACTGACTCCTGCAAAATCTGTAAGAGTTTTAAACCAAGGACTAAGAGGGAAAGAGATTCCCATTTGAAACTCTTACTTATGGAGTCCGCTCTCCGGCAGCATGGAGTGCACCGGCGTCGATGGGTGAGGGGTGCCACTGGCGCCTACTTGATCTACGGCACTGAAGTCGTCCTTGGCACCGAGGCATAGATCGCAATCCCCGGTGCCAAAGAAGAGAAAGCAGCCTAGGGGAAACTCTTTGGGGAAGCAAGGGCACGGGAGACGGCACTGCACCCACACCCCGTTAGACAATTCCCCTCCATGACACCAGGACGAGACATCTTACCCAAGGCACCAAGGAAGCTCCTCACAAGGAAGGAGCCCAGGATGAGGCACTCCCATATCTTTGAGGCAGCTAGAGAGCTTATAGAACTCTCAGCCTCGCCTGGACCATCTACGCAGGCCCAGCTAACAGCAGCACTGGGGCGCCATCGGCGTCAGGTACATTGCCGGCACCGGGGCTTCAACCGGTACAGAGTATTGAGATGAACCCGACCCCTTCCTTGACACCACAGACTCTACAGGCTCCATAAGCCCCTCCGGCACCGTTGATGGCACCAGTAGCCCCGCCGATGCAGGGTTCCACAGCACCGGCTTGAACAGTGCAAGGACCTCTCGGGACTGGTGCGGCTTTGCCAGCACCACAACTTATGGCACCGCCTCAGCAAGCACACCGGGGAAAGCCCGAATCCATGGAGTAGCACCGGCCTCGGCATGTGACACTATCATCTCCACCATGGTCGGCGTCAGATTACACCTCAGAATCCGACACTGAATCGATCCGGTCAGTGTCTCCTCTCATAGATCGTCGTGGTACTGCTCCCGCTCTCGGCACCACTCCTGGCACCGGAAATATCAGGCCCAGCAGACATGGCCTCGCCAAGTGCAGCCGCAGTGGCCTTTCTGAACCCCTTGGGCCTACCATCAGATGTAGAGCTCTATAGCACGCTCGTAAGGCTCGAGCATCCCACTGTCCAAGGGGACCCCATCGGCCACTCCTATGCCAGGTGCTCCTGAGCACAGGGAAAGCCCACAAAGACAACAGTTGCGCCCAGAGGCGGAGGGCGTGGGCCTCAATGTCCAGGACCAGCCGAAACCTCAACCAGCCACTCAAGTGGCGGAGCCAGTCACAGATCAACCACTCCTGAGGGAATCGTCATACTCTTCCGCTGATGAGGACTTAGCATATCCTGCGCCTCCCATGTCATCGATGGATGCCAGGGCACATCAGGAGCTGCTCTGTTGTCTGGCAGCATATTTAGGAGTGCAGGCTGAGGTGGTGGAAGAGGACACAGACCCTATAGTGGACATTCTTTCAGCAGATGCACCGGTAAAGCTGGCACTGCCTCTGAATAAAACGGTAGCAAAAATCACCACCAATTTACGGCAGATTCCAGCATCTATCCCACCAATCCAGAAAGGGATGGAGAGATGCTACTTTGTCCCGCAGTCCAGACATAAGCACCTGTACTCGCACTCCACACCAGGCTCCCTGGTTGTGCAGGCGGCAGCCCAAAAGGAGAGGCAGGGGCCTACCCCCAAGAGCAGAGAGCCCAAAGTTTGGACCTAATGGGTAGAAGAGTGATGATGTACAGGGGTACCTGGCTGCAGAAGTGTCCAGAGGTACAGAGTACCATTCAGGACTTGCCCTTCTCTCTGTTCTCTCAACAGACAGATCTGTTCTCTCAACAGACAAATTCGAGGTTGCATAGCCTGAAAGATTCACGGGCCACTCCTTAGGTATACACACACCGGCCACACCAAGGAGGTCATTTAACATGAGACAGGATCAGGTGAGACACAGACCGCATAACGTGGGAAACAATAATAACGGGGGTGCCGCAAATGGCAGAAATAGGAGACAAAGACCACTTTCCAACACGGGAAGAAATGCAGGCCCACCCCCCTCCACAACAGCCCAAGTCCTTGTTTTGAGGGTGCACACGAGGGCTTTGTACCAGTCCCAGAACTTGATCCGCCTTTTGGGGGCAGGCTATCACATTTTTACCCTGCGTGGGCCTGCATTATGTCTGACAGGTGGGTTCTAGACCTGGTATCAGTGGGATACCTTATCCCTTTCCACTGTTTGCCCCCTTCCACTCCCCTTCCCTATCCCTCTTCAGGGACCCCTCTCACAAGCTTCTGTTAATACAAGAAGTGTTTTCACTTCTCAAGAAAGGAGCAATAGAAAGGGTCCCACAAGAGTTCAGGGGCAAAGGGTTCTACTCCTGTTACTTCCTTATCCCCAAGGTGAAGGGAGGCCTCAGACCTATTTTGGACTTACGGGACCTCAACAGCTTTATAAAAAAGACAAAGTTCAAGATGGTCACTCTCGCATCCATTATCCCTTCCCTGGAACTGGGGGACTGGTACGCAGACCTCGATTTAAAGAATGCCTATTTTCACGTCGCGATCAGGCCTGCTCACCGGAGATTCCTCAGGTTTACGGTGGGACAAGAGCAGTTTTCAGTCCTCCCTTTTGGGCTATCAACGGCACCCAGGGTGTTCACCAAGTGCATAGCAGTGGTGGCCGCCTTTCTTAGGAGGCACAGAATACAGGTTTTCCCTTACCTAGACGACTGGCTCATCAGGGGCCGGTCAAAGGATCAGGTTAGGGAACATATAACCTTTATAAGAACATTATTCAGAGAACTAGGCCTTGTGATAAATGAGGAGAAATCCATGTTGATTCCCGTTCAATCAATAGAATTTGTGGTAGCCAACATAAACTCAGCTACAGGCAGGGCCTCTCTACCCAAAGGCAGATTTATGGCAATGGGCAGCATTATAAACGGCCTCAACCTGTCTTCTATCATGACTGCAAGAAACTGCATGAGATCGTTGGGCCATATGGCGCCATGCACATATGTAGTTTGCCACGCTAGGATGAGGCTCCGGCCACTGCAGTCTTGGTTAGCCCAGTCTTTCAACCAAGCCCGAGCACCCTAGGACTCCATCATCACAGTCCCAAGGAACATTTTCCAATCCCTGCAGTGGTGGATGCAGGAGGAAGTGGTGTGCACAGGAGTCCCCTTCATGACCGAAGGGCCGATGGTGAGACTGGTCACCGATGCCTCGGACACGGGTTGGGGAGAGCACATGGCAGAACATCGAACTCAAGGTATGTGGTCCCCTCTGGAGCGCGAAATCCACATAAATGTCAGGGAACTAAGGACTGTCAGGTTAGCCTGCCAGGTGTTTGTATCCCACCTGACCAACAAGACTGTCTTGTGTTAACAGACAACATGGCGGCAATGTTTTATATCAACAAACAGGGTGGAGCTCGTTCCTCTCCCCTCTGCCAAGAAGCCTTACTCCTCTGGGATTTTTGTATACTCCACATTCACTTGGAAGCAGCTTACCTGCCGGGAGCCAGGAATGTCCTGGTGGATACCCTCAGCTGCTCCTTTGCGACCCACGAGTGGTCCCTCAAAGGGGAAGTGTTAGAAATAATATTCCAGAGGTGGGGTCGTCCCCAGGTAGACCTATTTGCCATTCATTTGAACAGGAAATTCCCGCTTTACTATTCGTTCCTGGGACAGGGGTCGGGATCCAGGGGTGATGCCCTGGTAAATGATTGGCCCATGGGACTCCTCTACACTTTTTCCCCATTTCCCTTGATTCACAAGGTACTCATCAGGATGAGATGGCACAAAGCCTCAGTCGTACTGATAGCACCCATTCTCCTGGACGTGTTCCAGGACTGCCCCCTGACTCTGCCACTGATCCCAGATGTGATTACCCAGGACTGGGAGGAAGGCTCCCTTTGCCACCCAAACATCCAGTCCTTCCACCTGACCTCATGGTATATCCGTGATTAACAGAGGCAGAGCAGGCATGCTTGGACACAGTAAGGGCAGTCCTGCTATTAGAGCCGCCTACTTGGCTAAATGGAAACGTTTTACTGAATGGTCCCAGGAAAGGGGCCTGGAGCCCCTTAGAGTGCCTATCCTGATTGTGCTTGACTGTCTTTTCCAGAGTCAGTCAGGGCTTTCCACTTCCACCCTGAGGGTTCACCTGGCAGCTATAACGGCCTTCCATCCTGGAGAGGGGGGAAAGGTCGGTGTTTGCGAAGCACATGGTTAAGAGGTTTCTTAAAGGAATGGACAGGCTATTTCCACACATTCAAGCCCCGGTACCCCAGTGGAACTGTAACCTGGTGCTTACTAGAGTCATGTCCCCGCCATTTGTTCCATTAGGCACGTGCTCTCTCAGACATCTCTCTTTCAAAGTGGCTTTTATTGTGGCCATTACGTCAGCAAGAAGAGTTTCTGAACTCAGGACTCTGACGGTAGACATGCCATACATGGTATTCTCCGCAGACAGGGTAAGGCTGCGCCCTCACCTGGCCTTCCTCCCTAAGGTGGTGTCTGCATTCCAAATGTCGCAGGATATCTACCTTCCGGTATTCTTTCCAAAAGCTCATGCGTCTCTTAGAGAGCGGGCCCTGCATACATTACATGCGAAGAGAGCGCTGGCTTTTTACATCGATAGGACAAGGCCATTTTGGAGGTAATCTCAACTCTTCGTTTCTATAGCAGAGAGAATGAGAGGGCTGCCTGTGTCAGCACAGCGGTTATCTTCCTGGATTTCCTCATGCATTAGGGAATGTTATGAGTTGGCAGGAAAGGAGCTGCCCCACATTACGGCCCATTCCACGAGAGCATGGGCATCTTCGGCTGTGTTCCTCGCGGAGGTCCCTATAGTGGACATATGCAGAGCTGCCCTGTGGTTATCGGTTCATACATTCGCAGAACACTATGCAGTCACTCAGCAGGCTAGAGGGGATGTGGTACTGGGAGCTGCAGTATTGCACTCGATTTTCTAATAGCAAGTGACGTTCTTTGAGCCTCCCCTCCCCCGCTCCAGACGCTTGGCTCATGTAATTCAAATGCACATGAGCAATCACTCAAAGAAGAAAAGATGGTTACTTACCTGTAACTGTTGTTCTTCGAGATGTGTTGCTCATGTCCATTCGACGCCCCCCATACCTTCCCTTTGTCAGAGTATCTGGCAAGAAGGAACTGAGGAAGGGGAGGGCCAGCAGGCCTACTTATGCACCATTGTGTTGGCGCCATACTAGGGGGCTACCTGCTGGCCCAATGGATACCGCTGGGGGAAAAAGTCTGGAAGTCATGCATGTGGTGCGCACACACCTAATTCGAATGGACATGAGCAACACATCTCGAAGTACAGCAGTTACAGGTAAGTAACCGTCTTATTTATCAAGATTGCTTTGCATTCTAATTCTGCTTTCCGAAATGTTTGTGACCACCTTGGTGCTATCTGCAGATTTTATAAACATACTTTTCTTTCCATTAGCCAAGTCATGAATGAAAATACTGAATAGTACTGCAGTTTCCCACTAAATATACTCTTTCAGTTTGAGAGTGAACTTTTGATCACTATTCTGGGTGTACTGTCTTTCCAGCAGTTGGGTACTCACCTTACAGTAACTTTATCCAGAGATTGTCGTCTGGGACTCTTATCAACAGCCTTACTAAAATCAGGGTATATCATATGTTCTGCTTCCTCCTATCCGGTGGACAGTTGTTCTGTCAAAGAAGGATATTAGGTTGGTATGGCATTTTTTTTTAACTAATCCATGCTGAGTATTCCTTGTAATCCTGCTATTCTATAGGGTTACGTCTACACTGCACAGTTATTCTGGAATAAGCTATTCTGGAATACTTATTCCAAAATAGCTTATTTTGAAATAGCACATCTGCACTTCAAGGAAGGCTCAGTATTAATCTGACGCAGGCTTCTCTAATGTAGACATGCTATCTTGATTTGGAGCCCCAGGAGGAATAACTTAGAAAGGCCCTGGTGAGTGGCAATTTCAAAATAGCAGAAGTGGGACATCTACACATGCTTTATTTCAAAATTGCTATTTCGGAGTAGGCGTTATTCTTCATAGAATGAGTTTACAGAAGTTGGAATAAGCTATCCGTTATTTCAAAATTATTTCAAAATAACAGAATTGCTCTGCAGATGCTCGCATAGTTATTTTGGAATAATGGCTGTTATTCCAAAATAAATTTGCTGTGTGGACACACTTTAGCTGCTTACAAACTGTTTTAACTATTTGTTCCAGTAGCTTTTCAGGTAACAAAGTTAGGTTGGTTGATCTATTATTCCCTGGGTTCCTTTTGTTATCTTTTTTTAAAGACAAGTTCTAAGTTTCTCTTCTCTGAGTCTTTGGCAACCTCACCTGTCTTTCATGAGTTCTCCAAGATAATTGCTTAATGGTTCTGAGAATTCTTCAGTTAGTTCCTTAAATACCTTATAATCATAGAATCATAGAATGTTGTGTGCAATCAGAATACACCTCACTTCATGTGCCTTTGCTTTACATGTGTGTCACTTTAGTAATACTAGTAGGAAAAAAACTATGTGGATGGAAATCAGTGGAACTCTGCCTGTGAATAACAGTAAAGGAGATGTCTCCCAGGACACACATAGAACCCTGGTGGGCCCACCACTGTCCTACCCTATCCTAGTGAAAGTGAGTGAATGTGGGAGAGAGTGAATGAGGCAGTGAGGACAGAGTGAGTGTTGTGGGACCTTGGAGAAGAGATGGAGCAGAGGGCAGAGTGATTTGATTTGGTATGTGTGATTAGATAGTTGTCAATCCTATGACAGCGTAACTAGAGCATGGAGATTAAATGTCAGTCTTTGCTATATGATTTGGTGTATTTAAATTTTTATAATATGTTGTATATGAACCAAACATCTTTCTTACCATTTGTATCCTTTTCTGAGTCTTCTTCTGCAGCTATCTCTACAATCTTCTTTTTTTACACTGCCCGTCTCCTTTCCTGCAGTTTTTCTTTCTCATTTCTTTTTCCTGTTGCCTTAAATTTTTTCCCCTCTCATTTTTCCCTTGTGCTCACTCAGTATTGTCTGTAGAGAATCTACGAGACCCTAATAAGCCTGCGGTTCTGTTTTGTTTTCTGACATCTATGGTATATACCACTTTGCATTATTATTTCAAATAATTATACTGGGAGATTTTTAAATTACTGACTTTGTATTTTTAACATAATTGTGAATGCCCTATTATTCGAAGGGAGTGTGATAACAATAACAGCTGATAGAAACAGGTTTTATTTTTTTGGCTGTTTTTACTGTTTTCCCCAGATGTTAACATTACATTAAAGTTCTGAGCATAGATACGTAATAGCTGTGCTGTTTGTTGTAAAGCTTACTTTTGTGTGAAATATCTGATTTGTCATATGAGAGACTGTGGGGATTTCTTAAGGCTCTAAATGTTCATGAATAATCCTCTTTAATCAAACACGCCCTCAGAACTGTTTATAAAACATGCACGTGGAGAAAAGACATGAAGTAATGCCACAAAGTAATTTGTAATTTTTATCTTGCCGTTGTCCTTCTGCATAGCTGGTCAAAACAATTTGGAACAATTTGTGTTAAGGATCTTAAGAAGTGTATAATTTGTTAATTCCGTAATTGACATGCACAAGTAATTGATAAGGGTTAGCAGTGAAAGCAGTCAGTCCCGGCTCACACCAAGTCCCGGCACCAATCTCAGTATCCAAGGTTACCTGAACCTGCGATATAAAATACCCAATGCTGCAGGAAATTCACAGACCTAGAAATACCTACTAGGTATAGCCAATTACTTGACTATATTTGTGGTTTGATATTAAAAATATTTAAGATACCAAATAGCTAAATGTAGTCAATTTATTAGTAAAAAACAAAGCAGTACAACATGAAAAAGAGAAGTACATTCCATCCTTTTGGCAAAGCAGTCTCTCAGAGCTCACCTTAGATAGAAGGTCTGGTCCCACAGGATGCACTGAAATATTTATACTGTAGTTGTTTCCAAGCTAAAAGAACTCTATATATCATCCAAGATTCAGTTCACCATTCGGCACCTGTTTCTTATCTTGTTTTTCTGTATTATCCAATACCTTCCTTATCTTTGTTTTGGATACTACATTCCAGGTAGCATGAACCGTGGAGGCACTTCCTCACTATTATTCATATATCTCGTTGCCGATATGCATCTGACTGTGCCAGGAATTGAATTCAACTATTTCAAAATGTTAGGGGTACATATATCCTAGCTTGAATGAATAGGAAGGAGTAAACAGTATTCTGGGGAAAACATAATGTGATTTCACAGTTGCACATCTTAGCATAACTACTCAGCATTCATATCTGGTATGTGTACACTGTTAATATTATGTGCAAAATACATATTAATATATTATACCATACCCCTAACAAATACATATATTGGCTAACAGTACCCTTTCCCTAATATTACTTGGGTTCAGTTTTGTGTGTACCAGGTTGCACTTAACGGTCACTTTTTAATTTTTAAATTACCAAATGCATTTTTTGTCGCATTCCTCCTCTATATCTTTTAATAGAAGAAAATAATTACTGAAGTCAGCCCAACTGGTAATTGTTGATGTGGTAAAAGGCAAGGGCTAATTGGAAGTCTTGCATAGAGTAAAGGGGAAAGGTTATAATAATATTTGATACTTACTTTGCTTGGTTATGTGTAGTACTAGCCTTTTTTGGTGATCTGAAAGAAAAACTCAGGAGAGGGAATTTCTCCTGGCCTTTTTTGAAGGATAAATCCAGAACCCAGAAAACAACCTGCGTAACAGGACTGTGTGCGGTGAAGCTCCTTACCAGCTGCAAAAGAGAATTCCCCTCCAAAGCTCTGGAGTAGGAGCAGAGTTTCTAGGGCTCTGGTGCAGTGGGGAGGAATAGCCAATGGATGCCATGTAATGTCAGATTCTCCACTTCCACTCTCCCACACAACTTACCCAGCTACATATTGAAGTGCTATGTGAGTCCCTGTGTAGCTGATCTGGTCTGACATATAGTGAGTATAGACACACTGTGTTGAGCTTCCATCATCCTGATTCTTTTTGGAGCAGAACTACAACTGTTTGATTGGGTAATGAACTCTGCAGCTTGGGTGATGGGTATCACATATATTAAATTCTAATTAGTTCTTTATTTTAGAAATGCATGCTTTTATATGATTTGGAATTAGTAATGGGGTTGTTAAAGTTAACTGAGAACTCACAAGAGTCTCATGTTTATAATATTTTATAAATATTTTTTCTTTTTCATCTGCATTCTAAAAGCTAAATGTTGAACAGTCATTTCCATATCTCATTCTACCTTCATTATAGGAACGATAATAATCATGATTTTTTTTTGCTATTGTTAATATCAGGTCCCTGGAGATTTGAGTCAGACATCTGAAGACCAGAGTTTGTCGGATTTTGAAATGTAAGTTTGCAGTAAATGCGGATGTGAAATTTTGTGTCTCTATACTAGGTGTGTGGGAGTGGAGAAAAATAATCAAATCTAATATATTGCTTTCCTTACATTTTTTTCCAATAAGTGAATCACCAGTTGGGATATTTTGTTTTGGAAATAATGCAGCTATCTTTCAGAATCTTTGTCCTGTTTCGATTTTTTTTTTTTTTTTAAGTCTTGGGACAGAAAAAATTCAATTTTATGCTGCATCTGAACATCCTTTGGCAGCTTGTCTCAGTTTTCAGTTGGATTTTATAGTCTGCTAATAGTTCAGCAGCAGTTGTGACCACCTAAATCCTAGTGGGAATTCTTGGAATGGTTAATCACATAACAGAAAATTATTTCTTTCTTTTGCTTTTATTTTGCAGTGCTCTCTTGTAATTATTTATTCGCTGCTGGAGAAGATGAGCATTGGTGTACCATGTTTTTTAATGCAAAGATTGTAAAAAAATCCGGAACATATATAATTATACTAAAAATTCCACATTTTGGCCTGAATTATTTTAATGTGTGATTTTCTGGGGTTTAATCCTTGTAAGCCTAAAATCCATATATCTAGCTGATCCTTTTTCAGAGGAGAAGACTGAAGTGCTGTAAAGCTCCTTACCAGCTGCAAAAGAGATCTTATGTATCTTAAAGAATTTAGAACTAAAATGATAGTGTTTAAAGGGCCCTATTTTTCTCATGATTGAAATTCTATTGTTTTCTGAAAATACAAAACTGTTTAAAATACTTTTTGGCTCCACATATTATTTTTAAAATAATATTGATCTGAGAAAAGACTTGCAAGTAATCAGACTCTTAAGAATAAAAACCACCATGCTGGCTGAGACCAATGGTCCATCTAGTTCAGTATCATCTCTTCCAACAGTGGCCAATGATTAAGGCTGGGAGTTTTTCATAGAGGTCACAGAAGTCTCGGATTCCATGACTTTCTGGGACCTCCATGATATCTGCAGTGGCATGTGTGGCTGGGCCAAGAAGTCCCTGGGTGAGCCATACTGGCCGCTGCTGGGCAGTGTCAGGCCACTGTGCCCCTTCGTCTCAGCAGTAGTAGGAGTTTGTGTGTGGAAGGGGGCTTAGGGTTGGGGGTTAGAGCATGGAAGGGGAGAGGGTTCTAGACAGTGCTTGCTTTGCGGACTCCCTAAAAATGGTTATATGTGCCTCCTTTAAGTCTCAGGTGGAGACATGGTCAGATTGCTCCAGGCACTGCTCCCGAAGCTCCAATTGGCTGTTGTTCTCAGACATTGGGAACTACAGAGCTGGCACTCGATGCAGGGGCACGGAATAGTCCCAGTGTTTATCTTTCGTCATATAGAAGTTGTTCCATATTGGAACCATTTTTGTTGCTCTTCTCTGTACTTTTTCTAATTCTAATATATCTTGTTTTAGAAGGATCAGAACTGCCCACAGTATTCAACATGTGGGCCTACTACATATTTATGTAGACACATTTGATATTTCCTATTTTATTTTCTATCCCTTTCCTAATGGTAGCTGACATACTGTTACTTTTAGGTATAATAACTAAGCACAAAATATTCAGGCAAAATTATGAGTTTCCAACTATTCACAAAGTTTTGGTTAAGTTGCTCACTTTGGACATTTTGCAAACATTGGAGGGAGACACTTTGTGGCTTTATTTTAATATTTAAAGATAATTCCCTATTTTAAACGTCTCTCTTCCTTTGCACAGATCAAATCGTGCCCTTATAAATGTTTGGATTCCCTCAGTCTTTCTCCGTGGAAAAGGTGCTAATGCATTCCATGTTTACCAGGTAAGTAATGTGTCTTTAAGTAATTATATTTGCAAGGGGATTCCCTAAGTGAAATGATTAAATGACGATCTTCTAAAATATTCTAAGATGAATCATAAACTGAGGGGCCAGACTTTGAACACTTATCTACATTGGTTATACCTGTACTTTTGTGAGTAGCTCACTGAAGCTACTTAACCAGAGTTACACTTGTATGTACTTACAGGTTGGGGGGAGGGATAGCTCAGTGGTTTGAGCATTGGCCTGCTAAACCCAGGGTTGTGAGTTCAATCCTTGCAGAGGCCACTTAGGGATTTGGGCAAAAATTTGTCAGGGATGGTACTTGGTCCTGCTGTGAGGGCAGGGGATTGGACTCAATGACCTTTCAAGGTCCCTTCCAGTTCTAGGAGATAGGCAATCTCCATTTATCGATCTTAATAACTCAGTAAAATGGTGGTGTAGTGACTGTAAGAAGACAATTCAGTGTTCAACAGCAACTCTTTCTCTTACAAGTACACAAACATGTTGACTTAACTATTGGAAGGATTAGTAACCAGAAAACCAGGGCCATCTCTGTAAATTGTGTCAGAGATTCTTAACTTTTACCTTTATAGGCACCAGGAGGGGACAGAAATGACTTCTGTTCAGCACTTACCACAAAAATGTTTTTGGCACAGTAAAAGTATTTAACTGTCTATTTTGGTTATTAAATAAAACTCTAATGCAAAACTTCTACTATTTGATAGTTCCAGTATAAGAGTGTTATCAGCAGAGTTAAAGTATTAGGGTTACTCAGGTAGAAAGTATTATCTCAGGTAGAAAGGTATAGCAACTAAGCCTTTTTTGCATATGTTCAAATATTTGTTTTAATTCTGCAGTCAGAGTCTAACCACTTTCCCCCTTTAGTTTTAAACTTGTTTACTTTTATTGAGATTTCTAGTTAAAATGGTTCAGGCTTTCTCCGAAGAGTACAGAGAGAGCAGTTTATCTGAACTAAAACAAAAAGACACCAAACCATATTACTGAATTAAAATGATATATCTTTGCTGTTTCTATGTAAATTTAGATAAAGTGATGTTCACAATTGTTGTGTCTTGTGGAGTCTTCTGATTGTAATGCAACAGGTATTACTATTATGGTGATGTTTTGCATTATGTAAACCTGTTCTTCATGGAAATGGAATTCTTGTCTCTTTATTACTTCCCAATTCTTTCCAAGGTTCCAGTGTCTTAAGATGTTTTCTTGGTTTTCCTTCTTAAAGGAGCACATATATATTCTTAGAGAAAGATTTCCAGATATGCTCAAGTCCCATTGTCAGAAGTAACTTAGGTACTTGTCAAGTATCAGAGGGGTAGCCATGTTAGTCTGAATCTGCAAAGGTGGTGAGGAGTCCTGTGGCACCTTATAGACTAACCGAAGTGTTGGAGCATAAGCTTTCGTGGGCAAAGACCCACTTTGTCACATGCATCTGTGGGTTAGTCTATAAGGTGCCACAGGACTCCTCATCGCCTTGTGTCTCATTGAAAGTCAATAGGACATAAGCATCTAAGTGCCTGAACCATTTCTAAAGATGGGACCTAGGTTTCCACTTAAGAAAATTTTATCCTGGGCTTTTAGTCTGTGAGCTTTCCAATATTGTATTCAAACATTTATTTCCTGTGAACAGTTAAACTTAGTTATCCTATAATATCTGCAGGTTTTATATGCCTTCTGTACTTTTCTTATATCCAATATCTGTAAAACCCAGAGTGCTACACTTTACTTTTTTTACTGCTTGTTTCAAAGAGAATATTAGAGATATTTTATTAAATGAGTCTTTAGTAATTGAACTACCAGGATGTTTTTTCAGGAGAGGCAGATATGGAACAGTAGGAAGAACTGTACAACAGCAGATGTTTCTCAAAAAAAATCCTAAAACCTATTAACAGGAATGACTATTTTTGGTATAAAAGACCCAGTGAAAGATATGATATTTCATGCTCATCTAGAAGAAGCAGTTAAACATTTGAATTCATACAGATTCTCTTCAAAGGGTGAGATTCAAGCTGGATAGACAGCACTCAAAGAGCAATTTGTTTACATGTTCAGTTTTAGTGCCTGACAAGTACTATTCTATTGTTGAGAACAAGACCTTTAAGTTCTTCCACAGAATCTCTTTAAAAAAATCTAGATAGTTCATCTATCAAAAGGCAGAATGTTCATCTACCTTAAAAGAGTTCATCTACCTTAAAAGAGTTGTTTTACTTTATTCTTGACGTGTTTACTTTCTGAAACCACTTAATAGTTTTCTGTCTCTGGATGTTATAGACTAAATGAGACAGACTCACAAAAGTAAGTGGTTATATGTGAGATGAGTTTTGTAGTATTCCTGACAATGTAAAGCCCCTTGAATGTCCTTCCCATTGGACATTTTTGAGCTGAGCATCATTGAGCCTGAGTGCTAACCTTGCAGTCCAGATTGATGGCAAGCACATACCTACTGAGTACCAAATTGTTTTTAAAAACTTAAGTACATTTCCCATTCTTTCAGCTTTGGCAGTAGGATTACTGATGTTGAGAAATGACATATAACAGTCAGAACTGCTGTAAAGCATTATTTTTTAATCTCTCTAACAATGTTTATGATCTCTTCCTAAAGACATTACTTTGAATCTTATTCTTTTCTCTGTCCCTCTGCGTATAATTAATTTCAGCATTTGAGCAAGCTATAGTTTTTCTTATTTTATAGTTTCTTAAGAGAAGTCCAGAAATTGTTCCATCTTCTTTCTTTGTATCTGAGGACTGCTTCTGACAGCATTGGGTTTGTTGCCTGTAGGGAATAGATTTCCACACAGCAGAACAGCTCTCCCTCTCCCCTTTTTGCGAATCAGAAATCTTGTTATTCAGTAGGTAAATCTTGGAGAAGATAAAATAGCAATCACACATAAATAAAATAGCAATCACACATACGCATTCTCTATAGTGAAATATTCAGTAGAAATATTCTAATTAATAACTACTGTAACTGTTGAGATTATCTTTCCTTTTCTTTATGACTGGCAGGTGCCTGTAGCCTGTGTTTTGCATTTTATTAGGCTTTTTCTCCTCATCTGGCTTGATAAGAAAGTTACTGTGACATAGTGAGGTGTAGTCCAGACCAGTGGGAGGTTGTGTCCCCCCTACCTGGTAACCTGTGGTACGTAGCAATGCCTTATTACAGCTCTCAAACTAAACTGCTCACAAACTGCTTTCCAGCATGCAGGCTACTGCTAGGTGTGTTTGTGTAACTGCAGTGTCCAAGTCTCACCCTGGCTCTCACCTAGCTTGGTTATACTGCAAGGTGACCCCAAAATATATATAATCCCAGATTTTTCCAGAAATGTATATGTTGTACTGTCCAGCTGTTATGCTTAAAAGAAGCACACGGGATCTTTTTCGGGGGATAAGGCAACATGCCGCATTTATTGATATTACTGTATAACGAAGTAGTATATGCATTTACATACACATTCACACATCCTTTTGATGGAATAGTTACCAGTCTGTTGCTCGACCCAACTTATTGGCCAGATAGGTCAGGTGTGAAGGAGGGAGCCGGGTTCGTGTCAGTCCGGACTGGTATGCCTCTTGGTCTTGATCTTAGCAGGACGGAACCTGAAGAATCATACAAGATGGCCCATCTTTTATAGGATTTTCCTTCTATGTAAGTCCATGCATTTTGCCTCGTAAGGTCTTAATCAGCCATTCAGCATCAATCAATCTTCCTACAACATGTGCTTATCAGGAAGAAGTTGTTCTTACAGTCATTTGATATATTTGATATCCATATGCTGATGACCCCTTGCAGGAAGAAGTTGTTCACATAGTCATATATTGACAACCCTTCGGGGGTGTTGTCCTTCCTATAAAAGTTGTGATTGATTCCCTATCAAAGGATGCTTGTCACTAGCTTGAGGGTTCATCAGTCTGCCTGGGTAGTCTGCATCTTCAGTGTGCTTTCACTTTGTTGATTATTATTTGGTACTTCTGAGTCTCCGGCTCCTCCTCTGACCATTTGAGCATGCAGTGGCCTTCACACTTATCTCTTCTAAAACATCCTTTCTCTCATTCACATTTCAACATTAAACTTCTTTCTATCTACTACTAACATCACTATGTATTACAGTATTCCATCCTTTCATTTTAACATGCTAACATCAAACAAAGCTGGAGCTAAGTTAACAAAGCTGCCTGTCTGAGGCCTACATCTTGTATTTAAGTTTAATGCAAACTTTTGCTATAACATACATTTATTGCAGCTAACTTCTTAGTTACAAAATTCCAATTCCAGTGCTACACAGTGCTTTCCTAGACAGTTCCAATATATTAGGTCTAACAAAAATATATGAGGTCATGAGCTTTTGTGGGTTAAACCCACTTCCTTAAAGGGAGTTATCCAGACACTTCCATTTAAACACACTGGATTGGATAAAACAATCAGGCAATTTTAAGTACAATGAGAGAGATTGAACATGAGAATAAGCATGGGCAACAGAACAAAAAATTATTCAAAGAAAAATCAAGATAAACCACTTTCTAATAGGGTTGTTAGATATTCGTTAATTTAATATTTGTGTAACTGCACGAAATCTTATCGGTTACATGATTATTCGATGGTCCTTGGGGGTGGCAGCCAGTGCGCTCCTGGCTCCACTCCTGGTGAGCCCCTTTCCATTCTGATAGAGAGGCAGCTGTCTGGGGTGGCAGGCAGGAGCCAATTCATGAGGCGAGCCAGTTAAAAAACGTGCTCCCCACGCATACCGGTTCCTGCCTGCTGCCCTGCACTGCTGCCTCTCATACAGAGGCAGCTGCGCAGCACAACAGCAACATCTGTCCGCAGTGGACCTGAGCTCCCCATAGACAGAGACTGCATTGTCATCCCAAGGAGCAGCCTCTGTCCGTAGCAATCCCAAGCCCATCGCAGACAGACGTCGCTCTGCGTTAGCAGCCCTGTCTGTGAGGGGCTCAAGTTCCCTACAGACAGAGGCTGTGCCATCATTTCACAAAACAAGCCCTGTCAGAGCAGCATGGGGGTGGGAGGTGCAGGCAGTTCTGCGGGATCCAGTGGTCATCGGGAGCCAGCTTAAAAGCTGGCTCCCCATGGGCACCAGTTCCTGCCTCCTCCCCCCCCTTGCTGACTCTGACACAGCAGCAGGAGGGAGGGGAGTGTGTGTAGTCCTTTGGATTAACCAATAAGTTCAGGCTTATTGGTTAATGGTTTAAATGACTATATAATAACATCCCTACTTTCTAATGTTAAATTTGGCTAAACTTATTTCAAGGTAAAGCTCTTACCAAGTACTCTCAACAGCATTACTGACCAAATTCTCAGGTCAGAACTCTTTTCCTAGCATCAGGGATAGGGAGTGCGAGAGGGAGGGATCCCTTGGGATATTAGCTCTTCCTTTTTATAATTTCAGGACCCCTTTTGAAAATCATTTTCAGCTGAGAATCAAGAGACAATGAGTTTATCTGGAAGGATGCTCTTTGCTAGGTTTTTTCACCTATGTGAATGAAAAACCTTTGTTTTCTCCCTTCCTGCTTGATGACTCTGTTTATTAAAAATTAAGAGAAGCAAACAGGTCAGTTTAGGGACTACAATAGTCTTCAGTCCCCTGTCAAGACACAGGGTTTGTCTTATCTAAACCATCCGAGACATATGGCTTCCACAACTCCTTCAACAGTCCATTCCATTGTTCTACTGTTCTTACACTTTGGACATTTTTATACATTATAGGGGGAGACTTATATCTTTACACACATCGATGCTACCGTTTTACTGTGATATTACTGATAAGCAAGGTATGAGTTTTCAAATGATATCTCACAAGGCAGACTTTGTACAGGTTGATCGTCTCTAGTCCGGCATCCTCTGGACCAGACTGGTGCCATACCAGAGAAATTGCCGAACCTCAGGAAGTCAACATTCTTTAGCAGCATTACTAACACTTCCACTGCTTACAGGGCTCTTAGAAACATTTAGGTATAAATTACAGCTAAATAACAGCACAGATCACTGAGCACTGGGACTAGTGGCTGCAAACCAACTTTATGGGATGGTGGAAAACATGGACACACCCATGATTAAAAATCATGTCAGACCATGGATGTTGCCAGACCAGACAGTTCTGGACTAGAGAGGTTCAACCTATACAAAGATTATTACAGTATTATGTTGGATGTTAAGACAGAAGTTATTAAAAGGAAGCATTTTAACCTAAAAAGAATTTTTTTAAATTTGTGCTATCCACTTTGGGATACAGTTTATAAACAAAAATGGGGTTTTTTTTGCCTGAGATTACCAGGCAAGCGATGCTGTTTTTGCACAATTTCTGCCTGTGCACGTCGGCGG
>JANRFK010001605.1:21971990-21984299 GCA_030068395.1 Apalone spinifera
TATTACATTCCTAACAAATTATATTCTAAAGGGGCAATAATAATAAATCTAAATATTTAAACATTTAACAATCTTAACTAATAATAATAAATCTAAACACTTATCAAGCTTGATAACACTAAATCTAAACACAAACTTAAGTTGTGGGGAACAAATTATGGGGAGTCACTTCCACTTGGGGAATCATTTTTAATACTTTAATATGTTATCCCTACAACACTCCCCTGAACAAGACCATCGACAGTGGGGAAGGCAAAGCCCCAGGGCCCTGCTATTTAAATTGGCCTGGCAGGCTAGGTGGCAAGGATAGCCAAAGCCCCAGGCCCTTTAAATTGCCACCGGATGCTTGTAGAGCGCAGCCCGGACGGTGTTGAGTGAAGCTGAAGTCTGGCTGCCCTGCCCCTTCTGAGGGTCTGTGAATCAAGCCTCCCTGCCCCTCCACCTCTCCCCTTCCTCCCTCCCTCCCCTCCCCCCACACATACCGCCCAGGGCCTGGCGAAGTCTGTGGCCAGTCCTATCCCAATTCTATTGTTAGGGAGCGTATTTCCTCCTCTACCCTCAGGAATCAGGGCCAGGAGTAGAAGCTGGGACAAGGCTGGGCAAGGGCAGGGGCTGGAAGAAAAGTCACGGCTGGAGCAGTGCTGGGGGATTAGCAGGGCTGTGTGATACTCCTTTGCTTCTCCCTGTGATCCCCCCACCTCCCCACCCCCAAACATTCCTCTGTGCTCCTGTGAGGGGTTATACCCCACTGTTTGGGAAACTCTGCTCTAAACTAACTTTCTGTTCCATTAGACGTGTAGAGCAATTACTCTTTCTTTTTATTCCTTGAAATTTTTCAAATACATTATGTTTTTGAAAGCCTAGACATTTTTCTTTTTCCTTACCCCTCCTACTCTCAGTGGCCTTTCACTTTGGGAGATCTGGGTTCATAGTCTGACTAGATTCAAATTAAAAAGATGTTTGATCTGATTCTAATTGTGACTAGACAGCTTTCCACATCAGAGTGGATTAATTAAAATCATGATTTAAATTGACAAGCAAGAAACGTTGATTTAAATAATCAGTTTTAATCTTGTTTGCATTTGTACTTTTTCATTATTTTCCTAAGGAAAGTGTGATTCTTATTGGTTGGTAGCAATTAAAATGTTGATTTGCAACTGAATATATCATTCATACTAAATTTGGCATTTCTTTATGCTAACCAGGAGAATACATGCATTTATTTAAGAGATTTATATAGCTTAATTTACATTTATTCAGTTTCTTAATGTTTACATTTTTATGTTAGAAAATGGTGAATCATGCATTTCTTGTTCCTGGATTAATTTTTTTACTTGTGACTTGTGTCAAGATTTAGATGGATGGAAATTGAGATTCAATTAAAAGCACAAAGACAGCATTTGAAATTTGTTTTTTAATTATTTAAATAAAAGTACCTTAAATTGCTGGATACATTTAAAAATCCAAACATTATCAGAACATGTTTCACATTTAAAACTTAACTTTTTTATTTAACAAAGGAAATATTATCTGTAGTTAGTGAACTGAACTGTTTGTTTCTGATTACCAGGTCCGTCAAGATTTTATAGCTACTGGATTTCATCCTCTAATACCCAGTTCTATTCATATATTAGAAGAAGAAAATAATCTCTCCTGCTTTCTAACTCCCATTTGCTTTCTTAACTTTGAAAGAACTGAACTAGGTAAATAAACTGAGAATGAAGAAAATATTTTCTCTATTCGTGTAGAAGTCACTACTGCAGTCAAAAGCTATTATTTAGTTATGGCAGAAATTCAGAAGATGGACAGGAAACACTGGATGTGGTTTAATTAAGCCACAACTTTATTCCTCAATGTCCGGGAGTAGTTAGCAGATAAGATTGTACAGAGCAGGTAATTCCAGTTTTATAATTACTACAATATACCCACAGGGCTGCTGGCAGCTCTTCCTTCTAATCACCTCCAGCAAACCCATTGCTGTGTTCTGCACACTCCTCCCTCAAATTAGAGTAAAGGGGACTATACTGTACAAATCATAGGCACTCCTACATCTCCACATCCCCCACCCCAGTCCATTTAATTCCTTTAAAGAATGCCTTTTTTTAATCCATTCCAATTTCCCAGTAAATTTTATCTTATCTCTTTGACCATTTCTGGGCCTTAACAAGTTAAATCCATGGTCCACTTTGGTCAATTTCACACTCATAGGATTTAAAAAATCTTAAATATCATGATTTCAATTTTTTA
Source organism: Apalone spinifera (assembly GCA_030068395.1). Classification (NCBI taxonomy): domain Eukaryota; kingdom Metazoa; phylum Chordata; order Testudines; family Trionychidae; genus Apalone; species Apalone spinifera. The sequence goes on from JANRFK010001605.1 coordinate 21,974,238, forward strand.
AAATCTGAAATTGCAGCATTGTAATTGTAGGGGTCCTAATCCAAAAAAGCAGTTATGGGGGGGGGGAGGGAGGGCAGGCAGTTGCAAGGTTATTTTAGGGGGGATTGCGATACTGCTACTTTTACTTTTGTGCTGATGCTGGCAGCAGTGCTGCCTTCAGGGCTGGGTAGCTGGAAAATGACAGCTGCTGGCTGGGAACCCTTCTCTTAAGGTAGAACCACCACCAGTAGCAGCACAGAACTAACCAGTGGCATGGTATATTATTGATACCCTTAGTTTTGCACTACTGCTTTCAGAATCAGACCCTCGGTCAGCAGGCATTATCTCCAGCCATCCAGCTCTGAAGGCAGCGCAGAGATAAAGATGGCAGTCCTACGATCTGCCTAAAAAAGCCTTGTGACTTCCCCTGCAACTACCTTTTGAGTCAGGAAACCCAGTTTAAGAAACTCTGGTCCCCCCCTTTTCCCTAGTATCGTATAGAGGGGAAGCACACAAAAAACAAGATTTCATGGGGGGGAGACCACGGCCCATGACACATTTTTCATGGCCATGAATTTTCTATAACCGTATCCATTCCCTACAGAGTAGATACCCTGGATCTTCAACCCAAATTTTTATGCGTTACAATATCATAGCTCAGTCCCTGTTTCATTCTTTGTCCCACTTTGGATTTCCAGCACACTGGTAGGAAGATGAAAAGAACAACCCTGCCTTGGCCTCTTGGGTGGTAAGGGAAAATATACTCCTCAGCCCCCTGAAGGATTTTGATGTAATGCCCACAGTGGATCGTGATGAAACTTCGTACTTCAACTACTTCAGTGTATGGGAGGAAGGATACTGTTCTGCCTAGCCCAGGGTTGAGTCAGATCAGTTGGCATGGAGCTGCCTCTGGGCAGCAGATAACTCTTAGAGGAGCAACACACCTTCTTCAAGAAGCCAGACCAAAGGTTCCCACTGTTTTGTGTGTGATTAGAGTCATTTTAAGACTTCAACAAACTGATTCCAGGCATTTACATAGTGATTTCCACCAGTGGCTTTACTTTCTTCAATATTTTCAAAATATAGTTTAAAATTATCTTAATAATTATAAGTATAGACTTTAATATAGTTATAATTTAATTTTGAATAGGTTTAAAAAAAAACTGAAATGAACTTTAATCCACGTTTATTTTAAAAACATACAAACATAAAATTAACATGGATGTAATTTAAATAAAAATCTTATTTTTAACTTTGAAAAGTAATCAATTTTTATCCACATTAGTCCATATTACTATGTTATATCAGAACTGTAGAGAGGCGAGGACAGAATATATGTTGAACATTAGATAACATTAGCTAATGTCTCCTTATTTGGAGACCACCAAGTTGAAGTGTATAAGTGTGAGAATTCCTAACTACATAGGTATCATCACCATCATCATCATCATTAACAACAGCAGCAACCATGGGCTCAATGCCCGTTGGTGTCCGATGCTTCCCTCAATATTTCTTTCCATCTTTCCCTGTCCAGTGAGAAGTGGCTTAGTTTCTGTAGAAGCTTTGCTATAATTTATAAGTTGGTGCAAGAAGTGTGCAGAGATGCGTATGTGTAGCAACTGGCCAGTTTTCCTTCTGTTTTTTGCTTCCTCCCCTTTGTTATTTCTTTGTTTCTCAATCCAGGGTAGTTGTCCTTTCACCATTACTGAAGGGTCAACACTAAGGAAGCTGAAATAGATCTTTGTAAACAGACTCATACAGAGTTCGTAAAGGACTCCAGTAGGAGCATGAGCCCTCCTTATTCCCTGTTGTTAGTCTAAGGTTCCCCAGAACCTCCCTCATTCAGAATGACTTAAAACAGAAAAGTAAAGCTGTTGAACAGTAGTACATTTTAGTAGGTCACCCCTGAATAGACTGTACGAACAATTTTTGGACAGTAAAATGAGGCTTACAAAATGTGTGATTTAAGCCTTCAATTAGGGCTTGTCTCGAAATAGTAATGCTTGCCTGGAGTGAATTATTATTCAATGAAAACAATCTTTCGAAGACTTTAGGAAACACAGATGTTATATTCTTCTTACCATACCTGCCATATAAGAGTTTAAATTTAAATGTGATGGCTGCATGCATTTCATATTCATACAGCTCCTGGTGTGTTTTTTCTCTTTTATTACTTTTCTGAATTGATTACAGAATGCATGGTAATAGCAAAACTATAATATTGATTTATTTTAAGCAATAATGCCTTTATTTTATCGAGAGTTCCTTTTTTGAGTACAAGGGCCACTTAATGAAGAATAAAAAAGTAAAAAGAAAAACCCAAGAAGCTGAGAGGAAAATTATTAGTAATGATACTGGATATTTCTTATGGCTCCACAGCTAGGAGTCCAAAATATAAACATACTGCTTTGTTTCTTACGCCAGCTGTAAAAGGACTTGAAATAGTAATCTTGTTTTATGTAAAGTAGGCTTCATACTTACAAACCATATGTCTGACATCCTTTGCCATTCTGCCTAAAAATACTATCTTCCACCAGATTGATTTTTCAAGGATGTTATACTCTCTGTAAACCTGTCCATTGCTTTTGTGCTTATAGTGTATTTTCAACAAGTTTAAAATAGTTTAGGAATACAGCATGGTCCTAGAATACATTATAATCTGTCCTTCAGGAACCAATGGAGTTAGTGTGGTATAAATTCAGTTTTAAGTTTGACATGCTTTAGTTTTCTCACTGAATTTTCTACTTCATTTACTGTTCCCATGCACAATGCAAGAGATCTTCAGCTGATAAATCAGTTTAACTCTGATTTCATTAAGTTGCTAGTTTACCCCCTGAAGATCTGGTTCCATATATGCAGTATATATTAAACAGATGTAGCCAAACTAAGGAATAAAGAGTTCATTAGAATACAGGAGTAGGTGTTTATATAATTCCGTCACAGTATTCCCAGAAGGAAAAATTATTTATTTTATCCCAGGAAAGCTGACTATACATCGTTCACATATGAAACATAGAACACTTTCAAAAGATGATCCAGTGTAATATGTGTGTGAAAAATCCCAGTTTGAAAGGAACTAAAAAATAAGCTCCTGTTACAACACTTGAAAAAATTTGAACTTTTGTTGTTGTTGTTATTTATGTCATCAGCTATTACACATTGTGTTTTTCTACAGCAGACCAAATACAGTCTAGCAGTAGACTGCTGTGCAAGAAAGAGTACAGCACTTCAATTCAGTAGGTGGCTGCTTTTCAGTTGTTGTTGAGAGGTTCAATTTTGTTTTTCAAAAACTCAGTAATGAATTAGATGGGTATAGGACTGGTTGAAGTATAAACATACTTGTTAAATCTCTGAGCTTGCACCTTTAAATTACTTGATTTTTTAAAGAACATTTTTGATGTTTTGTGTTTTAATTAGCTTTAGGGGCCCTAACAATTGTTTAATAAGCCAATGCACATAAGAAATACCTGTCCTTCTCCCCCACAACATAGCAACATCCTCATGCAAGAAAATTAACCAACTGGTAATTCAAACTACATAAATATTTTGCCCAACCCAAAGAACTCATTGCTTGCATAGCCCTTTCCCAAAGCCCTGTTATATGAAAGATATTCACAGCATAAAAGAGAGACTGTGAGACCAATGCAGTAAACTCCAGAGTCAGTGTTTCTGACTGGTGTGCTATGGCGCTTTTGCTGACTACTACTGTGTTCTTTGCATCAGAGTAAGAGGAAATAACTACAGTAGACATCATATATTGGCAATGCAGTTGTTTTAAAATGATTTTTATAAATCTATATAGCTCTTAATGCAAATTGTCCAATTACATCTGTATCCCTCCTCAAACATGCTGTCTGCAACTCATAGGACTTTCCCAAATAACATTTTTTGAAAGATAGTTGGACTGTTCTTCGTGGAGCAAAGAATGTGACCTTTATCAAATGCTGAATCTTGTTTCAAAAAGAACTTTTATGCTATTTTTTTCATCCCTACTCACTCAAAAAAGGGGTCACCTGGATTATGGTAATGGTTCTGAATTCCACATTAAACTGAAAATGGTCCCATGTTGTGGCTGCCTGTTTTGCTAACAGAAATGAATTGCAGACAACTAAAGCATACAGTAGTCCATTATCTTTTATTAATGGAATAATAAGTCATGCAAAAGTTGCTATAAAACATACATAATCAGTGACAGAGAGATTACCATTTTCTTAGTATGCCTTCCCTTACAAGTAATTTAATATCTTGCTCAGGGCCTGATGAAAATTACAGGCTCTTGTCACATCTGAATTAGGTTTTCTGGAGAAAGTATTTCTGATAAATTGCAGAGAATAACAGGAAGAAAAAAAGAAGTGTCATCAAGAGAGTCATGACCTTCTTTGGACCTGAAATATCATATCTGTGTCTTTGACATTATCAAATGAGAAATTTATAATTATTATCAAGTCTTGCATTCTTTGAAATGCTTTTGAATAATTGTGAATAAACTTTGCATATATGGCACACAAAGAACTTTTCAAATGTCAGTTAATATTCATGATATGATGAAGTATATTAGCAGTTTTATAGATGATTAAAGTGAAGCAGGTATTAACTAACAGATACATGGCACATGTTTACAGTATAACGATCCTGTCATTACCAAAAAAGGTGTAATCTGTTTTGATTACTATTTGGAATGGCTGGTTCCACGCATATAAGATACCCATCTTCTATACTGAGCAGGAATGCAGTGGTATGTTGACATTTTCAATGAGGGCTGAGATGAACAGTTTAAAATGCAGGGCTAAATTCTAGCTTTATTTGAATGGAATTTCAGCTCAAATTTGGGCAGAATTCACTGAGTTTTGGCTTTCCAAGGGAGTGAAGAGGATGTAGGGAATCCCCTTTTTTATCTGCCTTGTGGACCCAATACGGGAAACAATAATACTGCAGTGCTGATATTCCATGCATGCAGGTAATGAGAGATGGAATGGCACAGAAGGGATGTTCTGCTACTCAGGAGGGGTGTTCATGGAGTTGTGGACATAGCTCCTTCCCTAAATGCATCTTCCAAAAACCAGAGCCTGACCTGGAGAGAGCACACATCATACCCTTTTAAGGTGTAATAATTGGTGCTTCTCAGTGAATTTTTCCAGTGTCTTGGAGGCATTCTACCCACTTCCCTCTTAAGGTAAGATTCCTCAAGCACATCTCTGGAAAGCACCCCAGCAAGCCCCTTACTCTGAGATAGAGTGTCAAGCCCTGTAATACTTTAATGGCATTTAATGTCCTCTCCTATTGAAAGAGTTAGTGGAACAGCATTGTTATTTTAAAGCCTGTTACTGCTAATTTTAGTCTTGGCCATAGATCTTTGACTCATTTTTTGGGGAGTTATCTTCCCCAGCTCTGAATCTTCATTTCTTTATTTATTAAGTAACATTATACTGTCCTCTATGTTAATCATTTCATTGATCGTTGGATATGGATATAGCATTTTAACAGTACTAAGAGGAGAAAAAGCTTAGTAGGAAATATATTTCTTTAGAAACAAGAAATAAGGCTAGGTTTTTTGTTTTTTTGGGGGGAAAAATTGTTTTGTTTTGTTTTTCTTTTTGAGGAAATAAGGTATTGATCCAGATGTGAGTATAAAGAGAAAATCATACATTTATAGTTCTCCTTGGGGATGTGGCTCACCAGGATTAGATCCTATAGCAGCATTCTTGACTGTTGTGTCTCATAAAATAATCCTTACTTTGGTAGCCTCATCTTTTCTCTCTTCCTCCCTTTTCCCACTAATTTTTCCCTTTTTCAAAGGACGAGGCCCTACCTCCCTCTGATAAGAAATCTTTCATTTTCTGTCTGATTTTTGTTTCTTACAGGCTTACAAAATGTAAAGTAAGCGCCTTATGTGCTTAAAGCTTTTTGTCAATCATTTTTTTACTCTCTTATCCTGTGTTTTAAAGGTCTACAGTACTTCAAGTGTTACCTTGTTCTTCGAGTGATTATTCATGTCGATTCCAATTCAGCGTGCACGAACCTTGGAAACTTTTCCCTTAGCAGCTCCCGTAGAGTCGGCTGTGGAGACCCCTAGAGTGGCGCCACTGTCAGTGCATATATATCACTGTCGACCTTCCCCTCCCTCAGTTCCTTCTTATCATCCGTGGCGACGTTGAACTGTGGCTAGCTCTTGCTTAGCAAGTGCCTAGTCCCTAGCAGTAGCTCTCATTTTTCCTGGTCTTCACTTTGTTTTTCTCTGTGATAAAGATCTTCAAGCAAATAAAAGGACTGTGGGCAAGTGCCCAAGCATTTAGTCCTCGAGGTGCCAGGACATGCCTAATGCCTCAGGCTTTAAAGCGTGCACAACTTGCAAATGCCACATGCCCAGCACTGACCCACACAATATGTGCCTTCACTGCCTGGGTGAACAACATCACACTGAAAAGTGCAAGATCTTTTGAAGCTTTAAGCCCCACACTAGAAAGGACAGGGAGCAGGGGCTCCAACAGCTCCTGATGGAAGCAGTGCTAAAACCCCCTCAGGCTGAAAAATCGGGAGCCATCTTGGTACAGAGTGCCCCGGCTTCAGTAAGAGGTATGGTGCAGAAGCCAAGCACAGCAGAGGACTCTCGGCACCAAGGTTCTCTGGCACCGAAGACAGCGGTGCCGAGACATAGATCTACCTCACCAGCACCACGGGGCAGGAGAGAGGACAGCCAGAGATCTGATAGAAATCTCAGAGGCTGAGGTATTCACAGTGCGTGACAAACCACCGGCACCTCTGGGACCACACCACTCATAGGAAAAGCCAGCTATGCTCCGTCAAGCATAGTCCAGAGAACTGTACCAGGACAGGTCTTCTTCCTCAGAGGGTCTCCCATCACCGGTGCACCATCCTCCACTACCCACATGGCAAGAGAATCCGGCACTGAGCACTGGACCGGCACCGAGGGATTGACGCTCGGCGCATGGATCAGTTTCCTGATCAAGGTCACAATCCGGAAGTCCAATGCGCCACTGCCCTTTCAGGACTCATTGGCACCGGTATAGGTCCCAGAAAAGGTCCCAGCACCGACATCATTGGCACCGCCATGGTCATCCCAGTCTGAATCAGAGTCGAAGGTGGTATTGACCAGGTCTCGGTGCAGCTGGTCTCGACACAGTATAAGGGACCCGCCAACACAGTAGCAACAGCATTGGACACCACTGGCACAGTGGCCCCTCTGGACCCCCTGGGCGTACCACCAGTCCTAGGGCACTCCTTGGTCGATGGTGTCCATAAGTTACGGATCCTGTTCTCCTCGGCACAGGCGCCACTCAAGGATACCATTTGTGGTGGAATCTGGTCCACCTAGAGGCAACAGTCCACCCCCTGATGCTAGAGAGCAGCCACTGGGAAAAGACCATTGGATGGGTTCCAAGGAGAGAGCCCAGATACCCTCTGAGGATACTTCCCAGACACAAGCCTATTTGTCATCCTCCCCAGACGAAGCAGTAGTGGGCACCTCCATGTCAGGGCCTCCGCCTCTGGACCACAGGGTATATCAAGAGCTGCTGTGCAGGGTGGCGCAGAACATGAATCTCTCGGTGGAGGAGATACAGGAACCTGAGGACCCAGTAGTGGACATCCTCTCACATGAAATGCCCTCCAGGGTGGCTCTGCCAATCATAAAGACTATACAGTCTAATTACATGGCTCTATGGCAGACCCCGTCCTCTATTCCTCCAGTAGCTAAAGATATCAAGAGGAGGTACTTTGTTCTACCCAAGGGTTATGGGTTTTTATACTCTCACCCTCACCCCTTGTTGACTGTGGTCTCAGCAGCCAACAAGAGAGAAAGACAAGGCCAGCAGGCCCTAGCCCCCATACCGAAGGAAGCCAAAAAGACTGACAGGAAAGTCTACTTGACAGGGGGTCTAAAGCTACGGATTGCAAATCATCAGCTGATCCTTAGAGGGTACGCCTTCAAGTCGTGGGATGTCCTATCAAAGTTTAAGGAGAGGTTGCTCCACAACAACAGACAGGAGTTTGGTGCCATGGTGGAGGAGGGCTGCACAATTGCTAGAACTTCCCTTCAGGCGGCTCAAGATTCCGCAAACTCAGCAGCACAAATTCTATTGAAGGGGGTAGCTATGTGCCGGTCTGCATGGATTCAGGACTTGGGTCTCCCCCCGGAGATCCAGTCTACATTACAGGATCTCCCATTCAAGGGCAATAGCCTATTCTCAGATCAGACTGACAGTAAGCTACACTCAATCAAGGACTCTTGGGCAACCATGAGATTCCTGGGGATACATATCTCAGCCTCCCAAAGGTGCTCCTTCCACTCTCATCCTCCCAGCAGTGATTTACACCCAGACAGCGCCAAGAGCAGCAGTGTAGGTGCAATAGAAACCCATCACAGCAGAATAACTTCTCCAAGCTTCCCCCAGGTGCACCCAAAGGCAGAGCACCAAACCTGCTGCATCTGTTCCCCCTCTTTTCGGCCAGATTATCCTGCTACCACTATGCATGGGCCAATGTTATGTCAGACTGCTGGGTCCTTCACCTGGGTAGAGTGGGATACTCCCTGTAGTTTGCTTTTCCACCACCTCACAATCCCCCTTCTCCGTCCCTCTTCAGGGACCCCTCTCACGAGCATCTCCTAAAACAGAAGGTTGAATAGCTCTTCAAGGAAGGTGCGATTCTACAGGCCCCTCAGGATGTCGGGGCAAGGGTTTTTATTCCCGCTACTTCCTTATCGCAAAAGCAAAAGGCGGCCTGAGACCTATCCTTTATCTAAGGAACCTCAACCGATATATGTGGAAAATGAAGTTCAGGATGGTCACACTAGCCACATCATTCCCTGTTTGGATCCAGGAGACTGGTTCACTGCCCTCTACATGAAGGACACATATTTCCACATTTCAATCCTTCCTTGTCACAGGGGTTACCTCAGCTTTACAATAGCGGGAGAGCACTACCAATTTGCAGTGCTACCCTTTGGCCTTTCCTCGGCCCCACGAGTGTTTACCAAATGTATGGCAGTGGCAGCGGTCTTCCTCCAAAAGAGGGGAGTGCAGGTATTCCTTTACTTAGACGATTGGCTAATAAAAGCACACTCTCAGCTCCTGACCCACATAGACCTCGCCCTAGAGCTCTTCGAAATGCTGGCTATTCTCCTTAACAAGAAGAAGTCAGTGATGAGCCCGGTGCAGAGGATAGAATTCATAGGGGCAACATTGGACTCAATACAAGGGAAGGCCCTGTTACCAGAGTCAAGGGCCCGCAGCATTCGGGACCTTGTAGACTCCCTCACATAGTATCCTCTCACTACTGCAAAGATGTGCATCAGACGTATAGGTCTCATGGCATCATGTTGTTATGTGATCAGATACGCTCGTCTAAACCCAAGAGCTCTTTAGGGATGGCTCACTTCGCTGTATGTACCCACACATTACAACATGAACATGGTAGTATCCATTCTCCCTCAGGTAGTGGACGGACCTTTGCAATCTGTTGGAGGGAGTGCAGTTCACCCCTCTGACTCTCACTCTGACTCTCATGACAGATGCATTGGACATGGGTGGGGAGCCAACTTGGGTGACCTCAGGATGCAAGGACTTTGGACACCCATGGACATGAGTCTTCACATCAATGTGAAGGAACAGAGACTGGTCAGATTAGCATCTGGCTGTTTCAGGCTCAGATGCAGGGCTGGTGCTTATTGGTGTGTACGGACAATATGACCATATTATTTTATATAAACAAACAAGGGGGTGCAAGGTCGTCTTGCCTATGCAACAAGACACAGAAGCTATGGCACTACTGTGTGAAACACAATTCATGTTGAAGCCCAGTACTTCCCAGGGCTGCAAAACACGTTGGCAGACACCCTCAGCAGGACCTTTATGGTCCAGAAGTGGTCAGTCAGGGAAGACATGATAAAGTCAATCGTCCATAGGTGGGGGACTCCCTGTCTAGACCTGTTTGCCACCCCAGAAAACAAAAAATGCCTAGTCTTTTGTTCATTCCAGAATCACTGTCAGGGTTCCATAAGAGATGCATTTACTCTCTACTAAGAACATAAGAACATAAGAATGGCCGTACCGGGTCAGACCAAAG